>OY982951.1:34477568-35677568 GCA_963890685.1 Plagodis pulveraria | reverse complement strand
CTTTTACCGGAAGACTTCGGCAGGATCGAGTGCGGTTTGTCCGCCGAAGTCACGTCACGTCTCACACGTTCACAATGTTGAGTGTAGTACCTACGTCTGCCGCGGTCACGTTACGTTTCTCACGTGGCAACGAATACACTAGTACCTAAGATGTTTATGCTCTAATACCCGTGTTTTACAACCATAAAAAATATTTACAAAATAACGTAACCGACTTCCAAATATCATAAGTTTATAAGTTACATGTTAAGCTAGTCGGGCTAGGATTACTGGCTATCAAAGACAACTAACGGATCACACCGCTAGGTGCTGGGCGATATATTTTTGTGTTTATTTACGTGAGAGTGGCTAGCATTCGCAAAATGCCCTACCACTATACAGTTCATGGTTTGCTAAAAAGAACTAGTTTTTCTAATTAAAATATTTATAATACCTGTATATCTACGAATAATTATGAAAAGAAATGTAATTCAAGCTCAAAAATAACAGAACGCAAACTATACCTATATTTGGCGCTTAAAAATGATCGCATCTGATTGGTCGCGTCAAGGTGATGTTGTCACCGCCGTCATCACCTTGACGCGACCAATCAGATGCGATCATTTCTAAGCGACAAATCAATTAAACAATCTAATTGAATTTGGAAAATTGTGTGTGTTTTGTTACTTGTGAACTTGATGAGGCCGAAATCAAAGCGGTCACTGTATCAGAGCTATACTTCTTTACTTTATTTATTCGTAGCTATATATGTATAAGTATTTCAGTAAAAAGTAGGTACGTCCATTTAAATAATATGATTTCGTATTTGAAAACCAAAAACACGAAGCCATTATTATTAAAATTTAAATTTCGAATGAATTTCATATTCAACCTTTATAACCCAATAAACTAAATTACATCATTAGACATTTTCGAGATGTCCACCCCGAAGTGCCATAATTACCTCGCACAGTGTGGATATATATGCAAAGTGGCAATTATGCTACGGGACAATTATCCCCAATTCCCTGAATTGGAGGAAATTGGGGTACAACTGGGGCGCCGATTTTCCAGCGATGCGAGAGCATTACTGTATCTCAGTGATTACGCTCTAATTGTAGGGTGAAGTAATTATTAAGGACGACAAACAGTGTCAAACAATCTTCGTGATTTATGTATATATACTCGGCTGTAAAGGTTACTGTCTGAGTGTGTGACCCAAGCTAGATAATTATTGTCATATATTTGTATGAGTCGCATTAATTCCCAAAAAATCGGCCATGTGTGAGTCGGACTCACGCACACAGGGTACTGTACCATTATCTATACAATATTAGACACTATATTACATTTAATTTTTAGCCTTCATCATCTCAGAACCCATCGTGCGCGTTTCGAAGCAATGAGGGCCGAGCGGTAATACCTATGGACTGCCGCGCCGCAGTACCCTGGTTCCCCACCGCCGGTTTGAGCTTCACCGCATGGTGGAAGGGCATTTTGCGATTGCCCGCCTGGATAACTACCTCCTTCAACTTCAAAATCTGTCGCCAAGCACCTAACGGTGTGTTCCGGCAGTAGTCCTTGAGAGCCAGTGAAATTACACACATATGAGACTTAACAACTATGTCGCAGTGCAATTCGTGACTTGTGAAGAAATGCATCTGTTATAGGCAGAGGTTAGTCCACTTAACATCAGATGGGCCTCAAGCTTGTTCCGTCACAATAACATAAAAAAAACCGACTCACACTTGGCCAATTTTTAGTATTTGTTGTCACTGGATTTCATGAAAAAATCAACAGTCCAGCTATCACGGTTCATGAGATACAGCCTGGTGACTGACAGACAGACAGACACACGGAAAGTGAAATTTTATTAATAGGGTCCCGTTTTAAGAACTTGGGTACGGAACCCTAAAAAAGAACGATATGACCAAACGTATAGATACCGATTTATGAATATAACCTAATGCTATTGTCCTAGGTGAGAGTCTGAAAGTGAAGCGAATCGTCGCGATGCGAGGCGACTTATTACTACAAAGAAATCTCTAAACTGATCAACGTGACAACGTAAGCTAAGTTTTTATGTTCACTCAAGAATGTGCGCCCCTCCACAGTAAATGATTGATGTGAATTTGTACGGATAGTCCTCTACGTCTCAACGTGGATGTAAATGCTTATATAGTACCTACATACTGTACTTTACCAGCCCGATGGTCTACTGCTGAAACCAGCCTCCCACAATAAGGGGTTTACCACGCTTGGCAGGCGTCTTGGGGATTACAGTGTAAGATAGCAGTTTCTAAGCAGGCACTTACTTCTGGTAAGTTACCCTTAGTCGCTTCTAATGAAACCGTCAAGAAGAGATGGGAGGGCGACATTCTATCCCGTCACTCCACGGGCATTGTGGAACAAAGGTCCAGTAAAACATGATATAAAATATGGTCGCTTGAGTACGCTATAGGTAGAACTATACTCAAGAAATATTTGGCGCGCTTTCGTGAATGGAAAGACATACAGTTACTAGCATGCATCGCGTAGTGCCGCGTCTGTCTCTCACGTAGGACGATGGGTATAAGCCATTGCGTGCTGCCAATACGTCAACGTGAGTAGAGTTAATTCGGCTTATTGCCACCTAAAGGGGGTGATATAGGTCAATCAGAAGCTTCTAACGGAATATAAAACTAAATAGGAATTGAACAGAGTCGAATGTCAATGCGCGCTGCGCGTAGCAACTACGTACGACCTTTTGTTTGTAGAAAAAGTGCGAGAATCAGAGAAAATAATATTTTTAACAAGGACGCGGTTGTTCAATTTTAATATTTTCAGCACGGATGTGTAGAGGATATAATTAGTCACATTTCAGCGTGAGTTACATGTGAAAATTCACTATCGTTAAGGAGGAATTCCAAAAACAATTACTGAATTAGTTCATTACAAAAGTATACAGATTTTATCTATTAGCATAGAACATAAATTAATACTATTAGTCAAGCAGTTATGAAAAAATCTTCACCACTAATTTGTTACCAAAATGTCCCTAAAACAGACCGGCCGCAGAGATAATGCGATGGAGAGTTCGTTTTGTGAATATTTTTTTCCCCAGTTCAATGTAACATAGACAGTCTGACTGCATAATATTGTATTGGTCAGGATTTTATAGAGTAGTATAAAAAATATAGTATTTAGTAGAATTCTAAAAATAGGGTATATTGTATGTGCTCGTGCTTCGGAAGGCACGTTAAGCCGTCGGTCCCGGTTGTTGTTTTAGGATGGCAGTCGTTACAGCATGGTGGTAGGGTATTTTACGAATGCCCGCCTAGCTAGCTACCATACTATTAAGTAGAATGTCTATCGCACCTAACGGTGTGTTCCGCCAGCTGTCCTTGAAACCAATAATTGTAGGTTAGCCTGAATGAAATCTTCGACCAGTTCATCACTTACCATCAGGAGAGATAGTGGTCAAAGGCTAGCCTATCAGCTATGAAATAAATAAATAAAAACTTATAATCGCGACACACAAAATGTTTATTGAACCAAATTTTCAAAACAATCAGTCTATGGGTGTAAACCTAGAGTTTAAACACCTTCGTTTAACTGGACAATTTTATGGTCCCATATAATAGAGGGCGCCAATGGTCCTAACTGACTAATAACCGTTCATTGCGCATTCTATGGGGGATGCATTTGTTCACAATAGTGGATTTCTTCCGGCTATGATGCAATTTCAGAACTTGGACTGCTACTAAAAATGTATCATTATATATCGCCTGAAAAACTCAATAATCGTGATTCTTAAATGGTCCTACATACTTATGTAATAGTAATATTTTATGTAATAGTACGTTAGAAAAAATGGTTATCATCAATTTCGTTGGTAGTAATCAAGAAGTTTTGATATGCTAATCAATGGGAGCATGCAACGCGAACAAGTGTACCGTAGAAAATCTGCCTCCCTCATTAGGGAGTGGAGTTAACCATAATTCCCACGCTTAGCAGGCGTCCGGCGGCGGGGATTGCAGTGTCAGTTTGCACAACTACCTTCTGGTATTCTTCTCTCCATCACCTGTAAAGACTCCCACAGAAAAACCTGGAGGGGGGGACCCCTTAAAAGTAGTTGCACCATTAAACATTAGTATGGCCGAGGCACTTATTAATGCGAAGCCGTTGAAAAGTAATTTTACTTCAAACTAGTCAACGCATGTCAACCTACCAGCCTAAGTTAATAGTTTCATGATCTTTAGGTAGATGTCACTATCGTCAAAGTACAAAGACGTGTATCCAAACAGATGGAAAAAAAATAGACAGTCCAGCACCCGCTTTCATAGTATTTGGAATGCACAAGGACGATATTCTGGGCTTCAAGTCCCGCTGTAAATTATCTTTGCCCATTAATAATTTCCGCACATTAACGTTTAAACACTCAAAATGTGTCAGCATCTTGTTAAGAAGTTGTAAATGTCGTTGATTTAAACCTACGTAACTTTTATATTCAAATCTCATCTCCAGGGAACGAACCACCCTCGATGAACGGTACTTTACTCACCGCAAGCCTGTCAAAAACTTTTAGCATGTAAATTGGTGCTTATGTTGCATATATTTCAACGATGTCTAATAATAGATCTAATAAGTAAAGTCACGGTATGAGTCCATTATTAATTACTAGTTTATTTAATAATATTCAGTGTCTTTTATAAAAGAAATACTAATTTTACAGTGCAAAATGGTTTTTTCTTGTGCCGGTTTTATGCGGTAATATGTTCCTTTAGCGTAGATGTCATGGCTGTAATAGTAAGTAGTATAGGTACCTACTGTACTACTTTAACAGCCGGATTGTCTACTGCTGAACATAGCCTCCCCCATTGAGCGAGGATTTGCCATAATCTCCACGCTTGGCAGGCGTCTTGGACATCGCAGTTTATTATCAGTTCCTTAGAAGGCACTGCTGCCCTCCTTCCGTTATTTTACCTTTAATCGCCTCTTACGACATTCACAGGTAGGAATAGGGGTTGACATTATAGCCCGGCACCCCACGGGGTATAGGTATAGCACATGTCTTGTAATATTTAAATGTTTTTATACAATAATGATATTTAAAATATTTTTTACCATGATGCATACATTTCTAGATTTATTAATATTTTAACACAAATTTTGGGTGCTCTTATAGTCAACGTTAGAAATATTCCAGTACGATATTTCGCGTTGAATTAGCAAGTTTGAAACACGCACTGGCGGCATAAATCATTGGTATATAATTTATAGTCGGCATGGAGCCAACAGTTGGATTATCTAATTGGTTGGATAGAGAAAATGTATTTTCCCGACAGAAGTAACCGGAAGCTCATTAGGCAAGCGGAAGTAAGCACCAGTCACTGTTCTATACAGTGACTGTTACTGTATAGAACAGTGACTCCATGCTGGTACTGCCGCGAGTTCTTTGTATACTTAATAAAAGGAAATGTTTGGAAAGTTCGTCAGAGTTATATAGGCACTATATACAAAAACGTTATCGTTATTCAGTATCGTTATACTGATGCGTACACTAATGCCGTACAGTTCCCGGCTTACAAATATCATCCTGTTGGATGTTGTAAAGTAACTAAACGAACAATATGTTTCTGATTTTTTACGTGTTTGTCAAATTATTTGATTAGCCTTTTTCGACACGTTTGTACGATGATATATTTGTGTTGGAAATTGTCGTTTGGTTTTATTTGTTGGAAATCTAGGGTGCGGTTTGAAAAGGCGTGTTTGACAAACATGTGACAAATTGCGCGACAAGATGTTATGGATAAAGCCAAAACTACGGGCAAGTTCCACAATCTGCGTTCTTTGAAGCGCTCGTAGCGAAGTTTTCTTAGCTGTTCTTAACCGATCAACAAAGTTAAGCAACGTCCGCCGCGGTCATGAGTTAGATGGGTGACCGCTAGTGAAATTACTACTGAACGTTTCCGTGCTTTGGAGGGCATGTTAAGCTGTCGGTCCCGGTTGTCGTCTTAGGATGGCAGTCGTTACAGCATGGTGGTAGGGCATTTTGCGAATGCCCGCCTGGCTAGCCACCACCCTCAAGTAGAAAATCTGTCCCCAAGCACCTCACGGTGTGTTCCGGCAGCTGTTCTTAAGAGCCAGTATTTCTATGTTAGCCTGAACAAAATCTTCGACCACATCATCAGTTACCAACAGGTGAGATAGTGGTCAAAGGCTAATCAATCAAGCATAAAAAATAAAATTGAAAGAAAGCTCATGTTTAACGAAAACGTGAAGTTGGACAAAAGTGTTGGTCTAAGCATTTTTCATCGTTTATATAGCATTTAAGAGTCGGGAAAGAGAAAAAATAAGGCGTGCCACCACACGTGTCGATTTGATTAGGGTGTTGTTCTGCATCTCAAAGGCAGCATGTCTGCTTGCGGGATCCTTCCGTGGTGTCTTAGAGGCGGAGTACTACGCGTTGATGTGCCATTAGCGTTTGGGTTTTCACCTCCGAAGTGACCGCCCCCCGCCTAGGGCGGTTCAAGTGTGGAAGTTCCACGCTTGACAGTCCATGCTACGGAAATGGAGGGAGCGGTTCGCCCAACTTAGGGCTGGTATCTGGACTGTTGAAGTGGTTCGCCCGGTACGGCAGGACTTGGTGGACCGGGCACATGGGTCACCTTCCAGATGATGCAGATACTGTCGAGGCATGGCTGCTTTGCCAAGTATTTATCCAAAAAAGCCAGAAGAGAAGCTCGACCAAGTGCCGTCATTGTGACTGCGGAGATGACACGGCTCAAACACGGCATAAGATTCACAGCGACATGAACACACCGCAGCAGTGTGGGACGACAACGTATCGCTTCCGGCTTTGATGAAAGCTATGCTGCACTCTCCAGCACCATACATCCAGAAGCAGACGTCGTGGAACGTGGGCATTGCCTTCTTTCAATTCAATTGTAAATTTTCATAAAATAATATTTTTTATGGACTTATGTTTTATAAAAACAGGTTTTTATAGACTTGAGCTTAAAAAGCTATTTAGTCCACCTATATGCCGAGTTTAAACAAGAACCTTAGGTGCGTGGGAAGTGAAAAATAATTTTATGGATTTTTTAGTTTTATCTTCAACTTGTGGTCATCAACCTTCTACACCATTCAAAATATATTGCAGGGTTTTCATTCTTTAGGTTTACGAGCTTTATACCAAAGCCAGACAGATTGACAGTGGAGTCTCATTATTTTGACTATGTTTGCCCTTTGGGTCCAAAACTCTAAAAATAGTGCTGTCTAACTATGATAAGTTTAACCGCGCGAAATGCTTTCAGAGAGATATGTAAACATTCAAAAGAAACTTGACTTCCGCGAATAATTTAATTTTATTTCGCGGCAATTTTTCTCGATTCACGCTTTCACTTCGCCGTGGTACCAAATTGGATTCCTTCCAACAATGTTCATTGTGCCGGCTTTTGTTGCACTCTGGAATTACACTACATTGCTTGTATGCTGTTTTAGGATATGCTCGTAAGAACTTTGTATTCATCATATTTCAAATTGCCGGCACATGAGATTTGACAGGTGTCTCAGGGTGACGCAGCGCAGTGCTACTCTTGTAACGAACTGCATCTGATATAGGTATAGGTTACAGTTATATACCAGGTGGGTTTCGTGCCTAAAAGCTTAAAAAAAAACATGTTTGTTTCTATGTATTTGTTACAAACCAAACCCAAAACGGTTGAACTGATTTTGATGAAAGCTTTTTTTCTATTAACCAAACGGTTATGATAAAATCTTCAGCACGTATTTGTTTAAAAAAAAACCTATTACTAAGCATTCCCAGGAGTGGCCGTGCGGGTGCCGGGCCTACAGCTTTGCAGATGAAATTGAATAAAAAAAAATAAGCATATAAGAAAAAAATAATTGTCTTCAGGTTTTCATCTGGGTATTTGTGCCTACTGAATCACTGGGCGTATCCAAAGTAATAGGATATCATGTGTGCACTAGACCAAGTTTCAGGCATTTCGTTAAAGAATGCGGGACGGCCGTTATTCAAAACCGAGCCAGTAAAATTTTAAAGTTGATAGCTTTTTGTAAGAAGCGCATTGAGTTTGGCGGATTGTTCTGCGTTTTGCGGGATGGAGTTATTTTGAATATAAAAGTTAATGAATAATTAAAAGATACCGAAAAGAAATAAATGAGTAATTGGGTGGTTTATCCGAGTAAAGTTTGTAATAAACAACTTTATTTTGTATATGCAGTAGCAATAAAAAAACGCTATCTAAGTCACATTTGGAGCGTATACCACTTGACGGAATTTCGTTATTATCCTCTTTACTACGGGAAAGAGGCGTGATGTTATGTATTTTACTTACCTACCTACGTTTAGAAGGATATACTTCGTTTACGTTTCAATTGGGAGAAACCTAGAAGATGCCTATCGTTCATTCTGAAAACTACCAGCATATATTTGTTATAAATATTAAAGTTATACTTACACTTCTGACTAATTGCAATCATTTTTATAAAGTTATACGATTAAATTTAATATCTTGCTTGCTTGCGATTGGTCGTGGCTTCGACCAATCACAAGCAAGTATATTAGTGGGGATAAGTGAACGGGCGAGGTATTTTAACAGTATACTCAAGCATTCGTTTTTCGACATCCACCCTAGTCACTTGTATTATATCGCGTTGGTTTTGCTAACGATATATTGTACAAATATATATGTAACTATATAACAGCTATGGCAATAAAGTTGATATTCAAATTATTAAAAGGTGTTTTTAAATTCAAAGTCCTCTCTTCTAAGTGTTGAACCAGTACGGTTTTTATATTTATTGCAAATCAGAGACATATCTTCATCATCATCTAGTGGAGAGTAAATATACGCCTTACGCAGAGTAAACCTGAAATGAACGAAAGCGCTTCTTGTGTTTTTGTGTCTAATTTACACTAAGTATATACGTATATATAATTGACCCGTGGGAGGGCTGGAATGTCACCCCTCCATCTCTACCCGTGGGAGTCGTAAGAGGCTACTAAGGGTATCACACCAGAAGGTGGGCAGCAGCGCTTTCTGAGGAACTGGCATCTCACACTGCGATACCCAAGACGCTTGCCAAGCGTGGGGAATTTTGGCAACCCCCCTTTATGGGGGAGGCTGTGTTCAGCAATGGACAATCCGTCTGATAAAGTATGTACGGAATATGGATTTCACGTTTTTTGCATCTTCATGTCAAATGAAATAAAGTTGGGGTAATTTACCTCTTTATTATGATTTAAGCGCATGCAAGCAAAACGCCACTTACGTGCGTTTATCCGAACACAAGCCCTAATATAAAGATGTGAAAATGTATGTTTGGTAGTCATGAATTGAAGTCGCGTTCACGCTGGCCCGTGCCCAAAGGCAATTCTGTTATTTACTTTTTATAAAATTTACTTTAGTAAGATCAATCGTTTCACTGACTTCTTTGCCGTGAGTTATCAAAAATGTATTCGAGTTGGCCAGTTGACCGTGGCTCGCCTGTCAATTTTGAAACTTATACTGCCAAAATAACCACAACCAGAAGCGCTCGTAGCGAAGTTTGCTTAGCCGTTCTTCACCCATCAGCTAAGTTATGCAACTTCAGCTGCGATCATGACTTGGATGGGTGATCGCTAATGACATTACTACTAAGCGCTTCCGTGCTTTGGAGGGCACGTTAAGCCGTCGGTCCCGGTTGTTGTCTTAGGATGGCAATCGTAAAAGCATGGTGGTAGGGCATTTTGCGAATGCCCGTCTGGCTAGCTACCACCCACAAGTAGAAAATCTGTCGCCAAGCATCTAATGATGTGTTCCGGCAGCTGTCCTTGAGAGCCAGTACAACAGGTTAGCCTGAACAACATCTTCGACCACATCATCACTTACCATCAGGTGAGATAGTGGTCAAAGGCTAACCTATCAGGCATAAAAAAAATGCCTTTGTCAGAATGTTCGAGTAAGTTCTGGTTATACTAGAACATAAAATAACCGAATGATACAAATGACAGTTAACATGCAGCGCGTTTCAAGCTTTAACCGATGAATAGGCTAAATCGAGGACTGTGAAACGCAAAGATAGTGTTTTATTTATTAAATATGTTCTGGGTAGTATAACCGGAACTTACTCGAACATTCTGAAACAGGCCCTAAATCTAAAGAACAGACATCACACGACTGCGTATCATCCGATTTTACGTGAATTTCTTTTACTGTGAGTACATAGATACACAAAGAGGCGGAAGACGTTACATATGGAATATATAATACTTTTTTGTAAAACTCCTTTATCTTTCTCAGTAATACGTTAGTAGCTAGAAGCATAACGCCCCGTTTTTGGTCTATTCAGAGAGGAACTTCGCTGGGGATTATTGTTTGAGAGTGAAAGTTATAAATGATAAATGTGGACATTTTATCAACACACAATTATGCAAAAGATTTTTTAAGGTGTTTTAGTTTAGGTGTAAGTATTTTTTATTATTGTTTTATAAATAATGTATTACAGTAATCGCAAATGGGCTATCAAAAGTTGACTTGTGTTAGAGAAATATTATTATTATTTAGGTATCATATAGTTTCCGATATGTAAGCGTTTGAGTTTTTTTTTTATGGCGGCCATATTTTGTGTAAATAAATACGATAAACTTGCCTATCATTTGATTCACAGTGTGCAAAAGTAGGTTGAGGTAGTTTGTTAAATGAAATTACAGTGGAATGAAATATAACGAGCAATAATTTATGTACATGTAGGTGAAAGATCGTTACTTAAAATATAAAAGAAAATGTAAAGCGTCACAGTGCGAGATTTTAAAATTTGTCGATTTGATAAACTTTTTAGTTGCAAATAACTTATATTTTTGGCGAATACATGTACAATACCTTTATAATATTTTTCATATTCGTATTATTTAATTCTGTTTCCACATTATACAATACAGATCATAAGAATATATTATAATATAACGTAATAATATGGAACATGATAAGAGCTACAATAAGACATATTTATTTATTTACAAGTGATATAAGTAATATACATACTAGAGATACCGAATTTTATTTTTAACTGACATTAAAAAAAGAAGAGATTCTCAATTCGGTTACACTGTTGAGACTTTTTCATTTCCTTTGATTTTTTTTCGTTTGGCCTATAGTTTCATATAAATCGATATTGTAATCAGGTATTATAAAAAATAACTTAAAAAACTACACATATCATCCAAGTAAATAAAAGGTTTTTTCTGTTGTCGAAGACAGCCTAGTTTTTATTTCAATATGTAATATCTTGTAGTGAATAGTAGTATATTGTGACATATTTTATGTTTCTAGAAAGATGCCGGAAGCTCATTTTTGCTGTTCTAGACTAATAACTTTAAAACTCTGCACAAAGAACAAATAATAATATTAATGAATAGATTCGGGCGTTACTTTGCGGAAATCCATATTTAATAATAACAAATATTTTTATTGAGATCGTGGATGGACCCTCCCACCAGCCTGGATACCTATTCTTAATGCTACCTCAAAGTGAAAAGTGCTAGGCAGTCTAGAGTGTGACACAGTCAGCAGTGTTTGCGTTGGAGATTATCGACGAAGAGCTCAGTGACGAAGAGGATGCCGTACGCACAGCTGCGCGGTGCGAGGGGCGCTCCCCCAGCCCACTGTGTGCCCCCGCGCCCCCCGCCGCCCGCGCCCCGCGCCCGCGCCTCCACTCTCGCGCCGCGCAGACCGAGCAGTTGCGCGCAGTCGTCGCCGCGATCGTCGACGCGTGAACTCACCTGATGAAGGGCATCGGACATGCCCGAAACCTAGGTCGACAATCTCGACCAATACGCGTGAGTACAGCCGGTTATTGAAAACATTAATATGTCTCATACTCACGGAAACTTTCAAACAAAAATATATTCGTTTTTTTTTTGTTAATGAAATTAATTTGTATTTAGTGTTTTTGGAAGGTCGTTAATATGAATTAATAATAAAAAACAGCCTGTTACGTTGCTTTTAGTATTATATTTGTTTATTATTAGAATACCGGTTCTTCAGATTTAATATTTCCACCTTTACCAACTGTTATAATCGGAATACATATATTTACGCTGAAATAAATACAGACGCATTGACAATAATAAGTATGGTCTATATATAAAACTTTCATCCGCTAGCCTTTTATTAGACACTAACAGACCACTCAAACTATCCACCTGCGAATTCGAAGATTTATATATATATATATATATTCTTATGGTATTGTAAAGGAACAAGCGCGAGGCCCACTTGATGTTAAGCGGTATCCTCTGCCTATAACAAATGCATTTCATCACAAGTGACGAACTGCACGGCGCCCATCACCTTGAGACATACCTGTTAAGTCTCATTTTGCCTGTTATTTCACTGGCTCTCAAGAACTGCTGCCGGAACACACCGTTAGGTGCTTGGCGACAGATTTTCTACTTGAGGGTGGTCGCTAGCCAGGCGGGCATTCGCAAAATGCCTTTCCACCATGCGGTGAAGCTCAAGCTCTGGGCGGGATTCGAACCATGGACCTGCTGCGCGGCAGTCCATAGCCAATGCCACTGAGCCATCACTGCTTCAAATATTTATACATACAGTGTCAACACTTTTGATACGTCCATAAACATAAAAGCACAAATGAAAGTGTGTTCCTATTTCAAATTAATACGTTTGAGACAAAGCCAACGTTGATACGTACCTTATTGAACTTTATTTAATTCGTTATAAGGTTTTTATCAGCCTAATATATGTGCTCTTTCTTGATATATACCTTATATAATACGCCATCGCGACCACTTCAATATTGTTATTTTAGGATAATCATGAATCACCTTTAGAAGTTTTGTAATGTAAAAATCATTACCAAGATAATTGAATTTGAATATTTCGTTAGCTCGCTTAGTTTGTGCGTGGTTTTCGCGCTCATGTATCATACAAGCCTAAATGAATTAAAAAATATAAATATTGTTATTTGCAATAACGCCTGCTATGCGGATTACATTACAATATTACAAATATACGATAGGAAAAATTTAAGTCATGTGCGGGATTCGAACGCGCGTCCATCCACCCCTTTAGCCGGGGTATGCATTAACCAATTGAGCTAACATGACATGACGTCATAACTCAAATCTAACTATTTGTAATTTTGTAATAATATTGTCCACAAAAAATAGTCACCCTGGAAGTATTGTCGTATCGAAATACTGGGTGTACCTATTTTGTATACATATTTTTTTCTATATTGCACAATATTTTGAAGCCAACTCACAAAAACATTGAACCCTACATTTGAGATGGGGGTCATTTAATAAACCTATAAGATAAGGAAAAGTGGTGTGACTTGGGCACGTAGCCACCGTAAAAGTTTGGGACAGCCCTAGAATTATGATTGTACGGGAACGAGTGCAGTATGGTACATAATCTAGGTGCAGACCTTTGCAATCACGTAAACGCCCCCTTCATATTCTTTGAATGTAGTTGCAAATACTAGTATCTACCCAAGTGGTCATATCCTCTCGACGCATAGTGTCAAAACGTCCAATACGCGTGTTGTCCAATTTTTTACCAATCCTCATTTTGTCCGAGATATTTTTATTCAAATACTTGTCAAGTCCAATAAGATTTAAGTTGCAAACGCATTTTGTCCAATACTTGACAATAACGAGTTCAAGTTTGCTGATATTTTTTTTACAACAGCTGTACTTTTGACGGTAATTTTTGAGTAAAAAAATACATTTTTGAGTGTGGGTATTGTATTTTCGATAGTCTGTAGCAAATTCTTGTAATAAAATATCCTCAGTTGTCGTGATTTTTGGTACTCATTGGTTCTAATATGTGAATATTCCGGTGGGAGACGTATACTGAGCCACTTGAGTTCACTGCGATAGTTTTAAAAGTAACGTTCAATAACCAGGATTTCTTTCAAATTGTAACATGTATTGAACATAAAGCGTATTGGACGTAAAGCGTACTCGACGTAAAACGTGTTGAACACAAACAGTATTGGACAATCTGCATATTGGACAAATTGCGAAGTTTGGACAACATGCGTTTCGTATTTGACACTATACGTCGAAAGGGATTATTTTATTATTCTACTCTATGTACAATTAGCATAAACAACTACAATGAAACGTAGTATACAAATAAGGCCTGCTCGAACAAATGCGCATCAATAATTTACTTCGGAGGGGCGCATTTTTTTCAGTGTAAAGGTCTGTAAACTGAGGGACTGAGTTCTGTAAAAGGGAAGTTTGAAGCAGTGATGGCTCAGTGGCATTGGCTATGGCCTGCCACGCGGCAGGTCCATGATTCGAATCCAGCCACGGGCTTGAGCTTCACCGCATGGTGGAAGGGCATTTTGTGAATGTCCGCCTGGCTAGCGACCACCCTCAAGTAGAAAATCTGTCGCCAAGCACCTAACGGTGTGTTCCATCAGCTGTCCTTGAGAGCCAGTAAATAAAGGTTAAGCCTGTTAACACCTTCGACCACATCATCACTTACCATCAGCTGAGATTGTGGTCAAAGCCTTACCTACCAGCAATAAGCTGTTTGTAGGCTACTATTAAGAGATGATGACCTCCACAAGCTTATGATGATGATGATGCAAAAAATCTGGCTTAGTGCGAGCCATGTCTTGCTGTTTAGGGTTCCGCATTGCTCGTGAAAGTAAAAAAAATGATTGATGATTTTGACCACAGCTTCAAAACCTCTTATAATTAATGTTATAAATCAGCATTTTCTGTTATAAAACTAAAGAATATTTGGTACATATTATACTTACCGCTAGTTTAGTTTTTGAGAGACCCTTAACGAAACGGGGTAAAATGTACAAATACTTTGAAAATCCCACATTTAAAAATTATTTCGGCTGGAAACAGATTCAGAAGAACAGAGCAACACTGGAAGTTATATTTTTCCATCTATACTTATAACAAAACTGTAACAGGTCCAGGTCAGGTTGACAGCACTCTGATACTGATACTGATGTATCAGTATCAGAGTGCTGTCAAAAAATATTTTCAATATATCTGCAATATACGGAATTGGACCTGTTACAGTTTTGTAGTCAGTTGTGTCAGCCAATACTGTTATTTTTATTTTTGCCTGTCTGTCTATCTTTATCATGGCCGCGCATCACGCAAAAACTACCGTTTGAATTTCAATAAAACTTCATTTGAGATTTGAGTTCAAACTACGAAGAAAGACATTGTATACTTTTTATCCCGAAATTCAGCACGATTCCCTCAGGAAATGGGGATTAAAGTGACGAGTAACCCCACGGACAGCCCGGCACCCCACGGCAGCCCGGCACCCTACGTGCAGTCTAGCACCTCACGGGCAGCCCAGCACCCCACGGGCAGCCCGACATCCCACGGGTAGCCCGGCACCCCACGGGCAGTCCGGCACCCCAAGGGCAGCCCGGCACCCCCCGGGCAGCCTGGCACCCTTATTTGCTTTTGCAACGTCGGCAAATAGCCGCCGTTTTAAAATCGAAATTCCAAAGAAACGCACTAAGTACTTTGCTTCCACATTTATTGTGCGAACCGCGAAGGAACTATGAGTTACTTACCTACTGTCTTCTGGGAAATACAAACCGGGAGTTTTCAAATCAAAAGTAAAAACCTTCTTTCTGAGCTCTGTTTTACTAAGAGTGCTTCCCCGCAGACCACAGCGTTGCTTAATATGAGATAAACAGTACTCAAATGTGAATAATTAGTCTGCAGGTACGGCAATCGCGAACGGCGTTGCAGGTTTGAAGGGCAAGTTTGAAATATTTTCTATACTTTCTAAGCATACGTCCATATACTTCAAAATAATACTTGTTATTAAAAAAAGATGGCGATAATTTTATAATTTTATTCTAATCAATGAGTTCCGGACGACAAAGATCAACATTAGAGAGAGCAAAAAAAATGTTTTCTGTCTTAATTTCTTTTGTATATTGAAGCTTCCCTTAAAAATAATATAATTGATTTTCTAGTCCAATATATCACTATGGATTAACGTTGTAACCAATTATCTAAATTTAAGGTTTGTAACTCTTTCCGCTCATCTTTCCGTTAGAGACCCGTGACATACGAACTGACGACGGACAGATAGCGGAGTCTCGATAATAAATTGCTTCTTTGAATACAAAAAACGTGTAAGGTATGGTACTGGATTGGTTTATATAGCATCTGAAGACAAATACTTCTGGACTTGAAATTAAGGCTGTCATTTATTATGGAACTCCGTTGAGAGCGCTGAAAATAACCTTCATTTAGGGTCAATTTTAACATCTTCTTCTTACCTGTGTTCCGATAGTCTGAGGTCGGTATAGTTTGTTTTCCCTAAGAACAACGGACAAAGACGTTTTTATTATCTCACTTTCTGATCTGTTTTTCTGTTTGCTACATATTTTTTTAACTCCCTGATATCTCACACTGCGATCCCCAAGCCGCCTGCCAAGCGTGGGGATTATGGCAAACCCCCCCCACATTTTGGGGGAGGCTTTATTACGTAGTGGAGTTTCCGACTGATACAGTGCATATTTTTTACCAACTTGATGTTTTTTTACAGACAACATAGATATATATTCAAGTTGATCCCAGCAAAATATTATCAATATCGATTTAGTCGTTTTTTATGGGATAGTAGGACAAACGAGCAGTCTTCTCACCTGGTGTAAGTGATCACCGTCGCTCACGAACATCCGCAACACCAGCTGTCTCGAGGATGCGTTGCCAGCCATTGAGGAAAGAATATGCTTACTTCTTAAAGTTTCTTAAGTCGTATCGGTTAGGAAATACTTTACTTGGCAGCTGGTTTCACAATGTGGCATTGTGACCTATATGTGTGAGATAATGGCAAGAAGACTAGAGCTTGTTGTGTTTGTATGGTCAATGAGCACATAATTTTAATTGAAAGTGGACTGGGTTTCATACTTAAATCCTTAAAATATCGAAAGGTTACTACTGTCAATATAGTTCCGACGTAAAAAACATCATAAGATAGTAATAGACAGATCTTTACAACAATGTCACACATCAAAAGAGAGTCACGTTATATTGCACCTTCTGTCTATATCATCACACGCACATACCGAGACAGGCCGCTAGGGTTGTCCCTAGTTTTCAAAAAAAGGGAAGATTATTTGGCCAAGGACCAGCTCTTATAATCTATCTTAGAAGTTACTTTAGTTAGCCAAGCCAAGATTGTGATACTGTCCCACCAACTTATCTGTTCAGGCGGCAAAAAAAAGAACTACAACATTCCTTCAAATTGTGACAGTTTGTAGTTGACTTCCTTGACCAGTAGCGCCCTCGAAAACTGCACAGTTAAGTTGGTGGTACTATACATTAGGCCAAGCTCAACATAAAGAGTAAGTAATTCTGTACCTCCCGATCAGTCTGTGGAAAAATATAAAATTCATAAAACGAGGTCTACTAGTTTTATCATACTAATCACCCGATTGCTTATAAATAATTATTTTTAATTTGCCTCTAAGTATTAATTATTCACGATTCCAAAATATTTCTTTTTTAATTTACTGAAAAGTATGACATAACTTGTTGAAGTCGGTACAAACTGATTTATATTACACTGAGTTCCTATTTTCATCGGCACCACCTCATATAAAAATATTTTTTGTTGATAATACTGCTTACAAAATGAATTTTTCTTAATACTGGTAAAACAATACTGGTTACCATCGACAAGACTGGCAATTACCATGTCATCGAGTTATAGGCATATCGGCAAATATAGCATTCATGACGGTCACAACAATTTTGTTCGTTTAAGTATAATACTTATTTAAGGTATAATTAATATTATGATAATACAGACGAAGATATTTTTTTGGTGAAAACCCTACAGCAAAGTTACTAACACAGTTTACGACTCCAAGTAACTGCCGAGCTGTGGTAAAGGTGTCGCGGAGAAACGACGTATCTACTGTATTATCTACGTCTTGTGTTGTGACAGCCCTAGTTAATAATTCGCCAGTTTACAAGTCGCTTCGACGTCAGACAAATTTGATTTCTTTTATATCTAAGGTTATTAGATCTCACCGAGACGCGAAGTTTTTTTGAGTATTTTTTTATCTAGTCTAAGGACTTCGTATACAAGGAAATATGGCTTTGAAAATATATAGCTTTCATTTATTTTCATGTGATTGTCATCATTTAAAAAAAGGTTCTTTTAAATGATGTAGCTTGGCATCATATCTTTTGCATGTATCATATAATATGAATGCCTTTTTTACAGGAGTCTTCAATGTTGAGGGTGGTACAATACCAAAGAACAATAATAAGAGAGTTAATAAGAGACTATTCAATACATTATTTTAATTATAATACTAGAACTTAAGTGCGAGTCGGACCTCGTACTTTTAGGATTTTGCATTGCAATAGCCCGTAGATGACAATTTTTTTGTTAATTTATATCTCACCTCACTTCAAAACGAAATTTTAAATCAGTGGTGTACTTTCGATTTACATAATATATTCCAGAAAGTAGGTTATTCTAGTTACATATCTTTCAGAAAGTTGGTTTGTCTAGAAGGTGTTTAATTTGTTAAACAAACTCACTTGTTTTTAAAAGTGAGTTTGTTTAAGTAATATATATGTCACCGGATAATTGTACAAGACATTAGTTTATAAAAAATCTAGTGAGATTACAAACTGTCGATAGATTGTGAACGAACATTAAAATTTACAATCTAACGCTTACATTTTCGTCAGATTATAAACTGACCATGTCTAGCTGGCAGTTTATAATCTAACGATATATAATCGCCCGCGAAATTGAGAACCGTCCTCTGATTGGTCGCCGTTATAGGTGCCATGAGTTCATTTCATAGAGTTAAGAACAAAAATAATAGTCAGACAAAAAAAACATATTCTTTTCAAGTTTGTATATTAAATAAAACTAAGGGATTTAAAATAATGTCCACCATAAAATGCTTTAATACCCTTAGTTCTTTTACCAAAAAATTTTATCGGACACCAAATGTAGTAAATGGTCACTATATTTTAGCGAGGGGTTAAATGTCATTTAGTCTAGGGCAAAGTCATATTTAGGTGCGACGACGAGCGAAGCGAGGAGGAGCGTTAGGTTACATGTGACTACAACAACGCGCGAGCCGAGTGAGCGAAGCGAGCGTGCCGCGGCAGCGGCCGGCGATGCGCCACAAGAATTTATTTTGGTGATCATTTACTACTTGTGGGTTAAGAATGATTTATTTTGAGTAATTTTGCTTAAATAGGATAGCGAATTGTTAAAACTTTGGTTATAAGATTACATTAAAATGCGGGTTTAATTTTGGTGATCATTTACTATTTTTGTCTGTTATATGTTACTCTACTATATCTGTAAGTTAAACATAAATAAAAAAATAATACATTAAAAACCTGTACCTACGTAATTTGCTTATGGCCACTGTAATACTTTCGTAGATCTATGGTAAATTGTTGTTGATCCACATATTTACAATTTAACGGCCGGACATGGTCAGTTTATAATCTGACGAAAATTTAAACGTTAAATTGTAAATTTTAGTTTCGATTCACAATCTATCGACAGTTTATAATCTAACTAGATTTATTATAAACTAACGGTTAATACAATATAACGGTGACATATATTTCAGTGAGTGGGTTTATTAGTTTAATACTTTCAGAAGGCAGGATTCCCTATAAAAAACTCGTCTAAACGAGTAGATTAGTTCCGTCAATAAATACAAAATACCGAAAAAGACCACCGGATGTGGTTGAAACTATAGTCGGAGCTATCTGACTTATTTACGTGAGTTATCCCGTATTATTTACTAAAATACAAAATAAGTGTCTATATGTAACTCAGCTATTCATATTTTTTTTTCATTCATAAATAAAACTGCTAGGTAGCAGAAATGCAGGCGTCCCACTCTGAGAAAAAAAAGCAGGTTAGCGTTGCAGCATAAAAGTACATAAAAGAAAAACTAATGATTTTAGTCGTAACGATATGACGATAAGACGCCGTGTAGATCAGTTTGCGCAAACCATGATTCCTGATGTCGTACATTACTATTATATACACAATATATATATACACAATCAAAACATCAAATATGGTACATAGTTATTTATTCTAAGCCTGTACTACACCACTGACTTTTTATTTTTATCTCCTAGGTAGGATCAAAAATATAGAATAACTGGAAAAAAGTCGGTCAATTGCGCGTCAGACACGCGCACGAAGGGTTCTATACCAATATACAACATTATAGACACTATTAATGTAGTGTCTAATAACCGTTTTTTTAGTTTTCACGTGCGCGCGCCCTACTTTCACTTGGCCGATTGTTAGTATTAGTTGTTACAGCGGAAACAGAAATACATAACCTGTGAAAATTTCAAATATCTAGCTATCACGGTTCATGAGATACAGCCTGGTGACAGACAGACAGACGAACAGTAGTGATGGGGTCCCATTTTCACACTTTGGGCACAGAACCCTAAAACTTAATACGGAAATTTGAACTTAAGGAAAACATTATTAAGGTTACGTACATAATATTTAAAAAATCACAATACTTGCTTGAACTTATTAAATTTAATATCCATTCAAATTAAAATGTACTATACATATGAATAAAATGTCTTAACAACCAATATAAGAAGATCGAATGTTCGTTCGAAACGTTCATTTATTTTAAATTTGGTCGGATAACAAATTATATAATTTTTTTATCAGTATGATGTATTTAATCTGATTGATAATCCAGGCTTGAAGAGGCCTTTTAAAAGGCCTCTTAAAGGAAAAATTGGACTCAACATGTAACAAAGTAAAAATATGTTGATAACATCTATAGTTGCATGCAGCAAAATAATGATTGACCACATTTAAAAAAATATAAACCATATTGTTGCTATTTGAAATTATCTTTAAAAGTGCGAGTGAGAAGGCTGCAAAATGTAAAAGGGCTCTTAAACGTATAAATTTCGATATGTACCCATTTCTTCTTATTTTTCAGTGTAGGAAGTCGGTACCTACTGTTTTTTTTTACATCTTACCTTAGTTATATATTATCAATATGTTTTTCTCTGATAAAAGCCCGACATTAGGCGTGAGCCTCAAGCTCGTTTAACTACAATATTAAAAAAATAACTTTTACATATCTCTTGCTCTGTAAGTACACCCTTACACCCCTGAATGCCGGGGTGTATGACTATCATTATAGCATAGGTTTTGGAATTTGAAAAAAGAACTGTCATACTCATACTGCACGAAGAATATTTTTAAAAAGTAATTTTTTTTTTCTCGGTATCGATTAATTACTCGAATCGGAATCTAGACAATTTATTTTATAAAGATTTTATTTTAAATATGGAACTATTTGTTTCCACATCGTATGTTAGATGGAATCGATTTAAAAATCAAACTGGCCAGCAAGATTTGACGCGCTTGCGTGCGTGAAAAAAAAAGGCAGTCTACTAGTAGGCGCGAAAGCATCGCGAAAATAATTAATTTTCTTGTTTGAGTTCTTTTTCAAAAGTTTTAAACATGTCTAGTGACGAAGACATAGATCTAACGCCCGATTTTATTAAAGAAAGGGCAAAAACAGTTGTCGAAAATATATTACCGCCGAACTCGAAAGAAAGATATGTAAAGGCATACGACGAATTTATGAAATGGCGGTCAGAAAAAAAAGGGAAATCTCTTTCTGAAAGTGTTTTTATATCATATTTTGATGAATTATCTAAGAGGCTACAACCTTCCAGTTTATGGTGCTTTTATTCCATGCTAAAATCTACAATGATGACAAAACATGACGTGAATTTGAAAGATTTTTCTAAACTTACTGCTTTCTTGAAAAGGCAGTCTGACGGCTTTAAAAGCAAGAAATCGAAGGTATTTACTGCAGAAGAAGTACAGAAATTCTTAAATGAAGCTCCGGATGAAATTTATTTAGCAATAAAGGTACCTACGTATTTACTTGCCCTTTTTAATAAGTTACCAAAATATTTCACAAAAATACTATGCGAATTTGGTGCCTTTAATACAACTTATGTCTTTTTTACAGGTTGTTCTAATTTTTAGGATATCGGGAGCCTGCAGGACCGTGGAATTGACAAACTTGACAATAGAAAATGTAGAAAAACATAACAAATTACTAGTCATAAAACTGCCTAACACGAAAACTAAAATTGACCGGTCATTTGTTGTGCATGAAGAATTTGCAAATTATGTTGAAAAATATCAAGCTCTTCGGCCTGAAAACGTGGATAGAAATCGTTTTTTTCTTAATTACAGTAAAGGAAAATGCCACAGACAAGTAATAGGAAAAAACAAATTTACAGGCATGCCAAAGCAAATAGCCACATATTTAAAACTGAGTAACGTAGAGTTATACACCAGTTTCAGTTTTCAATATTCTTTATTCAATTATAAAATTAAAACTAATGTTTACAAATCTAGTGTACATTAAATCCTAGACGAAACAATAATAAAATAAATATTCTGTTTTGCAAGCTAAGTCGCTTATATAAAACTTATAAAATTACATTGATATAAGATTAACATAAATATAGTACTTAGTAATTTAGATATAAATAAAATAAATGTAGGTACACTTATGTAAGCTTTAGAGTGAGCTTTACATTTATGAAGTTATAAATAAATAAAATTAATGGTTTAAACATACTAATTATACACGGTAGATGCACATAAACATTGGTCGAGGCAGTTATCAGTAAGCAACAAGAACTCGGTCAATACGTAACAAAACGACTTATGAGCAAACATGTTTATACACTCGTGCGCCAAAGTACGGTACGATCGCCACCGAGTCGCGCACGCCACAACGATACTCATATTCATAGATAAGAGGGCGAGTTTGGTTTGCGCGACCCGGTAGTAGCCCCGCGCACTTAGGCAGAGACCTGTACCTATTCATCGCTGACGTTGTAGTCAAGGAATAAGTGATGGGGTAATTTATATCGATTGTATGTATTAAAATAAGAAATATTGTTTTTTCGTGACTTGCAAATATTTCTTATGATTTTGTTTTTATGCTTAGGGTTGGAATCAATGTAAAATTTTTTTGATAACTTATAAATAAAATTCTTTAAACTAGGTAAACCTATTTCTATGTGAAGTTTTGTAAGGTTTGTATATATTTTTTTTTTTTTTTTATGGCTGATAGGTTAGCCTTTGACCACTATCTCACCTGATGGTAAGTGATGATGTGGTCGAAGATGTTGTTCAGACTAACCTAGAATCACTGGCTCTCAAGGACAGCTGCCGGAACACACCGTTAGGTGCTTGGCGACAGATTTTCTACTTGAGGGTGGTAGCTAGCCAGGCGGGCATTCGCAAAATGCCCTACCACCATGCTATAACGACTGCCATCCTAAGACAACAACCGGGACCGACGGCTTAACGTGCCCTCCGAAGCACGGAAACGCTCAGTAGTAATGTCACTAGCGGTCACCCATCCAACTCATGACCGCGCGCGACGTTGCTTAACTTTGCTGATCGGTTGAGAACAGCTAAGTAAACTTCGCTACGAGCGCTTCAAAATATAGGTGTGTTATATGAGTATTTCACTGCTTTATTTTGGAGAACTTGCAGAGATTTTACGTTTGTAGGGCAAGTGCTACTCCAAACAGGACATGCATACGTGATACAGGGGCGGACTAGGGTACAATATATGTCAAGTTTTACATGACTTCTGAGATAGGATCGCCTATTTAGAATTGGACTTAACGCGTTTAATGCTTTTATACCTTTTAGGCGCAACCTAGAAGTGTTTTCAGTCCAATTTAGTTTATTATCTAAAATAACACCCAAGTATTTTACAGAACGACTCCAAGGTATTTTGAAGCCATCGATTTGTAAAGTACGCGTTGGGAGAGTTCGTTTTCTTGTAAATACAATGGCTTCAGTTTTGGAAGCATTGATCTTTAGTTTCCATCTATGGAAAAAGGACATAAGCAGATCAATGGACAATTGTAATCGATCAATGATCAAATCTATATTATCAGCAGAAGTAAATGATGCAGTATCATCAGCGAAACACGCTAAGTGGGTGCGTGTTTGAATAGGTATGTCATTTAAGTAAATTAAAAAGAGGAGCGGCCCTAATATTGAGCCTTGTGGAACTCCAGCAGGTACGAGTTTAGAGGAAGACGTGTAATTTTTAATATGAACTCTGAAAGAACGATGATACAAGTAAGATTGGACAATTTTTACAAGTGACATTGGTGTATTTAAGTTAATAAGTTTATGAATGAGGGCATCATGCCAGACAGTGTCAAATGCCTTTTCAATGTCAAGCAAGAACATCCCAGTTGACTTTTTGAGGTTCAGATTGTGTGACACTGCCTCAGCGACCCTGGCTAATTGTTGAACGGTTGAGTGACCTTCCCGAAAACCAAATTGTTCGTCAGGTATAATTTTATGAAGAACGCGGCCCAATCTAAAGGATAACAATTTCTCAAATAACTTGCCAAGACAAGGAAGCAGACTGATCGGGCGATAAGCCATTGGCTCTGATGAACTTTGACCTGTTTTATGCACTGCAATGACTTTAGCTGTCTTCCAGACAGGTGGAAAATAATTTAGTTTAAAGCAGGCGTTAAATATTTTTGTTAAGAATATTATACATTTTTGGGGTAGATTTTTAATTAGTAAATTAGAAATGTTATCGGGTCCAGCAGCTTTACGAGATTTTAGCTTGAAAATACAACTTTTAACTTCGGCAGGTCGTACGAGATTTATGGTGTATTTGTCGGGGGGGGTGATTATATAGTGCAGTTAATGAGCAATCAATAGCGGGTTGTTCAGTGCTGGGCCAAGAGTTAGTCAGGAGCATATTATCATAAAAAGTATTTGCCAGAATTTCGCACTGCTCCTGGTGGTCAGTAGTGAACGAACCTTCACGTGTTCTAAGTGCAGGAAAAGGAATATCACTTGTAGAACGCAAATTTTTGACAACGCGCCATAGATCAGCACAAGGGCTATCAATTTTATTTAATTTTTGCTTCCATTGCTTGCTATTGAGAGACGTCAGGGCATCACTTATGTCAATCTGAAGTGAGTTGACAATTTGCATCAGCTTTTTGCGTATCAATTTGGAAGGTTCAACAGCGGCATATCTACGAAGTCGATTTTTCTGTTGAATCAATCTTTTGACACGTCGTGGTATCGAAGAATGCGGTTTTAAAGTCTAAACAGGAACACAAGAGTCTCTACAATTGATAATATCCGTTTGGAGCTGCGTGATGAAGGAGTCAACTTCATATGTAGATTTAAGGACATTAGACGAAAGGGATGTGTTTATGTTAAGTAGTTTACGATATTTGGTCCAGTCAGCTTTAGAGTAATTGAATTTGGTAATTGGTCTACGGGTAACATTGGCATCAAGATGTACAAAAACTGGGAAATGGTTCGAGGACAACGCTGGTATTGTGACAATTTTTGTGACTGAATAAAGGTTTTTGGTAAGGAGAAGATCAGGAGTGGACGGGCTATATTCGGCAATATAATGGACGAGTGTAGGATCAGCGGGACCATGGACGATAAAGTCTTCATTGAGCATGTGATCGTATAGCCGTTTACCATGTTGGTTAAGAGGTCCAGGAGACCAGTATGGATGCTTTGCGTTAGTGTCGCCCATTATTATTACACGGTTACCACTGTTCAATATTAAGTCAAGATCTCGAGTTAAAAAAGGTAAATTAGGAGATTGATAAATGGAATATATCATAATGGTACAGTTATTAGTCAATTCAAGAGAGATGCCAATTACTTCGATGTTAAGAGTTATACACCGGGCATTGCTTTCGCAGAACATCAGCGACTCTATTGGCTGATTCGGGAGCCAACCTCACTCTGTTAAAAAGGCACGGCGGCTGGAAGTCCAGCAAAGTGGCCGAAGGTTATATCGAAGATTCGATGGCAAACAAAAGCAAAATTACTTCTAAAATAACAGAAAATATAAACTTGAAATCACCACGTCAAAGCACATCATCTGAGCCATTTTTTAATGAAGAAAATAGTACCAGTCAACTGCCGCCATTTACGATGCAAGAACCTCAAGTCACTCAAACTCAAGTCTTATCATCACAAACTCATATTCAAACTATAAATATTCCTAAAAAGAACGTGACCATATCTCTTACAAATTGTAATAATTTAACTATTAATTTTAATTAAATACACATTTTTTTCTTCTTAATAAATGTTCATTGAAACCTGCTGTCTTGTTGTTTACTAACCTCACAATCGATATGTAAAGCAGAGTATTTATCTCGGGCGTAAGCATCAATTGCATACTCGGGTTAATTAGCGCCTTCGCTTCGCTCAGGCGCCAAAAACCTCGTATGCAATTGATGTCATATAGCCCTTGGTTAATAATCTACTATTATAACGTGATAACAATTTAAGGTATAAAAGCTCCTGTAATAACCTGTAAGTATAGCAATAACATCTCACGCGTGACGTCATTAAAAAAGACAGCTGGCGCGAGTGCTGCGCGGGTGCCGCGGGAATACTCCATTGACAGCTGTCATACCTAATGTCAATTTACCTCGACAAAGAGTTGAAAGGTCGTCATGCTGCAGGCAGTGAAACTGTTGTGTTTACAATGAAAATAATATTCATATACCTGCTCATAGGATTGGTACAGACTTATTGTATAGCTACCTATAGAGGTCGAGGTATTACGTTTTATCTATCAAGAACACATTGTATTATATATTTTAATACAAATGAAATAATGACAAATATTTTAAGAAAACATAAAATTAATGTTTTAATAAAACACTTAAAACGTATAAAAAATATATTTAGTGACAATTTCGCCTAATTGTCCTGTTAAGCGGACGTGACTTCACAACAACACGCAGCCAAATCGGAAGAATTTTCGCTTCTACACTAAAATAATTTAAATAAAAAAATTAATAATTTACGCACGTTCGAAATAATC
Source organism: Plagodis pulveraria (assembly GCA_963890685.1). Classification (NCBI taxonomy): domain Eukaryota; kingdom Metazoa; phylum Arthropoda; class Insecta; order Lepidoptera; family Geometridae; genus Plagodis; species Plagodis pulveraria. The sequence continues at coordinate 35,650,628 of OY982951.1, read as the reverse complement.
TTATTTTTTTTTAATGTTTGTTTTATATATTTTTTAAGTATTTTATTAAAATATTAACTTAATGTTTTCTTAAAATATTTTATAAATATTTGTTAATATTAAATATGGATTACCGCAAACTAACGCCTGAATCTATTCATTAACAAATGAAATGTTTTGGATTTGGTTTTGGGACCAGCCGCATACATGACGAACTTCTAATACTCGAGGGTGGTAGCTAGCAAAGTGAGTATTTGGAAAACGCCCTACTACCATGCTGTAACGACTGCCATCCTAATACAACAACTGGACCTGACGGACTTTATGAATAGATTCAGGCTTTAATTTGCGGAAATCCATATTTAATAATAACAAATATCTTTAAAATATTTTAAGAAAACATTAAACTAATATTTTTATAAGCGGACGATTGAGAATCATTTCCTTGATCGTGCGCTCGAAGAGTCAAGACCTCTGACCTGAGGATGCTACGTGTAAAAGCGAGGCGCGTCGAAAATTCTTCCGGTTTGGCAGCGTGGCGTTTGCGACGTTACGACGGCTTCACAGGAAAATTAGGCGGAATTGTCACTAGATTTCTTTATTTATTTATTTAAACACTAATTTATTGTGTAGAATAAAACGGACTTATCATGCCATTTGCGGTCACCCACAGCGGATGTTGCTGACCTTAGTAGATTGGTTAAGAACGGCTAAGTAAGCTACGAGTGCCTAAAAGTTGTTTTAGTGCTTCCTTGAAGCGTGAGTATTTTTAGTGAAGTCAGGGAGATAATATACATTTTTATGTAGTGACAATTGATACTTGTTAGCACATAGTAGGTGCATATAACAAGGTACACGCTGGTTGCTTTAAAATATCACTGTAATGGTACCTTCTCCGCGCAAATTGAAACGAATGGCAACAGCTGGTGCAAGGCGTTGGGGTGTCCTGCAATTGTGAGAAAATGTAGGACATTCTTAAATATGATTTCAAGCCCTATGCGCATGCTAAGTGATCGTAATTGGCATTTTTAGGACTCAATTTTATTCCTCTCGACCAGGAACCGAACTTACATTTTAAAACCTCGAGTGCCTTAATCAGCCATCGAGACTGATGAGAATTTCGTGATCATTTTATTTTTATTTTAACCGTCATAGGGGAAGTTGCGAACATCAATACTACTACTGGACTTCGTCTAACCGAAATTAGTGCTTTTACAAGCACTTTTAATGCTGTCGCTAACTTTTTGTATTTCTAAATATTCCTAAAATCACTATCTCATGCTATGTGACGACCGCTTAGCGCGAGATACAGCTTGAAATCATATGCGGATTACCAAACAAAAACAATAAAAATAAAATAAGGTCCTCTTAAAGATATATTCTGTTTATTTTTTTTTCTCTGCTCTATCGTAAAAAACGTTAACATAGGTAAAAGCGTCAAAAGCGTAAACTTTGTATATACACAGTCCAATATCTGACATATAACAACAAACAGTAAAAATCGGCATAGTGCGCTTCAGATTTCCCCTAAAACTGATGTTGTTACTGAGCACAGAATGTACCATAAGATCAATTTTTATTTACTTATACTACTGTCATTGGTAAGTGATTGAAGAGAATCTAAAAAAATCGTGTCGGTTCATTGCTTTATGATTGGAAATAATAAGTCAAGTTTGAGAAAACTGTTTCGGTAATGAACGCGTGTTATTGCCCTCTGTCGCGACATCTATTAGATGTCGTACTTGACTAAACTCGATATGACGTGGGATTATGTGATAGGAGGACAAACGAGCAGGCGGCTCACCTGGGAAGTGATTACCGTCGCCCACGAACATCCGCAACACCAGAGGTCTCGAGAATGCGTTGCCGGCCTTTGAGGAATATGCTCTCTTCTTGAAGGCCCCTAAGTCGTATCTGTTCAGATATACTTCACCAGGCAGCTGGTTCCAAATTTTGGCAGTGCGAGGTAGGAAATGCCGCGAGAATCGCAAGGTTGTGGACTTTCAGACATCGACATGAAATTGATGAAACATCATGCTTTGTCGGGACGTCCGATGATGAAATTGAGCTGCAGGTAGTAAATCGAACAGTTCCTCGGAACACTCCCCGTGATAGATACGGTAAAAGATGCAGAGTGATCCAATATCTCTACGCAGTGCCAAAGGGTCGAGCCGACCGGAGAGAACTGTATTAAGACATTAACCAATTAGACGTCTCTTAACTTAATCGTGAACTGCCACGAAATATGATTTATTTCATTCAACACGTACAAGCTATGGATCACCACCATCTTCAAGACTGACGTTTCCTACACCTTCAGTCCCATCAGTTACGAACCTACTCAAACAATTAAAGGATACATCAAGTTACCACAATTAGACTGAATTGTGGTAACTTGATGTATGTATACTTACATAGCTCGGATAAGTCTTCCATTACGTATTTAGACTGCGACAACGCGGGACTCTGAACATTGATGACGAAAACGTTGAGAAAATTCTAGAAAAACTCAAAATCATGGTGATATGGACACTTGCTGACCCACACAATTTTCTTCGCTCGAGTGTGGAGTAGTCAATTCTCTTTTATTTTGCTCTTGCAGCCACGGAGTTCGCAGATTTGTACAAAGCTGTGATACCTAAAGTTAGAGATGAAGTCTTTATATGTTAAAAGTCTAAAGTTTAAAACTGTGTCTAGTAGATGGCAAAAAGATCCTACGGTCAAAGGTCCTACAAACGCAACTAGTATACACTTATACACAATATTTTTAATTTTGCAATAACGCATGCTCCGCATATTACATAACAAAATTACGAGAGGAAAACTTATAGTCATGTGCGGGATTCGAATCCGCGCCATCCACCCCTATAGCAGGGGCATGCTCTGACCGCTAAGTCATGACTTATTACGTAACGGTTTTTAAATCGGTTCATAAATGACGGAGTTGTGTTATGATATGAGGTCTATTGGTGACCAACATACAAAAAATAACATACAACCGAATTTCGAACTGCTTCCATTTTTTTGTTTTCATTTTGTTTTTTTTCTGGATGTTGCCTTATTAGTATTTTAATATTGTCTCGTGTGTACTTCGTGTATGACAACAACTCAATATTCGATAATCAGTTAGACCTCAGATCTACAAAAATATGATATGCCTCTACTTCACAGATAGTGAAAAATATAGCAGGTGACCTGCAGCAAGATACTGCAACATAGTAGAGCATTTAACCCGCGTTGATAGCTACCAATCAAATAGAATATCTGTCACCTAACGGTGTATTCTGACCTATGTTCTTGAGGTTAGCTGAAGCAGTGATGGCTCAGTCATTTTGCGAATGCCCGCCTGACTCGCTACCACCTTCAAGTAGAAAACCTGTTGCCGGCTCCTAACGGTATGTTCCAGCAGCTGTCCTTGAGAGCCAGTAAAATTACAGGCACATGAGACTCAACAACTGTATGTCGGTGACAGGCGCAGTGCAGTTTGTCACTTGTGACGAAATGCATCTGTTATACTCAGTGGTTACCGCTTAACATCAGGTGGGCATCGTGCTTGTTCCGTCACAATAATAAAAAAAAATTGAAATTTCAGTATATTATGACAAATATGCCAACTTGTACAATTGTCATAGAACATATAATAATACTACGTCTATTGTTTTGAAAGTGTTGTGTATGCGGATGCGGGTGAATTATAAGTTTTATGTAAAATGCAATAACGGATACATAAACCTAGGGAATGAGCTAGTCCACATCAAATAAATAATGAAAAGCCAGGGGTAAATGCACTCACCGAAAGCCGGCAAAGATCCAATCCTGCTAGTCGTTCCTCCAGGTGCCCACGCGTGGGCTAACTTTCTCCAGCACTGTCTTTAATCTACAATTTCTTGAAATTCACTTTTGAATGCGGGAACTATAAAATTATTATAATGCGATGCGTGCAAAGGTGCAACAAGAGAAGAATGACGCGGTGATAATGAATGTCTTTCCTTCGTGGATGTTCGGCCAACTTCGGTGTTCCGGGCAGTTGTCATTGCAAGCCACCTTGCCGACGTAGCGTGCGATGTTCCGGATGATCATTGCACATACTTGCGTAGTTCATGCAATTCACCCTAGATGGCTAAGTCATACTAATATTTGATGTGAACAAAACGGCACGAACAAGTGTGATCAACTTGTTTTTCTTTTGCGTCGTGTCCGCGGAACCTTAAATAGCGATGCCCAAATCACACTTGGTCAGTTTTATGAGATTGGTTAAGAATTTGATATAATCTTTGTCCCCACGCGTGCATTGATCAAACTAGTTTCAAACTACAAGCGGAGACACGTCTGACGTCAGCTCACGACTTAGTTGAGAGGAATGAGATATATTGCATTCCTTCAGGAACTACTAGATACCTCCATTGCAATAGAAATTAAAACTCCTAAATCCATCTCCGAACTAAATGCTATTTTGGCAAATAAGTGTTGCAGTTTAATAATAACATATATTTTAAGAAAATATCAAATTAATATTTTAATTAAACACTTAAAAAATATAAAAATATATCTTGTGACAATTCCGCCTAATTTTCCTGTTAAGCCGACGTGACGTCACAAAAGCCACGCAGCAAAACCGGAAAAATTTTCGACGCGGTTCGCTTCTACACGAAGTATCCTCAGGAGGTCTTGACTCTACGTTCGAGAAACATTGTTGCAGTTTAGTTTTAAAGAAGAAATATAATGGCTGGTAGATTCTCATTTCTTTCTCTCTACGAATAAAAACTTTCTTTATACAATGTAACACAATATAATAACTTACTCCTACACAACGAATGTATGGTACCACGCTGATCACTCCTATTTTTATGGCCCGATTTCCAGAAGGTAAGTAATAATGATATTAAAGTAATAATAATATCGTTTATATAGGTATGAGGTTTTCGTACTAACAATCACGGATCACCAAGTGAAGAATTATACTTATTAAACAAAAGATTGTAACAATAAATGAAATTAACAATTTAATAATTAGACATATAAGTTAACTACAAAAAAAGATCAATATTGTCTAAAATAAAATCTTTATTATTATTTTTCAGCTTCAGAACTACATTATCAGTATTTCTGGGTTATATAGATTTTTTTTTCACTATGTAACGTAATTTGAGATTTATTTTTATTATATTTTGAAATAAACCCCGTAACAAAAGTAATTTAAAACTGATAACTTTAATGACAACTCAATCATTTATTTACATCTAAACTAATATTACAAAGAGATTTTGAAGCGCTCGTAGCGAAGTTTACTTAGCTGATATTTATTTATTTATTCAATAAATTACTTATTGCGCTTACAGTATTCTTACCAAGACACACAATAAGAAAACCGTTAACTTTGCTTAACTTTGCTGTTCTCAACCGATCAGCAAAGTTAAGCAACGACGCGCGCGGTCATGGATGGATGACCGCTAGTGACATTACTACTGATCGTTTCCGTGCTGCGGAGGGCACGTTAAGCCGTCGGTCCCGGTTGTTACCTTAGGATGGCAGTCGTTATAGCATGGTGGTAGGGCATTTTGCGAATGCCCGCCTGGCTAGCGTACCCCTCAAGTAGAAAATCTGTCGCCAAGCACCTGACGGTGTGTTCCGGCAGCTGTCCTTGAGAGCCAGTAATTCTAGGTTAGCCTGAACAACATCTTCGACCACATCATCACTTACCATTAGGTGAGATAGTGGTAAAAGGCTAACTTATAAGGCATAAAAAAAAGAGATAGATTTGTATTTTTGTATATCTGTGTGCAACGAATAAACTTAAAAACTTTTAACTTAATCTAGATTTGGATGAAATTTGGTATGAAAATAATGTTGTCTTAGGTTTTCGCGATTATCACACATAGTAATTAAACAACTTTAAACGGTTTAAATCGCGTATATTTATCATTATTTATGTCCCTACGTTTCAAACACTTTGCAGTGATTAATTACTATGGTATGAAAATAGTTTGAACCCGGGAAAGGACATAGGATAAATTCAATTGCACAAAAAGAGGTTTTGCACGATAACCTACATTATATGCGCTGGCGGAGCCGAGGCTGAAAAGCTAGTTTTTTTTATAAAGAAATAAAACATATTAAAATTATCTGTAATCTATTCAATGAAATCTAGACGATGAAAAACTACATGCTAGAGTGCACGCTCATTAGTAAATGCGTCTCGGTCACCCTTCCAAGTTTGATCGCAGCAATCGTTATTTATCCAAGACGCTGCCAAATGCTGAAATTTTGTCACTATCGGACTATGTAGGAGTGAAAGAGAGGCGGCAATGGTGAAATCGCGCTCAGTTTAGGTAAACATCCGAAAGAAAATTTAATAACACAAAACTAGTATGTAAGTAACGTAAATCGAAAATGGAACGTTTCATGACCGTCTTGATAAGGTTTTGCTATTTTATTAATATATTTTCATACACATTCAAACGTAAGTAATTAAGATATTTACGTTACAAGCCTAATATAAAGTAAATTTTGCAATTTTATTCCATCGAGATTTTTTTTGGAAACGTTTTTCGGACTTTTCGTTGCCTTTGATAATGTGATCAAGATTAATATATGATTTTCTTACAGCTATAAACTAAATACTTATGGCTAAAATCTGTTCAAGTAAAGATTTTAGCGTTAGGCGCCTAGCATTGCCCAAATCCAAAACCCCGAGAGCTTTCAACTCGAACTACATAACCGCTTCCAGTGCCTAGCTGAATACGAAACAGTGGACGAGATAAACAATGGGTTGGTGGAAGCTGTCCAAGCGGTGGGGTCCCAGTTCTTTAAGACCCCCGCCGACAAAAACAGAAGAAACTCTCAGAGGAAACCATCAAGTTGATGGAAGATCGGAATGAGATGAGACTGCAATCTTCAGCTGATATGTCGAACTACGGCAAGCTCAATAGACGAATTTCGAAGGCACTGCGACACGACTTGCGCGCTTTTAATACTAATCGGATAAAGGCCGCAATCGAGCGAAACCAAGGCTCCAAAGTGTTCGCAAAAAATTCGTCTATAGGGCAAAGCCAAATGACCAAGCTGAAGATCGACGACGGCAGAATCATCTCATCAAAACCGGAGATTCTGAGAGAGCTTGAGAGGTTTTATGGACAGCTATACACCTCGACACGAAAACCCATTGTCAGTGCAGCTCAAGACAAGAGAGCTAAACTGACCCGATGTCACGGGGCTACTTCTAGGTATATAAATAATACAGCAGCTACGTGAACACAAATTTAATTTTATTTAAATGCCAAAGGGCCAAGCTGCGGCAGGGGCAAATAGCGTGGGTTAGAGCCTATACTAATTGACATATTCTTTCTTTCTGCTGGTCCAGTACTATCCTGCTTTTATCCGGAAGTGAGCCACGGCATGCATCGGTGGGCGCAAGCTAGGGTCCGGGTACAGGAGGCCCTCCAGCTTCCGGTGTTTGTTGCCAGCAGTGGTGGCCGTCTAGCCGTCTACGGTCAGATAGGGTGGATTTTGGACCCTGGAACGCGCATAAAACAATGGCGTTAAAGCCAGGCCTTTTAATGTGGACCCACGACAACAGCTGATGGAAAGTACTGCTAGGTAGTTGTGTTGCCGTGGATGTCCAATCAGAAACGGAGATAACAATGTTTGCGATAAGAATTTAGATCAAAATATTTAACAATGCAAGAATGAAAATGATATTTTTAATAATACAAGAATGAAGATGAGGTAACTACTACGAAAGGGAGTTGATTTTATACAGAAAATAGAATACCATAAAGAAATATGAGAATATCTAATTTACAGAAACACCGATGAAAATGAGCAAAACTACATACAATAAAAAATAAATGATTTGCAGCTAATGAATATAATCTAAGGTCTACCCGACGTTATAAAGTGTTGAAAATAAAATGTTGTTAAACAGCGTAATAAAACCACTTACCCAATTGTGGGGTCGAAATCACACTAATTAATATAAGTTAAATGTCTTGAGGGAACGATAGGGACGTTTCAAACATTCGCGGTTACGTTTACTATATAGGAAAATAGCGTACGTAGCAGAGACCGGTATGGCTATTGTAACGTGCGTTCTCCTCGAAACCAGTAAGCGGTATGCGGGGCGGCCCGAGTCCAGCTGAGCTCGTGGTCAGACCTCCGCCGCTGCGCCTCAACACAATAGCAGAGATAAGAGACGCGACTAAAATGTTGCTCGCGTTGATGAATTTATTTATGTAATTACTTTAAGATAATTATTATTTTAAGTAGATTTCGTTGTATTAGGATAAGTAGATTTTGTTGTTTATTAGGTTACAGTATAATTATTATTAATTTGGTTCATTTATGTTAGTTTTTTTTTTTATTTACTAATACATATGTAACGTACAACGTTACACCGACACTATACCGAAGATATCCCGGACATCAGCCTATACGAGATTAGAATGGCTCTCAAACAGCTTAAGAACATCAGGGCGCCGGGTGATGACGGAATCACGACAGAACTTCTGAGAGCGGGTGGAAAACCGGTACTCTCAGTCCTCCACAAGTTATTTAATTCCGTCATCCTTGAAGGTAAAACGCCAGAAGCATGGAGCAGAAGTGTAGTGGTACTGTTCTTCAAAAAAGGTGACAAGACCTTGTTGAAGAACTACAGGCCCATTTCACTTCTGAGCCATGTTTATAAGCTGTTTTCGAGAGTCATTACGAATCGTCTTGCTCGTAGGTTTGATGACTTCCTGCCTCCCGAACAAGCCGGGTTCCGTAAAGGCTTTAGCACCATAGACCACATCCATACGCTCCGCCAGATTATACAGAAGACTGAGGAGTATAATCGGCCATTATGTTTAGCGTTTGTGGACTATGAGAAAGCAAGCCATTCAATCGAAACCTGGGCCGTACTGCAGTCTCTCCAGCGATGCCAAATCGACTATAGGTACGTCGAAGCGCTGAAGTGTTTGTATAGGAACGCCACCATGTCGATTCGACAACAGGACAAGAGCATGGAACCAATCCAACTGCAACGAGGCGTGAGACAGGGAGACGTTATTTCTCCGAAACTGTTCACAAATGCGTTGGAGGACGTTTTTAAGCTCTTGGACTGGAAAGAATTCGGCATCAACATCTATGGCGAATACATCACTCACCTTCGTTTCGCCGATGACATAGTCATTATGGCAGAGTCGCTTCAGGAACTCAGTACAATGCTCAGCGACCTCAGTAGAGTTTCCCAACAGGTGGGTCTTAAAATGAACATGGACAAGACGAAAATTATGTCTTATGTCCATGTTGCACCCGTACCTGTAGTTGTTGGGAACGATACGCTCGAAGTTTTTGACCATTATATATACCTGGGACAGACTGTCCAGTTAGGTAGGTCCAACTTCGACAAAGAGGTCGCCCGAAGAATCCAACTCGGATGGGCAGCGTTCGGGAAGTTACGCGACATCTTCTCGTCGAAGATCCCGCAGAGCCTGAAGACCAAAGTCTTCAATCAGTGTGTGTTGCCAGTGATGACTTATGGCACTGAGACGTGGTCCCTAACTGTGGCCCTTATAGACAAGCTCAGAGTCGCTCAACGAGCTATGGAGAGAGCTATGCTCGGAGTTTCTTTGCGTGATAAAATCCGGAACGTGGATATTCGCCAAAGAACCAAAGTCACCGACATAGCACTCAGAATTACCAAGTTGAAGTGGCGATGGGCGGGCCACATTGCTCGACGAACTGACAACCGATGGGGAAGAAAGGTTCTCGAGTGGTTACCACACTACACCGGAAGACGTAGAGTTGGTAGGCCCCCCACCAGGTGGACTGACGACATCGTGAAAGTCGCGGGTAGCCAGTGGTTACAGGTGGCTAATAGCCGTTCTTTGTGGCGTTATATGGGGGAGGCCTTTGTTCAACAGTGGACGTCTTCCGGCTGATGATGATGATGAAAGCTTTTTAGCATTTGGATTATCTATTTAGCATTCAGCGTCTTATGGACGACTTAGCCAGCTCCGTTACGAGCGCTTCACATATTATATACATTCAAAATATATTTTCTTCAATACTCTTTGAAAATTTGTCGCCAAGCACATAACGGTATGTTACGACAGCAGTCCTGGAGAGTCAGTGAAATTACAGGCATATGAGACTCAACAACTATGTCTCAAGGTGACGGGCGCAGTACAATTCGTGACAGAAGAAATGCATCTGTTATAGGCAGAGGTTAGTCCGCTTAACATCAGGTGGGCCTCGAGCTTGATCCGTCACAATAACATTAAAAAAAAAACTCATTTATTATTGTTGATTAATAGATATGATATTTATACAACTTTTTTACGAGTAGCAAACAAAACATGACAAACACGATACCCCGTGTGTGAGAATTGCACATCCCCGTATCATCCCTTAGGTGTCGTAAGAGGCGACTAAGGGAATTATACTTGAAAGTGGGCAGCAGCGCCTTCTAAAGAAATACTATTTTACTCTGCGATCCCCAAGCCGCCTGCCAAGCGTGGTGATTATGGCGAATACCCCTTTAATAGGGGAGGCTGTGTTCAGCAGTGGATGATCCGGCTGATACAGTACAGTAAACAAAACATAGATTAAAACATAGATTTTGTTCAAAAAGCGAAGTCTTCTGAATACTCTTATGCCGCCTCCAATCTCCACGTGCTATTACACATCCGGGTCACCTGTTTAGTATGCAATAGATACGGCTGATCAAATCAAAGATTGAGAACACATGTCTACTGAGTCTTGCCTCCGTCAAATACATATGTATCCAGATATATCGAAAAAAAGTATAACAACAGAGTGTATCACAATTACAAAATCACAAATATACGATAGGAAAAATTTAAGTCATGTGCGGGATTCGAACCCGTGTCCATCCACCCCTTGAGCCGGGGTATGCTCTATCCAATTGAGCTAATGACAAGACGTCATAACTCAAATCTTTCCTATCGTTCTTTAACCGTCGTATTGGGATGGAGCGACATCTATAGTACCACTTGCGCTGTACTTGCTGTGAGTTATGACGTCATGTCATGTTAGCTCAATTGGTTAGAGCATACCCCGGCTCAAGAGGTGGATGGACGCGGGTTCGAATCCCACACATGACTTTAATTTTCCCATCGTATATTTGTGATTTTGTAATGTAATCCGCATAGCAGGCGTTATTGCAAACCTAACAATATTAAAACAGAGTGTATAGCTAATATTATCCACTATATTGGAGTAATTGCAAGAACGCCCGCCGCGGCCACTCTGAACCGCGCCGCACTCCCTTTGAATAGATCCATATAGATGATCGTCGATTAGATCCATACATCGAGCTAAGTAATTAAAAATATTAAATAACAGGCACAAGAGACTTTTTACATCAGGTGGTCCTCGTGCTTATTCCGTCAAATACACATAAATAAACACAAAAAAATACATCTCAATATATTTGTTAGGACTAGCAGAAGTCAGATAAGAGGTTGTTAACATTTTACCAATAACCCTGTATAAAGGAAATGACAATCTGATCTGAAACAACGATAACAATTATTTTTTTAATGTTATTGTGACGGAACTAGCTCGAGGCCTGAAGAGATGTGAAGCGGACTGACCTCTGCCTATAACAGATGCATTTCATCACAAGTCACGAATTGCACTTCGCCCGTCACCTTGAGACATAGTTGTTAAGTCTCATGTGCCAGTAATTTCGCTGGCTCTCAAGGACTGTTGCCGGAACACACCGTTAGGTGCTTGGCGACAGATTTTCTACTTGAAGGTCGCTAGCCAGGCGGGCATTCGCAAAATGACCTTCCACCATGCGGTGAAGCTCAAGCCTGCGGCGGGATTCGAACCAAGGACCTGCTGCGCGGCAGTCCATAGCCAACACCACTGAGCCATCACTGCTTCAAGTGCTTCAAATATTTCTCGATGGAAAATTATTCCTTGAATACAGCTCTAAAATTTCGATTGCTCAAGTTTTGTGTCGATAAGTATATCGCATTGATTTGTGGTAGCACAGAGTGCGTCATTGAACACAGAGCCGAGCGCCTTTAGTCGCCCCCTTGCCTCACACGCGAATCTAGTGGTTATTTTTAGTAATATATAACATACCTAGATATAATATACGCCATTGTACTATAACATTTACCAGTTTGTGAACGCCTAGCCATTCAGACACGCACTTATTATTATTTATTATTTTTGAAGCAATGATGGCTCAGTGGCATTGGCTATGGACTGCCGCGCAGCAAGTCCATGGTTCGAATCCCGCCGCGGGCTGGAGCTTCATCGGATGGTGGAAGGGCATTTTGCGAATGCCCGCCTGGCTAGCCTAGTGGCTACCCTCAAGTAGAAAATCTGTCGCCAAGCATCTAACGGTGTGTTCCGGTAGCAGTCCTTGAGAGCCAGTGAAATTACAGGCACATGAGACTTAACAAGTATGTCTCAAGGTGACGGGCGTGCCAAAGAAGTTTAAATTCTGCAACTGTATGAGTCATGCCAAATTAAAAACCATATAGAAATAATTTACTAATTATCTCTTTCGACGGGGGTAACAAAGCCTAAAACATTATGAAATCTATAGCAAAAGTAATGGACTTACCACAGTATAAATTGTTTGGTAATTAAATGGAACTTATAAAGTGAAAATCACAACTTAAAAATAACAAGCTCACAACAATTTAGTATAAACTATATGCATATAATATTAATATATATATATATATATATATTGCTTATATGATTGAAAATATGAAAAGTGCGGAAGGCTTATTAACACATATTAACCGCTCATAATAAAGCACAAAATGGCTCCAGTTGCTCTTCAATATTGAAATAAAAATATCGCATATTAAGACATATCTATTAATATGTATGAATTAATGAATTTGTTTATACTCTCGTATTCAGAATATTTTTATAATGTTATCATGATATAACAGGAACAAAGCCTTAGGCCTAAATAAACAATCCAGTCCTTATATAATATGACTACCCAACACCGACATTTTGATTATATGGTAATATAAAATAATCATAAGTGTGTGTTTGAATTATTGCTTAAAGCAACACTTGCACTTGTCATGATTTTGACGTAATAATTATGTAAATCCAATTAAAATTAGGTAACTTAGGTCTTATTTTACGTAAGTACCACAGTTAATAGGCATATTTACCCTACGCGAAATAATAAGAGTTCCTGATTTTACTATAATTTTAAAAGGAAGTCTGACAACCAACTATTTTTTTTATTACTAACTACCAAACTTTATGGAGACTATGCCAACGCACGCCTCACTTGCCCATAAAACCACATTCCGGGAAATATTAATAACATAGTAGATAAGTTCGAAGTTTTATATCTTCACAGTGTTTAAACTGTTTCCTCCCATAGAATGAAAATGGGAAATAATGGTAACACTTCCAACAAAGTTTCAGACGAAGTTAATCCAGTTTGGCACGGAATGGACACAAAGTGTTTCGAAAGGACTGAACTTACTTATGAATGATAATGCTGATCCCTTTTAAATTTTTATTAAATCTTTCAAAGTTGAAGCGGAGTTGACAATATAAACTGATTTTGGGAAAGTCTTCGTATTAGACATTAACTATTTATTGTATGTGCTCTTTATACAAATATGATTACAGCAAAATATAAGAGAATAGGAATTACCGATAGGTATACAATGTGGCGCAAAGAAACCGGGTATGTTATAAATATTAGGTAACTTTGAAAATATGTATATGAGCAATATTTTCATATTAATAACTCATTAAACTTTATTTCATAACAAATATAGGATGAAGTAGAACCTTTTTATTTATTTTTGGTGATTGTATTGTAAAACATATACTTTTAATGTAATATAATAATAAATAAAGACGATATTTTCAAACATTTTTATTAAATAAAATATTTTTTGAAACATTGTTTCTGTTATGTCATATAAATAAGGCATTTCAAGTGCAGAAATAAATTATTATGATTTCTGATCAAATCAGTCTCACTCACCATAGACGACGGGATAGTATCACATGAATAAATAATGGTACAGAATAAAAGCTTCCAAAGAATGAAATTCTTTCCTCTTTTCATAGAAAGGACTGTCACTCTTATTGAAATAACCTGGCAACTGCGAGTAGGGATTCTGCAATGAGCACAGACGAGCAAATGGACGTACGAACTGATGGACCGACATGACAGATGTCAAAGTGACACATGATGTTGTATTTATCGATTGAAGATTCATATTTAGATAACAAATACTTAAAAAAATACTTGGACCTAGGTGTAACATATGTCATAATCTCTCTTGTCGTCAGATATCTTGATTTTGAGTTTATAATTGGGTTACAAATATTCTAAAATTACTAGAAAATAGGTCTTTGGACCGAAATTTAAAATACAAACTAAAAATATTACATCAAGTGTCACTTTGACAACTGTCATATGATGATTATCTATGACGTTTACTGACATGACGTTTACTTATTCTTTTTCTTCGCCTGACATTCATAATATCCAAGGAAAGGAGGTTGTAAAAGAGTTCATGCTACTTAGTGCTGTGCCACAGAAGAGGCAGTTGTATGTTACCTACTAATTATATACAGATGCCTTAAATCTCATTGCTCATTGATAACAGTAGATTTTTTACTTTTAGAGGAAATTATAAAACTTAATGACATCAATTGGATATGTATGTGTTATTAAGTATCTGTATTCATATTTCTTTTATATTTCTCAGTAAAATTTTTGCATCGAAAGTATTCATTGAATATTTGGATATTACTGTTTAATCGGAATAAAGTCCATTCTTGAAAACATCATGGAAAAAAGGAAGTATCAAATTCAGAGACTTGTATTTTATACCAAAACCCCTCATATCATGTATGTCAATATATTTCGGGTAGATTCAACATTTCCCATTCCATGCATTAACCTATATACTAGACGTGACATCTCAAACCAGGATAGTCGACCAGTGCAGGTAGGCCGCCGGCCGGCATACTCTCCATACGCAGCTGGGCAATCGTAGAGATTACACGCACTTTACGTTCGAAAATTGTGTATTATCAATCGTGTATTTTGAATGGTCGACTATCCTCGTTTGAGATGTCGCGTCTAGTATCTATAGGTTAATGATCCCATGGAGCATGCTTGGGACTGACGAACCGAAGTGTTTAAGCAATTTCTCTGCAATCATGTATCGTGAACTGAAAGAAGCAGTGATAGAGCAATGAGATACTATTCCTCGGCTTAGAAATCTGCATGCCGAACCGTATAAAAGTGGAATTAACAGCTCGTGGCTGCAATAAAAGATACTAAAGTGTGTGAAAATTGCATTGCATTAAGTTCAAATATTTTGGAAGTTAGTGAGGTTTTTGTTACCGACCTTCTTTCTTTGCAGCTCAGTGTAGTTAGCTAACCAAAAAATGTTTACATTTTGTTCTCAATTCCATAGATGTTAGCGTTAGCTTCATTTTTATTAATGTCTAAAGGTATACGGAATTTAGTGAAGAGTACAAAATAGAACTAAAACATCCATCACCGACTGTTACTTTGACAGCTGTCAACTGCTTCACCCGCGTGGACGTTGGTTGTAAATCGCACCCTCGGGAACCATTACGGGAGTTGAAATAAAATGTAGGTAGATAGAAATGTACAGAGATAGATTGCTCTTTACTGTAAAACTATGTTAACAAAAAGTTATCAATTATAACTTAAATTAATCTGTACCTACTAAGGTCAATGGTTCCTTTCGACTCCTAAGACTTTATTATGGTTTTAAATATAACATGGTGAAAAAATAATCTTTGGTAGTTTAGTTTTCGGAAAACTTACTTTACGGGAACTTTAGAAGTTTATTTTTGCTCGATATTGGTATTTTTTCCTGTAATGTAATGCAAATTGAAGAATTTGATGCAATGATGGCCGAGCGGTAGTGGCTATCAACTGCCGTGCCGTAGGTCCATGGTTCGATCCCCACCGCCGGCTTGAGCTTCACTTGCATGGTGGAAGGGCATTTTGAGAATGCTCGCCGGGCTCACTACCACCCTCAAGTATACCATCAGCTAACAGAGTGTTCCGGTAGCAGTGATTGAGAGCCAGGAATTCTAGATCTTATCCGTTTACCATCCTCGACTACATCATCTCTTACCAACAGGTGAGAAAGTAGCCTGTTAGCTGTTAAAAAAAGATAAATGAAACATGTAAATAAATTTAAACAGTATAATATATGCTTTGTAGATATAAACAATCATATAGATTTGTAAACTAACCACACTCTGAGTTTCGAATAAACGGTACCTACAAGCATGTAAACATAAGCAAAAGTATTAGTACAATGTATTTTTTGACTATCACACAGGTTTTTTTATGTAATCAGGCTTTTATTGTTTCCGCCATTTTTAGCAGGATGTTTTTTAATAGCTTCGCCAACATTGGGTAGTTTTGGCCCAGAAGTGGTGAACGCAGTTGAGGAACGCAAATCTGAAAACAAATACGGTACTTTTAAATTCAGATATTCAACAGACAAGCAATAGCTCACCTGGCATAGAAGT
This sequence comes from Plagodis pulveraria, assembly GCA_963890685.1. Classification (NCBI taxonomy): domain Eukaryota; kingdom Metazoa; phylum Arthropoda; class Insecta; order Lepidoptera; family Geometridae; genus Plagodis; species Plagodis pulveraria. The sequence continues at coordinate 35,634,104 of OY982951.1, read as the reverse complement.
ATATGTAGTCTTGAAATTTCACCATATTTCTACCTTTATCCTTTTTTTATTGTTGATAGGTAAGCCTTGATTATTGTTGATAGGACAGTTGCTAGAACACACCGTTAAGTGCTTGGCGGCAGATTTTCTACTTAAGGGTGGTAGCTAGTCAGGCGGGCATTCGCAAAATGCCCTACCACCATGCTATATCGACTGCCATCCTAAGAATTCAACCGGGACCGATGGCTTAACGTGCTCTCCGAAGCACGTGCATGCTCAGTAGTAATGTCACTAGCAGTCACCCATCCAACTCATGACCGCGGCGGATGTTGCTTAACTTTGCTAATCGGTTACGAACAGCTAAGCAAACTTCGCTACGAGGGCTTCATTAGAGAGGGTCTTTAACAAGTTCAAAGCGAATTGCAAAAAAATAATCTTGTTTGTAGTACAACGTAAGTTGAACTATGGGTGTCGCTCCATTCCCATACGATGGTTAGGAACGAAAGGACAAATAAGAGTCATGAGTCATATTATGTCAATTTGGCTTAGCGGTTAGAACATACCCCGGCTGTAAGTGTAGATGGCACGGGTTCAAATCCTGCACATGACAATAGTTTTTCCTCTCGTAGTCATTTTGTGAAATTAAAAAAGTATTTGAAGATCCAAAAGCAGCTAGAATCAATTCCAACGCAATTTTACCACACAAAGGTATAAAACGCAATATAACAATTGTTACCTGAACGAGTTATATGTTGTATTGAAAAACATGATTTTCATTTCGAACGACTTCAATTAAATTATAAGAAATACAATTAATTTTATTTATCATAACATTTACACATCGCACCGACCGACAATGCTTCTGCGCTTGGCTATTTCACTTAAAAATATTTTATATTTGCCATTTAATGGAACAAGGTATTTTAACATAGATTTTCGGTCGGTTGAAATCGGTTCGTGTAAACTCCGTCTAGCGTATGTTTCGGAGAAGGTTGTCCGCAAGTACAGTCCAATGGGTGGTTCGTCCGAGCTTTAGAAAGCGTATTTGCTGTTGAAATGTACAGAAATTCAGATGTGGGAGAATTTCCACTTTTGTACGCTTTATTACGATGGTAAATATAACGAGAACCAGGCCGCTACTACAATTCATTGAAGTTTCGTTTTTCGTGTTCGAGCGATACTTTAGACAACGAAAATTGTATTTGCGGTACGAAGTTCGTTTGTTTTATATTGTCTATGGTCGGAACGCATCGTTAATCACAAATCTTGCCCGCTATCGAATCTCCCATACTACTCTGCGAACGCTATTATGCTTCAATCAGTTTTAAGTCTTAAATGAGAATAATTAAAGAACATTTTCCCATAGTAAGACTGAAAATCCTAATTATTGAGCTCAGCGAGAGGTGTTGCTACTGTTCTAGAAAATACAGGTTAGATATTTAGAATTTACATTACTGTCTTTGTTCTCCAAAGGTATTTATATCCTCATTAGTATTTGTGTTCTTTCTTCATATTTAGAACTCGACTGACTACTTATAAGTGAACGAATAAATTATAATTTCATATTTGGAAAATGTACTAATCCAATAAAAATATATATTCAGAATCTACACAGGCATGCAAATGTTTGCAAGACTATGCTACGAACGAAGTTAAACAAAATAAAGCCAATACGTGTTTTGCAGATACCTCAGTTTCGGACCCGAAGTTCGATACTTCGTTGAATTGTAGTAGCGGCTCAGGTACAAGTTTGGTTCAAAAAGCCCGTAAATTTTGTTAAGTGTCTATTGTTAAGGACTTTTATGCATATTTAGTAGGTATGTACCTACCTGAGTAGTTCCACAGAGAAGACGATGTTTATATACAAATCATACGCAGATCAAGTTGCTGTATGCAACAATAAAAATGGATATAGTTTCGTTGCAACAAATCTCCCTTTGTTATGTAGATTTCTTTAGATTGAAACTTTGACTGCCAAAACAAAGTTAAGGGTGAAAATGTGTTAACGCTAATTCCTTTCATCTAAATTCCATTCCTTATCTAAGGGATTTAATTATTTGACTGTGTACAAAATAATTACACCCCCGTAATTTGACAAAATACAGTTCGTGTTATTCTAATGTGTTTGGCAATAACAAATTGTTTATTTAGGCCCTAAGGCCTGTTTCAGAATGTTCGAGTAAGTTCCGGTTATACTACCCAGAACATTAAATAACTGAATGATAAAAATGACAGTTAACATGCAGCGCGTTTCGAGCTTTAACCGATGGATAGGCTAAATCGATCACACGCAAATATAGAGGTTTATTTATTAAATATGTCCTGGGTAGTATAACCGGAACTTACTCGAACATTCTGAAACAGGCCATTAATCTACTATACATAAAAAGGAATCTAACATTTTTAAATTATTTTAGTTGGTTTGACGTTTAAAGTAGTAAATGACAGTCACTTTTTAATGGTAATTATAGTTTATAGTTATCCACGTATTAATTATCAATACCTTATAATGGTGAAATTGGACCGTAATTAAACATTTATTGAAAATCTGAGTAATTACCACAGCAAGTAAGACGACTAGCAGCGGGCACACCAGGTTGATGAGAAGATTCAGAATGGTGCGCACCAACCACCAGAGGCCAACGACCACCAGCACGCTGGCCAGCATTACCTATCAAAATACATCTACTTTACATACATAAAGATTAACGTAAAATATTTGCCTCCGACGGGGTTTCACATTGTATTTGTCTACATTAAGCGCAGGATGCATTTCTGTTTCTGCTTTCGCGATCCATATGTTAGCAGAGGTGTGAATTTTCCGCTTATTTTTTACCGTCATAGGGGACGGTACTGGCATCAACAAAACTAGATTTCGTTTGAATTGAAGAATGTAGAATTTCCAAAATGTTATACTTCTAAAATGTGGAATACCTAATATGTTGACTCCCAATAATATGTTTTTATATGCTTGATAGGTTAGCCTTTGGCACCGGATGGTAAGCGATGATGTGGTCGAAGATGTTATTCAGGCTAACCTAGAATTATTGGCTCTCAAGGACAGCTGCCGGAACACAGCGTTAGGTGCTAGGCGACAGATTTTCTACTTAGGTGTCGTAGCTAGCTAGCCAGGCGGGCATTTTCAAAATACCCTAGCAACATGCTATAACGACTGCCATCTTAATACAACAACTGGGACCGACGGCTTAACGTGCCCTCCGAAGCACGGAAGCGCTCAGTAGTAATGTCACTAGCGGTAACCCATCCAACTCATGACCGCGCGCGACGTTGCTTAACTTTGCTGATCGGTTGAGAACACCTAAGTAAACTTCGGTACGAGTGCTTCAAAAACAATAATATGTTTTTTTTATGCTTGATAGGTTAGCCTTTGACTCCTATCTCACCGGTGGTGAAGTGATGATGTGGTCGAAAATGTTATTCAGGCTAACTTAGAATTACTGGCTCTCAAGGAAAGCTGCCGGAACTCACCGTTAGGTGCTTGGTGACAGATTTTCTACTTGGGAGTGGTAGCTAGTCAGGCGGGCATTTCCAAAATGCCCTAGCACTATGCTAAGACAACAACCAGGACCGACAGCTTAACGTGCTCTATGAAGCACGGAAGCGCTCAGTAGTAATATCACTAGTGATCACCCATACAACTCATGACCGCGGCGGACGTTGACGTTGGAAACTTCGCTACGAGCGCTTCAAAAATAGTACTAGAGATACGAGTTTGTATCAGTGGTACTACCAGTTGAATTAATTGGCAGTACACCTGATCCAATAGGGGAGGCTGTGTTCAGTAGTGCACGATCCACCTGATCCAGAGAGGTTACAGTCATAAAATGTAATGATTAATTACTATTTAAGTAAATTATTTTTATAAGCCCCTTTTTCATCCACAATCAAGTAAGTAAATTTCTTTCCTGTAACGAACTTCTAAATCCGTACCAGTCTGGTTTTCGACCAGGGCATAGTACTGTCACGACTCTATTAAAAATCACGGATGACATACGTTTCGGTATGGACAATGGTCGACTCACTGTTCTCACTCTGTTAGATTTCAGTGATGCATTTAACACTGTTAACTTCGACATCCTCCTAGGTTAACTTCGCTCACTAAACATATATCCAACGGCAATCGAATGGTTTCACAGTTATCTGTACGGACGTAGGTAGCGCGTACGCCTTGAAGATAATTTATCTTTGTGGTGTGACACGACAGCAGGCGTTCCACAGGGCGGCGTGCTATCTCCTCTATTATTTGTATTATTCATTAACTCTATTTCACAACATTTCTCTTCATCCTACCACCTATATGCAGACGATCTACAGATATACTCACAGGCTCCTTTACCAACTTTATCTGACGCCATTTCAACAACTAATTCTGACCTTAGTCGCATAGCAGATTAGAACAAATCCTTCGGATTGAAAGTGAAAAGTGTAGTATCTGATTGACGCCCGCAAATTTCTCTATGCCGATCAAAAAATCAAAACGGACCAGAATTGAATTTATTATAGCAGCCCTGCTTATCATGCAGTAGCAATTTAAAATCCCAATTAGAAGTACAACTAGAACTTACAGTGTCGTAAATGCATTATAATTTCAGAATTTATATTCTATTTGCCCGGACTTTTGTCAGTCTTCTCCGTTTAATAGCAAAGTTTAGTTAAGTTGCAGTGGGCAATGTTCATATGTGGACAACTGTAGAAAATAAACAACTTTAGAAAATAAACAGCTTTGCCTTTAACCGAGCGACATATAAGTACACTCATAAACACACAAACATTATTAAAGTCCCGGGCATGATACACTCTCTCATCCCACAAATATTTACTTTAGCAAGATTCCCACATGGAACCCTGACTGCCATACTCAGGGATTTTATTATACTTATTAAGTATATATTATAACTAGTTTTTCGGGCAGTGTGCGGGCCGCATGCGGCCCGCATCTATCTTGAGTCAGTAGGAACTGTCAAAAAACACCTGATACAAAAAAAAATGTGTTCAAAACTCCAATAGAAGTATGAAATCCCATATAAACTCTCAATACAATAAAGAACCATACTGTAGCCACTAAAGCAAATTCACCCTACTGCCATAAAAAGGTGGTACGGGCAGAATGGTACCAAGGTTCTAAGTCACTTTTCTTAAGGAACCCCACTCGTAGGTGCTTCGGTTACCGCGGGCAGTTGCCATGGAGACCAGTCGGAGATGTAGAAAATACTCTCGAGTCGGAGCTCGGCCTTCGGCCTCGCAAGTTACTAACACGGCTCGGCCTGCGGCCTCGCCAAGCGCTCGCCCTTCGGGCTCGCGCACCATTCGCTCGGCCTTCGGCCTCGCGGACCGAAGGTTCGGCCTTCGGCCTCACCAGGTGGTTGCCCTTTGGGCTCGCTATACACTATTGTAGGACAGTAACTCCAAATTCAGTCAAAAATCCCACAAAAACTCCTAATACAGTCGAAAATGAAGGTAAAACACCCCAAATGCAGTATGAAGAATGAGAGGAGCACGTGGGACAAATCCAAAATGTCAGATTTTAAGATGGCTGCCGTACAAACTGCTCCGGCCCTACTGAAGCTCGGCCTAAAGGCCTCGCTTCAGCAGGCTCGGAGCATTTTGTATGGCGGCCATCTTGAAATCCGCCATTTTGGATTTTTGACAGGTGTCATTCGACTGCTCTCCCGATTCCCTATGACATTTGTTCAAACACTCTCTACCTATCTTGTACCGTTTTTGAGATATGTCATCCATCTTTACTTGGCAGGCGTCTTTTTAATGATTTTCGATTTTTCTCATACTCACCTAAACCCGCCGAACATTTCTGCCATACATCATTTTAGCCCTACTATGCTCCTTCTAGGAGAACATTTATGTCAATCAGTCAGTCAGTGAGTCAGTGGTAATCGAGCCTTATATATTATAAATAAGTGATAATTAAACTAGACAAGGCCTAGAGATAGACCAAGACGGAGATGGCGAGATAACGTCGTAGAAACAGCAGGCCAGACGTGGACGAGATTCGCACAAAATGGCAAAGTGGCAACTTATGGAGGAGGCCTACGCCCAATTTTGGGTGCCCGAACATAATAATTAAAACCATACTATAAATAATTAAAGCAAAAGTATTTATATAAATGTATTTTGGTATTGTATAGTGTTATTTTGGGTACAAAGGCTTATTCATTATTTAGTGACATTGGGTGCCTCTGAGTGTGATCTTATTAGTAGATTATGATACAAGTGAGCTAAGTTGCTCATTATACACGAGGCTGTGTGTTGCAGCCCGAGCCGTAGGCGAGGGCGTAAATCAGCCGAGTGTATAATGAGCAAGTTGCTCACGAGTTTCATACGCACTTTTTCAACACCCTTGCGAGGAAAATATATATATATTGCACAAATGCGATACAAATATTACCCGGTGAAATTGAATGTTTACTCGCATATAATTTGCAGTTAGGTACTAAGTTAACTTTGTAGAGATAATTCTATTACGCACTAGTGTATAATATTATTATGCACGAGGTTGTTATAGTTCTGTTTATGGCCCTAAGAACGATATAATAAAGCTCACATTCAAACACAGCATCAAGCAAGGATGTTGAAAAATAAATTACGCTCTGTCTATGTTTTATGATTGAAAGCAAATGTCTTTAGACATGAGGCTTATACCACTGGATCTACAAAACATTGAATTTATAAGAAAAATAAGTAATTACACTATCTCTGCTCATAAGTTTATTCTCCCAACGAAGCTATTCACAAGCTAAGCGACGGTGATGTAATCCGTAAAGCGCGACAGGTGTTATACTGCTTCCCGTACACGCCCACATATTACAGGCCACGGCGCTAATCGTATCACAAGCCAAGCTGGTTCATTCTTGCTTGGGTAGCTGTTGAGTGAACACAATTTGAAGTGGCTCGAGTGTAGAAGATAATGTAGGTTTATTTACTTACGCATATGTTAATCGTAATAGGGTAAAAACCTTGGTAATAGTTTAAAATAAACGGAAGTTTTCCAAATTTGAAACTATGGTATAATATATGGAAGTCAATACTGATTATTATAAAACCAAATACTTTACTGATTGCAAACACTCTGAGAACCCATTTTATAGTTCCGAATTTCCTTCAATTATTTCATACATTTCAGTGTCAGTTCCGTTTTTTATTTAATTTCATACAAACATAAAATCACGTCTGTATTCCCCGAAGGGGTAGGCAGAGGTGTAATCACCCTCGTTTCGCCAATGGGGTTTTGGTCTTCTGTAATAGGAGGCGAGCCTATTGCTATTCACATATTGCCATTTGCGCCGGATGCTTAAACGGCTCGGCCACCTGGGCACGCTATTTCTAGCCGAAATTTCAAACTGAAATTGTATAACTTTAACCGTCATAGGGGACGGTACGCAGCCATCAGCCAGACTACTAGACTTTTACTACTTTTAAAATTATTTAGAGAAAGCGAATTATTATTTTTTTTATAATAATTTGCTAATAAATCGTAAAAAATCTTTTGGTTACTGTATAGCGCGGTTGCTATATAATACCTAACAAGAATAAAACTAGATTTGATTCCTTGTACTATTTAGACATAAAACATAAGAATAAGCAAAATATTAAATATTTTATTCACATATGTAAGTAATAATATACGTACACTCTTTCTAAGACCGTGTTAAAAATTTGATATTTGCCTTAATTGAGTTTAACTTTAAAAGTACTAACAATTTTGATGAAAATTAAAGTCAACCAACTTGAGTATTCCCATACTTTGAAGTTGGTTGGCAAATATCAAATTTTTAACACGGTCTTAGAAAGAGTGTACGTATATTATTACATTATTATATTATTAGTACGTATATTTTTGATGAAAATTAAAGTCAACCAACTTGAAAGTATGGGAATACTCAAGTTGGTTGACTTTAATTTTCATCAAAATTGTTAAGCACTTTTAAAGTTAAACTCAATTAAGGCAAATATCAAATTTTTTACACGAACTACCCAATAAAAATAACTATCAGGATCTATACGCGCAGATCTTGCCTCATTTTGTTTTTGAAGTCGGTTAAAAACAAAGTTATACGTATATACATAATATACAAATATGTTTTGATTTTTACAACAAGATTTTTACTACATTTTCATTACGATTGCATAAAATTATTTGACAATTTCAGATTTTGAGCATAATATATAGAGAAAATTATAATTTGAGAATGTTGTACAGTGAGAACGAAACATGCAACTCGACCAACAGCATGCGACTGGTATCAAAAGCGTCAACAATGCATCGCAAACTCAATAAATTGGATGCTACGCGCTACGCCTATGCTACGCATAGCTACCGGCGTAGCATACGCTTAACGCGTAGCACACTCAGATTACTTGTGGGTAGGTAGCGTTGTGGCACAGTAGAAACAGTGGGGAGTGGGTATAGTAGAATCTCCGGCCCAATCCGCGATATAATTACCTACCATACTTGCCTGTCTCAGGGTTGTTACTTATTTATAATGTATGGATATGCTAAATTTTAATTCAGAACCTAGAATAACTTGGGCCGGGAATTTGTATTTTTTACTTGTGTTGTGTCTAAACGATGATGAATCCTTTCAGGATGAAAGAAAGAGCGACAATCGATATCTATGTGGGTGCGGGGCCAGAGACGAGCGACGCGGGGCATACCTAATACAACAAAAAAAGAAGTTGGTATTTCACTCATCATCAATTAAAAATGATAGGTACGCTAGAATAAGTGTCTTGCTTACCTTTCCTGTTCAGTAGGTAATCTGAACAGAGACAACTCTGGAATCGATGAATTATTCAGACAGCCAAACACCACAATAATAAGTGCGATTATCAAACATTTTTCATTTATTTAGCGGTGCCGAAAAACCCGTGACGCGCGATCCTTGTTCCCGGCTGGCGCACTGAGAAACGGGTCGAGATTGTGTCGAGTGTGCGTGCGGGACGCATAGATACTATGGCGCACATAAACAAGCCGCGCGCGGTGCGTTTGTATGAAGATAACTTACTTGCCCACTCTTTCTAATATGGTTGTGGGCCGTTCAGCGGCCTAAAGTGCCCTGTAAGCGATCAAAAATCTTATACTATATAAATAGATATAAACTACGGCCAAGTTTTACAAGTTTGTTTGATGCCTCGATGATCGTTTTAGCTCTTGTTTTATGAAAACGTGAAGTTACACATATTTTATTATAGAAACTAACGTAGTTTTCACTCATTTTAGTAAATAATACGACACAACTCACGTGAATAAGTCAGATAGCTCCGACTATAGTTTCACCATATTCGGTGGTCTTTTTCAAGGAGAGCTCGGGATGCTCCCCGATGTCGGCTTTCATTGTCATCCCGTATTATTTAATAAAATTAGTTAAGAATGTCTAAACAAACTACTCTACGAGTGCGCCATTATATTAATTTAAAATGCCCTACCATTGCTACAACTACCCTCGTAAGACAACAACTGGGACTGTCGGCTTAACGTGACCTCCGAAGCACGTGCACGCTCAGCCAATAGCCGCCACCCATTCAAACATGACCGTAGCAGACGTTGCTTAACTTAGCTGATCAGTTAAGAATGTTTTGTTATAAGAAACTAACGTGGTTTTCACTCATTTTAGTAAATAATACGGGATTACTCACCTGAATAAGTCAGATAGCTCCGACTACAGTTTTTACACATATTTGTTAACAAACATGTATGATCGTTTATAGAACACTTGATAAGTACAGGCTGTTTAAGATAAAGAAGCGCTCGTAGCGTAGCTATTTAATAGCAATTAAGCCGTTTGATCAACGACGTTAAGGAAAGTCTGCTGCGGTCCTTACTTAGATACCCATCCAACTAATGACCGTTAGTGGCATTACTACTGGGGATATACAAAGAACTATACATTGCAAGATGTTGGCATCTGTACAGAAAGCTCTTCTACCCACATGGTTCCTTTCGTCAGTCAAGATTTTTGCCCAATTTGTCCAAGAATTTATTTTATCGACCTATGGAATTCACGACGTATCAAGGTCTAAAATTAATAATGTTTATTTTGTTATGGTCATGCACTATCAGTACCTGAGCCTCTTCATGGGTCCGCAGCCAGTTCCGCAGCACGTTCACCACGGCACCCCCTTCTCCATACTCTGAACATTGTTGCCGAGGGACGCTGAACTGGAACAGTAAGGGTATTTTAGGGTTGCGTACCCAATGGGCAAAGAGGACGAAGAAGCAGGAATCCTATAAAATGTCACTCAGTTACTCTGTCTGTGTACGGGTCTTGATATATCTCGATATATCTGGATATAAGACAATATATATATAAATATATATATGTTATATAATGTATTTTTGATAGCGCATGTTAAATTTAAACTTATATTATAAAGATGAAAGTTTTGTATCTTTGTATGTAAGTAAAAACATAAAAACTACTGGACTGATTTGAAAAATTCTTTCACCATCCTACATTATCTCTGATAAAAATAGTCTATAGAATAGTATCAAAAAACCCGTGCTAGGCCGGGGCGGGCTGTTAGTATTTTTAAATAGTGCATGTTGCCACCAAGAATGGCAGCAAGGCTTCACTTATTCTAAGGTAAAGTATTTTATTGTTACAAATTATTGAAAAATCTTTTATTATTTGTACTTAATGCATTGTCTGTGACAATATTTATCTTATAGGGATGAGATAATACATACTGAGTGTCCCATAAACCTCCTTTGCCAATGTCCTTGGTCGCTGAACATATTCTTTTCGGCAATGTCATCTACTACTTCTATGGAATACAAGAGAGACGTGTAAAATTTTGACTTTGATTTCCGGACGCGAGGCTCTGCGAACAAAACCTCAATATAAAATTTTTGAAAGTACAATTCGGTTTCAGTATAGACCAAGAAAAAATCTTTATATTCCAAGAAATAATGAGATGTATGAAAAACTGCTAAGTAAATTTAAAAATAGCTGGGGGTTTTGTTATTTTTATGGCTGATTGGCTATCGTTTGACCACTATTTCACATGATGGTAAGTGATGATGTGGTTGAAGATGTTATTCAGACTAACCTAGAACTACTAGCTCTCAACATCAGCTACCAGAATACTTCGTAAGGTGCTTGGTGACACATTTTCTATTCGAGGGTGACAGCTAGCCATAAGGCAATAACAAAATGCCGTATCATCATGCTATAAGTACTGGCATCCTCAGGCAACAACCTGGACCAGTGGCTTGATCGCCCTCCGAGGTACGTGCACGCTTAGAAGTGTTACTATTACCGGTCACCCATCCATGTCATCACCGAAGCGGACGTTGCTTAACTTAGTTGAGCGGTTTTGAACGACTCAGCCAGTTACGCTACGAGCACTTTATATGATCGGCCTGCATTGATATACCGAGTACCGTATCAATTCAATTTAAAAATATCTTTATTCATATATACACATAACATTTGTACATGTCTAGTGTATATTTTATCCTAGAAAGCCAACATTATAACTAGTTTGAAGCGCTCGTAGCGAAGTTTACTTAGCTGTTCTCAATCGATCAGCAAAGTAAAGCAACGTCGCGCGCGGTCATGAGTTGGATGGGTGACCGCTAGTGACATTACTACTGAGCGTTTCCGTGCTTCGGAGGGCACGTTACGCCGTCGGTCCCGGTTGTTGTCTTAGGATGGCAGTCGTTATAGCATGGTGGTAGGGCATTTTGCGAATGCCCACCTGGCTAGCTACCACCCTCAAGTAGAAAATCTGTCGCCAAGCACCTAACGGTGTGTTCCGGCAGCTGTCCTTGAGAGCCAGTACTTCTAGGTTAGCTTGAACAACATCTTCGACTACATCATCACTTACCATCAGGTGAGATAGTGGTCAAAGGCTAACCAATCAGGCATAAAAAAAATAAAAAAATGTTGTTTTATAAGCTGAATAGCTTTCATAAAACTTGTAAAAGTGTAACATTATATTCAACTTTTTAAATACGTGTAGTTTAAACATTATATAATCTTATTATTGTCTTTTTGTAATCTTAAGAAACAGAATTAAATTTTTGAATTGTATTTGTATATAAATTACATTAACAACATCCTAACCTAACTAGAAGGTAGTTGAAAATAAACAACAAAGAAAGCAAGCGTTAAACTCTGGGTAGTTGATAGATAGCAACAAGAACTAGCATAACATGTTGTAGTCGCCCGCGCAAGGCAGCTAGTACCGCGTCGTGATCGCATCAACTCAAGTCAAGTCAAGTTGAAGCAGTGATGGCTCAGTGGCATTGGCTATGGACTGCCACGCAGCAGGTCCATGGTTCGAATTCCGTCCAGAGCTTGAGCTTCACCGCATGGTGGAAGGGCATTTTTGCGAATGCCCCTCTGGCTAGCGACCACCCTCAAGTAGAAAATCTGTCGCCAAGCACCTAACAGTGTCTTCCGGCAGCAGTCCTTGAGAGCAAGTAAAATTACAGGCACATGAGACCTAACAACTGTACGTCTCAGTGTGACGGGCGCAGTGCAATTCGTCGTTGACGAAATGCGTCTGTTATAGGCAGAGGTTAGTCCACTTAACATCAGGTGGGGCTCGGGCTTGTTCCGTCACAATAACATAAAAAAAAAGTCTTTCTATGTATCAAACCCCTTACTACAACGCTCACTAGGGTTGTAACAGAATCATCACTTCGTCTCAGTACAAACTTGCGAGGAGTAATGAGAGACGGTCCGGTATGATAGGGTCCATCTTGTCAAGTTCTGCACCTTATGACTTTGCTCAAGATGAAGTATTTAGACAATTTCATAGTCCAAAGACATTGGCTATAATTTACCACGCATGGGATCCAAGGTTGCTACTGGTTTCCTTATAATTATATTATAATATATATATTATATTATAATAGGTTTCAACATCGGATATCTGTTCCTCGACAGATCAGATAGTCAATGGTATAGGTATATAGTATTTCAGGTCCATGGTTCGAATCCCGTCGCGGGCTTAAGCTTCACCGCATGATGGAAGGGCATTTTGCGGATGCCCGCCTGGATAACGACCTCAAGTAGAAAATCTGTCGCCAGCTAACAGTGCGTTCTGGCAGCTGTCCTTGAGAGCCACTGAAATGACAGGCACATGAGCCTAAACAACTATGTCTCAATGTGACGGGCGCAGTGCAATTCGTGACTTGTGACGAAATGCATAGGCAGAGGTAAGTTCGCTTAACATCAGGGAGGCCTCGAGCTTGTTCCGTCACAATAATACAAAAAAAGACCTGTTTACTTACAAAGGCGCGCCCTAGTACAGTAAATTATTGATGTACATTTGTAAGAGTAGGTCTCGTCTTAGTCTGTAGATATGTAAATGCTAACGGTACCAGTAAAACAATAAAATGTAAAATGTGATCGCTTGGGTGGACCGGCAACAGTAGTTGCAAATGCATAGTGGTATGGCATTTTGCGAATGCCCGCCTGGCTAGCTACCACCCTCAAGTAGAAAATCTGTCGCCAAGCACCTAACGGTGTGTTCCGGCAGCTGTCCTTGAGAGCCAGTACTTCTAGGTTAGCCTGAACAACATCTTCGACCACATCATCACTTACCATCAGGTGAGAAAGTGGTCCAAGGCTAACCTATCAGGAAGAAAATATATATATATGTTAGAAAAGTATTGAGGCACGCGCTTTCGTAAATACGAAGGTCTGCACGCTACATGGAATGTTATGGATGTCGGATTGTCAATATAACAAACGTTTGTTTCGTGAACTGAAATGATCTTTGAAAACCGTTACCAAGCATTTGTAAAAGAAATGCTAGCTTGCACTTTCAAGTAGAAACTCTGTTGGGTAGGTATTGATGTATTTCAGCAGCTGTCCTTGAGTGACAGTTGCCATTGTCTTGATAAACATATCCGACCTCATCAGTTACAGACAGATATCATAGGAGCCAATGGCTAGCCTATCAATAATAACAAATATTCTAAAAGTATTTTAAGAAAACTTTAAATTAATTATTAAATTAAACATTTAAATAATCTTTATAAAAATGATATATATCTTGTGACAATTCCGCCTAATTTTCTCCTCTACGAGCGCACGATCGAGACCTATTCCGGTTTGGTTCTGTGGCGTTTGTGACGTCACGTCGCCTTAACAGGAAATTAGGCGGAATTGTCACTAGATATATATCATTTTTATAAGGATTTTTTAAGTGTTTTATTAAATAAGTAATTTATTGTTTTCTTAAAATACTTTTAAAATATTTGTTATTATTAAATATGGATTTCCGCAAAGTAACGCCTGAATCTATTCATTATCGCAAGTCTATGAGCAAAAGAAAAAGACATCATAGGGTCGTAAAGTCATTAGCTACTGTTGTTTTCTAACATTTCAATACCAAAAATAACATGAATAAGTGGACTTAAATAGCATAGGAAGATAGGGTACGCTCTAATATCACGACAATATAATGTGGAGAAAATTTAACACAAGCATATAATGCACACAGCCACACAAAATTGTATATGATACGTGTATGTAGACGACGCACATACGCACACTACTGAGACTCAATCAGGAGACGCCGCCTGATTTGACATTGCCATGTTCGAGGTATTAGTGCTGTTTCTTCTTTTTTTATACGTTCAATGTGAATAAGTGTACAAAATATACACAAAACAAAAAAAAAACAAAATCTTCCAAGGCAATCGATGGACGATATCAGGTCCATAGTTCGAATCTCGCCGCGGGCTTGAGCTTCACCGCATGGTGGAAGAGCATTTTGCGAATACCCGCCTGGCTAATGACCACCCTCAAGTAGAAAATCTGTCACCAAGCACCTAACGGTGTGTTCCGGCAGCAGTCCTTGAGAGCCAGTAAAATTACAGGCACATGGGACTCAACAACTGTATGTCTCAGGGTGGGTGGTTCTCATGTTCCTGTCATTCAAACCAGAATTCAGTGATGTGAACATTACTGCTTGGCGGTAGGAAATAGGTATGGTGGCAGTACTTGCCCGCACGAACTTGTCCACAAAGAGTTCTACTGCTGCAAAAAATTACTGCAAGTAATTGTATTACGAACATTTTATAAGAGCTTTGTACCTTTATAGTGTTAGGTTAAAGAAATGTCTTTGAGTTAAGCAGAACGTCTAGTAAAAAGAAGACTGAATCATTCTTTAGGGACCTGTTGAAATGTTTGTGCCTTACTTATATTTTTCTAGCCATATTTTCACCAAAAATATAAAAAAATCACAAGAAACTTTAGTTACTTCAAGACGGAAAATGGGCTATTGACGTAGCTAATCCCTAGGGCCATGGATTTGACAAAAACATTGTTGGTTTGACTTACCAATCGTCCTAGAGTTGGGCAACATTTCTCTACAGTAACATCGCCCATTTTATTACATTTTCTAAATAGATACCATGGAAATATTCATGTTTTAGTGCGTATGTATAATTTTGATTTGAGTTATGTAAGGATGACGTATATAGTGACAGGTGTTTCTTTGCATAAAATATCAAAGAAGGTTACATGTTACGTCATCTTTTTAAGTGGACATTACGTCTAGGGCAGGATATTCAACATTTTATCAGTTTTAATGCTCTGTAGCTGTAACGCAAGCTTACCATGTTACATTTCGGATCAGGAGGTTTTGGAAGCTAAAGAAGTTCTTGAGTGCACATCGACTGTAATATAAAATGCTCCGACGGCAAAACGTCCTCAATTTAAAATGGTTTTGGAAGCTTAATGGCCCTTCCGATTGTTAGTCCACTAGTCATCTACATTATCTCGGTATTCGTGAACATAAAATAATATTGCTCGTATTCTTTTGCTAAAATATTAAACACCATGATGCGAAAGGAAAAATAAAAAATATACGTTGACCCGTATCAAATGTAATCATCATTAAGTATTACTGCCACCCCCTGCCCAAACATCTTCCCGTTGAAAGCGTGAGAGGTGATGAAGGAAACAACACTTGGGCTCAAGCGCCTTTTGAAGAACCACCATCTTAAACTGAGATACCTAAGACGCCTGCTAAGCGATGGGATCATGGCAAATCTCCCATAAAAGTTCTTTGTTCTTCATTCCAGGTGTTCTATATTCGTTGGAGGACGTTATACTGTTTATGCTGATGACGTATTATATTTTGCCAAATCGCTTAGCCAAAAATAGCCACTCAACTTTTTAAATCATCTATAATTATTTTCCATGCTCACTTATTTTCTCATATGGTGACAAAAAGAAGAGTGTATAACTCGACCGCAAAATGATTTCAAAACGTCCACCGTCCTTTGAATTCCTTGGTCCGCTCAGGAATCGAAATAGCTTCCTCGCCATCTACTATATGCAAACATATGTTTAAGACCCTGTCAAATGCTGAAATTCTATCACTATCGGACTGCGTAGGAGTGAAAGAGAGGCAACGATGGTCAAATCACGGTCAGAGCGGGTGAAAAACAAAGAATGTGTATTATACACAACACTAGTAACTCAAATCGAAAATATAACTTGTCCCTTTTGATAAGGGTTTGCTATTTTATTGCTTTATTTTACTACACATACATATATATAAACAATTAAGGTATTTACGTTATAACCGTAATTTAGAGTCCAATTTGCAATTTTACCCTATTTATAGATATTTTACGGAAACGTGTTCCGGAATTAATTTGGTTTTAGAATAAAATACCAAGATTAACAGACAATTTTCTTTATGACAGAAATTATATACATTATTCTAAAAATATGTTAAAGTGAAGCTGTTCAGCACTTAGCAGCGCCTTAACTTGAGCCGATCAAAGTTTACGGGATATTATATTAACATTTTCTGGGACACTTTTTTTTATTTTTTTTATGCATGATAGGTTGGCCTTTGACCACTATCTCACCTGATGGTAAGTGATGATGTGGTCGAAGATGTTGTTCAGGCTAACCTAGAAGTACTGGCTCTCAACATTTATCACAGATGGAGCCCAAATTTACCAGACTTCCAAAATTTCTTTATAAAATACTATTAATGTGATAGCTGTAATTTTCGTTGCCTGGAAGACATTTCATCAAGCAATGAGACCGCCACTACAATTTATTTTTCAAAACCTATCTATTGAGTTAATACTCAATAGATAGGTCTCAATAGATTGTGAAAAAGATGTTCAAAATTTGCCTTTTGATTGTAATCAATCAAAAGGCAAATTTTGAACATCTTTTTTAGAAAGGGAGTACCTTACAGATATGAATAATGTATGTGTTATTCTAGAGGATATGGTAAATACCGTGCCTGATCAGAAAACATGATCCCATATATTACTCTCAGTAGATAAAATCATAAATACAGCTTTAGAATTTAGCTCTATATAGTATATCGTATCAAATCAAAGTTTGTTTTTAATTAATTTGTAGCAACAGTGTCATACAGAACCAGAAGGATGTTTTCCGATATAAAAAGGTAATTTTTATATGAATTTATTTATTAAAATTCACTCAAGTTACCCTAATATTGAGTAGTTATGTTTTTTTATTGATGATAGGTAAGCCTTTGACCACAATCTCACCTGATGGTAAGTGATGATGTGGTCAATGGTGTTTACAGGCTTCACCTAGAATTACTGGATCTGAAGGACAGCTGCCGGAATACACCGTTAAGTGCTTGGCGATAGATTTTCTACTTGAGGGTGGTAGCTAGCCAGGCGGGCATTAGCAAAATCTCTTCCACCATGCTCACTCACTCGCACGCTGAACGAGGTTTTCCATCCTACGCCATCAGTCTGACATTTTTCTAAGATGACTTCACCTTAATACTGGTTTAACGTTTATGCCCAAACCCTATCTAAAACAAGTTGGAGACCAAAAGTTAAGTTTTTGTGACTCCTTTATCTACTAAATAGTAAGTCTCTGGGACTTTTTGCGGAGCCATAATTTCCTAAGTAGTGACACTTCCCAAGATTCTTTCTAAGATTAAAGTGAAAATGTTTTATGCGAGAAAGACGGCCTTTTTATAAAACTTATCTGCCTCAAACCTTTGTAGTTATGTACTTTTGTGTTACGCTTTATGAGATTTTTTATTGCGAACGTGTTTTAGAAAAACTTTTATAATTAAGTATGCTTTTTGCAGGATAAAAGGTTGAATTACTATAGTAGTATAGAATAGTAGCAGTCAGTTTGTTAATATATATTTTCTTTGAAGTTACTAAAGCACAAATCACAGTATTTCTATTATATTATGATCTTGTACCTTACTAGAGATGTACAAAATAATGCAACACTCGATATCCGGCCACTTATTCAGTTATTAAAGATATATCTACTTATATAGTACACCGTTGATAACGGTATGCCTTACTTGTTAGGCGGGCGTTTCGCATAATCTCCACGCTTGGCAGGGTCTTGGCTATCCATCTTCTGCAACTTTTCCCTTGAATGCCTCTGAAGACTCTTCAACGTGCCCAAGATGAAGCGACGTATTTTTCTAAAAATTCAACAAAAAGTCTTTGCTTCGTCCACGCTACGGAAAAGCCTGTATACTCATAAACATCACATTATTTCAAAAACACGCATTGTAGATTTCATTGGTTCAAATGCCAGTACCTCCTTCTTGGTAGTAGAGGTTAGTCCGCTTAACATCAGATGGGCCTCGAGCTCGTTCCGTCACAATAACATTAAAAAAATATGACACTCCTCACGTGGATGTGAGTTAGGGTGTTGTATGCATTAGACGCACAACAGGGCTGTATACCATCTGAGTGCCCTGCCAGGGTTTCATATAATATGTTCTTGTGCTCCTGTCTTATATGTTAGCGTAAACATATTATTCGTAGTATGTTGTTGCGTCTCGTCCAGTGTGTTAAAGAAAACATTTTGTATGATCTTGGAACTGTGCCCGACGAATGGCAATGGGCTCGCCCCCTTTTACATGGGACCAAAACCCAATCAGCGAAACGTGGGTGTTTACATACGCGTGATTATATATATGTATGTAGTGAGAATAATTTTCATAGGGTGCGTTCCATTTGGAGTTAAATTCGCCCAAAAGGTTAAAAATGATCACACTCCCAAAAAATGTTCTACTTGGGACTTGGCATTATTTTCGTCATAAACGCTATGAAGCTTCTCGAACAGTTTGAATTACCTACATCTTATGTCAAAAATGACAAAAGTGGCAAATTTTAGTGGCATTCTTAGCGTTCTCATCCTAAATGGAACAGGGGAGAACAGTTACAAACGATCACAGTGATCACAACCATAGACGCAGAATGTGGTCAAAATTATCGAAAATAACGAAATTGGCGTCAAATGGAATACGCCCTTATTCGGCATGTTGAGTATTTTCACATCACTAATTTTGCATTAAATATCTACTTATAAGAACTCTTATGAAGTTTCAAAATAATGTGTCCTGAATATTACTTTGTAGGCAACTTTTAAAAGCATGCCTTTGTGTGTGTTATTAAAGAATTTCTCTTTGTTTCGAAAACATTCTAAGGGCTTTGTAGCTTTTTAATGTATTTCGAAAATTAAAAAGAATTTTCAGGGAATGTTTTACACCAATGATACAATGATACAATACAATGATACAATGATTTATTAGTCTGTGAATCTAGGTACAAAGGATATTACATACATTTATATAAAACGCTAGTTCCACCAATTTGGCATACAGACATTAATTTATTTATACGCATAAGCTCATATAATTAAAATGGCAACAATTCTAATGACATTAACATTAGAAATCTTATAAAATAATAATAATAGTCAATACAATATTAATTAAATGTCAAATATTCATTAAATAATTATAAAGGTGTTTAAGCAATATTATATACATTCATATTTTTACTGTCAAGGAATTCATTAATATTATAATAGGCATTCTTAGTCAAAAAGACATTGAGTAGGTTTTTAAAAATATACCGTGCGTAGCGAAGACGAATATTTAGAAATATGTTCATTATATTTATGATTGCGATGATGACAAAACTAAGGTATGTGATACAAATAAGGCCTACGACATAATAATTCTCTAGCAAAATTACAGGACATACATGTTGAAAAATTATGTATATAAGAACTATGTGCATTGCATAAAGTCTGTTCCTTCTTAAGAGTTAATTTTTGTAGCAAAATAAATAATTTTTCCATACAAATGCAACTTTAATTTTAATTTTATTTGTAATTATTAAAACATAGTTATAATTAAACATAACATCTACTTAAAATATTTGTTATTATTAAAACATTATATTTTACCCCATAGAAGCCAAACGAAAACTTTATGAATCAAACAACATTAAAACTTGTCTTGAACAGGTTCCCGCTAGTTGAAGTGTTAGGACAGTCACTGTCCGGCTTTTTAAACAATCAGCTGTAAAAACAGTTTTCTCAAAGAAACACCATTCCTTCTCGGCTGAAAATGAAACAATAATACTTATTCTGTCTCAGTAAGGCTCGAAAATCAGATAAAAGCTGATTTGAGAGCTACTTTCTTTTAAGAGGCCCTTACCAGGCTGCCCTTTAGAAAGTGATTCCGACAGTTAATTTGGGAATCAAACTTTACCAGAACATTCCTTTTACACTTCACTATAACTCTCGTTTCGTCCAGTATAAGGTCCTTAAAGATAAACCGATCTCAGTTTTGATTTTATTCTCAAGAGTCATTTTAAGATCTTGACCTATTTAATGGACCGATTATAAGATGTTACTTTAGACATCGTTCTTGGCTGATACTACAAGCAAGAGCATGGGTAGTAAGAAACTTAGCAATAAGATGCTGTTGATGTGATAATTGATTTGCGAATCCAATGTCATTTAGAAGGAGATTAGAATTTTGTTCCATAACAGACCAAAATTCATTTCACAAACAAATTTTAACCCGATAAGTTTTGGTACTTCAGACAGTATAACTCAATTTTAAGTAACAGTTTTTATCATCGGACAACAACGATCCATTTGAGTTGGTAAAAACTTATTAGTAAAAAGAATATTGTTAGTACATATTTACACAATGGTTGCCGATTAAAACATTATGTACTTCCGGTGCCTCTCATGAGGAACCATTGTTCGCACGAAATGATCCAGTTAATGCGCATTAAAGTCTTCGGCTAAAATTTTTACGATGCTGTTGTTACTCCTTCGTACCCTCCTCGCTGAGCACGCCACTTTTTACATAGTGACGGCATCAAAGTCGTCAGTATGATATAATATGTTGCAAGTATAATATAAGGATCTGATGATTCTAATATACATTTTTAACATATTGTTTTTTTTTATACTATTGTGACGGAATAAGCACGAGGCCCACCTGATGTTAAGCGGTATCCTCTGCCTATAACAGATGCATTTCATCACAAGTCACGAATTACACGGCGCCAATCACTTTGAGATATAGTTGTTAAGCCTCATTTGCCTGTGATTTCACTGGCTCTCAAGGACTGCTGCCGGAACACACCGTTAGGTGCTTGGTGACAGATTTTCCAATTGAAAAGCTGTGAAAGATGGTGCTTTTAAAATCAGATCTGATTCGAATTTGAGGACTGCACAAAAACCTAATGTATCTCAACTCGTAAGTAGGGACTTAGAAGTTGCAGTTGAAGACTTACTTGCTGAGATGAGTCTCAAGTCCAAGGATTGGTTTATTAATACGGACCCAAGTTCTTCAGATGTACCAATAACAATAAATATAGACATTAGTAGCTAAAAGCAAAGAACTATTGAGAATGCTGGAAAATTACTTTGAAGTTATAAATGTTTATGGGGACCAGACTTGGGGAAAGTTATAGAGAATGGTAAGTGCTGAGTCGGATTTGATGCTCGAGATTGGGAGATTAGATTTCTGTTTAGTGTCAGTTGTTACTTTTTATTTGGTAGTCAGTTAACTTGGTATCTTTGACATTGAAATTGCAGTACTGATATTTTTTATTCATATTCTAAGTTTCTAAACATGATTTCAAGCTCTATCGCATGCTAAACCAGTGTAATTTTGCAAGGTGGTGAGTCATTTTGTGAATGCCAAGCTACCACTTTGAAGTAGAAAATCTGTGGCAAAGCACCTAATAATATGTTGTGCAGCTGTGCTTAAGCTGTGCTTAATTCTAGGTTAGCCTGAACAACATCTTCGACCGCTTTATAACTTACCATACTTACCATCAGATTAGACTGTGGTCAACGGTAAGCCTACCGGCTATAAATGAATATAAATGACAATTACACATTTATTAGAGTACTTACTAAATGTTCATCTCAGGCGGGAATCGAGCCCGGTAATAGGAGCCATATACAACACTGGATTTCATCTGTCCGAAATAAGTAATTTTTCAAACACTTCGACTTTCGCAACGATGTCGTTACTGTACTACTGTATCAGCCGGATTGTCCACTGCTGAACACAGTCTTCCCCAGTAATAAAGTGTTTGCCATAATCCCCACGCTTGGCAGGGTTCTTGTGGATCACAGTATAAAATAGCAGTTCATCAGAAGACGCTGCTGCCCACCTTCGGTATTTTACCATTAGCCGCCTCTTGCAACACCTATAGGAAGAGATTAGAGGGGGGGGGGGGATCATTCTAGTCTAGCACCCCAGGGCATTTTGCGAATGCTCGCCTGGCTAGCTACCACCCTCAAGTAGAAAATCTGTCGTCAAGCACCGAACGGTGTGTTCCGGTAGCTGTCCTTGAGAACCAGTAATTCTAGGTTAGCCTGAACAACATCTTCGACCACAACATCACTTACCATCGGGTGAGATTGTAGCCAAAGGCTAACCTATAAGGCAAAAAAAAATTGTTTATTTCCCCGGACGAACTCGCACAAAGAGTTCTACTGCTACTGTTTTATTTGTTCCTTGATGGTTAAATTGGCAGCCAACAACTAAGCTATTACTGCATCTAAGGCATCATTATCTATGGGCATAATAACATTCATAACAAGTTTTAGTGTATTTGTACAGTTTTGTAAGTTTCTAACATGTGAAGTTAGAGTTGAGTAGTTGCGGAGTGCTGGTGGTGGACTTGAAGACTTGAGGTAGATAGAGTCAAAACACTGCGTTTACCGTTGTTATTAATTATTAGTGAGTAAGAATTTAAATTACATTAAAAGTTTAGGCAATTCACATTCAGTGCGCGTGTGTATAGTTCTGCGTTCGATTGAGCACTCTTCCTAATATTTTACTGAATGAAATATAAATGCACTGTGCGCTCTATACAAATGCAACGCAGATTGCATCACAGTTAATAAGCTGGTAAGAAATGTACTTTGGATCGTTACAGTATTGATCTTCGATGATTCAGTTTCGCTAATACATTAAAACTCATTCACAAATCTATAAGTGTAACACGGAGTTTGTAAGACAAAAGAGTTGTTACAAAAATAGCTAAGCATAGCAATGACCATCTGTCCGTAGCCAAATCAGCAGACGACCTGCCCCTGACCGCTTGGCTCACATATTTTACACCACATAAAATCCAAACGTCTTTTTTCTAGCCGTCATATGTGGCTCTTACATAAGCGATTTAACTCGATCGAAAAGGCTTTTAAATCTGCTGTTAGGCATTTTTATGATCCTAAATATCGCACACATCGCAAGCTTTATCGCGTGCTAATCATATTTTAAAAATTATAGGAGCACAGAATTTTATGTCCTGGGCGAGAATTGGGCGAGGTTTCGGCTGAAAGAGCGTGTCCAGGTGGCCGAGTAGATTTGGCATCCAGCGCAAAACCGGAAGAAGCTGGTTCAATACCCGCCAGAAAAGAAAAAAAATGTGCTCCAATAATTTGTAAAATAAGTTTTTTATGCTTTTCAATGTTAAACATTTTAACCTAAAACTTGAAGATTTGTTTTTAACACTTTCACAGCGATTATTATGTTCAAATCCTGTTACATGACCCCTTATTTAAATAAGTATGATATTATATGATCTCTCATAAATGTAAGAAAATAAAATATTTTTATGCGGTTGTAAATAGATATCTTATTAGAGACACCGCAACTCAATTTAAAAAATGACAATTTTATAAACGCGAAATCGCTTGAGTATTGAATATCTACCAACCTACCTCAGAGTTTTCAAATTTAATAATAACAAATATTTAAAAATTATTTTAACAAAACATTACATTAATATATTAATAAAACAATTAATATATAAAAAAAACTACTGACAATTCCGCCTAATCCTCCTGTTAAGGTGACGTGCCGTCACCATAACAGGAGGATGCCGACAAACGTCACGCAGCCAAACCAGTAGCCCAAGCACGAATAACTTGCGAAATCGTAACCGTTTCGTAAACGTATCGAAATGTCACCATTTTGTATAGGATTTGATCAGCGCCTCTACAGTGCGTAAAAGGAACTAAATTTTGACAGAAAAAAAGGTTTTGACAACTAACGTGTCGAGATTTTAACGAGAATGATTTGTCACGTAAAAAGTTTTGTATGAAATCGCGAGCACGAACCTAATTCTAACGTAAGCTCGAAGGCTGGCTATCGAGGATCTGTCAAAAATCTACGAATGTCATGTCACTGAGAAATTTTCAGTCAGATGGCTGACGTAACGTATTCAATTGTGGTAAAACTTCGAAAATTCATGTTATTATTGTGTTTGTTCATTCATAATTTACCTATGAAAAGAGTTACAAACATTGCAGCAAGATTAGAAGTAGTATTGTACCATGTCGTTTACCAGGCGCAAAGTAGGTATTTATTAATTTATGGCACTGGGGGGTAGTGATGCTAATATACGATGAACCCAATTCAGGACATTTTCCAAAACTCTGCATCAAACAGCGTCCATATTCCACCGTTCCAGCCCACATTTACACCAATTTCGCTCGTTGGATATGTCTTGCGGCGCAATAATGTTGCTATGAAATTCTTCATTGTGCATGGTCAAATTGAAAACAATAAGGCTCAAAGAAGATCACCTATCCATTCAAGATTTCAAGATCAACCAAAGCTGTCAACAAATGCACCAGAAGAACACAGGCAGCGACACGAAAGGAATACCAACGGATTGTCAGACTAACTACCTACGAACTCTGAGGTGATGACCATGCTCACGCCAACATTCTAACCACTACGAAGAAGAAGATTTTAATGTGAAACGTAGAAGCTGTGTTATTGGACTTTGGGTTCTTAATAAAAATAAACGAAGTGCAATTGTGCGTTTCATTTATTGGTACCTATATACCGAACAGTTCGTGGGTTAGGGATAATAGGATATCTCGTTGGATGTTGTGAAACGCGACCAAGACAAAATTCGTGGCAGCATGCCACTACTAAGGTCGGTGTGAGTGGGATGTTGCCACGCATTGAGCATACAACAGTGATGATGAGATGGATCAGAGTGTGCTTCTATTGGTGGCGCATAAAAGACTATTGGGTGGCGAACTCATAGCAGGGCCGTGAGAAGCATTTTTCTTCCCCCTCTGATCTTATAGGCTAGGTAAGTTCGATATCATGCTCGTTTGCCACACTATTCCTTAAAAATAAGGAAAGTAGATGAATAAAAAGACAAAACTACACCAACAGTTAAGTAATTTCTTTATTTTTGGTAATGTAATAACCAACCATAAGCTGACTAATACAAAATAAACGCTTTAATTATCCTAAAATTAATATGAACTTAAAACAACACTAAGCCTAGACGGTTACAAGTCACAGCACTCCCGATTTGTAGTAACGGCGCATTCATGAAATGCTACGTGGTTTGTCTTTGCAAAACTGTTAGGTAGGTACATTAGTACGCACTCCAGGTTTTCACAGCATTCTTCTTTCCCAGAACAGGCGGTAAAATACCGCTGGAGACGAAAGTTCTGTCGGGAATCACCTTTAGTGAACAATTAGAACTCATAGAATGCACTGCTTGAACTCAATAGCCTATTTTTCTGCTGAAACACCATACAATTAAGCGCAAAATATACTTCACGCCGGCCGGCGGCCCTTCAGGGTTTCTTGAAACTCCTCCCTCTGTTTAAAGGTGTAATAGTAGCTGTTTGTAATTCATATAGTAAATTATCAGTG
This sequence comes from Plagodis pulveraria, assembly GCA_963890685.1. NCBI lineage: Eukaryota > Metazoa > Arthropoda > Insecta > Lepidoptera > Geometridae > Plagodis > Plagodis pulveraria. The sequence goes on along the minus strand of OY982951.1, from coordinate 35,608,121 downwards.
GCGTAGATTCTTGGCTTGAGAATTTATAGCTCATAATTTATATATAATCTTTTATTTTAATACCTCTAATGATGTTACCATAAAATTTGGTTCACTGAGCAAGTAACACATAGAGAAAAGTAACATACCGGAAAAAAATATGTTTGGTTTTCACCAAATAAAAAGCTAAATTTGACGAATATCAATCATAGAGGAACCAGTCCAGCGTCACCAACCTTAAAATAAGGTAAAGTATTGCAGGTGTACCGATTTCTGTCCAAAATTACCAAATACGATGCGAGTCATTGTCACCTTGACAACTCAACTGGACTGTCATGGCTATAGACTAATCATATTGTTTCCGGTATATTACATTTCTCTATGTCATAATGTATGTCATGGCACTTAGTAAATATATCACCTCAAATACATTTTATTCAAAAATTTTAATATTTCATAGTGAACATCAATACAATACGGAAATCGCAAAGAAAATGCGAAGTCTGTGGTGTCGAAACACAAATAAAAATGTTTAAACAATAGATTTTCATGAGATCCAGAACCGGTGAGTTGATGAAAATATGTCATTGAAATTACATTATTGTTTCAGAGCTAATGATCGCTTGGTTTTTATTGTAATTTAAGTAGGTATGTGTTATCATGCGAATTGCTGTACTTACATATATTTGTATATAAATTACAAATATTTACGTAACGTAAAGTAAGTTTAGTGTTGCTCAAGGAAAGTATCGATACCTTTGTAGTATCGATTTTTTATAATGTCAGTGGTATGGGTACATATACTTTGTCATAGTGTCAATAAGTTAGGAAATATCATATTCGATGCTGGTGATCATAAACCATCACGCGGAATGTTTTATTATGCCACGAAACTTAACATGTGTATTTTAGGGACTGTTATTTACATCTTTAGCTCAAAAGCATTTTGAAACACCAGGTATTATCAATTTTTCTCTACATAACTGGCACAGTACTTGCTAACTGAACGGCTAGAGCAATATTTATTATCTAACATATGTAAATCGACCTAAATATTATACAATTAATAATAAATAGCGTAAATAACGTCATATCTATGCTTGTGATAATAATCTGAGTTGTTTTGTTTTCAGTTCATTTAAACAAAACTCCGTCGCTTATATACTTTCAAAGTAAATGCTGAATCGATAGAGCTATGGCATGGAATTAAAGGTACTATGTCACCTCAATACTATATAAAAATCAACATGTGTATCAACATACAATCCCAATTATTTAAATACTTATAATACTATACTCTACATTGTTTGCTTTTAAAGTTAACCAACTTTCGAGTGCAGTTAAATAAACTATTTTTGTAATTTCAGATATGTATATGTTACGCAGAAAAATATTAATTGAATCAATAAATAAAACAAATCAGTGCAGAAGAAGCTTCTTGCAATACAAATGAAATAGATCAGCTGCAAGATTAAATGAAATATCTAAATAATTCAACTACACCAAAAAAGTTTTTAAAAGTCAACAGTCTATACATAATTAAAAAAAGTGCGTCAGAAATACTACATTTTATGATTGAACTACAAATAATAATAATTGTTAACAGTTGATGACAAGTTTACTAGTGCAACTTACGTGCAGTATCTTTTACTTTTACATATACGACAGTTAGAAAATAAGTATTATATATTGAAAACTGTTATGTACAATGAAAAATATGTATTGTAAAGATGTTCTAGTACACAAATTACTTTGGAACTATGTATACATACCCCAATAATACGGATTTCGATACTAGCGAAGATATATCGCACGATAAAATATTTTGATGATTTTGAATAAATTAATAAATCTGTGTGAAATATTTGTTTTATTTTATATTTCCTTAACATATATTTTATAAACCTAACCTTCTTACCATTGTTTCCTATATCGATTATAATGGAATCGATTTCATTGTAACTAATCGATTTTAGGGAATCAGTAGTACAACACTCACAAATGTCACTATTATTGTGTTGGAAATATAGTTTTCATTTGTAATGGTTGGTATAAAATAACTTCAAATCTGAGTTTCAAAGCAACAAGGTCCGTGCCAACTCTTAATATTACTTGCTCAGTGAGAGGAACTTTTATAGGCAAAATAAGACTTAAAACCTCTTTTCGAATGAGTTGTTAGGTCTTAGAAAAAAGGTATGATTGTTGTGATTTACGCTGGATGACGTCACTTTTGTAATCCTATCGAGTCCACGTTAGCCAGCAAACGATGCGGCGTACTGTCAACCATTGCCTCCTGCGTAAACGGGCGGTGAACTCGATACGATAACGTTACGGACTATCGAAATGTTTGTGCTTGGGCTACAGTAGAATATTCGACGCGTTAGCTTCTACACGAAGCATCCTCATGAGGTCTTGAATAGTTGGTACTGCTACAAAGCGCTATTCTGGGGTTACGAGTTCTAGTTATGTTTATCCAGGTTCTGTAGTTCAACCCTTTGGTGCGGTCTCTGGTGGCTTGAGTACCCGATTTTGTTGTAGAAGGTACGAGTGCACCAAAGGGTTGAACAACAGAACCTATAGTCCTAAAACGTAAATTAAGCATGCCTGTCCAGAAATAACGGTCGCTGTGGCCAAAATCGGTTAGGACTGCATCATCATCATCATTTTTATCCAAATTATATTTTTATGTTTTCGCTTTGCATTTGACACAGGTCAATGCTCTATAAAAATAATACTAAGTAAAAATAAATAAAGTATTCAGTGTTACACAATGTAGATGTCGTGTCGTGAAGTCACGGTAAAGAACAATCCAAGTAGTTTTTTGAAATACATACTCAAAATAGAACATGGTGCAAATATCAGTTTCATTTTCATTCAAAGACTATTGTTTAATTTCCACGCAATTGAAGTAAAAAACCAAGTGTATAACTCGTATTTAAATCCCTCTTAGCCTCGACTTAAATACTATCCCTCGCCATTGGCTCGTGTTGCAATACGTCTCAGCTTGATTGACTTGTTTTATGCATTCGTTATTCAATCTACTATTTATTCATATACGAGATCCAAATCGTATATATATTATAAATTACAAACCAGTTATATGTGTGATGTAGTATGTCAAGAACTTAGTAGCACCACGCGGGAGGTCTCTACAGCAAGAGTCCGTCTTTGTAGGTACTGGCGCAGTGTCAGATTTTCTGCCTCAAAAAGTAGTAGTGTGCAAACACTATTTAAACAAGCTTGGATGTGTGGAGCACTGGATTAAATGAAATTACTGGGCAAAAGATACACTAGAACTAACGTGTTGGAGTGTTGAGTACAGTGCAGCGACAAGAAGAACGAAGGTGTTAACACTGCATGTTTAATGGACAGGCGTGACCTCATAACAACAGGCGGGCGACTAATTTGTACATGACTATATATCATTGAAAATAAAAATAAACGATTTAAGTTTTAACGAATATATAAGACCTTTTTATTTTGGGTTGATACACATTTATCATATAAAAGCGTATCTTTGTATTTTTTTTTAATATAATTTCTAATAATTTTCAAAATCAATTACTTAAACGCCAGTAATTGATTTTGAAAATTATTAGAAATTATATTTAAAAAAAATATATAGATACGCTTTTATATGATAAACGCTAAGAGCGCCTCATGTTTAGTGGCCCTCGGGATAGTAAGCAGTCCAACATCCGGTGAGGAAGGAAGTGGCAATTTGACCGCTCTTACGAGGGACGGATGGACATCCACACACACATACACATTCACGTGCCAAACTCACGCACACATCCGTAGCATCGTATAGAGCAAAAACCTTGTGAATTTAAGTAATGTGTGATATCTTTGTGAACAGATAAAATAATTAAAATTTTAAACCATAAAGCATATGAATTTAATGAAACTAATACATACTTATTGGTGAACATGATTAGTGTCAGACAATTTTGTACCTCAATTTTCTGAATGTAATTGTCCGGACTGTCCCGTGGGGTACTGGTCTAGAATGTAACCCCCTATTGCTGCCAGTAGATGTCGTAAGAGTCGACTATAGGTAAAATACCGGAAGATGGGCAGCAGTGCCTTCTGAGGAACTGATCTTAACTGCGATCCCCAAGACGACTACCAAGCGTGGGGATTATGGCAAATCCCCTCTTAATGGGGGAGGCTATGTTCACCAGTGGACAATTCGGCTGATACAGTTGCAGTATACGATAGGTAGTGCTTGTAAGCATGTTTCGAAATATAGAAGGGTAGCGATATCATACCGAGAGTTAAATGTTTGAAAAGGCTCTTTCGATCAGATGATGTCTAGTAGTCTGATTGATGACCGCGCACCATCCTATGACGGTTAAAGTAATACAATTTGAATACAAAACTTTGCCTTATTTGGACGACCCTCGACATTCGAGTGGTTAAGGCACCCACTGCGTACAACCGGGGGACGTGGGTTCGATTTCAATCTAGGTGAGAAAATTTGTAAACGTAAATAATACTTATCATTGCGCTTTTGTATCGTATAATCACGTTTATTTTAGTATATTATTTATTTGTTGAAGTTTCGTTTTAAAACACGTCCGCGTTGCGGTGGAACTACAACGTCCAGTTGGAAGCCACAACAATGTACCACCATCTTCGCTTCTATTAAAACTTTGCTTATAGAGCATTCATTTTTTACATATAAATTATAACGATCCTTCCAGGCGGTCTTAGTGGGGCTTCTAACTAGACGTTGAATTGGAAGCCTCAGTGAATAACTTAAATATCTTATATATTGTGGCACTATTTCTGTGCTTTGGACACTATTCGGTAGGTACTATGAATGCACTATTTATTGGCTTGTTCAACACTGAAATGTTTGGAGAGGCTTTCACCTATACGGCCGCTTGACCAACGTGCTTGACAACGCAGACGTACCAATTGGCACTATAATCAAAGTCACCTTATTAATATGAATACTAGTGAGCTTATCTTGAGTCAAGCAATACCGATAATGAGTTGATTGTTGCTCTAAGAACACTATACAAAGAATAATGATCGGCTTGAATTGAGATGTTGTGAAGTGCATAGCTTGTCTAGTCGGTCATAACCGATCGACGTGAACGTCCGCTGCGGTTGTTACTTGGATGAGTGACATGATAAGATGGTCAAATTCAAAATCATTTATTCAACTTTGGCGTTTACGACGCTCTTCTTCGTAGTGAAGTTTACTTAGCTGTTCTTAATCGATCAGCAAAGTTAAGCAACGTCGCGCGCGGTCATGAGTTGGACGGATGACCGCTAGTGACATTACTACTGAGCGCTTCCGTGCTTCGGAGGGCACGTTAAGCCGTCGGTCACGTTTGTTGTCTAAGTATGGCAGTCGTTATAGCATAGTGGTAGGTCATTTTGCGAATGCCCGCTTGGCTAGCTACCACCCTCAAGTAGTAAAATGTGTCGCCAATCACCTAAAGGTGTGTTCCGGCAGCTGTCCTTGAGAGCCAGTACTTCTATGTTAGCCTGAACTAGATCTTCGACCACATCATCACTTACCATCAGGTGCGATAGTGGTCAAAGGCTAAACTATCAGGAATAAAAAAATAAAATAAAAAGCCGCGTACAGCAAAAATGGTAACGAACCATTTCGAGAAGAACGAGCAAGAAACTCTGCAAACCCGGCATTTGTTATAGCTTTTTAGTGTGTAGGAAATCAAGCACCTAACAGTATATTCCGGCATCCTGAGATTCTAATTCTAGGTTAACACCTATGACCGCATCGTCAGGTTAGCTAGTGGTATATCACAAAAACAAAAGTCCAGAATTCAAACCCTCGTGCTCTTGATTCAATTTTACCTTTCATAGGGATTTTGTGAGGCGTAACTGCACCGATTATGAAGCCTGGTATCGTGCGAACAACATTTTGCGAGAACTTTTAATTGCTTTCCAACAAATATTTAGACGGTCATTGTATATTCATATTCAGTATTGCTTTTGTTACGAAGTTAAACAGGATGAATGATGTTCAGGTGTGGGAGTAGCGGAAAGCTGGTCAAAAGTTTGTTGGCTTCAAATACACTATATGATAGTAATTCAACAACTTTTTAAATCGCGCATTTTTATCATTATCTTAGTCCCAACATTTGGTGACTGAAAAAAATGCAGTCACCCCGTGACCACGATCACCGCAAAGTGTTTGAAACGTCGTCGGACAAAAATAATGATAAATATACGCGATTCAAACCGTTTAAAGTTGTTTAATTACTATGTGTAGCAATCGCGAAAACCTAAGACAACATTATATTATATAATGTTTGGTCTTAAGTTTGGTTTTAAAATATATGTATTATATATTTTAATGTAAATAAATAGGTTTCTACTTTTCAGTGTTAAAAGTCAATTCCTATTTATTTAATATAAATTTTGAATATGGTGTTGTTATGTACAATAAATAAAAGTTTTTTTTATTACTAATTGATTTTAACTTCTAAATTACAAATAGAATAATCATATGGTTGGTCTGTTACATTTTGCCGCCAAGCAGTAATGTGTAAACACTGCGTTACCTGAAGAGCACTGTTGCATGTGAAATTGGTGGGTGAACGAGAAATAAGAACTAACGTCCCGGAGTGACGAGTGCAGAGGACGGTAGTACTGCGACTGGAATGGATAAAAAATAACAAACTTATATTGGTTTAAACTACAAATATGAAGCAACATTCTTTTTTCATTCACCTCACTAGCTCAGAAATGTATTGTTGATCTTTCGAAATCTGCGTGGAAATTGCTTTTTATCCCCTAGCGTGGAAAAGGTTTTTAAAACTCGATCTTTTACAGTAATTCCAGAAAATTAAATTAACCTTTATATTTCTGTTTGTAGGCATTTATTTTTATTATCAATGTAGGATAATGAACACTAATTTACCATAATTATTTAACCAGCAACTAGCATTTTCCTCACTGCTGTAGTAAGTTGAAAAATTGTGTGTATATCAAATTTATTTTGCGTCTCGTACCTTTGTATACTTCAGTACGCTCAGGATATATACTCGCTTCGCTCATGATACAATCCTAGAATACTTCGCTTCCTCAGGTTTCAATAAAGGTAAAATAATAATTGCGCCAAAATAACAATTTTGCAGCCTTGCACGATATACAACTATTAGGTATATATAAACGTATATTCACCCCGTAATCGCGATCGTAGCATTGTTTGAAACGATGACGGGACAAAAATAATGTAAAATATAGGCACTCGTAAAAATAAATACATATAACTCTTGTTTTGGAAGTCTCATAAAAAAGAACTCAAAGAAGAAACAATACCACTTTAAGAAGCGAGCGCAATGTAAATACTTTGCTGAAGATGTGTGTTCTACGCTACACAACTTTTCACCAGTTATGAAATGTCCGCAGCTTCAGATCAAGTGGGACAAAAATCGTTCTCTACCCATAAAACATACGATCACTTTATCGCAATATATATTTTACGAATTGATACAACCATCCTCAGGCCCTATACAAACAGCTAGCCGGGACCAATCCACAGGGAACTGATATTAAAAAATGTAGGTAAGTGAACAAATACAAGTCGAGATTTACGGGGCTTGGTACAAAATACGGACGTTTACAAGACCGCGATAAGGGTCTCACGCCCCTTTGGGTACCTATCGATCGAGCGCGATACCGAGGTTTGCGGTGTGGTCCAAGGCATGAGATTTTCGGGATCACTTGGAGAGATGACGACTCAGTGACAGTGAGGCTCATTACTTCAACACAATATTTCGGCTCATCGTCGAGTGATCCTCAAAGGCCCGGTAGATAAGGCACCTAGTGCGTAAAATAGGGGGAAAAGGGTTCGATTCTAGATCAGAAAATTTGTACACTAACATTTGTATGTTCAGAAAAATAATGAGCTTGAAGTTTTAATAAAAAATTAAATAAACTAAGATTATACCCAATTTCTTGTTTTAACCGTTATGTATATTGACTATATATATTAATATATAATTTACAAATGTAAATAACATTATTTACCATTAATATCAATTTACCACAGTGCCAAAGACAAATCCCTCTTTCTGAAATGTGATGTGATGCATATGTGAAAAAAATGTTGAATATTTGCATTATTGTAAATAATGTGTATATCGTCCAGGAATTGCTCCAGCAGGAAATATGAGTGGAGTGAGAGAAAAACTCATCTGGTGAAACAGCCCTTTTGGACGGATGGGTACTTGTCCGCGTTTCGCGTAGGTTACACCTAGAAAGTAACTAACAAATGATACTTCAAGCACTTACAATAATCCTTCGGTGATGCATCCTTCAGGATCCGAGGCACGAGGAAAGTAAAGTCAAAGTCAGTCATGTGTCAATAGTCGAACTCGAAGCCGAAAGAATGTCGATTTAAAAACACCGCAGCCCCTCGCAACCGCAGTGTAGTTCGAGAGGCACAACAACAACAAAGAAAACATTAGTCAAATTCACACCACAAAAACTCCGGCGGTCCACAAGCTGGTTAAGGGATTACACATTATGTGAGGTGAGGTACATAAGGTGAGGAATACAAATTATATCCAAAACACATAATTTTTTATGGTAACAAATATTTTAAGAGCTCATTTCTTTTCAAAAAACATTCACACGGACAGATCAAAATCAATTTGACAACTACAAAAAGTGACAGGTGCGTTCCGATTTAGACTCGCAATCGGTTCGGGACATAATGTTTAAACGCTTTTTTTCATCATATATACCACAACACAATCCCAATAAGCCCTATATAATGAGTCTCAATGGAGCCGCAAAGAGCTATGTTGAAAATAATACCTACTTATTACCGCTGCGATCTAAACAATATTTTATTTAGGTGACCAAGTCCCTGGAACTGCTACGTCATTGATGACGTCACACAGCGGACCATTATCGTGACAGCAGTCGATAGCAAAAGTGCTGAATCAGTGAAAGGGTCAGGCGCCCCATATCTCTGTGCCGCTTTCTTACTTTCGAAAGGTGATTTTGATACGTACTTAATATCGGATACACTCGAACTACTTGAACATGCTTGTATTAAATCAAATTAATAAGTCAGATAAGCTGACCTTTGACCTCTATCCTGCTTATGATAAATGATGCTTTGCCGCCGAGAAAGTAGGTCTAGAATTAGAACATCTTCAAGGACTGGATATTACACATTTACCATTTCTGCCCGTTAGTATTTTTTTTTTAATTTTGTACCAATGATAGCGGAGCAGTAATAGATATGGACTGCTGGACCGTAGGTCCCTGGTTCGATCCCCACCGCCGGCTTGAGCTTCACCGCATGGTGGAAGGGTTGCATTTTGCGATTGCTCGCCTGGCTAGCTACCACCCTATCCTTGTGAGGCAGAAATTCTAGGTTATCCTGAATATAATTGACGTCCGCATCGGCAACGAGTAAAAAATATCTTTTGTTGTATCCGGACGGAAAAAAGAATATATCATCGCACTTGTAGTAATTTTTTGATTGTTTTTTTTTATGTTATAGTGAACGGAACAAGCTGGAGCCCCACCTGATGTTAACCTAAGCGGTAATCTCTGCCTATATATCTATACAATGCGAAGGAAATTAGTGCACTGTCGATTTATTGTAATAATTAGGAAATTTACATATAAAAGTAACACGTTGTCGCTAATAGCTAAAGTTGAAAAAGGGAAGAGGCAGGATTGGCATTTATCATAATTAACATAGGTTCACACACAGTTCAAGTAAAACATTTATCTTAGAATCGCCTAACGATTCTGAAATGTTTTACGTGAATTATATGTTCATTTTGTATTGAAAACCTAACAAAAATATGTTTATTTTTGAAATCTTTGTTAAATAAACGTGCGCAGCCGGGGCGAGTCTCTAGTTATGTAGATATGTTTATATAACTACATGTTGTTCGTAGGTATATGTATATACCAGAAATACTGTTAGCTGGTAAATAAACAACTTTTCTTCAACATTTAAATCATTATGAATTTGGAACGCGGTTATCATTTAAGAAACTTTTTTAGATTTCCGCCATTTCACATATTGTTACGTGTTCATTATCAAATTACAACATGGAATGGGGTGTTCAAGAAAATAGGATTGCAGTGATCGCCTTTCAAAAAGTGGTTATGGAGCCGTCGGTCATATTCCAGACACTTCAAACGCTTGGTATCAGTCGTATGTGCGTATATTAACTATCAACAGATACAACAACACTTCCTTTGTCGTCCTTTGCTGTAAGAATTACAAAGGGCGTTCGATGAATTCTGGCTTTAACAGCATTACTGTTAAAGCCAGAATTCGTCGAAATCCCATTACGAAACATTATATGGCGAGAAATGAAGATTCCCGCTAGGATTCTGACGCGTGTTATAAAACAAGACCTGAAGCTCGGTTCTTGTCGTCGATATATAGGACATGCCCTAAATTGATCTTTACAATTAAAGAGAGTGGATCGATCACAACGCCTTCTCTCGCGATATGCAGATGAAAAGCACAGAAATATCTTCTTTACCGATAAAAAAATTCGCGATTGCATAAGCACAAGACCACTTTTGTGTCTGTTATATACTATTTCATATTTTTTATTATTTTGCTCGATGTAAATATTCAAAACTCTATTCAAAGGGACCACGGCGCAGTCCAGTGTTGACACGGCGGGCGCTCTTGGCTCGGAGTAGGCATTATAAGACAAAAAAAAATATCTAACATATATATTTTTTTTATTATTACAAAACAAAAAAAAACTCAAAATGTTTGTTAGGACTAGCAGAAGTCAACCTCAGAGTTTGTTAGCCATTTACCAATAACCATGTATATATCATATCGCGTTATAGATAACGAGAACAATAGAATTTCTTTCATAAATATACGATATCTTCCACGCGGATGCCAATGGGCTAACAATTGGGTATCATATTATTATGAAAATTATCCAAGTAGTAAGCGCAGGGAACGTTCTTAGTTCATAGGCTAAGACAATGACTAGGCAAGCTCTTATTCCCAAGAATATTATAAAAATAAAATGTATTTTTTTCCCATTATTGAAAGAAACTGAAATTCATTGCATTTAATCAGCTATTGTAAAAAATGGGAGTGAAACCAGAAACTAAATATGTTTCTGTATATAGTTTCTGTAATTGGAGTGAAAAAGTATTTTTTATCACAAGGAGCAAATATCTTTTATACTCGTATAAATGCTGTTGCAAAATTTTTAATTTTTAGGTGATGATAATGATGTGGTCGAAGATGTTGTTCAGGCTAACTTACAATTACTGGCTCTTAAGGACAGCTGCCGGAGCACACCGTTAGGTGCTTGGCGACAGATTTTCTACTGATAGGTGGTAGCTAGGCACAGGCAGGCATTCGAAAAATGTCCTACAACCATATTCTTAATAATTCTATTAATGTAAGTATAGATTCTTGTCGTTTAAGTAAATACCTACCATTTGCTCGCTCCTTTCAATGCGGCGTACTTCAAAGGCGGTAAATTGCTTTAGTCAAAGGTCTCGATAATAGGATCTTGATATAAGTCTAACGGGTTTTTTCAACATGCCGCTAAGGGAACGAGAGTGCGTTCTGATAGAATCTTAGATTTTTGAAGGGATGAGTTTGTTTGTATAATAAACGGTAGTTCATAGGTCTATTTTAAATAAATATAAGTACCTACAACTAACATTGACTATAAGCAGAATGAAGCAGTGATGGTTCAGTGGCATTGGCTATGGACTGCCGCGCAGCAGGTCCATGGTTCGAATCCCGCCCAGAGCTTGAGCTTCACCTCATAGTGGAAGGACGTTTTGTGAATGCCCGCCTGGCTAGCGACCACCCTCAAGTAGAAAATCTGTCGCCAAGCACCGAAAGGTGTGTTCCGGCAGTAGTCCTTGAGAACCAGTGGAATTACAGGCACAATGAGACTTAACAACTATGTATCAATGTGACGGTCGCAGTGCAATTCGTGAGTTGTCATGAATTGCATCTGTTATAGGCAGAGGTTAGTCCACTTAATATCAGGTGCGCCTCGCGCTTGTTCCGTCACAATAACAAAAAAAAAAAGGTAACATTTTGTTATCATGTTGATATATTAGTTTTGTTTTAAATGTTATTTTGACTGAACAAGCCTGAGGCCCACCTGATGTTAAGTGGACTAACCTCTGCCTATAACAGATGCATTTCATCAACGACGAATTGCACTGTGCCCTTCACCTTGAGACATAGTTGTTAAGTCTCATAGGACTGCTGCCTGAACACACCGTTAGGTGCTTGGCGGCTAATTTTCTGCTTGAGCGTGGTAGCTAGCCAGGCGGGTATTCGCAAAATGCCCTTCCACCATGCGGTGAAACTCAAGCCCGCGGCGGGTTTCGAACCATGGACCTGCTGAACGGCAGTCCATAGCCATTGCCACTGAGCCATCACTGCTTCATAAATATAACACCATATTAAAATATAACACTATATTAAATAATGTTATTTTTCAGTATTTTAAAATCAGTATAATTTTACTATTTACTGTACTAACAAAACACTACGACCTATATTGTACTATAGATACTACAAAGAAAAAAGCATTTTGATAAAGCAGTGCGGACCATTGAACCTTGGGACCTACGGCCATGTCGTAGGTCCCAAGGTTCAATCCCCACCGCCGGCTTGAGCTTCACCGCATAGTTGAAGGGCACTTTGCGAATTCTCGCCTGTGTAACTACCACCCTCAAGTACAAAATCTGTGCTCTAACATGGTCTTCTGGCAGCAGTCCTTAAAAGCCAGTAAAATTACAGTCACATGGGACTTAACAAATGTGTCTCATGGTGATGTAGAGCAGTGAAGTTTGTCGCTTTTGTCGAAATATTTAACAGATATATTTCGACAAAAGCGACGAACTGCACTCGATGTGAAGTAGGCAGAAGTACTTCACATCGGGTGGGCCTCGTGCTTGATCTGTAAAAATCGCATAAAAACTAAAACCTACGGGCCATTGCAGGCTCAAAGCAGCCCAAATGCTTCACCCTAATACCAGTAAGCAAAGTGCCCATCATGCTGGCAGGATTGAAATACTTATTCGTTGAGCCAAATGGGTGGCAGCACTTGCATCACGCGACCAAGTGCTCTCATAAGTATACTTGCTCGCTTGATTGAGTCGCCCAAATAGCCGCGGCGCCAGTCCTCACGCTCTTTTCAGAACGATGTCTACTACTAAAGTGTCCAAGCATGAAGCTGTCTAGATAAATTATAAAAGTCAAAGCCAAAGCCTACTATTATATTTGCAAGATGTAGGTTTTAACAATTATAATATAAAAAGTGTACATCATTGCCATATTAGGAATGTTTTTTTCATATACAGATAGGAGGACAAACGAGCAGGCGGCTCACCTGGTGGTAAGTGATCGCAGTCACCTACGAACATCTGCAACACCAGAGGTCTCAAGGATGCGTTGCAAGCCTTTAAAAACTGTTGTGCAAAGGGCAAAGTGATACCCAATACAAAAATTTGAATATATCGATCTTTGTTATGTTAAGAGAAATACAATAAACCAATAAAATACAATAAGTTTTTTTTTTCATGCTATCGTTATGAAACTAGTCGAGGCCCACCTGGTGTTAAGCGGTAACCTCTACCTAAAGCAGATGCAGTTGGTCACAAGTGGCGGACACAGCAATATCCATATCCTTCAAAGCGGAACACAGTAATCTACATACCCTTCAATCTGGAACATAGTGATGCCAACATTACTGCTTGGCAGTAGAAATGTGAAGATGGTACTTTCCCGAAAGTTATACAAAATCAACTTCATATCATCGAAGGACATCCAGATTGCATTTTATTAACAATGCAGAGTGACGCATACATACGTTTTCCTCTTGTGGAATTCTAATCCTGACCTGGACCGATAGTCATATGATAAGTCAAAGAATTGATACAGATGACCGTAGTTTTTGCTAACAGACCACTATTTTTTTCAGGTATGTTGTTGTGGCTAAGCCTTGAAAGGAAATTTGAAATTCTTCAGCTAGAATACATACACTATTAAGTGCTTGGTGCCAGATTGTCTATTATTTAGTTTATAACAAGTAACTACGATAATAATTATGCGTTATGGTAAAGTAGGTTTTGTCATGACAATCAGCTAGAAGACTTTTTCTGTTGAATAAATGCCTTTCCAGTAGCAGGGTAATTAGCCATTTGTTGGGGTGGGGTATCCTTCTGCTCACCGCTAGGTACTCTTACGATGGTGTCAGTTCATCTAGTCGTTTTATTCCTGCCCTAGTCGTAATAAGTAATACTGCACTAATAGTAATTATAAGTATTTAACGGAACTCAATCGCGATAGAAACAAGTGTGTTATTTACCTCGACGTTTCGACCAAGTTCGATTGGTCGTGGTCACGAGCAGACTGCATAGGTGGGTGTGAACGTCTCGTAGGGCGGGTATTTTCTCTAATTACCCGCATTTGATTTAGATATATATCGTCTCGACACACAACACTGACAATATCCACAGGTTTTAAAGAAGTTAAAACGCCTTTGATGCATTTCCTTTGCACTGAATTCCAGGATGCAACTAAAACCATCATTAAGATTTAAATTATATCGTTATGAAATTATGGTCAGGTCCTGACTCCAGCAAATAAAATAGATGTCTCCACCTGGAGATTTATCGCGTTTAAGTCCCGTTAAATACTTAAAGATAGTTCGATTTCTACAGCTCTACCGGAATTTATGTATTCGACATCCGTGCCCAGTCACATTGGAAAAAAAAAATAATAATAAAAAAAAAATATGAACACACTATCTTCAATCTTACCCTAAAACTTTTACTTACCGGCTAAAAAAATACTTTTATTCGTTGATGATTTCTCAACGAATAAAAGTTCATGCTAGGTCAAAAAAATAACTGAATCAAATTTAAGCCCGTGGAAAAGTTTGACAAATTCATTGTTGTTCGATAGATACTACAGCGGGCCGCTTGTGGTTCAACAAATCGGGTCCTAAATATAATAAAAAACGTTATCAAATATGAACTATGTTCTACGGGACAGCAAATAGTCTTTGTGCTGAAACTGGGTTTAAGCTATCTACATACCAGCATACTACTCACATCAAAGTCAGTGGTTCCATTTTTTTGGTCCCCTGCCCAAAATGTCTTTGGGGTACCAGCCTCAACCTCAACACAAAATGAAGAAAGTGACCGTCGTCAGGGAAGCGGTTGGCTCTACAACCCAAGGCAAAAGTTTTAAAAATATGTTCTTGTTTCATTAGACATGATATGAATTACCTCCATACATTTAGCATTTCATGAATTTACCTTGTGGATGCCGGGTCCATTGCTTTGTAGAAGTAGAGCCTCAATCACAGGTGCCTGGGCGTAGCAATCCAGGGAGTAGGGCTCCTTTCCGATGTCAGCAGTGCTCACCACTGCTCGCGCCTGCCCTGCCTAACCAAATTTGGTAAGATCCTACTAATGCCGCCTTGGATACACGTTCTAGGATGGAATTTACGGTTGTTCTTGACAGGCTAAAGTCTTTATATTGTTTTACAGTCTACTCATTTTTGAATACAAAATTGAAGGAAGGAGTCTGAAGTAGTCTACGACGCGTCAACCGTAGCAAACGATTTCGCGACTTGAACACATAGGTGTTCAAGTCGCGAAAGACATAAAGCTACCATAAAATTATTTATGAAATTAATACCAATGAAGTATTGATATATGACTAAAAACAAATACATAATTATATATATTATATGAATATTATTATATATGAAGGCAAAAGTTTTGTATATATCATTATATTTATAATAATTAAAATCAACAACTCTGTAAGCCAGTCTGAAACCTGATAAAGTTTACTCAATAAGATTTTTTTCAACTTTCCACTTTTCTAATTACCATACTGAACTCTCGAGACCTCTCCAAATGCGAATGATAAAAAGGTTTTTTCCTCTGTAATAGCCTATTAGATGAAACTTCGGGGATCTTTCAAACTTGGATTATTTGAACTTAGTTAATTGCTCTTACTGTTGTCATTTGCTTTCAGTTTTTAATCTTTTAAGACGTAATTGGACTGGTATTACAGTAAATCAGAAATGTGATGGCTTAAAAATTGTCTGAGTACGATTTTTAGGTTGCGCCTCCGTAGATAATTGAAATAAAAAAATATTTTAATTAAGAGATTAAAATTATGCCTGAAAAACTTCTATAAATATGCGTAATGGTATGCCTGTATTCGAAAATCTCTATTGCTATGCGTAAAGGTATGTCTGCCTTAGAAAAATCTCTATTATGTGTGTAGGAAATGTCTGTTATTGAAAATCTGTATTGTCGTGCGTAAGGAATGCCTGCTTTAGAAAATCTCTATTACTGTGCGTAAGAAATGTGTATCTGCGAAAATCTGTAGTACCGTTAGTAAGGAATCTTAATCAATTCATATGCGTAAAGGTACGCGGGCTTAGAAAATGTTTATACCTGAGCTTCAAGCTATGCTTGTATTTAAAAGAATACACACGGCAATATACATATATTGCTGTGTGTAAAGAATGCCTGCCTTTGAAAACGTATCAACCAAATTTCATTCAATTATATTCCGTAGTTGGAACTGATACAATAAATATACAGTTTCACATCCCCTTTACTGGTTTCACGATTAGCGGATACTTACTCCTTTTAGTGTGATGTTATGAATGGTGTTCCTCAAGGCAGCGTATTATCTACTATTTTTTTGAAGCAATGACCGTTGAGCGGTAATAGTTACGTGCTGTTGTGCCACAGATCCATGCCCCACCACCGGCTTCAAATTCACTTTATGGTGGAAGGACATATTGCGAATGCTTGCCTGTCTAGCTACCACCCTCAAGTAGAAAATCTGTCCCAATCACCTTACATTGTGTTGCGGCAGCAGTCGTTAAGAGTCAATAAAATTGAACTTTAACTCCCTTATGACAAAATGCGTCTGTTATAGGCAGATATTACCGCTTTACATCAGATGGGCATAGTGTTCTTTCCGTTTATATCCTATAAAAAACCTCTTCTCTTCGCTTTGTTTATTAATTCAATATTACATTCTATTATTTTATCCTATCACCTTTCCTCAGGTGATATTTACTGCTTACCAGATCATTCAGTCGCCTAAAGTACTGTTCGCCAACAAGGGTTGAGATTCCCATTAAATCTACATGCAGGTATGCAAATAAAACTTTCAGTTAATTGACAATAACTCAAAAACTACATAACCGATTTAGAGGCATACTTTACCGAACAATAAATAAAAACATTCAACAAAAAACAATCGACTACAAACATCAGCTTTCTAATATAAAATAAATCATCAAAATCGACTCTTAATGTAGGAGTTATAAGGTAAGAAATAAAAAACAATATAGTTGAAATGAGAAATTCTTTCTTTTTGAAGTTGATTAAAAAAACAGCAAAATTAGCCCACAACTTACGGAGTAACAACAAAAACGTACTGATGAATTGACGAGGAACCTACTTTTTTGGAAATCAGTTAATGAAAACAAATTGATTGCCTTAGGTACCTTTAAAAGACGTGAGGCCATAAAGGGATTTCTCGCCATGTATACCCGGATATATAAACTTTTATGGATTTTCTGCTCAAAAGCTTCTAACGGCTGTACTGCCTGATCAGATCCTGAGACGTAGCCGTTGTATGGAGCAGATAAAATTATTCCTGAATACAACAATGCATAATAAAACTAGATAGAAAGAATCTAAATCATCCAAGTTTGCGAAAATAAATAATAAGATCAGGGACGTCATGAACAGAAAAGGCAAAACTACGGGACCAAGCAATTTACAGGCTTAGTTTTTCGGCACAAATTCAGCCGTACGACCTCTTTGCATAATCGAAGGTTCGAATACATCAAACCTATTTGCATAAGGTCCAATCCACAGATCATCTTTGAACCGTGAAATATGTTATTTCGGAACTGCGTAGAGACAGCGAAAACTGGCCTGCCTGTGCTTGTTAATGTGCATCTAGTGTGATGATCATATTATAAATGCGAAAGTTTGTGATTATGTATGCTTGTTACTCCTTCGTACTGAAATGGCTGAACCGATTTGTTTTCTTTTTTAATAAGATTACAATCTCTTTCGCGTGCTAAGCGAAAATCACATTTAACAAATTATTGGAGTCTTAAATTATATGTCCCCTATGACGGTTAAAATAATACAATTGGAGCGCAACGTTTCGGCTCGAAAGAGTGTGTCCAGGTGGCCGAGTGTATTAGGCAACCGGCGAGAAATTGGAGGTAGTGGGTTTGATTTCCGCCCGGGACATAACATTTTGTGCTCCAATAATTTGTACGCATTTTATAAAATTTTTACTGAACTTACAATATAGCAAAAAATATACGATTGTAATTGAACATTTAAAAAAGTAAACCGTGAAATCAGATATCCAGAACAACGTTTGGGAAGAGTTGTGCTACTGATTTACTTGTTCTTATTCGTTATCGTTAATCGTTTTACAACAATAAATACCATAAATATCTCCGAAATATTTTCAAAATATCCCCAGTCCATGATTTATATAATAATTAATATATGCAACATGATTGCCTTCTTCAAATTTCATATAATTTTAGTATAGGAAAAAGGATGACTTTATATTATAGGACCTCAATTAGCACGCATAAATTATGTCTAAAAATTACATATTATGCAACAGTTTTTTATGGAATAGGAAGGGAAACGAGCAGTCCGCTCACCTGGTGGTAAGTGATCACCATCACCCATAAATTCGCCACAACAGAGGTCTCGAGGATTCGTTCCTTGGAGAAAAAATGCTCTCTTCATGAAAGCTCTCAAGTCGTATCGGTTCGGAAAACTTCACATGCTGGTTCAGCTGGTACCATATTGTGGCAATGCGAGGTAGAAAATGCAATGAAAATCGCAAGGTTGTGGACTTCCAGACTTCGATTTGATATTGATGAAACAACTCTCCCCGTGATAGATACGGGTAAAGATGCAGTGATCCAACATGTGATACGTAAATAACGCAGTGCAAAGTCGAGCCGATCATAAAGAGCTTGATCGTCTAAATTTAGAGTCATTGAAAGCGTTCGAATGGAAGAAGCTGGTTCTGGGAGCTCCCGTCCAGAGAAGAGAAAAGTACTCTATATGAGGCCGAACCTCAGCCTTATAAAGCTGTAGGCAATGGGCTGAAGTATAGTACCGTCTCGCCTTTCCGACCAAACCAATCTTCTTAGAGAGTTATTTAGCCTTACCTTCTAAGTGACAACGAAATTAAACGATACTCGAAATGATGAAGCCAAGTACTCCGTTACTGGTTGAGGCGGCAAGAATGTCTTTAAAACGAAGAGGTACGACAAGGGGAGATAGTTTAATGGTAAACCCACAAACGTGTGCCTTCTTTGGTTAAGTTGGACTAAGTTCAGTCGGTTCTAGAGACATTTAACAACCGGGCAGCCTTCAGACATGTTTGTTCCGACTCTATAACATTGTATATGAGGCATTTTCGGTGCTGTTATCTGCATAGCAATGAATATCGCTTAACTGCAACTTATAATAGAGCAAACAACCTTGTGGAACACCAGCATTGATTGACTTAAGTCGGAACAAACACCGTCAACAATGACCTTGATGCTCCGGCGGACCAATAACTGGAGAACCGTTCGCACAATATCTCGGAAAGCGCATGGAAATATATAGCATCTTTATACAAAACCCGATCAAAAACCTCCGTTGTATCCAAACTAACCGCCAACACCTCGGTCTTGGACTCCACCACTAAGGAGGACACAATAAATGTCCTTCAAAGTTTCCTCCAAGCGTTCGCTTTAAATTCGAATAAAGATATAAAGAAGTTTTATTAGCCCTTCAGTAATTTTTTTACAGGCATGTCCAAATTACATTTAACACATATAACTACTTAAATTCTAATTAGGTCTATGTAAATAATTGATAAAAAATTTATAATCGTAATTTTTTACACTTAATATAGTTAAATAATTTACAGTTATCACGTTTGCACTTGTCCTAAGAACAAAGATTCTACAAGCTGCATTATTGCATATAAGAAAGAGTTGAAAAGTAAAACTTCAAATAATTTCTTAAACTGTTTATTAGGATTTAACATCTTTACAGGTATTCTCCTATATCGAAGACATTCATTCTTTCAATTTAAACAGATATTCATCAATAGAGTAATTTAATTACTTACGATACACAATTCTTTACTGCAACTTATACATTACTTGAAGCAATTATCACTAATATTAAAATATATTTACAATATGTACCGAGTCTTAATTTGATTTAATAGAAGTGCATGTGTAATAAAAAACATGTTCATTCTATTGTACCCAATTCTGTTAATTTATTTATTGAATGAATTTATTGATTGTTCGTGAACGTGGATATAGTTATCATTACATATAGTAAATACATGAAATTTTCATGTAAGCAGACTGCTTGTAACCTCACTCACTACAACCTTTAGAAAAATTTAGTTACTTACATAAACTGATAATGTTATTTGGACAGCAAATAGACCCCACACTGTCGTATGTCACAAAAAGGAAAACAAAAATGTTATAATAAACACATTTTCATATTTATATTGTTATCCATAAAATATATATACTCGTATTTTCAAGCCTAACGCATAAAAAACCCTCGTTTCGCTAGATAAATTTTGGTTTTAAGTCATAGAGGTCGTACATATTGCCATGTACCATTTTTTTTTGGTCTAGACATAAAAATATATACTCGGCAAATACTAGATGATTATAATTAGATCCTACGAATAATTTATTCGTAGACTTAGAACAGACATTTTAAACATAAATGAAGATAGTTTTATCATACTGTTTTCCCTCTTTACCTCGTGAAAAGGGGGAAAGTTATAAATATAAATCAATGACCAAAAACAACAACATAACAAAAAAACATAGACAAACACGAATATCTATTAATCTTCCTGACACCTTCACAAAAATAACTCGGTGCAAAGGAAGTATCGCAACTTTGACTTATTTATGAATTTCATTGTAAATATTCGGATTTGGCCATTTTTGTGCAAACGGTTATTCAGTTTTTAGGGTTTCGTACCCAGCGGACAAAACGGAGCCCTATTGATAATATTACTAAATATTGGACTGGAAATTCAATTCAATTATTTTTCAGGAGGGCTCCATACATGAGATGGTAAGCGAAAAAAAGGTCTTTTTAGTCACTAAGAATCTTCCAGATGATTGAGGTGTTATCAGGTGGTAGCTAGCCAGGCAGCATTTACAAAATGCTCTACCGCGAAACACATTTTACGTAAAAACCAACGACGCACGTTTTGCTAGCTACAGTTACCTATACCAATGAGAAAAAATAACAGACATAAAATGATTAGCTGTATATCAGGATAATGCTTTGTAATATGAAATAATAGTTTTATAGACTACCGCAACTGGAAACTAAGAAACGTCATTTCTTTTTATAATGTACTGGGAAGACAGACATTTTTTCCAGTTATTTTAATTTCAAAACCAAACTACTCAACCGATTTTGATAAAATGTATATGCATTACAAAATCACAAATAAACGATAGGAAAAAATTAAGTCATGTGCGGGATTTTGTAATGTAATCCACATAACAGGCGTTATTGCAAACCTAACAATATTAAAATGTATATGCAACTTACTTTGTAGTATGACCTGCCAATGAAAGAAAAAACATTAAAATGAGTTTCTAATTGCCGAAGTAAATGCGTAAAAAACACAAAAAAATCATGAAATGGAATTGGGAACACGTAATTAAGAGAAGAACAGAAACTTGTATGTACATTCAATTCCTAATCAAGTGAACATGACATTTAAATATTTTTATTTTTGCAATAATGCATGCTTTGCGGATCAAATCTCAGTCAGAGCATACCCAAGCTATAGGGGTGGATGACGCGGATTCTAATCCCGCACATGACTATAATTTTTCCTCACGTAAATTTGTGATTTTGAACATGACATGTTTAAACCCAAGCCAGAGTTTTAAAACAGTGCTGCAATCAATTTTCTCAAGAGATTTATTTATTGAACTTAGATGTCACAGTATTCAATAACTTAGGTAAGTGAAGCAATAATAGTCGAGCGGTAATAGCTATAGACTGCCGTACCGCAGCTCCAATGCTCGATCCCCATCGCTGGCTTCATCGCATGGTGGGAGGGCATTTTACTAATGCTCGCCTGGCTAGTTCTCTAATAGAAATTCTATAGCCAAGCACATAAACGTGTGCTGAGGCAACAGTCTTTGGGAGCCTGATATTACACTATGTGTCTCAGGGTGATCGAAATTAATTTGTTACCGGCAGAGGTTACCGCTTAACATCAGGAGGGTATCATAGGTGTACCGTCGCAATAATAATAACGTTCTTCCCGAAATTTGAAGTTATGTCAACCATGCTGTAGATAATGCTATATGTTTAAAAAGTCATCACATAATACATTTTCCTAAAAGAAAACATATAAACTAAAGTTCAATGTGAGTAATTTCTTAGTATTTACATTTATTTAAATGTCTTTAAATTTGTCATTCTACTTTTTTATACAATCAAATATTTACAACATCTTCACTAAATGTCTTTCTTTGAGATATCGTATTTACATTTAAATTTATAATAAATTTACAGATAATTAGTAACAAGATACAATAAAAAACATTGTTGAATATGAAACAATTGAAATTGCGGAGATAAATTTTATAACAGGAAAAAATAATTAGTTAATTAAATTGTTTGTTCAACAATTTAAATTTATTTTTTGTGCTAGTACCAGTTTTAAATCCCTCACTGTGCAGATGTTTAATGCAGAGCCCCCTATAATCCGACAGGCTCATAAAAGTACTTACAAACAATTTTAAGAAAGAAAATGTTCTTCAATGCATGCTTAAGGCTAGAGTGTTCGTGGTGCTTGCCATACAAACGTAGTTTCATTATATTTTAAATACTAAGTATTCAAAGTCGGTAAAACTTTGCATATATGTCTACGAGCATAGCTTCTGTTTTGATAGATTTCCGTAAAATTAATTTCATTATTGTTATTTTGACATTTAGTTATAAAATAAATACAAATTGAAAAACTGGCTAACTAGAATATTAGGCTCAGCAATATGCATACAAAATTTCACCGAGTTTGAATTCTTGGTATTTAATATATGATGAAATTAGGTTTGTATGGAAATCACTCCGTGCACTCTACTCCTAAAAATGTTAACTTGTGAAGAAAAAAATTACTAATCACGGCTATATCAACGACCAACATATGGAAAGAACACTATCAATCTTAAATACATTTTTGAAATCAGTTATTAACTACATCGTCAAGGAAAAACGTATGCCCAGAAATTATATTTTTATGTATGGCTCTTCAAACCAGTGTTAGTTTCGTAAAAGTAGCTATATCTACATATGTAGATTTCATCTAACCATGTTATAGGTATGTTACTCGTGTTTGTCTGACAAGGTGCTCCTTTACAACATTGTCCCGCACCACAAGCAAGATATCCTTGGCAGTATACTCCGACAAATTCGATTACCCAACAAATTCGATTATCCGACATATTCGATTATGCGACAAATTCGATTATCCGACATATTCGATTATGCGACTAATTCGATTATCCGACACCGCCTTGCAAAATGTTTGTCGGATAACCGCACGTCTACTGTATAGGCTACTTCGCTGGTTCGGGATTTAATAGCATGATACCTAAAACAATCGTCTAATGGAAACATTTTCACCTCTACCACCGAAAACAATACCAAACTCTTTAAGCAATATAAAATAAAAGATACATTGTTATTTACAAATCAATATACATAAAACAATCTTAATAAA
Organism: Plagodis pulveraria; assembly: GCA_963890685.1. NCBI lineage: Eukaryota > Metazoa > Arthropoda > Insecta > Lepidoptera > Geometridae > Plagodis > Plagodis pulveraria. The sequence goes on along the minus strand of OY982951.1, from coordinate 35,584,282 downwards.
TAAACAATTAGTAATATAGTATTATAATCTAATTTAAATTCAAGTAAAGTTAAAAATTACTTTTGTTCGTGTCACGTTCCCTCACGTTCAACAAAAATGATTTTGCTGCGAATATTTTAACGACAAAACCGCACTTCGTGATGGAGAGATGGAAAGTACTTCGTTGTACACCACATACAGACTGAATTTTCAAAGTTTGTTTCAAGAACATTTTGGCCCATCGTGATGTTGTAGATTAAAACGTTAATAATTAAATCTGATTGTTAACAAGATAGACCAGAAATCACAATATGTCAATGTCATGACAATGGTATTTTTAGCAAGAGTTCGTGTTGACGAGAGCAGAACAAGTCAAGTAGATAGATATAGGTGACACTGCAACTTTAAAGGGCAGTTGTGGCGCTTTCCATCAGGCATGGATCATGACCATCTTATCACTTCATAACAAAAATAATTGAGTATTATAAAATACTACTAAAAAATAAATCTGTGTGATTTTTAGTCAATACCAGAAGCAGGTATTCAGTTACCAAAATGCCAGAAATAAGAATCTCAATACACAGAAATTGCCAAAGAAAAACTAGACGAAATCGCTGGGTTAAGTTTCTAATAACGAATTTATTTATATTTTTAATTTGAAAATCACAATGAAGCTGGTCCATCATCAAATGAGTCGTAAGAGCTGACTACAAAACAAACCGTAATTGTATGTATAAAGTTAATTATACTTTTATAGAATAAAATGTCTACCACTGTCCTCTATCACAACTTATATTAAATACCGACGCGGTCGTCGATTTCAATCGCATTCCTCAAATATTCACCCAAGCTCGACTTAACCCAGAAAAATCACCCAACAAATTCCAAAAACAATAATTTGACTTTGTATGGTGAACCAAGATATTGGGCACTAATAAGGCCTATATCTTTTTTGTTATGAGAACTAATGTGGGTTGAACTTATTTTTAAAGAAAACACACTGATGCTAAGCGAGTGATTCCGTTTTTTGCTTTGAAATTGAAGTCTAGATCCATTTTGAATTTATATTACCTATTGAACATATTATAATAACTATTTAGGTACTTAATAATTAAAATATTAACCAAAAAAATCAACTTCAAACATAAAATACGCATTATAAGGTACTACTCAAATACTTCCCCGTGGGGTGATATCATCCCGTGGGTGACGTAGGAGGCGACTATGGGAAAAATACTGAATGGTGGGCAGCGGCGCCTTCTAAAGAACTGCCATCTTACACTGCGATCCCCAAGCCGCCTGCCAAGCGTGGGGATTATGGCAAATACCCCCTTCATAGGGAAAGCTGTGTTCAGCAGTGGACGATCCGGTTGATACAGTACAGTACAGTACTCAAATACTACTCGTCAGATCTCGCTCAAATTTAAATGTCAAAATCATCAAAAACGGTACATCCTGTAAAGCACTATGAAGTAACACCCAAAAAAAACTGTCCTTTTAGTGAAATCGGTAAAAAGAAACAACTTCCTCAAACGAAGAGTATGAAAAGTAATTTAGTTTTATTTACTTGATATTGGTATATTTTTAAATAATTTTTATTTGGGAACCCAACTTATGACTCATAATAAATAAAATAAAAATATCAAATATCCTTTTATATTGGTTCATAAATGATGGAGCTATTAGGTTATAAAATGAAACATACAAGCGCATTGAGCAGCTCTATTTTTCAAATCGGTTATCGAGTAACAATGATTAGCATTTAAACTGGCAACATTGGATCTATAAAATGCATTCCAATGCATATCATTATGGTAAACAGATGTCGGTTTCAAAAAGAAAATGCAAATATTACAAATTCTTTACTCGACCGTCCGATAAAAGAACTTTACCTTGCACGAGTGATTTAAAATCTAAGGTAAAACGGAACACCAAAAAGTTTAATACACGACATTGGTTAAGAAAATTGTCTTACTCAGGTAAGACATTAAATTATTTCGCAATAGCAAAATAATAGTTAAGTTACACATTCTTTCATTAGTGTACCTTCTTTTCACAGAATTTTGGATAGTAATTACTTGAATATTATAATTGTTTACATATATCACACCTAGTTACTGCACAGAAGGAAGTTGTTGACAGCTGTAACACAGGTCCGACCTAGCACAGCTGTCAAAGTCCCAATAGGTAAATTGTAACATTGTTCGGTATATCAAATTAGATATGCCTACATAATTTATACCATTAGTTAGTTGTAACAAAGGCATGAGGCTGAAATTGTTTATTGTTTGCATTCAGAATTATATTAGTACCTTATATTATATAGATTTATTTTATTATTTAGCATATAAAATTAAGCATAAGATATATATATATCTTTTACATATTTGCTGTATGGTGTACTAAATGTGTGTATTTTTTGGGAAATAAATTATTATTATTATTATATCAAAATTCGACTTCGAACAGAATTCGACGAAAGAGACAAAAAATATTATGATTTTAAAGGAGTTTGTATTTAATTAGTATGGCATAACACAAATTAGACTAAAATCATAAGAAATATACCAACAGTGACATAGCCGTAACGCGACATGTGCCATGTAAGAAATAGACCAACAGCATATAGCCAAATCGTGAAATTGACAATGTAAGAAATACCAATAGTGCGACATCGACGAGTAGTCCAAGTCAGAAAAGCCATTTAGGCATTTTAGGTAGGTCTTTCCTTAGAAGTATTATCATTGTAACATTTACATGTCTCACATCTAAGGAAAGACAATATTGTTCATTCATAAGTTAATAATTGCATTCCATCCTCTCTAATAATAAGAAAACGAGTATAAAAATTATAGTCAGAGAGTAAAATTACAAATAAATATTTCTTTAGAAACCCACAACAAAACCAGTCTGAGACAGGAATTCAGCTTCGACTTTATTATTATAAATTATATTTTGATTCAAAAATACTACTTTAAAAGCTACTTACTGAAAATAACAAAGATATTAAAAACTTTGTCGGTCTATGTATAAAAATCTTGTAGAAAAATGTAATAAGCCGGGTTGAAAAGTGTTCGCAAGAAGCAAAGGGGCGCGGAGAATAAAAATGTAATTAAACACCATTTAACTATTTTTTGGTTTAGATCCAAGCCTAAATGGTACTTACCTCTTACTAACTTTGAGAAGTTAACAAAGCTCTGACGGAAACAAATTAAATTTACTAGCATTACTAGCAGACAAATGTCTGGGCTAATTACGAAATCAGGGATAAACGAAAGTCCAACTTCATTTCCAAATTCCAGCTTGATTTAAAAAACATCTCAATGTGGTTACCCAGTTGCGGTTTTTAAATTAGGAACATGGAGTAGTGAAACTTAACTGTATAGTACGATGTAAGCTAGTACTTTTGTATGTTATTTACATACTGTCAACACTTTATTCAAGTCCAAATTTACCGATTTGAGCGCATCTTTAATGATTCCGGATTTGAGGTATCAATTTTTTTTACGTTTGAACAAAACAAAGTATGAAGTTCTTCTGGTACAGCCTGTATCCGAAAGCGGAATGAGGAATTCGCTATACCTATGAGAGTACATACTATATAGCATAAACTTAATATTAAACCAAAAATATTTAAAATACTCGCATATTTCCAAGCAGGTTCTCAGTTGAAAATATTTACAAGACAAACCTACGTCCATTCACAAGTTACTGATATGCATTTTCAAAACTATTAACAATACTCTAAGAATCACAGTAAGGACTAGCATTTACTGAACTATTAAAACTTTATAAGTACAGTCTTACACAGCGAAGTCACAGTGGAGATGTGGAAGAAATACCACTCACGACATTGATCGGTCAGCTCACTCTCACCGGGTTGTCTTGCTCTGCCACTTGTCAGATTAATTAAACACAGAGTATTAATTTTGCCGTGCACATTAAACATATTTGTCTAATATGAAATATTTTGACATATGTATTGTGAACGCACACTTAAACATTGTTGGCGTAAGAAAAATCTTCGAAGTTACAGAGCGGTTTTTTTTAAATTAGTGAAAAAGTGAGTTCACTCGACATATTTTTATGGTTTAAAAATGACCTTAAACTTTTTTATGCGCTTAAACGGTAACTTCTTCAGTAAAACGACTCTTATCGTCCAAATTGATGACGATGGCATGTGTTCTGGCGTGGCCAGACCTCACGCCTCTCACAGTTTCAGTGCTACTACCACTAGATTTCACTTCACTTTTGTCATTTTTCAAGCCGTTTTTAATCGTCTCTGGGGGCCGTACGTCCCCGCAGTTCGCTTCACCAGAAATTTTAAAAACACCGTTTTGTTTGTCATCTTTACTGTCTTCTTTCTTCTTTGGGGAATCAGTTGTGACGTCAGTGTGGCTCTGTTCTGCTTCAACACTTTTGGTGGGACTGAAAGGTTTGTGTTTGTAGGCTGGTGGCGCTTCAAAAGGTAGGTCACGGCCACTGCTGCTGGATTCCTCAGCCGGAGTGACGGTGCACATGAGGCGATCAGCAACGGCACTGAACACTGTGTTCAGCTTGAGCGGTGCGGACTCAGGGGCGGCAGGCCTGCGCTCCAGTACGGCGGCTGCATCCTGCATCGCACAGATTCGCCGTGAAATGACAGCGCTTGGACCGCATCGCTCACGCAACTTTTCCAGTTGGTTGCAGATCTTTCTGAACTCTTCCTGTCAAAACAAAAGTACAATTGTCTAAACTATTTCAGCTGGCATCGTACACAATTTCTCGAGATAAAAATATATAATGTTCAGCACTGCCTCTTTGAAAAGTATTTAAAAAACCAAACAGTTATTGACAACCATTCAAATTCAATCAAACGTTGATCAGCACTTTTCAACGTTTGACTGCTCCGTACAATCGTTGCGTTGACTGAGTAGTTACCTCGAGTTCCCTCTCAGTCATGTTATCACAGAACCGTGCAGTCCTATTGGTCGTCATGGTGTAGGTAGACTCGGCAGGCCGCGACCGAAACTTTCCTGTCTTTTCCCGCTCGTCTTTACCGTGGCCTCGGTACACCATGTAGGCCTAGAATAAGAAATAAATTGTAGTTCGTGCCAGTGGCGTTCGATAGCGACCAGGAATAGTTCACTTCTTTAAGATATCAAAGTTTGAAGTTGAAATTGGGATTGAATCGAGGATTTTTATTTAAATTCAGGCGTCCATACACCTAAACTGCCGGGTTTGTGCTTGTTCAATTAAAATGTTTCAAATAAGTCGGTCGCTCGGTGGAACAATACACCTGGTGCGCCAACGAGGTCGGCACTGTTCCAGTGTGTATTGAACACATTTATTGACCAAATGCAAGCTTGTTTGGCAAGGAAAGGAAACTAATATCAAATTAAAAATACTTATATAAGCGGACTTGAACCGGCCCTTAGGTATTATTTTTATTAATTATGCGTGTGAGATTAGTCTTTGACCTCTATCTCACCTGATGGTAAGTGACGATGTGGTCAAAAGAGTTGATCAGGCTATTCTTTAATTACAGGACTGCTGCCGGAAGAAGAAAATCTGTCGCCAAGCACCTAACTGTGCTTGGCGACAGATTTTCTACTTGAAGGTGGTTCCTAGCCAGGCGGGTATTCGCAAAATGCCCTACCACCATGCAAACCAGTATTTAACGTGATGTTACGAACATATCGATTGTCTGGATTGAAAAAGTTTTTGTTGGGTTCTGACGGAACACACACGAGGCTATCCTGATTTTAAGCGGTAACATCTGGATGTATAACAGATGCATTTCGTCACAAGTGATAAACTGCGCTGCGCCCGTTACCCTGAGACATATAGTTGCTATATCTCATGTGTCTGTAATTAATTAGCTCTCAAGGACTGCTGCCGGAATACACTACCTATTAGTACCTAGGTGACAGGTTTCAACCTTGTAGTGAACCTCAAGCCAGTGGTGGTGATCGAACAATGGACCTTAGGCACGGCAGTCCATAGCTATTACCGCTCGACTATCATTGCTTTCAACAAATAATTGTATTCAACTGTTCGTTCTATAATAATTAATTCTTAAATGAAATGAAATGAAATGAAATGAAAATGTATTTATTCTAGACATAACTGCACACAACAACATCAAATAAATTATAATTATAACATTAAAAAAACAATAGTATCTTAAAATTAAACGTATTAAAATAATATAACATGTGCACATGTACTCGGACTGCTGTCATATGCAGGTCTGCCAGAAATGGTCTGAGCTCAGCATAATGCTGTGGAGTGATTCACAGCGCTGGTTTTCAGCTCTGACCACTAAGTGACACACGGACACAATAAAATACATAAAGGACACAATAAAATGATTTAAAAAATATAAAGACTATTAAAGTGTTATTATGTTTATGTTTACTCATACGAGAATGTTAATAACTAGCTACTTTAAGGTGTGATTTCATGTGTTTTAATTTGAATGTGCAAGGTTTAATAATTGGCTCAATGAAAAACATAAGAATTTAGAAAAATGGCAATAGATTGGAATTTAGAAGAAACAAATATTAATTTAATGTTATAAAAAAACATAATAATAGATATTGTTACCTAAAAACTCTTCATTATAATATATACAAAAAAAAAATTTATTACAACTGACAACATTGAGAACACGGCGTGGCAGCACCGTTTGGTTTCAGCGATGCAAAATAATACATATATTAATCGATAATATATACATATATATAAGTGCATACACATTATATATGAATACGTGTACACACACACATACTTTTAATACTAGTGAACTTATAAAAGTCACACAAAAAAATTAGTTATAAATATTAAAAATAACCTTCAGAGCTCTTCTTTTTAAAAAAGGTTTTAAAAAAAACCCACTCTTGCATCAGTCTTCTGTATATCCAACAAGTGTTTTTTAAATTTTAATCTAAAATTGCACAAACTTTGCACATTACGGATGGGAGGAGGAAGTGAGTTCCAACACTTCGTGGCACAAAAACGAAAGCTTCCACGAAATGCTGCAGTGCCACCATGCCGTGGAATATGTAACATATAAGAGGATGCACGAGTTGTATAACTATTGTTATTTCGAGCCCATAAAAGTTTCGAGAAAAGGTAATTAGGTTTCTGACACCTTACTATTCCAAACATCAAAGTGGCCAAGTGAAGATGTCTTCTGTGCTTCATATTTAAAACATTATGTTTGTTTAAAAATGGTGTGATATGGCTTCGAGGCGGGACATCAAAACAAAAACGTGCACATGCGTTTTGCACTCTTTGAACCTGTCGAGCTGTTTTGGATAATAACCGGGGTCCATACACAGAGTCAACATAATTAAATTTAGAGAGAACAAGCGAGTCCACAAGCATTATACGCAGGTTTGAACTAATGTAATTTCTTATTTTATACAAAACTTTTAATCGGTAAAAACAGTTCCTGATAATCTCGGATACGTGACGTTCAAAACGTAACTGTTCATCCATAATTAACCCTAAATTGCGCGCTTCAAATACTCTATCTATTACCTCACCAGCAACTAATAGTATTGGATGTTCTAGTGCTATTTTATGAATTTGAAGTTTAGAGCCCAGAATCATAAATTTGGTCTTTTTGGAATTCAGTAGCAATGAATTTGCTTCTGCCCATTTTTGAACCCTTTCCAAGTCCTGATTAAGTTTAGCCTCTGCAGATCTGATGTCTTCAGGTTTAAAAGATATATACATTTGTATGTCATCGGCATATATATGAAACTTACAATGCTTAATGATACTCACTATGTCTGCGCTATAAAGAATAAATAATAAAGGACCCAAAATTGAACCTTGTGGGACGCCTCTTGTAATATCGCGCACATTAGAACGCAGTGTTTCTCCACTATCTTTTTTAATTTCAACAAATTGTTTACGATTAGTTAAGTATGTGTTAAACCATTGAACTGCATGACGATCAAATCCATAATAACTAAGCTTTGACAGTAAGAGGGCTGTATTTATAGAATCAAACGCGCGCGAAAAATCCAATAAAACCAATATCGTCCCCATCCCTATATCTTGTGCAGCAATGATATTGTCCGTCACGTCAAGTAATGCAGTGTTTGTACCTCTATTCTTCCTAAAGCCAGATTGCATATCAGGCAGAATATCATTTTTTTCTAAAAATTCTGTAACCTGGTGACACACAGTCTTTTCCAGTAGCCCAAGCACAAACATTTCGATAGTCCGTAACGTTATCGTATCGAGTTCACCGCCCGTTTACGCAGGAGGCAATGGTTGACAGTACGCCGCATCGTTTGCTGGCTAACGTGAACTCGATAGGATTACAAAAGTGACGTCATCCAGCGTAAATCACAACAATCATACCTTTTTTCTAAGACCTAACAATTCATTCGAAAAGAGGTTTTAAGTCTTATTTTGCCTATAAAAGTTCCTCTCACTGAGCAAGTAATATTAAGATTTGGCACGGACCTTGTTGCTTCGAAACTCAGATTTGAAGTTATTTTATACCAACCATTACAAATGAAAACTATATTTCCAACACAATAATAGTGACATTTGTGAGTGTTGTACTACTGATTCCCTAAAATCGATTAGTTACAATGAAATCGATTCCATTATAATAGATATAGGAAAAAATGGTAAGAAGGTTAGGTTTATAAAATATATGTTAAGGAAATATATAATAAAACAAATATTTCACACAGATTTTTTAATTTATTCAAAATCATCAAAATATTTTATCGTGCGATATATCTTCGCTAGTATCGAAAACCGTATTATTGGGGTATGTATACATAGTTCCAAAGTTATTTATGTACTAGAACATCTTTACAATACATATTTTTCATTGTACATAACAGTTTTCAATATATAATACTTATTTTCTAACTGTCGTATATGTAAAAGTAAAAAATACTGCACGTATGTTGCACTAGTAAACTTGTCATCAACTGTTAACAATTATTATTATTTGTAGTTCAATCATAAAATGTAGTATTTCTGACGCACCTTTTTTAATTATATATAGACTGTTGACTTTAAAAAATTTTTTTGGTGTAGGTGGTGGAATTATTTAGATATTTAATATAATCTTGCAGCTGATCTATTTCATTTGTATTGCAAGAAGCTTCTTCTGCACTGATTTGTTTTATTTATTGATTCAATTAATATTTTTCTGCGTAACATATGCATATCTGAAATTATAAAAATAGTTTATTTAACTGCACTCGAAAGTTGGTTAATTTTAAAATCAAACAATGTAGAGTATAGTATTATAAGTATTTAAATAATTGGGATTGTATGTTGAAACATTGTTTGTGACATAGTACCTTAAATTCCATGCCATAGCTCTATCGATTCAGCATTTACTTTGAAAGTATATATGCGACGGAGTTTTGTTTAAATGAACTGAAAAAAAAACAACTCAGATTATTATCACAAGCATAGATATGACGTTATTTACGCTATTTATTATTAATTGTATAATATTTAGGTCGATTTACATATGTTAGATAATAAATATTGCTCTAGCCGTTCAGTTAGCAAGTACTGTGCCAGTTATGTAGAGAAAAATTGATAATACCTGGTGTTTCAAAATGCTTTTGAGCTAAAGATGTAAATAACAGTCCCTAAAATACACATGTAAAGTTTCGTGGCATAATAAAACATTCCGCGTGATGGTTTATGATCACCAGCATCGAATATGATATTTCCTAACTTATTGACACTATGAAAAAGTATATGTACCCATACCACTGACATTATAAAAAATCGATACTACAAAGGTATCGATACTTTCCTTGAGCAACACTAAACTTACTTTACGTTACGTAAATATTTGTAATTTATATACAAATATATGTAAGTACAGCAATTCGCATGATAACACATACCTACTTAAATTACAATAAAAACCAAGCGATCATTAGCTCTGAAACAATAATGTAATTTCAATGACATATTTTCATCAACTCACCAGTTCTGGATCTCATGGAAATCTATTGTTTAAACATTTTTATTTGTGTTTCGACACCACAAACTTCGCATTTTCTTTGCGATTTCCGTATTGTATTGATGTTCACTATGAAATATTAAAATTTTGGAATAAAATGTATTTGAGGTGATATATTTACTAAGTGCCATGACTACATTATGACATAGAGAAATGTAATATACCGGAAACAATATGATTAGTCTATAGCCATGACAGTCTAGTTGAGTTGTCAAGGTGACAATGACTCGTATCGTATTTGGTAATTTTGGACAGAAATCGGTACACCTGCAATACTTTACCTTATTTTAAGGTTGATGACGCTGGACTGGTCCCTCTATGATTGATATTTGTCAAATTTAGCTTTTTATTTGGTGAAAACCAAACATAATTTTTTCCGGTATATTAATTTTCTCTATGCGTTACTTGCTCAGTAAACCAAATTTTATTGTATCATCATTAGATGTATTTAAAATAAAACATTATATATAAGTTATGAGCTATAAATTCTCAAGCCAAGAATCTACGCCACTGATAATTTACCTAGTATACGAGTATGAATTACAAACAGCTACTATCAGAATTTACACCTTTAAATAGAGGGAGGAGTTTCAAGAAACCCTGAAGGGCCGCCAGCCGGCGTGAAGTGTATTTTGCGCTAAATTTTATGGTGTTTCAGCAGAAAAATAGGCTATTGAGTTCAAGCAGTGCATTCTATAAGTTCTAATTGTTCACTAAAGGAGATTCCCGACAGAACTTTCGTCTCCAGCGGTATTTTACCGTCTGTTCTGGGAAAGAAGAATGCTGTGAAAACCTGGAGTGCGTAGTAATGTACCTACCTAACAGTTTTGCAAAGACAAACCACGTAGCACTTCATGAATGCGCCGTTACTACAAATCGGGAGTGCTGTGACTTGTAACCGTCTAGGCTTAGTGTTGTTTTAAGTTCATATGATTTTAGGATAATTAAAGCGTTTATTTTGTATTAGTCAGCTTATGGTTGGTTTTTTTTTTGGATTATGATTGTGTCTGTTATTACATTACCAAAAATGAAGAAATTACTTAACTGTTGGTGTAGTTTTGTCTTTTTATTCATCTACTTTCCTTTATTTTTAAGGAATAGTGTGGCAAACGAGCATGATATCGAACTTACCTAGCCTATAAGATCAGAGGGGGAAGAAAAATGCTTCTCACGGCCCTGCTATGAGTTCGCCACCCAATAGTCTTTTATGCGCCACCAATAGAAGCACACACTGATCCATCTCATCATCACTGTTGTATGCTCAATGCGTGGCAATATCCCACTCACACCGACCTTAGTAGTGGCATGCTGCCACGAATTTTGTCTTAGTCGCGTTTCACAACATCCAACGAGATATCCTATTATCCCTAACCCACGAACTGTTCGGTATATAAGTACCAATAAATGAAACGCACAATTGCACTTCGTTTATTTTTATTAAGAACCAAAAGTCCAATAACACAGCTTCTACGTTTCACATTAAAATCTTCTTCTTCGTAGTGGTTAGAATGTTGGCGTGAGCATGGTCATCACCTCAGAGTTCGTAGGTAGTTAGTCTGACAATCCGTTGGTATTCCTTTCGTGTCGCTGCCTGTGTTCTTCTGGTGCATTTGTTGACAGCTTTGGTTGATCTTGAAATCTTGAATGGATAGGTGATCTTCTTTGAGCCTTATTGTTTTCAATTTGACCATGCACAATGAAGAATTTCATAGCAACATTATTGCGCCGCAAGACATATCCAACGAGCGAAATTGGTGTAAATGTGGGCTGGAACGGTGGAATATGGACGCTGTTTGATGCAGAGTTTTGGAAAATGTCCTGAATTGGGTTCATCGTATATTAGCATCACTTCCCCCCAGTGCCATAAATTAATAAATACCTACTTTGCGCCTGGTAAACGACATGGTACAATACTACTTCTAATCTTGCTGCCATGTTTGTAACTCTTTTCATAGGTAAATTATGAATGAACAAACACAATAATAATATGAATTTTCGAAGTTTTACCACAATTGAATACGTTACGTCAGCCATCTGACTGAAAATTTCTCAGTGACATGACATTCGTAGATTTTTGACAGATCCTCGATAGCCAGCCTTCGAGCTTACGTTAGAATTAGGTTCGTGCTCGCGATTTCATACAAAACTTTTTACGTGACAAAACATTCACGTTAAAATCTAGACACGTTAGTTGTCAAAACCTTTTTTTCTGTCAAAATTTAGTTCCTTTTACGCACTGTAGAGGCGCTGATCAAATCCTATACAAAATTGTGACATTTCGATACGTTTACGAAACGGTTACGATTTCGCAAGTTATTCGTGCTTAGGCTACAGTATCTTAGACAAGCACGGTAATAAGCTGATAGGGCGTAAATCTTTTATATCAACGGGGTTACTTATTTTAGGTATAGGCTTAACTATTGCCGTTTTCCAAGCTGCAGGAAATGTTGCGGTGACCAATGATTTATTAATTATAGCCGTTATAGTGTCCAAACTTTGTGGAATGGTTAGATTTATCATATCTATAGAAAGTTGATCGATACCAAGAGCATTGGACTTAATTTCTTTTATTTTTTTAAAGATAAACGACGAATCTATTGTTTTAAGGGAAAACGTGTTAGTTCCGAATCTACAGAATTCAAAACGAGTCAAATCACAAATACTTATGGTTGCATTGCCAGGAATGTTTAGAAAATGATCATTGATTGAATCAGGATTATCAAAATGAGGTGGTAGTTCCATTGATTTAGATGGTATCACTTTCGCTTTTAGGTAAATGTAAGACTAATCGTACAGGTCTCTATTCCTTTAGGTTATCCTGCTGTCTTATTTCCACTGTTATATTTATATTTGTTTGGGCTATGGCCCAAATATTGTGCCATAATCCTCAAGAGACATTGCCTTATTGGCACTAGCGGAACATTACGCATTGGCAGCTCACTTCGGTATACAGAGGATTTCCATGAGACATTACGTTATGTTAAATTGGGTTATGCCTTTGTGCAAATATCATTTGTTTTAACAGTCATAAAAACAGGACGGTTTTCTTAGTGATGTTTTTTGCGACAAAGAGCAAACGAATTAGTTGAAGCACAATGCCTACTATCGCTCTTAGTATTGTTATAAAGTGATCAGTAGGTCCATGAAATCACGTTACATCCTTACTTACATCTATTTTTATATTCGGCACCTATGATTTTAGAAAATATAGATTTTAGAAAAGGTAGGTTATTTGCGCACCGCAATTGACACATCAAAACCATGTTCATAGACTAGCCTGAGGTCAGTCGTCTCGTCATCGACGACTGACGACGTTACACGACGTTGCACATTTTTGAAGCAGTGATGGCTCAGTGGTATTGACTATGGACTGCCGTGATGGTCCATGGTTCGAATCCCGCCGCGGGCTTGAGCTTCACAGCATGGTGGAAGGGCATTTTGCGAATGCCTGGCTAGCGACCACCCTCCAGTAGAAAATCTGTCGCCAAGCCCCTAACAGTGTGTTCCGGCAGCAATCCTTGAGAGCCAGAAAAATTACAGACACGTGAGACCTAACAAATGTACGTCTCACTGTAACGGGCGCAGTGCAATTCGTCGTTGACAAGAGTTTAGTCCACTTAACATCAGGTGGGGCTTGGGTTTGTTCCGTCACAATAAAAAAAATATAATTGTGACTAAATCCATCTTCCACATACACTCATCCCTTAATGCATTTTATTATCTACGTTTGCGTTTTATGTGCGTGCGATTCGTACGGAGGTGACACAGCGTGCCACGTCCAAACATCGAATGTGATTTAGGTAAGTCATATAACCCTTTTTCGTCTAATAATCTATGTTTTGCGCAGTTATCTTGCTGTTTGTCAACATTATGAATAAGTCAAAACGTTACGATAACGACATATTGATATTCTAGCTCAACTCTAAAAATCTAATTCAGAGTAATTTCTCGTCCAAGTACCAAAGAAATATGTTTTTAATATTTGTTATTATTAAATATGGATTTCCATAGAGATGCCTGTGTCTATAAATTACTATTATATAATACAAAATTACATACATTTTCCAATCGTACGATTGTGAAAATTTAAGTCCAGACTTACATTTTTCCTATCGTATATTTGTAATTTTGTAATGTAATTCGCATAGCAGGAGTTATTGCAAACATAACAATATTATAATTACTATTATATACTCTTAATTGGTCACTTAGATTTATAATATATCAATAAATGACTTACCTTACTGCCGAAAATGAAGCAGAGCAAAAGTGTGACAGTAAGTTGCGTGTGACAGAAGAATATTATATACAGCAGATCTGGATTTGCTGGTGATTGTAGAAATAACCTGAAAAATAATCGATCAATTAGGTACGCTTTACAGTATCACAAAAATAATAAGGTCTTTTGGCACCCTACAAAACATTAAATATAATATTTCAATAAAGTAATCTAAATAATACACAAATTGCGGTCACATTGCTCGACTAACTGATAACCGATGGAAAAGGTTCTCGAGTGGTTACCACAATACACCGGAAGACGTAGAGTTGGTAGGCCCCCCACTAGGTGGACTGAAGACATTGTTAAAGTCGCAGGTAGCCAATGGTTTCAAGTGGCTGATAGCCGTTTTTTGTGGCGCTCTATGGGGCTCCTAGTTCAACAGTGACCAGGCTACGTCTTCCGGTTGATGATGGTGGTGATGAGTTCTATGATCCATTTCCAGTTGGTGCATTTAAATTTAAATTGTTTTTTTTCAGGAATTCGGATTTGTCGATTCATCGATGATGAGAGTTATAAAAAACTGTGATCCATCTGATTGAACAACACAGCAATATATTGAATAATTATGATAAGTTATGAGAAAGCTTAAAATCTCTACAAATTATAAATGCATTCAAATTATAAAGACTAAATTATACTTTCCAATCACAACACATTAAACATTTCAGTACAATTAAATTATTTTTACAAATTTTGTTACAAGAAAATCTGTTACATAGTAAAACTACTGGTCAATTAAGCAAGAAGACTCTTTTCTTGAATTTATTTATGTCTACGAGTTACAAAAATCGAAAATTTTATTCCCACCCAACATCTTTAGTTAAGGCGAGTAAAGCAAATCCTATCACTATCCCACAACTTGAACATTTTGTGGCACACTTTACTGAAAAACTATCGCGTGTATAGATTCGTGCTTTAACATAGTAATTTTACGCTCTAAAATTTTCTGTTATTTTACGATTTTAAGCTTTCTCGATCGTGCGCTCGAAGAGTCAAGACCTCCTGAGGTTGCTTCGTGTAGAATCGAAACGCGTCGAAAATTCTTCCGGTTTGGCTGCGTGGCGTTTGTGACGTCACGTCGGCTTAGCAGGAAAATTAAGCGGAATTGTCACTAGATATATTTTTATATTTTTTAAGTGTTTTATTAAAATATTAATTTGATGTTTTCTTAAAATATTTAAAAGTATTTGTTATTATTAATTTTACTTCATTTATAGATGCGTTATCTGTCAAAAATAAAAAATTTGTAAACCATGTGCACAATATTGTAACAGTAGATACTTTTGAACTATCATGGTACGACTTCAACAAGTTATTTCACACTTTTGAGTTCTCGGAAAGAAACTCGGTTCCGTTTTTAGGTAAACAAAATTACGTATGACCGCCTGGCTCTCAACCACATCCAAGTAGAAAATCTGTCACCCAATAAATAACAGTATGTTCCGCCAGCTGTAATCGTACTTGAGATCCAGTTATTCTCAATTAGCCAGAATAACGTCTTTAACTGGTCCTTCAAGTGACATAGTAGTCAAAGGCTAGTAATAAAAATATACACCCGAAAGGAATAGAGGTAGATCTACTGCTACGTTAATACCTTTATATCCGTCCACAATGATACTGGGCCCGCACATATTACAAAACCAATTAATGCGTTATAATTGCCAATAACTCAGAACGGATACCAAAGACCAGGTGTTCCATTATAGGTTACAATCAATAGTATTATCACGGCTGATTCGCCAGAAACCTAGTTTACTGGATGTATGCAAATTTGGGCATTAGACTCCCTATACACGTTCCCTTGGGATAAGCTTCAATTACGATAAGAGAATGTATTAAGGCTGGTTACAGTTCGTCCAGCTACATTAATTATTTATACGTTGTGCGTTATTTATCGTTGTTTTGCCGAAGAACAAGGTTTTGTCCGGAATATTGACCGACGTGGCAATAGGTGGATGAAATAGTGTCTTTAAGGTCCGTTTCAGAATGTCCTCAAGTCAAAATAACTGAATGATAAAAATGACAATTAACATGCAGCACGTTTCAAGCTTTAACCGATGGATAGGCTAAATCGATGACTGTGGAACGCAAAGATAGTGTTTTATTTATTAAATATGTTCTAGGTACTATAACCGGAACATACTCGAACATTCTGAAACAGGCCCTTGATCAATCAAATCTCTCTCTGTTGAATAATTCAATTGACTAATTGTCATAAGCTTGGAAGAAACAAAGTTTCCATAAAAGGATACGTATATCATATAACTACCTACAACGTATTCATTTTCGTGAGGATATGGCATGTGAGCGTGACACCTGTTGTCAGCATGTTGCCAAACTGACCATATATACGAAAGCGGCTATACGTTTCGTTTAGTTGTATAACAGATCCCGAGTGCTTTACATGTTTAAGTAACTTTATTAAAATACTAATAAGTGTTTCTAAATCATAAACGGGTGTATTCACGCGCGAATTATTATCAAAACAATTATATTTTGACTAACAGGTTAACTAACTAATCCCCCGTGGAGTGCCGGGTTAGAATTGCACCTCCCCATATTATCCCGTGGGTGTCGTAAGAGGCGACTAAGGGAAAAATATTGGAAGGTGGGCAGCAGCACCTTTTTTTTTAAATGTAATTGTAACGGGTCAAGCACGAGGCCCACCTGATGTTAAGCGGACTAACCTCTGCCTATAGCAGATGCATTTCGTCACAAGTCACGAATTACACAGCGCCCGTCACCTTGAGACATAGTTGTTAAGTCTCATGTGCCTGTAATTTCACTGGCTCTCAAGGACTGCTGCCGGAACACACCGTTAGGTGCTTGGCGACAGATTTTCTACTTGAGGGTGGTCGCTAGCCAGGCTAGCATTCGCAAAATGCCATTCAACCATGCTTTGAAGCTCAAGCCAGCGGCGGGATTTGAACCATGGACCTGCGGCACGGCAGTCCATATCCAATGCCACTGAGCCATCACTGCTTCAAAACCTTCTAAAGAACTGCGATCCCCAAGCCACCTGCCAAGCGTGGGGATTATGGCAAATACCCCCTTAATAGGGGAGGCTGTGTTCAGCAGTAGACGAGTCTGCTGTTACAGTAACAGGTTAAGAGGTTAGTCAAAATATTATTGTTTTGACATTCATTCGTGCGTGATAGTTAGAGAATAGTTCTATACTAATAAGTGGTCAGTAAAAATCTGCAAATTAAGGACGACCACAACAAAACCTAAGACTTTTTTTTTGTTTCTTAAATTTGTGTCAGCAAATTTGGTGACTGCATACCTCTCGGATATCTGTGCATTTAAAATACAGTTTTCTATACGTTCCAACGTAGTACAGATACTTACATAGATATATTAAGGAAGACGGATAAGAGGAACTCGTTGTAGATGGCCATGGAGATGAACCGACTCTCGTTGAACTCCGAAGGCGCCTTCCGCACCATGATGCACAGCCGGATACCCCACATCAGGAATATCACCTCCACTGCACACAAATATCATTGGTTACTTGTTAGTCATTGAGATCTGGTTATACTTGGTGAAACTTGGTTTAGATTGGTATTATTGACGCATGGTAAGCAAAAAAAGGACTTGAATCCGCACCCAGGACAATAGAATAAAACAGATAGTAATTAAACAACTTTAAACGGTTGAAATTGTGTATATTTATCATTATTGTTTATAATTATGTACCGATGTTTCAAACACTTTGCAATTACGGCGTGACTGACCACGTCGTCAGTCACGATCACTGCAAAGTGTTTGAAACGTCGGGACAAAAATAATGATAAATATACGAAATTTAAAGCGTTTACCACCGTCGGAAAGATATGGAATAGATTAGACTGTATACACAGAAAAAAAAGGAATACTTGAGTCAACGCAGTGTGTTTTTATTCAAGAATATTTGTGATTCATATATATTGAAAACAATATATTCTTGAAAACAGAACACAATATTCTCAGGAATATATTCTTGAATCAAAGTATATATTGCATTCTTCTTTGGAGAAATCATTAATGTTTAAATACGAATATGGTTAGTTTTGAATCCAAGAATCTTACCATAAATATTCGTAAGTGAAGCACCTTATTTACATTCGAACAAGAATATTTAAAAATATTTCAAGAAAGAATATAGAAATTTATTTAGAGAATAAAATGTTGTTTTTTTATTTAGAGAATAAAATGTTAACAGAAGAATTCCTATTTTATTGTTAGGAGAATATGTTCGTTATCTTGAAATTATAATTTGAATACTTTATGTGAAGAAATATTTTTTGGGTCAAAACAATATTCCTAAGAATATTCGAGTGTAATATCAAGACTCGATTATTTTACAGGTTAGAATATATTCTTGTTGTAATACAGTATTGTCTTGAATTTATTAAGACAATGTATATTCTTGGCTAAAGAAGTCTTTTTTTTCTGTGTAGAACCCGCTTCCATTGTTTGTTTGGATAGCACCAGGATGGTATCCTGGGGTTGCAGGTCAAGTACTGCAAGAAATTATTTCTTTTTTTCCGATCTCACAATCCCATCAAAAAACAAACATCTAAAATAATTTGTTTGTTTTAGATTATCCAGCAGTGCAGTAAACATCCAATACTCTCCCACACCATACTAGGTAATCTGTGCCCGTAGGTTAAATACCTCTATTCAAGATCTATTTCAAGGTTTTTAAAGCAGTGATGGCTCAGTGGCATTGGCTATGGACTGCCACGCATCAGTTCCATGGTTTGAACCCCGCCGTGGCTTGAGCTTCACCGCTGGTGGAAGAACATTTTACGAAAGCCCGCCTGGCTAGCGACCACACTCAAGTAGAAAATCTGTCGCCAAGCACCTAACGGTATTCCGGCACCTGTCCTTGAGAGCCAGTAATTCTAGCTTGTACCTTCAACCACATCTCACTTACCATCAAGTAAGATTGCGGTCAAAGGCCTTACCTATTAGTAATTAAAAAAAAGTAGTTAAGTACATTTAAATGTATTACTTACAAGTAGTAAAAGAGTGGTCCCACCAGTCTGTATTACACAGATACGCTTTGAGGTCATCCTTCGTCCTTCCAACGATGACGGCAGGGGGCGCCACGATGGTCCTGATCCCCAGCAGCACACAAGCCACCCCCACGATAATGCCTATCCTCCGAAGCAGGTACATGTCTGATATCTTCACTGCTTTGGCTGAACGTACTTGGAATATCACTGATATCCTGTGGACAGAGGGATACTATGAGCCAATGTAATTGTTGAATCAAGCAGTTGACTCCATCATAGGTAGCATATAAGCTGTATTTTTATTTTTAGGATTCCGTACCCTAAGGATGTCCGACCGCCTGTATGTCACGGGCTTTTAGAGCGTAAACGGAAAGAGATTTAAACATTTAGATTTTTTAGATATTTTTTTGTAAATCGTTGACTTGAAGACTATTATTACTACTATGGGACAATTTTTTTTTCTAGTTAGGCTTCATAAGAAGACAATTTTTTCACTCCAACATATGGAATTTCATCGTCTAGCGGTCAGAAAATAGAATTATTTTTATTTTACAAAAAAAAATATATAGAAGGCGCGGTCAAAATCGCCACTTCAAACATTAAATGGTCATTTTGATTAAGGTTGCTAACGCTGAAATGGTTGTACCGATTTAGATGAAACCAAGAATATAGAGAGTTTAGGTCCTGGATTATATTGGATGAAACATTTCGGCATCATCAATGTGTACTCGTGTATAGCTGCGGGGCGCAGCTGGTGTGATGTAAAATATCACCTTATTCCGTTGACTTAAATAAATGTAAAAAAATTCAAGAAAGAATTTCGGAATACTTAGTATATACATAATATTACATAATTCACTAAAATGTTACCTGAACTCGTAATTGACAAAAAAATATTAAAAAAATAACACCTGACTTCCGTCCAACACTTACAAGCTTAGAGAAATATAATACTAATTTTTCTTTTATTTGCTTACAAGTATGAAATAACTTGTGGAAGTCGGTACCATGATGAATTCCCGACTTCACACTATCATGGTTCGACCATAAGTTATCTCCGATTTTTAGTGTTGGAAGGAGGTTCCTAATATTAAATATGCTTCATCACTATTTTTAGTGATGCATATTGCTTATTAAGTCATTCACTCACCTAAAAGTACTGTTCACTAATAAGAGTTGCAGTTCAAATCATGTAGTTACGTAAATGCATTTTGCAGTTAATTGACTATACCATAATAGTAGTTTATGCAACTGGCAGATAATAGAGGGTATTAAAACATGAGTGCAGTTTTTTCAAAATAAGATAACACGAGTGTTTTAATACCTTATTGTATGCAGTTGCATACACTACTTTATTTAATCTCATGGCTATAGGTAGAGCTACATAAATAACATTTTTATCCAACAAAATATTACTTAAATTCGTATGCACGAAATAGCGCCAAAATGGAAAGTATGTAAATAAAATATGCCAATAAAAGTCTGTATTTATATAGATTGGAGGGGGAGGGGGGGGGTGACATTGTAGCCCGGCACCCCAAGAGCAAAAGGGCAAAGTATATACTCTACCTAACAAAAAAAACATTAAAATCAGTTCATAATTGGAGAAGCCGCGTAAAAAATATGCAGGCACAAGGACAAAGTATTCCTATGAAGGTCCGTGATAACCTTTGAAGTAACTTCTACACTGAGAAAAACTTTTTGACTTTAGATTATTCTCAGTGTAATTAATTATATTATTGTCAAATCCTAAACTTATATAAAAAGCTGAAATAAAGCGCAACGTCCCTATTGTTACTTCAAACTACTAAAAGCCTGAACCCACGCCATACCGTTTTAAGCTAAAAGCAAAATATTGATTATAATAAATTGTTCTTTATGCGATTACGCCCTTACGGCTTTTGAGTGGGCTTCTTTTAAGGACTTATTAAATATTTCACTTTATGAGAAGAATCTTTTTTTTATCACTACACAGGGGAAGACGAAACACAAACACCATCGATCACTTACAAACAAAACTGCCTCAATTATACAAACACATGCACCCCCTCACACCCTTACACACTCACACTTCTCAACCGGATATACTTAGCGTAATATATGTGTATGTGACAATATGTTTATATATTGATAGATAATCATTTACTTACCAAGTCAATGTTGGTCTCACGTTTTGAATTGGCCAAATTTTTATGTAAATGAATATATTAGATTGTAAGTTGTTCATGTATGTTTATTTTGTTAATTAGTGAACCGCTTTTTTTTACCTCATGTCTCTCGGCAAACATCCGCCCGAGTGGGATATGCTGAAAAACAGCGCAGCGCACACTCCTGAAAGGAATGATACGCTGCATAATGCTGAGCATAACCCTTTTGCCTTCGGATATGACTGTCATTTATTTTTATGAATTGTATTATTTTATACATATCTTTATTTTGTAACTAGGCAATAAATAGATAATTTATTTTATTTTTTATCCTAGGAACAAAATAAAGCTCTGCATGAAGAACTGATGTTTCTTGCTCTGACGGTTCTCTTTTTATACGACTGCTCAAAACAAGGAGTCTTGTTTTAGGAGGGTTCATGTATGTATGTTAGTAAGTTTCTTTTTTCCACCACAATGTCTAAACGGCTTAATAGTTCATAGTTCATAGTTTTTTATTCATATACGTCATTAAACGACTTTATGTATGAGATATCGTTAGATTTGCCTTGCCAGCGCAAGTTTTGAAGTGCTCGTAGCGAAGTTTACTTAGCTGTTCTTAACCGATCAGCAAAGTTAAGCAACGTCGCCCGCGGTCATGACTTGGATGGGTGACCGCTAGTGACGCAAGCTCCTAACGGTGTGTTCCGGCAGCTGTCCTTGAAAGCCAGTACTTCTAGGTTAGCCTGAACAACATCTTCTACCACATCATCACTTACCATCAAGTGAGATAGTCAAAAAAAAAAAGTGTCACGCGGTACCAATTTGGATGATTTTAGACGCCAAATTGCGAGAATAAAAATTATATTTTACTTTCAAGCCCATCGAATGGGGTATCAAAATGAAGGACTAAAAACGATTCCAATACATAAATATATTACTTTCAATATATTCTAATTTCAAGGAAACGTTAAAAAAGCTACGAATATAAATAAATAATTTTCAGTCGAGATACTTACTTTTTAATTAATTTTTAATATTGTTATATGTTTGTTATAACGCCTGCTCTGCGGATTACTCCAACCCCGTACGATGGTTGAAGAACGAGAGTAAGAAATAAGTTATGAGTCATACTGTCATGTTAGCTCAGTCGGTCAGAGCATAGTCCGGCTATAGGGGTGGATGGACGCAGGTTCGAACCCCGCACATGACTAAATTTTTTTCCCTCGTAAATTCGTAATTTTGCAGTTTACAATGTCACCTGACTGTAGAGGAATGATAATGATTTTCTAGAGCTAGTACTGGCCCGTTCTCTCATGAAGGCATACCACTCCACATGCGACAGATTTTCTACTTGAGTGTGGTAGCTACCCAGGCGGGTATTCGCAAAATGCCCTACCACCATGCTATAACGACTGCCATCCTTAACGACAACCGGGACCGATGGCTTAACGTGCCCTCCGAAGCACGGAAGCGCTCAGTAGTAATCACCCATCCAACTCATGACCGCGGCGGACGTTGCTTAGCTTTCCTGATCGGTTAAGAACAGCTAATCAAACTTCGCTACGAGCACTTCAAAATGTTACCCGTACATCCACAGTACAGGCCTCATATTATGTATACCACGTCCTAGCATAGGTCTTAGTGTAGGTGTATATGCAAATTGTACATAAAAAAACAATAATATGTAATTTATGATCGCGAGGGTAGGCAGTAGTAGTTGCAACTACACTTAACAAATATGGAGAGGTACGTTTTCGTGTCTGACAAAAGTATTTACTGGACTGTAATGTTGTATATCCGTTTCAAAAACATTCTGGACTTTTTTGATAAGTGTCCTTTTTTTGCCTCCTGCGGCACGAGGACGAGTTATTAAATTAAAAAAAAACTTTAAGTATCACTAAAACTCTTTATGCGAGTTCATCCAAAGAAGTTCCTATTGCCACCATACCTACTTCTACCGCCGTAATGTTCAAGTAACTGTGATCAGGTAGAAAATCTGTCGCCAAGCACCTAACGGTGTGTTCCGGCAGCAGTCTTTGAGAGCCAGTGAAATAACAGGCAAAATGAGACTTAACAGGTATGTCTCAAGGTGATGGGCGCAGTGCAATTCGTCACTTGTGATGAAATGCATCTGTTATAGGCAGAGGATACCGCTTAACATCAGGTGGGTATCGCGCTTGTTCCTTCACAATAACATAAAAAAAAAGGTTTGACGTCATAAACGTCACGCATGGCATTCACGTCACAACGGCTTAACACTAAATAGATGTTTAAAGTGTTTTTCTAATATATTAATTTAATGTTTTTTCATAATAGATTGAAAATATTTGTAGTATTAAATAAGTATTTCTTGATGAAATGTAGGATTTCTGATATAGACCTGCTCAAAAATTAACTACTTTTGACTCCATCATTTATTTTTAAACTAATGTATATAAAAATAAGTTTGTACTCTATTCCATGAACTCTAGACGATGACCAACATAGTTTTTGTTTCGTATCCATCCCCATAGAACGTACCCCGATAGAGCATACTCCAGCTATAGGGGTGGATGACGCGGGTCCGAATCCCGCACATGACTATAATTTTTCCTCTTGTTGTAATTATGTAATCCGAGGATCGTGCGTCTTTGCAAAAATACAAATAGTAATACAATTGCTTATAGTGACACCTTTTGCACGCGTTAGTTACTTCCTCACTACTCTCCGGAACATACAACTAAAAGAAGTATGAAGTATTGAAGCAGTGATAGCTCAGTGGCATTGGCTGTGGACTGCCGCGCAGGTAGTCCATGGTTCGAATCTCGCCGCAGGCTTGAGCTTCACCTCATAGTGGTAGGGCATTTTGCGAATGCCCGCCTGGCTAGCGACCACCCTCAAGTAGAAAATCTGTCGCCAAGCACCTAACGGTGTGTTCCGGCAACAGTCCTTGAGAGCCAGGGAAATTACAGGCACATGATGAGACTTAATAACTATGTCTCAAGGTAACGGGCGGAGTGGAATACGCGACTTGTGACGACAACATCAGGTGGGCCTCGAGCTTGTTCCGTCACAATAACATAAAAAAAGGAAATTAAATTGTACCGATTTCATTTGTAAGGCTACATAATTTATTTGGCATATTATTTACATTACTCCATAATTAATGCTTCTATATATTAATGATTTCGCTGGTGTGAGACGCAACAGGTATTGCACGCTAGCGTTCTCACGTTAACAGCGCTTTAGAGGTGGCTTGTGCGGTGGCAAAAAGCGGCTGAAAATTTCAAGTGGAGGAATACGCATCTTTTGGTAAGCGATGTCTTTTTTTATAGCTGATAGGTAAGCCTTTGAGCACAATCTCACCTGACGGTAAGTTATGAAGAGATCGAAAGTGTTAACAGGCTTAACCTAGAATTACTGGCTTTATTAGCTGGGTTGTCCACTGCTGATCACAACCTCCCCCATTTAGGTGGGGTCTGCCATAATTCCCAAGATTAGCTAGCGTCTTGGGGATCGCAGGTTAAGATATCAGTCAGAAGGCGCTGCTGGCCACCTTCCGGTAATTTATCTCGCGTAATTTAGTTGCCTCTTTCGACACCCACAGGTAGAAATGGGGGGGTGACAGTATAACCCGTCACCCTACGGTATTTTTATCACGCTACTGTAAATAAATATTAGTTAACCAGTTACCAAAACTTTTAATTTCCATTCCGTGTTCCTGTTTCATTTGTCAAGCACATTTTGACCTAATTAATTTTTATAAAATAACGAAGTCACGAAGTTTAAAAACAATTTGCAGCACGACTGAATATTGAAAACATCCAACGACTTTTGTCTTCAATTATTTCTCATACTTTTCAACTTTCATAAATTCAAAAGTTTTGATAACAAAAAAATCTTTAAGGGACTTTTTGCAAATAAATGAGTTTCCTATTTTTATCAGAGTCTGCGGATTTCAATTAGGTACATCGTATGAGGATGATCCCCATATGATGGTTAAAGAACAACAGGAAAAAATAGAGTTCTGAGTCATATGTCATGTTAGCTTAAACGGTTAGAGCATGCCCCGGCTATAAATGTGTATACCGCAGGTTCGAATCCCGTATATGACTACAATTTTTCCTCTCGTAATTTTGTTATTGAGTTTGTAGCAAGAAAATATTGTTATAGTAGTAGTTCAGATTGTTACCTCGTGTATTTGACGGCAATTTTTTTTTTGTTTTTATGCGAGATGGAATAGTTGCCTGCCAGATGGTAAGCGTGACGCCTGTCAATTATAAATGTACCCTTATCATTATTCTTGACATCGCACTGTACTCGACACTCCTAGACTTAAGTTCGTATGTCTCGTTCACCCAGTAATTTCGAGCATTTCGAACATCGTCTTTTTTATGAGATAGTAACGAAACACATACGAGGTGCACCTCAAAGTAAGTGGTAAGCGGTAACTTCTGCTATAAGAGATGCATTTCCAAGACAAACAGCACTGCGCCCTGAGACATACAGTTGTTAAGTGTCATGTGCCTGTAATTTCATAATTACTGTCAATTTCTAAAGCACTGCTGCCGGAACAATCTGTTTTAGGTGCTTGAACACAGATTTGCTACTTGAGGGTGGAATCTATCCAGACGTGATATTCGCAAAATGCTCTGCCACCGTGCGATGAAAATCAAATCAGCAGTGGGGATCGAACCATAGGCCTGTGGCCGGGGCCTGTGGCAGTCTCTAGCAGTTACCGCTGGGTTATCATTGCAGATTGTGTACACGTTACTTCATCGTTGCAGAGCATCTAACTCTGGGGTCGTACGCACTAAAACGACCTAATTAAAGAAACCTGGTGATTATGGTACAAACAGTAATTCGTGTGCTAAATACGAAGCAAAACCTTGTGATAACTTTCATTCTGCTTCTACATGAAACAAGGTGAAAAAATGCTTGAGGCTTGCCCAAATGAACCAAAGTGGACTTCAGGCATAAGTACCTACCCGTAGTCCGTTTAACGGTCAGTGCACACCGAACTGCAATACGCTCACGTATGGTCGAGCATAATTTTGACTGATCGACCATGCAGGCGGCATGTTTGCTCCTCCGTGAGCAACCTCCGTTGAAAACGCTCTGGGCTGCCAGGTGGGCGCGCATGACAAGTTTGATGCCAAAGCCCGCCGTTGGCAGACGAGTTCAATATGGTTGATTGGGACTTAGTAATTGTCGCTTTTTTGGCAGAGGAAGAGGAACATGAAGAATATGTATATAAAATAAGACGTCATAAAAAGCGAAGAACAGTATATAGGGTAGAAGAAACGTGGCGGGAAAGATATAAGGTGAATATTATACCTTGTGTAAGAATTTACTTTAATAAGAGCTGCTCATTTTTATGATTATTTACTTTAAAATCATTACACTACGAAACAGTTTTCAACTTTAGTTAATTTGCTACGCCCGCATATACCAAACACGATACGAATTGTCGACTGACGCCGGCCTCGCCGGGTAGTAAATACGTCCAGACAGTTTTATCGCTGTGGGCACACTGACAGAGCGCGGGCGGCCGCGGCGACAGCGCCGGTTCGAACGCGCTCGCGCATGTCGATCGCATACTCGAACATGCATCCTGCAAGCTCGAGAATGGTCGAGCATCAAGTATGGACATGTATTTATTTTGCAATGTATGGAATTGTCACACGGTTCATTTTCCAGTAGTTTGAGAAAATGCTCAGCTCTGCTGTGCTCTTGGTGTGCGCTGTCGCTAATTAAACTAACCAGATAAGCATTTTTGAAACAGTGATGGCTCAGTGGCATTGCCTATGGACTGCCGTGCCGTAGGTCCATGGTTCGAATCCCGCCACGGGCTTGAGCTTCACCGCATGGTGGAAGGGCATTTTGCGAATGCCCACCTGGCTGGCGACCACCCTCAAGTAGAAAATCTGTCGCCAAGCACCTAACGGTGTGTTCCGGCAGCAGTCCTTGGGATCCAGTGAAATTACAGGCACATGAGACTTAATAACTATGTCTCAAGGTGACGGGCGCAGTGCAATTCGTGACTTGACGAAATGCATCTGTTATAGGTAGAGATTAGTCCGCTTAACATCAGGTGGGCCACGTCCTTGATCCGTCACAATTACATAAAAAAAAGATAAACTACTCTACTAATGACTACAAAGTCATGATTATAAACAGGTAACTGACTGCGATTTCACTTAATTCTGTTAGAGCAAATTTGACACCGACGGTTACAGTTACCCTTTTGAGATCAACCCACATTAAACAAATTTGATCTCTCCGATTTTCACTGAAACTAACCTGGAATTTGGTTCACCCTTTCATACTCCAGTTACCTTATTTTCGGTTCAATTAATACATTAATTAATTCTGATACCGGTTCGGTGATCTGATTTACCTTGTATCTACCGCTGTTAGATATATAAAGGTAAATCTAAAAGCTTATACAATATAATAGACTGCGCATTTATTCTAATCAGTGTTTTTTTATGGTATTGTGACGGAACAAGCAAGGGGTCCACCTGATGTTAAGCCGTATCCTCTGCCTATAACAGATGCATTTCGTGACAAGTAACGAAGTGTACTGCGCCTGTCACCCTGAGACATATTATGTGCCTGTAATTTTACTGGCTCCCAGGGATTGCTGCCGAAACACACTGTTAGGTGCTTGGCGATAGATTTTCTACTTGAGGGTGGTAGCTAGCCAGGCAGGCATTCGTGAAAAGCCCTTGTACCATGCATTGAAGCTCAAGCCGGCGGCTGGGATCGAACCATGGTCCTGCGGCACTGCAGTCCATAGCTATATATCCGCTCGGCTATCATTGCTACAGCATATCAGCAGTAAGAGTACAATGTATGTGAACAAGAATATTATACATGACACTGGAGTTTATAGAATTTTTATTGAAGTAAAGTTCATTCACCTTTAGCCATGTTTTCTATTCCTCTTTACTACTAGAAATTTAAATAAAAAAGAATCGATTTTCAACACGGAGAATTCGGTCATAGTCATAGTAATTTATTCATATATCAATATACACGTCAACATATTGTACAAAAAGAACATTTTTAGCTTCTATAGCTTGAAATACATATTAGAAAATAAGATAAAAGAAATAATATTAATAATAAAACGAAATAATATTAGACAATAATATTACAAAAATCATATACATGTACATCCAATACTGTAGGTATGTCGATGGGTAAATGAATTGTTTAGATGTCAATAAAAATGTATAATTAAAAAAGTGTACAATTTAAATATTAAATATTAGAATTATTATTTTTAAATGTCAAGAATTCATTGTAGCTATAGAACGAACGACCAAGTAGCCAGCGGTAGTTAAACACTGCCCTCACATCAGCATGGTTCTATTTCCACAAGATAATAATAATAATTTATTCTAAAAATATTGCTCTTGTTTTACAATTAGGTAAGCTGGAACAGAAACCAGCTTATCTAATAAAATTTTAAATTTTTTTAAAGATATTTCCTACGAATTAAAGGATATTTCATAGTTTTCAGTGCTGGGAGTTGGTTCCTTTTTTTAATTATACATGTTTTTCTCTTTTTATTGATAAAGGCTGCTTACAAAATAATACACTCGCCTAAAATAGTGTTCATAATCGACAACAGCAAATACTTTTCAATCATCCAGATATGCGAACATATTTTTCTATTCATTGACTATAACTTATAAACTGCTCAACCCATTTTGATGAAATTAATATGGGACCACTTCAGAGGTATAGTCTTTTCCAATAAAAAAATAATTTTCAGAATCAGTCTAGAAGTGGGGGAGAAATAGGTGAACATACATAGAAAACACACAGTCCTCCTTACTTGGTAGTTGGTTAGTAAAAATAAGATGTAAGAAGTATTCTGTGTATTCAAAATATGATCTGGTGGTAATCCTCAAGAAAAATACAGAAAATATACGTGAAGTAATATTAAGCAACATTATATTACTCAGAGGCATTGTTTGCTTGCTTCTGAGTTAATGAATGCTGCCTTGAATGAAGAGTGTGAAGTGAAGAACCCCGTAGGGTGCCAGGTTAGAATTTCAGCCTCTCATTTCTTCTCGTGTGTCGTAAGAGGCGACTAAAGAACAAATACTGGTAGATGGGAAGCAGTGCCTTCACAAGACGCCTGTCAAGCGCGGGGCTTATGGCAAAACGGCTCTTTTGGGGAGACCTTGTTACACGGTGGACGTTGCGCATGATGTGATGATGATGATTGTTTGCAGTTCAAATGTTTCTAGTGTTGTGTATAAGTCTTCTTGCTAATGAGTGTTTTACTGAACAAAATTAATTGTGCGTGTATTATGAGGATCAATGACACATCATTTTTGACTGACTTCAAAAAAGGAGAAGGTACTCAATTCGAATGTGTTTTTTTTATATTTGTTACCTCAGATCTTTTGACTGGGTGAACCGATTTTGATGATTCTTTCTTTATTTGAAAGCTGATACTTCCCTTGTAGTACCATTTTAATTTCATCTAAATCGGTTCAGTCGTTTTTGAGTTACACTACAATAACTAGTCATTGACAGTGAATGACAATCGGTCCCGTAAGTAGCAAGGGTCACTAAAAAGGGTGAAACTAAAAAGTCTCATCTATAAAAAAACTGTTTTTTACGTAAAAAATAGAACCGACTTCAACAAGTTATTTCACACTCTTGAGTGTTAAAGTTGGTTCCATTTATTAAAAAAAAATTAAAAAAAAATGTTATGAACTGTGAAAGTATACAACGAAAGTACACAGTAGAACTGACAACTTCTACTATGAACCTCAAGAGGCTTGCTAAGCGAGGAGATTATGGCAAATCCCCCAAATGGAACCTTGTTCAACGGTGGACGCTTCGGATTCGATTGTGTGACTTGTGCTTGAGTATGTATAATTTTTCTTATTTGGTGAGTAATTACAAAACTATTAATAATCTTTACTAAAGTAGTAATTTTGTTTTCTTGAAAATCGTTGGACAATCTGCCGTATGACGTGAAAAGTGAAATCATTAAATTGGTTGACAAATGTTTGCTTTTGTCTTGTTTTTATTGGTGGAGTGAATTCGTCGCTTATTTACTTCCAAGAAAATTATCTTGTTGGCAGTATACGTCTTACCATACTGGTTATTTATTTTATTTTAAACTTATCATATATCGACAAGTTATTTCACACTTTTGAGAGTTAAAGTCTGTTCCAGTTTAGATAAAAATAATATTTTTATAATATTTGTTATTACCACATAAATATCACTATGAATGCTGTGCAAAATGTTAAGTTTAAAATAAATAACCAGTAGGTTAGACGTATACTGCCAACAAGAGAATTTTCTTGGAAGGTTGCCGTCGTAGAAGCGTACCTACATAGAGCCAACAATTTCTACAATAATACGTTCTTGTGTCTTATGTATAGTATTTTTTTTTTTATGCCTGATAGGTTAGCCTTTGACCACTATCTCACCTGATGGTAAGTGATGATGTGGTCGAAGATGTTGTTCAGGCTAACCGTGAAGTACTGGCTCTCAAGGACAGCTGCCACACCGTTAGGTGCTTGGCGACAGATTTTCTACTTGAGGGTGGTAGCTAGCCATGCGGGCATTCGCAAAAAGCCCTACCACTATGCTGTAACGACTGCCATACTAAGACAACAACCAGGACCGACGGCTTCACGTGCCCTCCGAAGCACGGAAACACTCAGTAGTAATGTCACTAGCGGTCACCCATCCAACTCATGATCGTGCGCGACGTTGCTTAAGCTGATTTGTTGAGAACAGCTAAGTAAACTTCGCTACTAGCGCTGCAACGACACCCCGATGTACCTGTAGCTTTAAACCTGAAATTGGGAGTGAGCCAGGCCTGTTTACACTTAATGACTGCAAAAAGTATTTGCTCGTATACCCGGATGACTAAATTGCAACTCTTGGCGATAGTATTATGGACGAGTTACAAAATCGATCTTGTAAGAAATGCGTCACGTGAAAGAGTAAAAACAGATTAGGACACATCCTCACCTCCAAGTTTTCAGCATCAAAGCACCGTACGTCAAACAAAAGCCGACCTCCCGGAGCCAGACCCTGGCCGTGCACGTGAACACCGTAGGTCTCCCGTACATCACCAGAGTGGTGCAGTAGATGAGCATCGCGCCGAGGACAATCATCCTGAGGAGTGCTGGACTCGCTGCTCTCACAACCTGGGGAGACAGTGTTTATTTGCAATATTTTTGATAATAACCAATGACTTGCAAATATAGGGTTTGTGTAAAAGAAAATGTATGGGACAAATCGCATAAGCATATGGCTGTTTTCCATCATCATCATGACTTTATATGTAATATAAAAAGTTACTTTCTACCAGATACAGTTCTAGATTCAGGACTGCTACTCTAAATTTTTGTCAGAAAACCGTGCGTTGAGATTCTACATTGAACTGTGTTAGGCAACGAAAAGGCAACGGTCTGTAGCGCAGCGGCTTGCATCGCAGTGGCTGGCAGTGTTACTGTCACTCTAAATTTCAACTTTATTTTAACTACTAAAATGAATGTATCGGTTGAAAGACTAGCATAAGTCACAAGGCCACCCGGCACCGCGTCCCGAAGAGCACCGACTATCGGTCAATCATTGCTTGTGGGCGGGCGCTTATCATACAACCCGGGCACTGCCATGATAGAGATAAAGTCGATAATGGTTTAACAATAAAAAAGCCGTCCGCTGCGCTGCCGGATACTGCCATGTCAGAATTGAGCCTTCAAAATGTTAGAACACTATCATCTTTTTATATAAAACAGGGTTTGTCTTTATTAAAAATGCTACAAACTATATACAACACTACAGCTACTACAATGAAATGTGACAACCTACAAGCCATTTCAGACTCACAAGCAGTCCAAATGCTCCAGCCTACTACCATTTGGCAGCATGCCAAGCATTACCCGTTGAATTGCAATGCTTATTCGTTGAGCCAAATAAGTGCCAGCATTTTGATGACGCGTCGCATCGACCAAGCACACTGATGAGTTTTGAAAAGACCCAAGTCTTTAAACCAAACGGTTCTTATATATAATCGTTGCTGAGATCAGTATATTTGAGTCGCTTGATATACTTCGCCGGAGTAACCGCACACGTTGGTTTCAGAAAGTTGTGACAGCGCTGAAGTGTCCACGTATGTAGCGTCCCACACTAAGGGTCGCTCTAACATCCACGTAACCAGAGTCATGTCAACCCAAATAAGAAAATGTAGTTTAGTACTCCCCGTGGGGTGCCGGGCTAGAATTTCACCCCACCATTGCCATCTGTGGGTGTCGTAAGAGGCGACATAAAGTAAAATACCGAAGGTGGGCAGCAGCAACTTTTGAGGAACTGATGTCTTAAACTGCGTTCCCCAAGACGTGGGGATTATGGCAAATCCCCCCTTGATGGGGAGGCTGTGTTCAACCATAAACAATCCGGCTGATATAGTACAGTACAGTACAGTACAGTTTAGTACTTACCCTTACGTGTCCATATTTGATGGTAAAGTACACGATGAACGGTAGAAAGGAGATGATGAGGCAGGCCAGTGCGAAGATACTGGTCCGAAGCACCCAGTTGAGTGCTGCGACACATGGAGAGCCGTCCGTGCACGCTTCACAGCCTTCAGCACAAGGAAGGCATTCAAATGCTTCTGTCACTGAGTACTGGCTTCTTTGAGACTGTTGGGAAATGTCATGAATTCAATAGGGTTTATGAAATGTATACGACTGTGGGGTGCCCAGGCTAGAATATCACCCCCGATCTCTACCCGCGGGTGTTTCGTGACTTGTGACTAAGTGCATCTGTTATAGGCAGAGGTTAGTCCGCTTAACATCAGTAGGACCCTGAGCTTGTTCCGTCACAATAAAATAAAAAAACCTTCTAAGCGTGGGGATTTTGGCAAACCGCCTGAAAATGGAGCAGGCTGTGTTCAACAGTGAACCATCCGGCTGATACAAAACAGTATATATACGATAATATCTATTATCTAATACTATGAGTAATATACTAATAATTCTGTCATACACCTTTCTAGTCACGAAGGCGTGTCCATTCATACTTTTCGGTGTAGCCACAACTACTATTATATACTCAATCGATGAAATTTTTTTCATTTTATTGTTTTACTGTTTACCATTATTATTTACACTCACACTAATACATAGTGTACAGATGTAGTCTACCCTTACAAATGCGGTTCAATAAATTATTGTGAAGGGCACGCCTTCGTGACTGAACAGTAGGCCAATCATGTAATGTGTCACTAACAAAATGTGATTGAAATCATACAAAAATAGCGGTTTTGAGTTATTTACTTATATTCACGTTTGTTATTCAGCTAATAACAGCAACAGCTTTATTTTAATAAATAATACGGGATAACTCACGTGAATAAATCAGATAGCTCTCTTTGAAAAAGCCCACCGGATGTGGTTGAAACTATAGTCGGAGCTATCTGACTTATTCACGTGAGTTATCCCGTATTATTTACTTAAATGAGTGAAAACCACGTTAGTTTTTATAATAAAAAAGCAACGGCTTTAGTTGGTCAGAAAATACATAATCGCGATACCGCCATTTTTCTACGATTATCAGGGCTTTACAGCTGCTAAGTGAGCAGCTTGCTATTAGTGAGTAAGAAAATAAAAACAAACAACCGTTGGAATAAGGATCAGTAGCCCAAGCACAAACATTTCGATAGTCCGTAACGTTATCGTATCGAGTTCACCGCCCGTTTACGCAGGAGGCAATGGTTGACAGTACGCCGCATCGTTTGCTGGCTAACGTGGACTCGATAGGATTACAAAAGTGACGTCATCCAGCGTAAATCACAACAATCATACCTTTTTTCTAAGACCTAACAACTCATTCGAAAAGAGGTTTTAAGTCTTATTTTGCCTATAAAAGTTCCTCTCACTGAGCAAGTAATATTAAGAGTTGGCACGGACCTTGTTGCTTTGAAACTCAGATTTGAAGTTATTTTATACCAACCATTACAAATGAAAACTATATTTCCAACACAATAATAGTGACATTTGTGAGTGTTGTACTACTGATTCCCTAAAATCGATTAGTTACAATGAAATCGATTCCATTATAATCGATATAGGAAACAATGGTAAGAAGGTTAGGTTTATAAAATATATGTTAAGGAAATATAAAATAAAACAAATATTTCACACAGATTTATTAATTTATTCAAAATCATCAAAATATTTTATCGTGCGATATATCTTCGCTAGTATCGAAATCCGTATTATTGGGGTATGTATACATAGTTCCAAAGTAATTTGTGTACTAGAACATCTTTACAATACATATTTTTCATTGTACATAACAGTTTTCAATATATAATACTTATTTTCTAACTGTCGTATATGTAAAAGTAAAAGATACTGCACGTAAGTTGCACTAGTAAACTTGTCATCAACTGTTAACAATTATTATTATTTGTAGTTCAATCATAAAATGTAGTATTTCTGACGCACTTTTTTTAATTATGTATAGACTGTTGACTTTTAAAAACTTTTTTGGTGTAGTTGAATTATTTAGATATTTCATTTAATCTTGCAGCTGATCTATTTCATTTGTATTGCAAGAAGCTTCTTCTGCACTGATTTGTTTTATTTATTGATTCAATTAATATTTTTCTGCGTAACATATACATATCTGAAATTACAAAAATAGTTTATTTAACTGCACTCGAAAGTTGGTTAACTTTAAAAGCAAACAATGTAGAGTATAGTATTATAAGTATTTAAATAATTGGGATTGTATGTTGATACACATGTTGATTTTTATATAGTATTGAGGTGACATAGTACCTTTAATTCCATGCCATAGCTCTATCGATTCAGCATTTACTTTGAAAGCATATAAGCGACGGAGTTTTGTTTAAATGAACTGAAAACAAAACAACTCAGATTATTATCACAAGCATAGATATGACGTTATTTACGCTATTTATTATTAATTGTATAATATTTAGGTCGATTTACATATGTTAGATAATAAATATTGCTCTAGCCGTTCAGTTAGCAAGTACTGTGCCAGTTATGTAGAGAAAAATTGATAATACCTGGTGTTTCAAAATGCTTTTGAGCTAAAGATGTAAATAACAGTCCCTAAAATACACATGTTAAGTTTCGTGGCATAATAAAACATTCCGCGTGATGGTTTATGATCACCAGCATCGAATATGATATTTCCTAACTTATTGACACTATGACAAAGTATATGTACCCATACCACTGACATTATAAAAAATCGATACTACAAAGGTATCGATACTTTCCTTGAGCAACACTAAACTTACTTTACGTTACGTAAATATTTGTAATTTATATACAAATATATGTAAGTACAGCAATTCGCATGATAACACATACCTACTTAAATTACAATAAAAACCAAGCGATCATTAGCTCTGAAACAATAATGTAATTTCAATGACATATTTTCATCAACTCACCGGTTCTGGATCTCATGAAAATCTATTGTTTAAACATTTTTATTTGTGTTTCGACACCACAGACTTCGCATTTTCTTTGCGATTTCCGTATTGTATTGATGTTCACTATGAAATATTAAAATTTTTGAATAAAATGTATTTGAGGTGATATATTTACTAAGTGCCATGACATACATTATGACATAGAGAAATGTAATATACCGGAAACAATATGATTAGTCTATAGCCATGACAGTCCAGTTGAGTTGTCAAGGTGACAATGACTCGCATCGTATTTGGTAATTTTGGACAGAAATCGGTACACCTGCAATACTTTACCTTATTTTAAGGTTGGTGACGCTGGACTGGTTCCTCTATGATTGATATTCGTCAAATTTAGCTTTTTATTTGGTGAAAACCAAACATATTTTTTTCCGGTATGTTACTTTTCTCTATGTGTTACTTGCTCAGTGAACCAAATTTTATGGTAACATCATTAGAGGTATTAAAATAAAAGATTATATATAAATTATGAGCTATAAATTCTCAAGCCAAGAATCTACGCCACTGATAATTTACTATATGAATTACAAACAGCTACTATTACACCTTTAAACAGAGGGAGGAGTTTCAAGAAACCCTGAAGGGCCGCCGGCCGGCGTGAAGTATATTTTGCGCTTAATTGTATGGTGTTTCAGCAGAAAAATAGGCTATTGAGTTCAAGCAGTGCATTCTATGAGTTCTAATTGTTCACTAAAGGTGATTCCCGACAGAACTTTCGTCTCCAGCGGTATTTTACCGCCTGTTCTGGGAAAGAAGAATGCTGTGAAAACCTGGAGTGCGTACTAATGTACCTACCTAACAGTTTTGCAAAGACAAACCACGTAGCATTTCATGAATGCGCCGTTACTACAAATCGGGAGTGCTGTGACTTGTAACCGTCTAGGCTTAGTGTTGTTTTAAGTTCATATTAATTTTAGGATAATTAAAGCGTTTATTTTGTATTAGTCAGCTTATGGTTGGTTATTACATTACCAAAAATAAAGAAATTACTTAACTGTTGGTGTAGTTTTGTCTTTTTATTCATCTACTTTCCTTATTTTTAAGGAATAGTGTGGCAAACGAGCATGATATCGAACTTACCTAGCCTATAAGATCAGAGGGGGAAGAAAAATGCTTCTCACGGCCCTGCTATGAGTTCGCCACCCAATAGTCTTTTATGCGCCACCAATAGAAGCACACTCTGATCCATCTCATCATCACTGTTGTATGCTCAATGCGTGGCAACATCCCACTCACACCGACCTTAGTAGTGGCATGCTGCCACGAATTTTGTCTTGGTCGCGTTTCACAACATCCAACGAGATATCCTATTATCCCTAACCCACGAACTGTTCGGTATATAGGTACCAATAAATGAAACGCACAATTGCACTTCGTTTATTTTTATTAAGAACCCAAAGTCCAATAACACAGCTTCTACGTTTCACATTAAAATCTTCTTCTTCGTAGTGGTTAGAATGTTGGCGTGAGCATGGTCATCACCTCAGAGTTCGTAGGTAGTTAGTCTGACAATCCGTTGGTATTCCTTTCGTGTCGCTGCCTGTGTTCTTCTGGTGCATTTGTTGACAGCTTTGGTTGATCTTGAAATCTTGAATGGATAGGTGATCTTCTTTGAGCCTTATTGTTTTCAATTTGACCATGCACAATGAAGAATTTCATAGCAACATTATTGCGCCGCAAGACATATCCAACGAGCGAAATTGGTGTAAATGTGGGCTGGAACGGTGGAATATGGACGCTGTTTGATGCAGAGTTTTGGAAAATGTCCTGAATTGGGTTCATCGTATATTAGCATCACTACCCCCCAGTGCCATAAATTAATAAATACCTACTTTGCGCCTGGTAAACGACATGGTACAATACTACTTCTAATCTTGCTGCAATGTTTGTAACTCTTTTCATAGGTAAATTATGAATGAACAAACACAATAATAACATGAATTTTCGAAGTTTTACCACAATTGAATACGTTACGTCAGCCATCTGACTGAAAATTTCTCAGTGACATGACATTCGTAGATTTTTGACAGATCCTCGATAGCCAGCCTTCGAGCTTACGTTAGAATTAGGTTCGTGCTCGCGATTTCATACAAAACTTTTTACGTGACAAATCATTCTCGTTAAAATCTCGACACGTTAGTTGTCAAAACCTTTTTTTCTGTCAAAATTTAGTTCCTTTTACGCACTGTAGAGGCGCTGATCAAATCCTATACAAAATGGTGACATTTCGATACGTTTACGAAACGGTTACGATTTCGCAAGTTATTCGTGCTTGGGCTACAGAGCGCACTCCGGCATGGCAATTACGTTAATACTTTCTGCTCTTCACTACTCACGAACTAACGCTATGTAACTAGCACCCTGGAAGTGCTCACAAAGTTAGGGCATCCTACAGTGAGGACTAGGAATTACCTCTAATCACTAAGTTAATAATGTACATATGTACATACCGCCTAGAGTGAAAACGTACTAAAAATACGGACTCAATGGTATGTACATTTTCTTATATAATATATAGTGTAATAGATGTATTTTGTAGTGCATATATTTGAGCAAATAAATACTATTATTATTAATTTCATCCAAAATGAGCGTGAATCATCAATTTACAAAAAATACTAAACACAAGCACTACAGGATAAAAAAAATATCAAGACAGATTTTATAATTTTAAATTTCCTATTACAATAAAAAATTATAATATTAATTTTAAATCATTTGTTGTTATCACGTTATTGCGGGCTATATAAACAAAATAGATGATAGAAATCGTAATGTACCACATGTAATTAAAATCAGTTCAAAGCACCCATTTGAGTGCTGCGATTACAATTAATCACGATTATTTTTTGTTATACATACTTACTAATTTTATAATGAAATACAGTATTTTTATAATGATGATAGAATATGTACTTATTAAGTATATCGAGTTGAAAATACTGATTTGGTAACTCTTAGTCCCATAATCTGGTTATATTATATGATATATTACATAACCGACCTGGGTATGTACTGTATGTAGGTGGCGATCAGCGTTCATATTTAAATGTAAATTTATTCAGTGGAAAAAGTATAATATAAAATGGAAAAAATATATGAGGTTACCGGCGGGTGCTACTATAGCTTAGGCCTAGAGCAACAGAGCCAGATAACTGTAGGTTTGAAACGCGTAGTAACCAAATTATTTCCATTTAAGACGGGAAGGAAGTCTCGAATTTTCATACAAAAAGAGAAAACGTTTCTCTCCCCCTAAAACATCACCGATTTTGATAATTTTTGGAAATGTTATAGATGTTATCAAAATCTAGGTTTATAGGTTTTGATTTTTATCATTTTATTAATGGAATTTGAATTAATGGGTATTTAAATTCCGATCTTTTCTCAAAACTTGTTTCTCTAGTTTGTGAACTGTTTATATGAAAACTAATGATAAATCAAGAAAAAGGAAAACCTATAAACCTAGTTTTTTTTGTCAGTTATAAAATTAAACCAAAATTTTCAAATTTGATTAATATTTGCTATAGGAGAAACGTTTTCTCCCAGAACGCAAATTATGCGGAAATTCTAAGTCAAAACTTGAAGAAGCTGCAATTGTCCTTATCGCACAATTCTGTTCGGGGGGCAGGGTTTCTACCCCCCTAAACAACACAGAATAAATAATAGTAGTATGGTAGAGGTACTTGCATTAGTGATGTCAATATGCCTTTTCGATATGTTGGATGGTGAGTGATGGGAAAAAATCGATGGTGTAAATATTTCGATTCTAACAATATTAATGTTTTTCCGAATATTAAATTTGAATTATAGAAACTAAGAAATATAATATAGACGTACATACTTCCAATATAAAAATACAAACATGTCCACAGATCAGTTTTTACCTCTTAATAATTTTTATATTTATTCCTATTCTTCTAAGTATAAAGGTATAGACGATATAGGTGTCGTGAAATCTTAGTTTATATATTAAAGCCTACATTATGACGAAAATCGATTGAGCCGATGTACTGTACTGTACTGTATCAGCCGGATTGTCCACTGCTGAACACAGCCTCCCCCATTATGGGGGGATTTGCCATGCAGGTACTAGATATATAATGTAAATAAAATGTCACAGCATTTTTTGTAGCAAATATAGTAGTATCTAAAGTAAGTAAGAATAGGATATTTGTTCTTCGTGACACATAAAACATGTTTTTTTTTATGAAATGGAGTCATTACCTAATAAATAACGAACAAAAATGAAACAGACTTCTAATATCAAAAAGTCTGAAATAACTTGTTGAAGTCGGTGACAGTTTGAAAGTATGATCTCAATATTGCGGTCATGGTGTCTTCGACAAGTTATTTTATACTTCTTAGTTTTAAATATAGGTTTCATTATTTATATTAAAAAAATGTGATCCTTGCTCCTTTCGGCATCGATTGGTATATTCCGGTCTGATACTACAATGGAATCCCACAACGTTTATTTATAATATAAAATTCCGGCCTTATCCCGACATTATTTTTCGTTCCGGTCTGATCCCTCTCATTGTTTTATGGCCCTGACTTTAATACCAATATAAGAATTATCAAACAGGAGAGCAGAAGTTCATAGGTGTTTCATACTGTAAATCTTGTTACAGAAATATATATATATATATATATATATATATATATATTTATAATGTACCTACATAAGAATAAAAGAAGGTACTTCAAAACCATATCACTCTTTATTGTAAAAATTCGACTAAGGTATTGAAACTAACAAACAAAATTAGTTTCCTAAAAAAAAACAATATGAAAATATTTTTATAACCATTTACGCATGCTTAGCCAGAATATGAAAATAAATTTAATATTGTTATGTTTGCAATAACGCCTGCTATGCAGATAACATTACAAAATTACAAATATACGATAGAAAAAATTTAAGTCATATGTGGGATTCGAACCCGCGAAAACGAAAAAGAACGATAGCAAAGATTTCAGTTATGACGTCATGTCATGCATGCTAGCTCAATTGGTTAGAGCATACCCCGGCTAAAAGGGTGGATGGACGCGGGTTCGAATCCCGCACATGACTTAAATTTTTCCTATCGTATATTTGTCATTTTGTAATATGAAAATAAAAAAAAAAAAAAAAAAAAAAGTTTGTTGGAAAAAAATATTGATTAGGAGCGGGATCAGAAGCTACAATTACAGGTACCTGTAGTTGCGGGCTCGAATCTTGCCAGTAGCCAATTATATTTCCATTTAGCAGGATTTAAAACAATTATATATTATAATCAGTGACTCAACTGCATGTCCGTTAATATCAATATAATTTTAAAAACATTCAGCGAATTTACGTTAGCATATAATTAACAATCAAGTAACTAGGCAATTTTGATGTATTTTTTTTAATAAAATATATAAACAGTATAAATATATTATATAGCATGCAATATAGTAGATTATACCTACGAAATATTAATTAAACCAATCAATAGCTTGAACAACAATAAAACGAGTTTGCTAAAAGTAATTAGACTATATAGTCAGAAAAAAAGAAATCAACAACATTTAAAATATGCAAAACTTAACAAAATGTGAACTATCTTAACTTTAAAAAAAATGATCAAATCTGATATCAGCCTTTTGCAGTTGATCTGTAGGTTAATTCGTTTATTTCTCCAAATTATTTATGAAACTACGCTTCATTAATTATTGCCTTTTTATAGCTGATAGGCTAGCCTTTGACCACTATCTCATCTGATGGTAAGTGATGATGTGGTCGAAAGTTTTGTTCAGACTTACCTAGAATTACTGACTCTCAAGGACAACTGCCGGAACACACCGTTAGGTGCTTGGCAACAGATTTTCTACTTGATTGTAATGGTAGTGTGATGGTAGCTAGCCAGGCGGACATTCGCAAAATCTCCTATCACCATGCTGTATGACTGCCATCTGCCATCGTAAGACAACAACCGGGACCGACGGTACGTGCCCTCCGAAGCACGGAATTTCGCTAGCGGTTACCCATCCAACTCCTGATCGCGGCGGACGTTGCTTGACTTAGCTGATCGATTAAGAACGGCTAAGCAAACTTCGCTACGAGCACCATGTTTTAGAATGATTGTTAGGCAATATATTTAACTTGGCATCTTCTTCTAAATAATTTAATGAAGCTGGTATTTATTGGGGTGCATTTTGACAATGTTATTATTTGATTTAAAATGACAGACTTCCACAACATGTTCGGAGATGTTCCTTATGAGTACACCATATGTATACGAAACTTTTGTCTTCTAGCCATTGCGTCACCATGTAGTCGTTAGGGTCTTGTACTTCTGCAGTTTCTCGTGAGTCCTTCATAATATAACACCAGCCTTCCCTGATGCGATCCTTCCCAAGGTACAAGGTCTTTTAAGCTTCAATTAAGTATTGTTGACAAGCACTTCGTATACACTAGTAGCTAGTTAAACGTAATAATTACAGCACAATTATAAAAAGCCAATGAGCACCTTCGTCTTGTTTTATTTTATAAGGACAAAGGAACAGTTTCACAATATTTTCTTAAAGTAAAAGTATTATTATTTATTATAATAATTTTGAGACCAAGATCGATCGTTTGTTCAGTTTGGATTATTCACTTGATAAACTAAGCAGATTTATACTACCTTGAAATGAGTATACATATGAGTATAAATATAATACATATTTTTACTCAAGTCGACGAGAAGTTATCGGCGCGACAGCGGCGGGCGGCGCGGTAGCCGCGCCTACAGTTAAATATTATATTTGTGATCGTGTAACTCGACTGTACGTCTCTCTGTAGTACCTATACAAATATGTTTATAGCATTTGACGGAGGTGCGGGGCGCG
This sequence comes from Plagodis pulveraria, assembly GCA_963890685.1. Taxonomy (NCBI): domain Eukaryota; kingdom Metazoa; phylum Arthropoda; class Insecta; order Lepidoptera; family Geometridae; genus Plagodis; species Plagodis pulveraria. The sequence continues at coordinate 35,541,501 of OY982951.1, read as the reverse complement.
GAGCGCGAGTCCGGCGTGTAGCGGCGAGACAGCATCACTTTGTTGAAATACGTATTTCTCTGTGGGTGCTTCTGTTCCTTGTCCTCTTAAAAGAATTAAAATATTCTCATTCAGCCAGCTTAAATCCTAATAAAAATAACAAATTGCTCTGTTCCCCGCTCTTTCAGTGTCAGCCAATCACTTTGAATCTAAATTACAAGTCGTAAAATTCTTAATCCATCAATAGTAAAAAGCAGTGATGGCTCATTGGCATTGGCTATGGACGGCTACGCAGCAGGTACATGGTTTGAATCCCGCCGCAGCCTTGAGCTTCACTGCGTGGTGGAAGGGGACTTTGCGAATGCCTGCCTGGCTAGCTACCACCCAATATACATCAAGTAGAAAATCGGTCGCCAAGCACCTAAAGGTGTGTTCCGGCAGCTGTCCTTGAGAGTCAGTAATTCTAGGTTAAGCCTGTTAAAACCTTCGACCACATCATCACTTACCATCAGGTGAGATTGTGGTCAAAGGTTTACCTATCAACAAATCAATTTTATAACAAAAAAAATAGGTTTACCTATCAACAATAAAAGAAAATATAAATCTTATGCGGATAAATGACAGGACACTGATCATTATTCATAGCTGGGATGTATTATCATTATCAGCCGTCAAAGAAGACCACGCTTAGATGGAAAGGAAGATTCATGAATATATAATACAATCTGTTACACCTAAATGAATAAATCAATTTTGTTTTTGACGAGTAATAATCAGTTTGATATCATCAGCTTCCGAGACATCGTTCCTATCCATTGATCTAAGATTGATTTATAGGAACGCAGATGTTCCTCCTGCCACAAAATGTTGAGACGTTTGGGCCGAGTTGCAAAAGTGAGCGTAATAGTTTGACAAATGTTATAGTTTAGGCGGATAACTTTAAACCTAGACAAAAATACGGCCTGTACCCCGAACAAAACTGAGTTTAGTGAGAGCGTCGCAGATATATTGCTTCGGCACAGTGACAACGTCGCCTTACTTCGTAACTTCAAACAATAAAAATTAAAAACCTAAAAATATGTTAAACATAAATACTTATAGTATATCCAGTGAAAATTATGCCTAATTTTTATGCTAAGTCTTCGATAAGTCGAAGAGACATCCTAAAGATACTTCGTGAAGAAGCGAAACTTGTCAAAATTATTCCGGATGATCTACGTGGTATTTATAATGTATCGGTTTAGCAGTAAATATGGTGGAATTGTCACTAGATATAAAACAAATATTTAAAGATATAATACAAATGTTATTCTTCAATATTGATTAAATGTTTTCTTCAAATAATCTATATATATATATATTCATAATATTTCTTGAATGCTTACCGATAGATGTTTCTCATACTCCTCCTCAATATCGCTGCCGTTGTAGTACCTGGTGTCAGCCGTCGTGTTGGGGAAGTAGAAACCTCTTCTGCACACGCACCTGTACGAGCCTCTTCGGAACCCCAATCCAGGGATCGGCACACACTGGGGAAACACAGAAATCTATTCACTCTAGTCTTGATCATGTCTTAATTGTAGTTCTCAGGAAGAAAAGAAGACGGCAGGGAGTTCCCTACTTGAGCCACGTATTAGGAACATTCACGCATATGGGTGGTAGTGCGCTGTCGTTTGCTTGTCCTGTTGCAGGAGAGGAGGATTATGTCGTGAAGTTCTTCTGCACATTCACCAAAATGCCCATCTAGCCTAACGGTGTGATCCGTTAGGCTAGATGGGCATTTTGTCGAATTTTTTACCACCATGTTATAACTACTGCCTCTATCATCTGTAGGCATGCTACTAGCTGTCATAATCAAGTAAAGACCGCAGTTGCCGTTACATAATCTGGTTGATCGATTAATAAGTAGTTTAATTCTTCACTCCTTTCATTGCATTTCCTTCCATCCATAAGGTTTTTAAGCTACCACTCTCAAGTATTAAATAAAGTAATAAGTACAGAAATAAAAACCTTTGTGCCATAATTCATAATTTTTATCCTATTATAATAGGAGATGATGCAGCCATCAACCGACTATCGGGCTTTTTTCTTACCTAGAAAAAGAAGAGCCTTAATAGTGGTTTGAACAATGAGTGAATAAAACATGTAATTTTAGCCGAGGCGTTTACAGCCCAAGCCAAATGCAAAAGGGTGGTATTTAAGTCGTGGCTAAAATGGGTTTTAAGCATTTGAAATGCAAGGAAATGGAAATAATTGAACAATGAAATTGAATGTCATTCTTTCGACAAAATATATTGAGTGTTTACTTATACCCCTGGTCTATGTGTAGGAAAGAACCAGGCAAACTTCTCATATGAAATATCTATTACAAATTTTACTTCCTAGTGGCTCTCCGAGCTGTAAACCTCGCAAGTCTATCCTTGCATAATTTACAATTAAATAAAGGTTCACTGCGCACGCTGATGGGGTAATGGGTCACAAAATGTAAATATCTAGTGTAGGAGGGTATGATGGCAGACGGATAACGGATAACGGATATATTGTATATTTTCCCAATATTACATATACAGCTAGCGATTTACACGTATATCAGAGTCGATCGAACAACGAAAGGCCACTTAAGAGTGAAGTGAGCACTATACGTGAGGTTCTATACGATCTGAAGTTGTCTGTTGTTGTGAGTGAAGTTAACATCGAAATGTCTCATAGATTAGACGTAATACATCGTTTGCGTGTTTTAACAATGCACATCGCCATCTAGCGGCGTCCGCGTGAAACAAACTTAACCATAAACAAACGTTTATGGTTTGAATCTGCGTAGGTGTCGTAAGATGGCGCTGCACATATTGTATGAATATTCGTAGGTGACGGCCTGTTAATTGTGTGGTGTTACACTAGATATATAATGAAAATATTAAATGATTTTCTAAGACTTAAATCAATGACACGCGGGCCCCAGCGAATGCTAGTTGTATCAGAAATAGATAGGTAAGTAGTAAATATACAATAGTTGTACATACTTGGTATTGTTATAGTTACATAATTTTGTTGTTTGTGATCTAATTTTCTCCTGTATTTAGTCCAGTCATTATAGTAAGTTCACCTCGGAATTCGAGATACGACGAGTAAGTCTGTAAAATATTTGTATATTGACACCCTAAAAGTTGTCTCAAAACCTACATACGGTAGGGTGTACGCAACTATTAAATTTCAAGGTCAAAGGTCACAAAAACTAAATATCTCATTTCCTATGGGTTTTTTGCTATATGTATTTATGATCAATATTGTAGAATGCAAAATTTTCTGCAAACTACGAGACTATCACTTATAGACAACGTTCGTATCAGGGACATTGCTATAAAATTAAGCGCAGTCGTTGTTAGCGTTTCGTGAGAATCTGTTGAGGAATGCGACCTGTAAAGGAGAACAACCGGATATACGAAAGCATTTTTGTGTAAGTTGAAGCAGAGATGCTTCGCTCGAACTAAGTTATCGCTCGGTCAACTATATTTTATGTGGAAAGTGTCAAAATTTCAAACAATTAAAAATCAAGTAACTTTTTATGCATTAGTGGTTAAAAAGCCGTTTTCGTCCGCTTTCACCGGGAATAAAAAAGAAATATACGAGCATGATAAGTGAAAATTAAAGTTAATACACTATATATTAGTCACGATTTCGCTCCATTTATGATTTATGTTTATTAAAAATATCTCTTTGTTAGAAAGTGGCTTTCTGATTGATGATCTCGCAAGAAGGTCGGCTGATGCTTAAGTTAAGGTCGTGTTGTAAGAAAGATTATACGAAATATTCATGAAAGCCTCGTCAAGCGTGCTTATCTTAAATCTAGACTTGGAGCTTAGGCCAAGGGCGCACGAGTGCTGGATAGAAAATTGAAAACGTTTCCTAGTTTATTTTCTGTTGAACGCGACTACTTCAATTTTATGTAGTATTTTTTAATTAAATATTTTATATGTACTACGAAATTGATGATGTAAAAGCTTGAGGAATGCCACTAATCTAGAGTTAAACTAATACGCGGGTAACATTATACCACAAACCAATACAATTATATAGATTCTTAATGTTATAAAAAATCAAACCTAAGAGCAGGTTTTAAATATGTTGGGTTTATAGCGTGAAAAAAAGAAATCAAGTTGTTGCAGTTTTTTTTTCGGTATGAACTTTTATTTAATTTGCAACATCATTGGACATCTTTGGCTCAGCAGATATTTGGAGTTACCCATATATTTACTTTGTCTTTGGTTCTTACAAAGATTAAGAGTATTCTTAGCTTGGTGAAGAAATAATACTTAAGATTTTCTTATTTTCCTCTATCCCACGCAAGCTTCATGATACTCAAGCTTGGTAGCCGATTGGTAGCAGCCTCGTGCTGCCACTATAAGCTATCCCATCGCTTTGGATACTCCCCAATTTGCGACGGTTTTATTTCGAAGTGGACGACGGACGCGGTGAGCTTCTGTCGAATTTATGTGATAGAATCTACGAATAAATATATAGAATATTGTTTCAGTTCTTCGAGTAGAATATTAAAATGAGCAGATGTTGTTAAAATAAATAAATTTGGTCATATGAAACTATATCCTGATTGGGAAACGTCAGGATCGTAGCAGGTGGAAATTTAGGGTATAAGCCTACAGTTTTCGGCAACGGGCATGAACCTTCCTAATGTAGTATTTACATGCAAATATATTCTGGCGCAGACTTGAAATAAGTAACGCCTTCACAAACGAGGCTACCTACATAATATCCAAATAGATCTCTCTATGTAGATGATTGTGGCTTCCACAAATCGTTCAAAGGATTTTTTTAGGTTTTAGTAAAACATTGATAAAAACAACTTTAAGAAGATTATTCTTGAATAACATCAGCATTCCCACGCCCGTATAGAAAATGCCGAGGTGAATGAATGAATGAACTTCAACATTGCGCTTGTTATATATTTTAAATCCAATAAAAGCAACTGAGAATTTGTAGTAACAAAAGACCTGTCACTAGTCGGACCCTCGAGTCGACGTCGGGGCTTTTAAATTTAAATGTGATGCTAATTACGACTTCCGGCTTAAAAATACAAGGACTGTTTCCTATCTTTCTTTTGGTTGCCATAAAAGGCGATTGAGGCACTTTTCAAACTATCGGCGATGAGCGATTAGAGAGTGAAGCTAGAAGCGAGTTAGTGAGCTGTGATTAGTGAGTGTGTAGTTTTAATAGTTTTGTCGCTAGGCTTGAAGCGAGTGTACGAATGCAATGGTTGATTACTCTCACTAGTCTCTCAGGGCGGCCTATTGATATGCGGGTATACCAAGCGACAGTCGCTTACTCCCATATCTTGCTTACTCGGCGAGTAAGCGAGTCTCTCGGCCAAATTTTGATATTTTGTGTAGAACTGTACTGTATCAGCCCCTATATATAGGGGGGTTTTCCATAATCTCCACGCTTGGGAGCCGTGTAAGATATCAATTCTTCAGAAAGCGCTGCTGCCTACCTGGTCGTGTGTTACGACACTCACGGGTAGAGATGGGGGGTGACATTCTAGCCAGGCATGATGTTTAGAACGATGTACTAAAATAGAATATTCGACAAAAAATCTGTTAAATAATATTTAGAGAGGGTACATGGCATCCGGCAAAAACTTTTTGCACCCTTGCACGTGGATATTATTATCTAGAACCTACAATTTAGAACTCTTGATATGATAGAATGTAAAACAGATAAAATGTATGGGGGCCATTAGTTTTAGACAGCCTTTGTTAGAAGTTTTGTACTCGAAACTAAACTAGTTAGAAATCCGAAAATTCGGTATTTTATGTTACATAACCTTTATTTAACCAGCAAATACTGAATATTACGATTTATAATATACTTTTGATTGTAAAGCTGTGATAAAAAAAACTATTACTACTATTTTTAACACTATTTTAGATATGTAGATCTGACTTGCAAATGACTAGTTTTATTTAAATTAACATTTGGAGAGCTTTCCTCAGCTTAATATACGTAGCTATACATTAATTATTTTGACTTCTAATTAGACGTTTGAAATATAAATTACATAGGTGAAATATAAAAAAAAAACTCATCAACCGGAACGTCCACTGCTGAAAAAAGGTCTCCCCCAAACGGGAGACTTGCCATAATCCCCACTATTGGCAAGGCGTCGAAAGACCTTAGTATAAGACAGTATCACTATAACATCAATTCTTGAGAAGGCGCTGCTGCCCACGGCCTAATATTTTGCCTTCTGTTGCCTCTTAGTGGTGGTTCAATAATAATCCTGCACCCCAGGGGTTAGAAAAATTATAAAATAAATGTGTGTTCTACATTAATCTCTAGACTATGATATACTACACGCTAGGGCCCAAAAAACGTATTTGTTGGTTTACTTCTAATTTATACGAAGGCTCTTTGAAGACCAAAATCAGCAGCTTGTGGCTGACCAGTACGAAAAGCAAATCGAACAGCATTGGAAATAAAGCGCATATTAGCACACGCTGCATCGTGACAGTGATGTCCTTGTGAGCAAATAATTCTAGGTTAGCCTGAACAACATCTTCGACGACATCATCAGGTGGAATAGTGGCCAAAATCTACAAATAAACAAGTAGAGTAGTAGTGGAGTAAATTTACCCGAGATCGCGCGGAAATCTCCCATTTTTTTGTTTCGACCAAAAACTTTCGTTAAACTTCAAGCTTAATTAAGGTCTGGCGCATTTTGGCTGATTACTCTGGAATCGTATATCTACAAGAAGAGGAACTTGGCGGCGTTTAATTACAGGCGGAAGTCTCCGGGGGGCAGTTTTGATTTAAACATGAATATAATGGTGTATTTATTGCATCACTATACTACGAAACTACCCCATTATGGTGATAAGTAAGTCCATTGGGATTATCTACTCTTTATTATACTAACTGTGGATAGAGGCAGCGAAGAACAGTGATAATTGGAAATCTCTAGAGGAGGCCTTCACCTATACGAGAACAAGGGGTTCTTACATAAAATATATATATCTATAAGTATAAGGAATAAGTTTAAACATATAACTCGCAGATAATTAGTAATAAGTTTATTTTTGTATTCATTAGTTTGTTAAATATAAGGCTTTTTATTTATATATTTATTATTGTACTAACTGCGGTACTTGTTATATGATATAGCGGAATATATTTTGAAGCAATGATGACCGAGCGGTAATAGCTATGGACTGCCGTGCCGCAGGTCCCTGGTTCGATCCCCACCCCGGCTTGAGCTTCACCGCATGGTGGAAGGGCATTTTGCGATCCGCCTGGCTAGCTACCACCTACCCTCAAGTAGAAAATGTGTTTCATATTCTGAACATTTAAACAAGATTTACTAGTATTTCTTGGTCCCAAAAAATCACTTCTATTATCTTAATATTAAAATTCAAAACGTGTAACGTACATTCCTTTCACATCTGACAACCGCAGTAGTTATCAAAGTAAAAACGAACCCGTTCGAAACTTTTGGCCATCAAAGGAAAAGGTCCCCCTTATCTTAACGCGGCCCAAAACTGCCTAGAACAGACAATAAAGAGAAAATTATTAATCTATGGTACAGCGATTATGGTTTGTTATTACTTTTACGAGCGCATTCGAAATCAGGAAACTTATTTAAGTGATCTCGGATACGGTAAAAAAGTTCTTGGCAAAAATATACAGGGTGTTTCAGGCTATGCTATATATATTACCTAGGCAATACACAAATATAAGTAATTGAAGACTTGCGGTTAGTTTAAAAAAACCGGCCAAGTGCGAGTGGGACTCGCGCACGAAGGGTTCCGTACCATTACCTGTAATCTAATCTTGCAAGTTACAGACGCTTTTGCAGTGTCCGATTGAGCTGGGTAGGTACGACGAAAACCTCTTTTATTGTATGGGAACCCCCTTAATTACAGAATTTATTTTATTTTGATTAATTATATTTAAAGAGTACATAAAACTAAATATTCTGTGAATAGTTAAAGCGTCTATCTGTCACCGTTACGAGTATCAAGCAAGAAACGGTAAAAAATCAAATTTGTTGTATGGGAGCTCCCCTTCCATATTTATTTTAATTTATTTTTAGTATTTGAGGTTATAGCGGCAATAGAAATGCATCATCTGTGAAAATTTCAACTGTCTAGCTATCACCTTTCTCGAGATACAGCCTGGTGACAGACGGACGGACAGCGAAGTCTCAGTAATAGGGCCCCGTTTTTACCTTTTGGGTATGGTAAAAATGGCATTTATTACGAAGCACAATATTGTTTGATTAGGGATTTATTATTGTTTTAGAGTACCGCCATCAAGCCACTGCTGTCCACCTTCTGATTTTATTCCCTTCTTCGCATCTCACGACTCCTGTGGGAAGATGCAATTCTAGCCTGACAACCCTCAGACAATCTGCTCCGGTAAAAAAAAGATTATTAATTAGTATTTTCTTCAGCGTAATTAAAGTGGGTAATTAGTATTTTCTAGAACACTGAAAACCACTTTTGGCCCTAATGGGATAAGTCTACTCGGCCAGTGTTAAGTATTTGCACTTAAGGGAACGGACGCGGGGACACAACCAATCAAACCACAGGCTAGGCTTAGATTATTGATGGGTCTCCGCGCGCGCTCCGACTAGATACCGCCGGTGTCTTTGTAAAATGCGGCAACTAATACTACGCCGAAGTCGGCGTACCCGAGCCAGTCTCGTTGCAAGCAGTGTGCAAGGTAGGCGTGCCGAGTGTTTTGATTAATTTTCGACATAATCTGAAGAAAAAGGCCAGTTTGCGTAGTGAAACTGTGTAAAAATAATACTACAAGAAATAAGAAAGACACTGGGATCACATACCATCAATAAATATCGTATATACTACTTTAAAAAATAAATAAGTAACAAAATAAGAACGACGCCATCAGTGTTGCTATGTATTCAGAATAAAGTTCCACGAGATTGAGATTCTTTAAAGTATCATTATTATTACTATATTGAATAGTGTATTTGCCTGCTACGAATATGGTCGCGAGTTCGATTCCCGCACAAGTAAAACATTTGTGTAGAACCATTAAATGATTTTCCCGAGATTGATCGTATTTTTGATACACCGAGAAAGATAAAGCTTAAAAAGGAATTTAATAAGGCTTAAATTATTTTTTCATTAACCTACACCTTTCATTAACCTTTATCTGTCAAACAATGTCCGCTAAAACCTACATATAATTATAATTATTTTTAATCATATTATTTAAATATTAGTTAAGAGATGTAAATAATAAAATAATTGTTAAAAATGAGGCCTTCAATTAATTTAATTTACGCCTTTTTTTACAGAAACAATCTGGAGGTATATCATGTAGACAAATATATTTATTAATTCACTAGATATTAATTGTTTCTTTTTAAATTATTTCTGAGCAACATTCTTACCCAGTAACTTAACTACCAGTCTATAATATATACCGTATTGAATATTTTTACCCATTAATCGGGCAACAGTTAAGCAGCTGGCAATACAAATTTTCAACGAACTTGAGAGAATGCGGACTTCAGTTGCCGCATTTACGGATCTATTGTTTTCAGGTAGCGCGGTATCTAGTCGGAGCGCGCGCGGAGACCCATCAATAATCTAAGAGGCTAGGTGCGCACTAGTTTTATTACAACGAAATGGCGCGGGCGCAGCCGCGGAACTTGATATGATGACCTAGCTCCTAGCTATATACTTAAGTCTACATACATAACATTCTTTAAGTTTAGTGAAGTCTTTAAGTTAATGATGAAGATGAAGATCTTCAACAGCACATTTTTTTTAGTTACTGAATAGTACCGTGTCAGGTTTGTATCTTCTTGCAATTGCACTTTTAAAGCGCTCGTAGCGAAGTTTACTTAGCTGTTCTTAACCGATCAGCAAAGTTAAGCAACGTCGCGCGCGGTCATGAGTTGGATGGGTAACCGCTAGTGACATTACTACTGAGCGCTCCGTGCTTCGGAGGGTAAAAAAAAATATTTTCATTCGTTAAAATTGCATTCGAATGCATGTCCTCTCCGATAGCCCCCCAAGTGTTACCAGTTTTTTAACGAGGCCTCACAGAGTGGCACGCCTCAAATTACATGAAAATTTGATCGGCGCGTAGTGACTTTTTGCTTTTTTACTCACTTGTTTTCAATTTATTTTTACATATATATGTAGTACTTATACAAATAACGTACATATTAAGAAACAAGATTAAATTGCTTTTAATATACGTAAAAACTATGTGCTTTTATTTTTCCGCCTTAAGGAATATGGCATATATTAATTTCCTCAATAATGTTGTACATCCCAAAAATTACTATATTATTTAGGTACATGTCTCTAACTTCAAACTACTAATAAAGCACACTATTCCTTACTGTTTACTGTAACAGCCGACTCGTCCACTGCTGAACACAGCCTCCCCTTTTAACGGGGTATTTGCCATAATCCCCACGCTTGGCAGGCGGCTTGGGGATCGCAGTGTAAGATGGCAGTTCTTTAGAAGGCGCTGCTGCCCACCTTCCAGTATCATTCCCTAAGTCGCCTCTTACGACACCCACGGGATGATATGGGGAGGTGCAATTGTATTTATTAATCTATTTATATTATATTTTCTGTGTCAATAAATGTAACTTATATTATATATCTCAATGTTGTCTGTAGTCTCCTTTTTTCAGGCCTATAAGTTTACATTTTCTACGCTGTCATCCCCTATTGTCCCATTTTATCGCAATTTGTTTACAACCCAGGGATTAAAAATAAAACGATTTGTTTTGTTTCTCGCCTTCTTTCCGTCATCGTAAGAATCTCCTCATTACATACCGCCGCCTGGCGGTCGCTATTGCGCAACAATTAGTCCATACATTACGCTCCTAGACTTGAAAATACTTATTATTCAAATATGTACAAAGCTGATAAAAGTGTTATTTTTCAGTTTTACTGAATATCTCATAAGTTAAATATTTTTTTATTTTTAAATATCTAATCATAAGCGTCACATTAATGTGCTCTCAAAATGGGCAAACTTTTAAAATTAGAATAAAAAAAAATATTAAAGACAAAGCAAACATTTCAATTAGCTTTAAACTGGTATATTAAGATTCTAACATTATAATTTTTGGTTAGAGGAAAATCTTACAAAATTACAAGAAAGGATATATTTTAACTACCAGTGTACAAGTTAATTCTTAACAAGGAATTTCATGACCTAAGTCTAACATGTGAATAAACCGACTTATTTCGTAAGTGGGTAAAGCAGCGCATTTAGGAAACTTTGCAACACAATTTCCTGTTACGGGCGCCATCTCTGAGATAAGTATGGACTCAGGAACTGTCAAAGTTTAGTGCCGACGGGCATTATACTATTTCCATTTCTTTATTTTCCATGACAGCTCGTATGAAAACTTGAACAAGCGTTCTTTTTTACATTATGTATGCATTATTTTGTAAAAATATGACGTTTACGCAGGTACAAGGTTATACCAGAGTCGGAGAAACTTTGGTAAATAGTTTTTTTTATAGTACATATAATATTTTCTCATATTATACGTAATACGACATCGTTTTTTTTCGTAATACTTATAAATACGTTGGAGTGTGTTTGAAGGGTTCCCTAATTATTTAGCAAAAGGGCATTTTGTGAATGCCCGCCTGGCTAGCGACCACCCTCAAGTAGAAAGTCTGTCGCCAAGCACCGAAAGGTGTGTTCCGGCAGTAGTCCTTGAGAGCCAGTGAAATTACAGGCACAATGAGACTTAACAACTATGTCTCAATGTGACGGACGCAGTGCAATTCGTGAGTTGTCATGAATTGCAACTGTTATAGGCAGAGGTTAGTCCACTTAACATCAGGTGGGCCTCGAGCTTGTTCCGTCACAATAACATTTAGAAAAAAAAATTATAAAAAAACCTTGTATTATATAAAAAATATAAATACCAACTGCATAAACTTGTACAAAACTCAAAAAACAGCAGTATACTAACTTTACCGGGGGTGGCGTGGTTAAACAGTGTACCGTGCGCCGCAACAACATTACTTCGACGCGATCAATTGTATGCGATCATTTCTAAGCGCCAAATAATTGAAATTGAAAGTTTGTGCATGTTTTGTTAATTGTGAACTGGGTGAGTCTGAAATCAATGCGGTAAGTATATAAGAGTTCACTTCTATACTCGTACATACTTATTCGTATCCCATATAAAAATGGCATAAAAGCAATTTATTACGAAACACAATATACTGACGCAATAAATAAAAATGTACCTATATGTACCTACCTACTTATTTCCCATTCTATATCGCAGGGCCTTAAAAGAAAAAGGAAAACAAGGGACAAAACTATTTGTCCGCGCCAGTGCGATTCTACCGCTCATTGCACGATATATGAAACGGCTGTTTCGTTAAAGATTTATCTCGGAAGCGTGATTCCTTGTATCGGGTCATTTGAACTAGGGGTGTCACGGAGCTCTGACTCCGATTCCGAAATGTCGGAACTCTCGCCTCCAACATCGAATTCGGCTGAGAATATTTTATATTGGAAGATATAAAAAACATTTTACTATGTATACTAACTTGCCTTGAATAACATTCTTAGTTATTATGGTCAATAAATGATTCAGTATATTTAAAATTATTTGCGTTTATTTAGTAGATATTTTTGAAGTGACAATTTTATTTAAAGACTTCACAATGAAGCCACAACAACTCACTCGTGCATTGGTTAACTTGTATTTGGCTTCAATATAACTATTGATTTACTTTAGAGAATATAACGAGAATAAGGTACAGAATAAAAATTTTAGAAGAAAATGTTATTATCCATACTTATAATTTACAAAAAATATAATATGCAGGTAATCAATAGATTCAGGCGTTACTTTGCGGAAATCCATATTTAATAATAACAAATATTTTTAAAAGAGTTTATGAAAACATCAAATTAATATCTGAATAAAACACTTAAAAAAATACAACAATATATCTAGTGACAATTCCGCCTAATTTAGGCGGAATTAATAATCTGCTATCCTAACTTAGTTAGGTAGAAAAATTCTGTTCACTTTAAAATCTAAATTGGAATAACACGTATTGATAGCCAGTAATTCTTGGTTAGCCTGAATAACATCTTCAACCACATCATCATTACAAAATTACAAACATACGAGAGGATAAACGTTTCCTATTGTATATTTGTAATTTTTTGTAATGTAATCCGCATAGCAGGCGTTATTGCAAACATACATTAAAACCACATCATCAGTTACCATCAGGTGAGATAGTGGTCAAGAACTAGCCTATCAGCTATAAAAAAATCTATATATTTTTTTACTGCTAAATCTGCTGATTATGCAATTTAGCAGTTATTGCACAGAATTAACTGAAGTCCACATGTTAATATCAGCATTACATTTGGACATATTTTCTGACAAACGAACCGCCAAATGTTTCTGATTTCAATAGATTTTGTTTAACAAATTACATAATCGTCTTGTAGATATATAAAACACAACATTTGTAAGTGTTATACCGATTAGTACTTATCTCAAATAAAATAAGAACTTTCGAAGCGCTCGTAGCGAAGTTTACTTAGCTGTTCTCAACCGATCAGCAAAGTTAAGTAACGTCGCGCGCGGTCAAGAGTTGGATGGATGACCGCTAGTGACATTACTACTAAGCGTTTCCGTGCTTCGGAGGGCACGTTAAGCCGTCGGTCCCGGTTGTTGTCTTAGGATGGCAGTCGTTATAGCATGGTGGTAGGGCATTTTGCGAATGCCCGCCTGGCTAGCTACCACCCTCAAGTAGAAAATCTGTCGACAAGCACCTAACGGTGTGTTCCGGCAGCTGTCCGTAAGAGCCAGTACTTCTATGTTAGCCTGACAACATCTTCATCCACATCATCACTTACCATCAGGTGAGATAGAGGTCAAAAGCTAACATATCAGAATTAAAAAAAAAACCTTCATATATGTTTAGCTTGTTGTGAATAACATTACAATTTTTATTTCATCATCATTACAATTACGTCCACTATTTCGTTAAAAGGTAATAATATAATTCGTTATTCAAATATTAAATCAGGTCTGTTTTCTCCTCCGCTTCCGAATCCGATTTCGATAAATTATATTCAAAACCTCCAATTCCGACTCCGGTTCCGGTGTACCCGACTTCGTGACATCCCTAATTTATACTATTGCCTTTTTACAATTCAGTAGTCAAATAGCGGAACCTTTTATGTAAAGCCACATTCTTTAGTATATAGTTTAAAAAACCAGCCGAGTGCAAGACGAGCCTGACTTTGTTAGGATTCCGCAGTGAAGTAACCCGTCAAAGAAAAAAGGTATCCATTGATCTCGTTGAAATACATTATGAATCAGCGATTTCAGTATTAATTATACTCTGGTTTTTAATTCGAGATCAAAAATGTAAACAAAGACATGTCAATATATGTCATTGTCAAACTGACTGGTCAGGGGTATTCAATATATTTTCTTCAAAAATATTCTTACGTTATCTGTAGTGGCGCACCCTGCTAAGTTTCACACATTTTTATTACTTTGAAACAATTATACACCTATATACACATATATACCTTAGTCACCTCTTACGACACCCACGGGATGATACGGGGGCGACATTGTAACGCGGCATGCCACGGGACGTTGGAACACAAAAATAACGAAGGGTGGGCAGCAGCGCATACGCATAGTGTATGTATTGTTAAGGTATACTCGTATTAAGATATTCTTCCTAAATTCTTTCATGTTACATTTTTGTAAAACATTGAAAACATTAAACGAATATTTATTTTTCTATAAAAAATATCTACAAGCTGAGCACATGATAACTCCACATGCTAGGGTAAACTATTTAATTTTGGCTACCTTTCCTTGATTTTACTCCTTAAAAGTATTTATTTGGATTTCTTATTTAATATTCGGTCTAGGCTCACATTCTACCTAATATACTCGTATCCCAGATTTGAAACTCACTTCGCTTTCAAGATTCGTGACATTGGAACGGACTTAAAGACAGACAGCGGAAATAAATGGAAAAGAGGGAGGATGGAAAAGAGTCCCACAAGATAAAACTTGAAACCTTGAATGAGAGACATCTCATTCTGTAGGGAGATCAAGTAGCATCAAGCTGACTCACCTCTGTGGTTTTCTTCTTGCACTTGTCTGTGCCAGCGAAGATGTTCAGTTGAGTGGAGCCTGGCTTCATCGGGCACTGGTCGATGTCCACCCGCCGCAGATCGATGTCGATGCCGCTCGTTCCTCTAAAAACAACTGTACTCTCATCATCATGTTTAGTTTTGTATGTTCTACGGCCCTTATCAAAGATTAGGAACAAGTATCCGGCTGAAGGTAATCGTAACCCCGTACCTGTTTATTATGGTGCAGACATGTTCACTCGCTAAGTCGCGCGCCTCCACAATAAGTTATTGATACGTATTTGTATAGGTAGGCCGCGTTTGTACACTAGATAGATAGGTAGAGATAGATCGTTTCTGAAGCAGTGATGGCTCAGTGGCATTGGCTATGGACTGCCGCGCAGCAGGTCCATGGTTCGAATCCCGCCCAGAGCTTGAGCTTCACCGCATGGTGGAAGGGCATTTTGCGAATGCCCGCCTGGCTAGCGACCACCCTCAAGTAGAAAATCTATCGCCAAGCACCTAACGGTGTGTTCCGGCAGCAGTCCTTGAGAGCCAATGAAATAACAGGCAAAATGAGACTTAACAGGTATGTCTCAAGTTGATGGGCGCAGTGCAGTTCGTCACTTGTGATGAAATGCATCTGTTATAGGCAGAGGATACCGCTTAACATCAGATGGGCCTCGCGCTTGTTCCTTCACAATAACATTAAAAAAAAAGATAACTTTTTAGTTTACACCAATATAACATCAATTTAAGTGTTGTACAATTGGCGGTATTATCGCTAAAAAGATCTCTTCCAGCCAACCTTTGGATGGAGAGAAATTCAGCCATCATAGATGACGGTGGTGTATAATAATAAGATTGAACGTAGTAAAATAGGTACCTTATGCAACCTACTTTGTAGTAGTAACATATAAATATACTTACTTATTACGATACATATATTAGTCATATAAATGAGTTAAACACTACGTTTTAGTGTGCGTGTAAATGCTATGGTACGTGTTCGGACCGATCAATTTCGCGGGCAATTGGAACACGCCGCTTGCTAGTCGTCTATGTGTGATCTATGGATTTTTGTATGTAAAAATATCTTCAGTTTTTGCTTGCTCATTGTTAGTTGATTTTTTGACCTTGATTCTATAATATATAAACATTGAATTGGAAACCTAGTTGGTTTTACCCTTGATTGACAATATTGTGATTTGTGATAACGTATTAAAGACATTTGTACTTTTGGTGTGCTGTGCAATTGAGACGGTGCTGGTTCCTAACGTTGGAGCCTCGGAGGAGGACTAGAGGGGAATCCGGCCATCGGCGCTTGCGCTTGGATTCTCGTCCACACATGAGTTATTTGCCTATACATTATAAATTTGGCCAACTTTATAGTTAGGTTACTCTAGTGGGATCGCCGCCGCGACCTCTCAATCGAATTCCTCCCTGTGTAAGTTGTTGTTGTAACTTTATTTTCGTGTACTTTCTTTTCAGCCCGGCGAACGGCCGGCCTAGTTAAGCATTCAAAACAGATTGTCTAGGCAGAAGCCTCTCTGCTAAACAATCCCTGCCTGGGCAATCTGGAATGTTAACAGTACGTCAATAAAATGTAAATTATATGTTCGCTTAGGTAGGTAGTTGCAACTTCAGTCAAAATAACCGCTTTGGAGCACTCGCAGCGAAGATTGCTAAGCCGTTCTTAACCGTTCAGCTAAGTTAAGCAGTGTCCGCCGCGGTCATGACTT
The DNA here is from genome assembly GCA_963890685.1 of Plagodis pulveraria. Taxonomy (NCBI): domain Eukaryota; kingdom Metazoa; phylum Arthropoda; class Insecta; order Lepidoptera; family Geometridae; genus Plagodis; species Plagodis pulveraria. The sequence goes on along the minus strand of OY982951.1, from coordinate 35,524,615 downwards.
GGATGGGTGACGGCTAGTGACATTACTAATGAGCGTGCACGTGCTTCGGAGGGCATTTTTAGCCGTCGGTACCGGTTGTTGTCTTAGGATGGCAGTCGGTTTAGCACGGTGGCAGGGCATTTTGCGAAGTCTCGCCTGGCCAGCTACCAACCCAAAGTAGAAAATCTGTCGCCAAGCACCTAACAGTTTATTACGGCAGCTGTCCTTGAGAGCCAGTAATTATAGGTTAATCTAAACAACATTTTCGATCACATCATCATTTTCTATCCGGTGATATAGTGGTCAAAGCCTATACATAAATAAAAAAATCTGGAGGTACGCGCCTTCGTCAGTGCAAAGGTGTGTAACAGTTTAATGTTCAGTATGCCACATAGAACTACATTAGTTCTTATATCACGTTCAGCTCGTAACTTGGTGCAGTGCTCTTCAAACCTATGTAATTATTTGATCAACGAGCTAAGTTGTTTTTATACGAATTTCGACTGTAAATCCTTAGTAAGCGACTACTGGAATCATTAGTTTGCGTCGACTAAATTGCAGACTGAGTGCAAGGCAAGTTTGGACTTTAATTTGCTGTAAGTAGCATACTACTGCTATAGCAGTCACTTTATTCTTTTGAAGTTCTTTATTTCTTTTAATATTGTTATGTTTGTAGTAACGCCTGCTATGCGAATTACATTACAAAATTACAAATATACGAGAGGAAAAAATTAAGTCATGTGCGGGATTCTTCCACTCGTATGTTTGTAATTTTGTAATGTAATCCGCATGGCAGGCGTTACTACAAAAATAACAATATTAAAATTATAAGGTTGCGTCATTATTTACAAGTATAAAACCAATTGCAAAATTGGTCTTGTTTGTAGTATAACGTAAGTTGTACTATTGATGTCGCTCCATCCCAATACGATGGTTAAAGAACGATAGGAAACATTTGAGTTATGACTCATTGTCATGCTAGCTCAATTAGTTAGAGCGTACCCCGGCTAAAGGGGTGGATGGACGCGGGTTCGAATCCCGCACATGACTTAAATTTTTCCTCTCGTATATTTGTAATTCATTATTTCTTCCGCCAAGCCTTCGTTTTACTGTGTTCTTGTTTTAAGGGTATGTGGTACTGGTGAAATTACAGGCACAACTTTACATCTGTTTCTTGAGTAGCTGATCATAGTTGAATTTCCATTTTTTTATCTCGCCGACAAGGCCAGCATCAATTTGGCTATAAATTATGCAATTCTTTGGCAGAATAATCCTGGTACTCTCGAATAGCGACGAGTCGCTGTGGTTCGACAAAGACTTCGCTTTTCTGTTTAGTCAGATGTTTTCAATGATTCTAATCCTTGATTTCAAGCTATTATTAAATTAAACTAACTTATTACCACTAGCGAAAAAAATCGGTAGAAGTGAGTCAGCATATAAAGTGGATCAGTTAAAAATTAAAAAATGCTTCTTTTTCCGCACATAATCTTTTTATGTATGCTACGAGTAATTGTGTATTTTAATCCTGAAATTCGATATATTTCAATAATAAAAATATTTGTGTAAAAATACGTCGAGTTTGTTGCAGGTTTCAAACCTGGCATGCACGTTCACTTCACGCATTCAGTCGGCACAATTTACACAATACTATTATATTAATTCTTTTGTAAAATTCATGTCGTATATTTCGTAAAATAATGTTACCTAATAATGTTAAAATATGAATGTCTAGTCACTACATAATGCATGATACAATGTATATATTGCTATATACCACTGTCTTTACTAATATGGAATATTCACATATATCACTTATTCAAATAGCAAGCTGTATTATTTTAAAAACATGTTTATACCATGGTGCTATTACGTCCGCGACGCGGTGGGGCCCGCTCGATGCATTTTCCTTAGAAAGAACGCCATCTCAATGGAACCTCATTTCCTCCCCTTATCCCTTTCGTGTAGATTCGATATTCACTCGCCGTAATCGATGCTCGTCCTGGAGGTAGTAAATACACGAACACGAGCGAGATCCGACCAAAAAACTATAGGTACACTGAGCTTTACACAAAACGTACCCGACATCCGACAAGTGAGACCGCTGTATCAGTACGTAATATGATTTAATAATAAAATAAACGATGAAAGTTTTTTAAAATATCTAAAGTGTAATAAAGCTGTAATAAAATTTATTTTTGGAAATCCTCAAAGATAAAGAATTTTTTATTCACCAAAATGTGACCAATCCATATTATGTGGTAGCGTGATGAAAATTTCAATATCGTATAGTTATGCATTATTCCTCTAATTTTCTTGCATTTCGGATAAACCAAATGTCGTAGCTGCCACGCCCTGCTCGCAGATTGAACTTTATTCAATTCATGATTTGTTTAATTTTTCGTCACAATCTCCTAAGTGATCTGAATCGCCTCCTTAAAATGTATCAGCCTTTGAAAATTGTGATGCTTGTTTCTAGAGCATTTGTTTAGGTTTCAATATGGCGCAACACATCATCTTATTTTGGACGAAGTTTAATTATATATATTATTTGATATAATAGTGTAGCAATGTCCCTTTACAAATTATATAGAACAAACACGCTTTGCGCAAAATTAATATTTATTCTACGTACATTCAACACGCAGTTTCCAATAACCGTTGGTTTGGATAACTAACGACTGGAACCAAAATATTAATTAATGTTCAAATTCATTCGCCAAATATTTATTTTTCATTATTCAGCAAAAACTATTATATTTTGTTGTTATTTTACGCTAACATTCAGTGCCACATGTAAATCCCTAGTGATCGATGCTCAAATATCCAAACTGCTAGATGATGTTATAAAAGATGTTGTTCAGGCTAACCTAGAACTATTGCCGCTCAAGTGCAGATGCAAGAATACACTACTATGTGTTTGGCGACAGATTTTGCTAGTAGATCGTAATAGCTAGCCAATGCATCCGCAAAATGACCTACCACTATGCCATTATTCAACCAATCGTTTTATTTCAGAGAGCTATAACGACTGCCACTCTCTCATACATCGATCGGTACCAATGCCCGAAGCACCAGCATGTTCAGTAGTATATGCTACTAGCGGTCACCCAGCCAAGTCATGATCAGAGGAACCTTTCTTAACGTAATTAAACGGTTAAGGTGAAGTGGTAATTGAAATATGTCTGACGAGGGCATAGGACGAAGGGACCATGTTACGAATGCGGGTGACTGAAACAAAACCAGTATTTTCTTATTCAATTCATACAAAAGATCTTTTCTTTTTGAGCTTCTTATTAACGGAAACAATCTTTCTCGTACTTTATCGGTCTTCGTTATTGGTCGGTATTTACATGGTTGTTACATAAAAATAAGAAATAAAATTTGTATCGTTACGATTTACCATAAAATAGACACAACACATGATTGAGTGAAATTTCAGTGCTGTATTCATGATATTTTCCTATTGATTTTCATATATATCTCATATATGGACTAGTGTTTTCGGATCAGGCATAGCATTTGTCATATCCTCTAGATCGTTTTTTTTATTTATATCTGTTAGGCGTTCACTCTTTCTAAAATACGCTCAAAAATACCTTTAAAAGACTAACATCACCTTGACAACAAGTAAGAAAGCTTCGCTATAGCTTCAACTATTGAAACAGAACGCAAACTAAATATGAAATATGGCGGTTATATATATTATATAATTAAAAAAAATGTATTTAATGCCGCTAAGTGAATAAATTTTCAATAGGACATTTGTCATTTTGACAGCAGCTAATTCTGCATAGATACAAAATTGTATTAGTTACAAAATACAACAATTTCAACATAATATGTAGCTCGTAGCTACATGCAGGTCTAACAAACACATTACATTTGTAAATTAACACTTACATTTAACTCCAATTGCTTTATATGTTTTTATTTTCTTTTTTTTTTTTTTTTTTTTTTACTATGCTAAACTTTTTCATTCTTTCTAATATAATCATTTAATTAAGTATAAATTAACATATTTAACTTAAAAAACTTAAAATTAGTTTAAAAAAAAAAAGAAACTAATCCAATGTTCCGCTACCATTAGGCAGTGTCCCCAAAATGCTGGCCGCATTGCCACGTTGTATGGCAATGCTTATCCTCTGTGCAAAGTATATGCCAGCATTTTGGTCACAAGTAGCGTCGACCAGACGTTTTGAGACGTCTTTGAATAATAATTTGGCGCTCGGTCCCCACGGTCCCAGCGTTTCGACCCCAAAAGGCACAAACATGTAACAACTACTGAGATTACTATATTTGCGCCTTTTGAGGGCTTCTGCTAGTTCAGCCGCCGCGCCGGCCACTTTTTGGGTTGCGGGAAGATGAGAAGGTGCTAAGGTATCGACACAGGTAGCGTCCCATACCAGAGGCCTTCCCATCCTCCAAGGAATCAAAGTCATGCCGTCCGGCCTCTTACCATCGCCACGTACAAGGCCACTAGGTTCCAAGATGGCAGCGCAGTTGGCGGTGGTAAGAGCGCGGCGAATAATGTCATTAAGTCCGGCGTGGCGGGGAATTCTTCCGGTGCTTCTCGTACAGGACAGGCCGTGGTGACCGAGTTGGTCGACGCTACTGCCACAATGGCAGCGGTGAGGAGCACAGCACGATGCACCCAAGCGGAGGGAGGTAGCAATCCTAAAAGTGGAGGAATCTATTAGTGTTCCGGTGTTTGGCGAAGGGAGGGCCTGTAGCCACAAACCTGATTCCCACTCAGAAACTGCTAAAAGTCGGGCACGATCTGTAGAACTGGAGCACGTATTTAAAAGTTGATTCCGCACTTGCTCACAGATCGGCCGGTCCCATAGCTTCTGAGAAGATGTAGTTTTAGGGAAATCAGTGTTTGGGCATATTGCTGTCCAAGCTTCCCTAGCCTCGTTCATATGTGCAATATTCAGACTCACATTATCGACGCTAGTGCCGAGAATTTTTCAACTAAATTTTTATTGCTATGAACAGAGGAAAGGAAAGCAGGGAGAGCAACACCCGAGGTGGATCGGATGCCTAGGCCACCCATGGACACCGGAAGGGAAGCCTGCAGCCACTCCCTATCTAATAAATTTACATTTAAAATTGAAGCCAAAGTATTTTTGATGGTCGCGTCCAAGTGTTCGAGTAGCAAAGGATGTTGCCAGAGCTGACAACATCTCAACAGATAAGTGAATTGGGGTGTAAAAAGACAGAATTTAATGATTGTAAAAGCCATGTGTGCGTTAATTTTGGAAAGGCGGTCCGAGCATTGATGAAAATTTTGAATTTTTCTTCGATAAAAAGTTGGAACGATTCATTCAGAATAGGTGAGCCTAACAAACGGAGCGAGCTGTCATCAAGTATTTTTATTTCTGGTGCCAAATCAATAAATTTTTGAATTGCCAAATCTTTTGTTGGGTAAGAATCTGGAATATAAATTTCACATTTTGATAAATTTAATTCTAGACCAATTGTTTTGAATTCTGATATTAAAAACTGTAAGTCATTGTATAAGGTGTCTGCGTCACCGCCTAAAGTCCCATCATCTAAGTACCAAACGTTTAGCTTGGATTGGAGACGTTGTATTACTGGGTGTATGGCGAGGCTAAAAACAGCTGGGCCCAGAGGATCACCTTGTTGGCACCCTACTGCTGAAGAAATTTCGTTGCCATGGTAAGTTAATTTTGATGAAGTTGCATAGCATTGCCAAAGAAAACTATACAAATTTGGAATTTTGTCTTTGACTTGTGTTAGTAGGGCTCCTCTATCTATTGAATTAAAAGCGTTCCTAACATCCACCTTCAAGAGCAAATCCTCACAATTTTGAGTCAAAAACGTTCTAACAGAATGGACGGCGGCTTCACATCCACCTCGCGAGCCAAAACCTAGCTGAAGAGGCTGGAAAATGTTCGTCAAAGCTGGTGCTACCTTTTTGCAGCAAATTTTGGCGGCAAGGCGGCGATAAGTCATTCCTACTGCAATTGGTCTGATGCCGCCGTCCTTCTTCTTTAAAGCGCATAAATTTGCACCGTATAGGATATCGATAATACTACCATTCACTCGGCCTGACAACATTAGGTTCACCAGAGCCGTTAAGTCTCTTAGAAGGGTCTCCCCAACTTCTCCGCTAGCACCGCATAGTAAATCTTTTAAATGCTGCGGGGTCAAAGCATCAAGGCCACCAGCAGACCCACTTTGAAATGACATAACGGCTGCAGAAACCTCTAAAGCCGTCACCTCAATAGTATCATCGTTATCTACTGGTGCTTCAGGCAGTAAAAGATCTGCTGGTGGAGGTGGATGTTTTTCCTCCAAGATCTTGAGTGTCTCAGGGGTCGACGGCGCGATTGTGTCACTGGAAAATAAGATACGTGCTGCCCCTCTAATATTTCCGTCACTGAGTTTGCTTTCCACTAGCTTGTAGAAACTTAAACTTTAACTTTCCACTTTCTTTATATGTTAATTCATAGTTTTTGTAAATGTATTGTACTATTTTTTCTTTTCTTGGTATGCAATAAAGAGTTTTCGTATCGATAATAATCAATATATACGATATATTGGAAATATTTACTAGGTGTCGCATCTATAAGAATTGCCTATATTAAAATTATCTAAACTAACGTAAGTTCTTATTCAGTACGCATTAAAATCTATATTGCCATAGCATATGGACTGTGCTATGTCTGAAATAAAGATTTTTGATTTGATTTTTGATTTGATTTGATAGCACTTGACTATGACTGCTGGGTCTATATATGAAGATCAACACATCAGAGTAAAAGAAACTGATAATAGTCACAATCGAACAGATATGTCAAATTTAAGAAATGTCACTCGCAACCGTTATACGAATTTAGATTTTAGTGTGAACAAAATAAGAACTAGGTACTAATTTAGAGCATTCATATCCACACGACACAATATAATTTTGATAGCGGTCATCGTAGTTTCAAAGTTGTGAACAGTTTTGTTTTGTATTGTCCCTGAATTTCCGTAACCATCTTCCAAACGGAAGGAACGACGGTAGCGTAAAGTGGCCATTCAAGCTATAAAGAGATGGGGTCGCCGATAACGAGGTAACGCGTATCTTCCAAATGGAATACAACGGTATGCAGAAACCTACGTATACAATGTATGTACCTATATATTCTACATATTATATACTTGAATTTATAACCTATATAAATATGTTTATTAGGTTACATGTGATTAGTTTTTTTAATATTGTTATGTTTGCAATAATGCCTGCTATGCGAATTACATTACAAAATTAAAAAAATACGATAGGAAAAGTTTTAACATAATTATACCAATATTAAAATTTGCGTCATCATTTACAAGTATAAAACGAATTGCAAAATTGGTCTCGTTTTTAGTATACAGCGTAAGTTGAACTATAGATGTCGCTCCATCCCAATACGATGGTTAAATAACAATAGGAAAAAATTTAGCTATGACGTCATTGTCATGTCAGCTCAATTGGTTAGAGTTTTTTCGTATCGTATGTTTGTAATTTTGTAATACACGTGATTATGTTACGAAACAAGCACGAGGTTCATCTAATGTTAAACGGTAACCTCTGCCTGACAGTGACAAGTGACGACCTGCGCCCATTACCCTGATACATAAAGTTGTTAAGTCTCATGTGCCTGTAATTTCACCGGTACCCACACTCTTAAACCGAAACACAATGCGAACTTTACTGCTTGGCGGTAAAAATAGTGACTTAGTAGTTTCCTGAACGAACTCGGTCACAAAAAGTTCTACTGCTAGTGTAAGCTGTCAGTTCTTCAGAAGGCGCTGCTGCCCACCTTCTGGTATTTTCCTCTACGGAGCCCATTAAGACTGCCACGGGAAGATAAGGGGTAAGGGGGTGGGCTATTCTAGCCTGGCCCTCCACGCAACACACACAGATATAAATAGTCTCAAAATTATGCACGTATAACCGTTTTTTTGCCGACCATATATTTTTTTATAGCTGATAGGCTAGCCTTGCACCACGATCTCAGCTTGGTCTCAGCAGTGATCATGTGGTCGAAGATGTTGTTCAGGCTAACCTAGATTTATTGGCTCTGAAGGACAGCTGTCATCACTCACACAGCTGACACACCGTTAAGTGCTTGGTGAATTTTTTTTCAACACGAGGGTGTTAGCTAGGCAGGATGCTTCGCAAAATGCTCTACCACCATGCAAATGCAAAATGACTATTCAGTGTAAGAACTTACTTAAAGAAGTAGGAGCCATTGGTGTACCCGAAGAATGGTACAGTGTAAGTGAGCATCCAGATGTTGCCGCCGCCACAGTCGTAGTACGGCTTCGACCACTTCCCGTCCTCGTATGTCACTGAGAGGATCTCGTCAGGCTCCCGGTCCGTGTGCACAGTGTCGTTGTATGTGTATGTGTGGAAACCTGAGAAGTTAAAATATGTTTTACAATTATTTACTCTAATAGATAGCTACCGTGAGGGTCCAAGCTAGAATTCCATAACTTCCCGTGGAAGACGTAAAAGGTGATAAAGGAAAAAATGCCAGTAAGTGAGTAGACCTTACACTGCGATCCCCATGAATCGTGAAAAGCGTGGGGATTATGGCTAACACGGTGGTTTCAACGGTGAATGTTATGGCTGTTAATAATGATAATCATAGCTGCTGCCCGTGATTTTACCGTGTAAGCTTTAGTTTATAGCTGTAAGACAAACCACAAAATATCTGATATTAAGTAATTATGTTTTTAAAGCTGATAGACTAAGTTTTGACCCCTATTATTTTCAGGATAACCTAAAACGACAACTGCTGGAACACACCGCTAGTGGAAGCACTTAGCCACACATTTTCTACTTTAGTGGCTAGCTGGCACACGTAAAATGCCCTATTACCATGCAAAAATATGTCGCCACAAATGGAGGATGGGATTTTTTCAGGCGGCTTGGGGATCGAAGTGTTAGATAGCAGTTCACCAAAAAGCGTTTCTGCCCACTTTCTGGTATATTTCACTTTATCGCTTCTTACGACTCCCACAGGAAGGTATGAAAGGTGCAATTCTAGCTCAGTAAGTATCAAGCTGACATAAAGCAAAATATTTAGAGTTCTTTACCGCAAAACGTTGTCACTTAGGCCTCAAACGTATACATGTTAACATATACATGTTCTTGTGTGATAAGGAATCTTTACGGTGGTATTCTAAGATTCTAAGTACCTGCGGCACGGCAGTCCATAGTTTCTGATCGGTTATCACTGCTTCATCATTATATACTTAATCCGAATCATGTTGTATAAATGTGTTCAAAACTATCTTTAAAGGAAAATCTTTAAATACATTTTACCTAAAAATGGAACCGATTTTTTTTTATAATCATCAAACCTGCCTTGTGCCTGTGATGTATTATTTCATATTTTTTATTACTTTGCTCGATGTAAATATTCAAAACTCTATTCAAAGGGACCACGGCGCGGTCCAGTGTTGCCGCGGCGGGTGCTCTTGACGCGGAGTAGGTATTAAAACACAATAATAAAAAAAGTTTCTTTGGACCAGCAGACGTCAACCCTAAGAGGTTGTTAGCATTTTACCAATAACCCTGTATATTATAACTCTTGTTTAACTTAAATACATTTTTCAAATTTCAAATTAACTCTGCTTCATTTCATCGACTTCACAAACATTTACTTTTATTAAGGGTTAATTGCGAAACTCTGTGTGAATGGGCCTCGCCTAGAGCTTATATTAATTTTGTTCAGAAATTAAACTTGGCTGTTACTTCATGGGTGATTAAAGATATATAAAACTACAGCTCGCGATCTTGTTACCTCAAATAAACACAAATTAAAATTGATTAATATAAAATTTCTGACGGTAGACCAAATAAATTTCTTAATAACTCATGTGACAAATAAACCCAATTAGTCAACCCGTGACAAAGATCACTGCAAAGTGTTTGAAACGTCGGGACAAAAATAATGATATCTATACGCGATTTAAACCGTTTAAAGTTGTTTAATTACTACAAATTGAAAGGTTGTAAACCTAACATTTTTATTTTTAACAGTGTTTTTTTGTCATAACAAAAAAAACTTAAGCATATCAGCACTTAGACCACGCGTGCCTATTTTATTTATGTGTGTCAAAATGGAATATTGATAGGCAGTGTGACCCATTCGGATATAGTCCAGCATATCACGTAGACCACTGATAATTCCGGGTTCTCCCGATAAATATAGATAGATAGCACGATTTTCGAATTGCAAACAATTGTGCAGCGTTGTGTTAGGTATACTAGAAGACAACTGCTGAGCTACAGCGACGTAAACCGTACTGACGATGGCTACTCAGCTGGTGTTCCTAAAGATATTGCACGAGCTAGTTGATCATAATGATAGCATTATGTTAGACGTATTTGTTTGATTTTTGAAGCAGCGAGAGGCATTGGCTATGGACTGCCGTACAGCAGGTCTATGGTTTGAATCCCGCCGCGGGCCTGACCTTCACCGCATGGTGGAAGGGCATTTTGCAAATGCCAGCCTGGCTAGCGACCATTTTCAAGTAGAAAATCTGTCTCCAAGCACATAGCAATATGTTTCAGCAGTAGTCCTTGAGAGCCAGTAAAATTACAGGCACATGAGTGTTGTAACTGTACGTCTCAGTGTGACGGGCATAGTGCAATTAATAGTTGAAAAAATGCATCTGTTATAGGCAGAGGTTAGTCTACTTAACATCAGGTGGGCCTCGGCCTTGTTCCGCCAAAATAAAATAATAAAATATGCGGTCTCACGGTCTACTACCGACCGAACGAAACGCAGTGGCATTGCTTCACTTATTTTATTTATTTATCTATAGTAATGTCACAGCAGTATTTGTTTGATTTTTGAAGCAGCGAGAGGCATTGGCTATGGACTGCCGTGCAGCAGGTCTATGGTTTGAATCCCGCCGCGGGCCTGACCTTCACCGCATGGTGGAAGGGCATTTTGCAAATGCCAGCCTGGCTAGCGACCATTTTCAAGTAGAAAATCTGTCTCCAAGCACATAGCAATATGTTTCAGCAGTAGTCCTTGAGAGCCAGTAAAATTACAGGCACATGAGTGTTGTAACTGTACGTCTCAGTGTGACGGGCATAGTGCAATTAATAGTTGAAAAAATGCATCTGTTATAGGCAGAGGTTAGTCTACTTAACATCAGGTGGGCCTCGGCCTTGTTCCGCCAAAATAAAATAATAAAATATGCGGTCTCACGGTCTACTACCGACCGAACGAAACGCAGTGGCATTGCTTCACTTATTTTATTTATTTATCTATAGTAATGTCACAGCAGTATTTGTTTGATTTTTGAAGCAGCGAGAGGCATTGGCTATGGACTGCCGTGCAGCAGGTCTATGGTTTGAATCCCGCCGCGGGCCTGACCTTCACCGCATGGTGGAAGGGCATTTTGCAAATGCCAGCCTGGCTAGCGACCATTTTCAAGTAGAAAATCTGTCTCCAAGCACATAGCAATGTGTTTCGGCAGTAATCCTTGAGAGAAAGTAAAATTACAGGCACATGAGAACTAACAACTGTACGTCTTAGTGTGACGGGCACTTAGCAATTCATCGTTGACGAAATGCATCTGTTATAAGCAGAGGTTAGTCCACTTAACATCAGGTGGGCCTCGGCCTTGTTCGGCCAAAATAAAATAATAAAATGTGCGGTCTCACGGTCTACTACCAATCGAACGAAACGCAGTGGCATTGCTTCACTTATTTTATTTGTTTATCTATAGTAATGTCACAGCAGTCACCTATCTCAATCATGACTGCGTCGGGTGTTTCATAACTTAGCTGATCGGTTAAGTAAGGCTAAGCAAATTGCGCTACGAGAGCTTCAAAACGTCGATATTAAGTGGGAGAGTGGCCCCGGTCCTGGTGGCCAATTCGGATGTTACCCATAGGGGTAGGTATAGCGTGGTAATACCACTATATAAACGCTTGAAATTTGCTTATGACTGAAACCAATGATAACATTCATAGTTTATGAAAAACAAAATCGTAATAAAACTAACTGATCAGGAAGTTACATCACTATAAGAGAGCGCATTTCAAGACAGTGTAGCAAACAACTTGTTCTTGTAAGTTTCAACCACAAGACTCATCAGTAAACTTAATACAAGTAATAAGCTATCGGATATTGCAAAAGCAAGCAAAAACATAACGGAAGCTCTTGGTTTTTGGTATTGAAAATAGTACAAGATCACGCTGCAAGATTCCTGCCCCCATGTTATAGTTATAACATGGGGGCCGGAATCGACCACGGCATGTGAGAATTTGCGCATGCATGACGTAAGTGTTTTTACAATATTTGTAATTATTAAAAATGGGTTTTCACAACGCAATGCTAGAATCTTAAAATGACAAATATTGATTTACCCAGCCGCCTAGTCTTTATCAGCCAATCAAATATGTTAAGCAAAGTCCACTACAATCATTACTTTGATGAGTGACCGCTAATGACATTTATTACATAGCCGGTTCCAGGTTGTTGTCTTAGAATAACATACTAATAACATAGTATTAATAGCATACTATTATGAAATTTTACGAATTCCTGCTAGGCTAGCTACTACCCCGGAGTAGAAAATCCATCGACTAGCACTTGACGGTGTGCTCCGGCAGCTGTCCTCGAGATCCAGTCATTCTCGGTTAGCCTGAACAATATTTTCGACAATACCATCACTTAACATCAGGTGAGATAAAAGTCAATGGCTAGCCTATAAGCTATTTTTTACATATATTTAAATAGCAATACAATGTAAGTATAGACAATCAAAATAAAAGCATCAATGAAGGCAACTACTGAAATATCGCGGTAGGATCCTGTCCTACCATAACAACATTGAGCTCGTAGAACAATATTGTTGTGAACTCTTCCTGCCGACAATTCAAAAGTTGTTCACAATTAGCGCGGCTATGAGTCAAACGTTAACAAAAGGGAGCTCTGCACTAAGGTTTATTACCAGATTTTATCGGGAAACTTCGCCCTTTGCGGCCGGGAAAAGATTTAGGGTTGGCAACAAACGCTTTGTAAGAAGTCGTGGTTTGTTGGCGGACTTTGTACTGTTATTGTTTTAAATTTGAAGAATTCAAACTGTATTTTTAAAAATATAGGAATTTTTATGATCAAGAAAATTTAGCAATATATTTGTCGGGTTTTTATGTGGAATCTGAAAACATGGCATATCAGGAAGCAAGTTCCTTAACTAGTTTCCTGATATGCCATGTTTTCAGATTCAGACCTTATTCTAGTTTTTTATTTCCCTTCTTTCCTTCGTTTTAGTAGTTGTTCCTTCGATTTTAGTAATTGTTCATATAAATAAAATAAGTGAGGCAGAGATTACCGGTTAACGCCAAATAGGCCTTGGACATGTAATTTTTTTTATTTGTTTGATGACGCAATAAGCACGTGGTTCTTCTGATATTACCGGTAACCTCTGCCTATAATAGATGCATTTAGTGAAAAGTGACTATCTGAACTGCCCCTCCTCACCCTAAGATTAGTGCTTGTAATTTATCTTTATGATGACATAACAATCCAAACCGGACCACGTAAATGCGAAGATTATTGCTTGGCAGATGAATAAGGTACGATGGCAGTACGTCCCTGATGAAATCATTCACAAAAAAAATGTACTATTTCTAAAACCGACTATTAGACTATTCTACTAATAGACTATTTATAAAATACAACTTAAAAATTTGTCTTACCTCTTCTAAACTGATTGCGATTACGTATAACTTTCTCGGCATTCTTCCTCGCAATGTAGAACCACTCCGATGTATTGCTCAAATATTTGTACTCCACCGCCAAATCCTTCGCCAATATCGGACCTTCAGGCAACCGATACGCAAACGGACAAAACAACTGGTACTCCTTATACTGGTACTGATCGTAACAATTCCCCGCTGCAAATATATCGTCATCAAACTCAACCATGGAAAACACACTCGCATGCAGCAAATATTCATTATACATCACAGAAGCACCAGCGTACTTCCACAGTCTCGTCAGCATATTAGCTCTATTCACAGCAACGTCTGCTTCTATTCTAAACCTCTCTTGAGCGTATCTATCCACTACTCCTTCACCTAAATTTAAATGCGTTCCAGCTGTACAATTCTCGCCTAGTAAATGCTGCGTTTCTATTAGCCTTAGGAACTTGGTCACCACATCTTCGAGGACTGGTTTTGAAATTGTTATATTACTAACAGTTTCGTTCATATCTTTGGCGTCGTCTGCGACGGTTTTGGTTTCGTTGTCGTAACTACGTTCTACGTTGATAAAATGGTCTACTAAGGACACGTCGGTGGTGAGGTCTTTATGGGATGTAAAGTTTCCGAATAGTTTTTGGAATTCGGAGTCTCTCAAGCCGTCTTCGTCGTCTGGCGCGCCGTATGCTCTTAAAGCTGATACTACTGGGTCTTCACCGGACTTGTCGATGTTCTCTGAAACAATGAAACGGTGTCTGTGAGATACTTGTCATTAAACAACAACTGTTATACGTGATCTTCCAGGACGTATCCTACATGGGTTGCGACAGTTAGATAGATAGATACCACTTTATTGTACTTTCTTATTACAATTAATAGTACTTACAAAATATTTTAACTTAAAAATAGTACAATCGGCGGCCTTATTGCTAGGCAGTAATCTCTTCCAGGCAACCGTAAGCAGGAAAAAAAAAACAATTTGATTAGCATGGGGGTAGAGTGTAAAACAAAGTGGGATTAGTACACTAGTTACGTATTTATATATATACGTACGTATATAAGTACGCATTATAAATATTTAATATATGTATGAAATATAATACATATATATACAAAAAATAATATATATTGTATAAAAATATACCCGTAGACACCAACATATAATTAATAGTTGAAGTAAAATATTTAATCATGATTTATTCAGGAAAGAACATTTTAACATAATTTTTGAATGAGAAGAGCGATGGTGCTTTTCTTATTGCTACTGGTAATGAGTTCCATGAAGTTCAACAATAAGAACAAATTCTTTTTTTACACGTCACAAGCGGAAATCTATTGCTTATCAATCGATATCAGCGTGCAAAATTGCTTTTATCACTGTGGGTGGCATTCAAATATTTATCAAAATTGGTTGGGTTACAACAGTTGCGAAGAAACAATTTAACTTTCAAAAGTGTTTATGGGATAACAATATGAAAAATAGGAAGGTGTTCATACCACTCTAATGAATATTAACTGACATTAAAAACCTTATATTATGAAATTTTATATCTCTAAAATTCTTACTGGCAAAGTCACGAAAATATTACAAAACAAAATAAACAAACGGAATGAACAATATAAGGCTGATGCTTGCGTTTAATGATGTTGAAAAACATTAATATCCTGCGAAAATAAATTTATTCACCTTATCAAAATTTCACCAACAATTTATTCAAAAAAATATAATCTCAAAGGATCTCCGCCTTCACAAATCGCCAATTTTACGTAAATTCAAGTAAAGGCTCCTCTCGGTGGAAGTTATTTTAAAAATATATCCCTGGTTAAAAGGAAGCCTCGTGTAAGCTCAGATAGCCGGGTAAAAGCTTAATTGTGTGGAAACCACACCGACCCAGCAAAAAGGAGTGCGGCTTCGATCCCGGCCCATGGGTTTTAATTTACCTTCGTACTAAAATTTTAGGATCAAAATGGGCTAGGTTTTCCTTTTAGTTGTGTGTTCGGGGATATGTTCTTCACAGCTTAATTGTTTGGGCCTGTATCTACTTTGTTGTTCAAGCGGATTATCAAAATCATAATTAATTTTACTTGAAACGAATGACATTAAGTAATTATATCAAATCGGTCGAAGCACAAGTCAGTAAATCCGGTATAAAGAATATATATATATATATATATATTTATTTTATGGTGTCGGAACAAGCCCGAAGCTCACCTGATGTTAAGTGGACTAACCTCTGCCTATAACAGATGCATTTCTATAACATGAATTGCAAGGTTGTTAGGTATAATTCGTCTGTAATTTTACTGGCTCTCAAGGACTGCTGCCGGAACACACTGTTGGGTGCTTGGCGACATACTTTCTACTTGAGGTTGGTCGGTAGCCAAGCGGGCATTCCCAAAATGCCCCTCCATCATGCGGTGAAGCTCAAGCCTGCGGCGGGATTCGAACCATGAACCTGCTGCACGGTAGTCCATAGCCAATGCCACTGAGCCATCACTGCTTCAAAATTCCTCTGAAGGTTCTGTTGATTACCTTCTGCGCCTCATAAGACTCCAACAGGATGATATTATAACGATGGCAATTATAGGCCACAGGAACTCAAATTGTAAATAAAACGTTATATTTTTCATACAGTTTCAGACTCTTAGCGGCCTCCTAGCACTACTGTTCATTATTCATGTGCTCCTAGTATATTTATTACACGACTGCCCAAAAAAAGGTGAATTACGTTTTCAGGGTCCATGTAAGTATGTTTGTAAGTTTCTTTATTCCACCATAACTTCTAAACGGTCAAACCGATTTTAATGTAAGATATATCGTTATATTCGTATTGACAGAGCAAGTGACACTAGGACTATAACAGACATAAAAATAATCAAAAAACAAAATGGCGGATTTTAGACGCCATATTGTGAGATTTTATTTTTCTTTTAAATCTATCGATTTGGGTATTTAAATTAAGGGCTTTTAAACACGATTCCACAAATATATACAACTAAGAGTTTAATGTTCAACGGAACAATAATACGGATGAAAAAAAATACTTAAAGAATTGAAAATTAATTGAAACTTGAAAATAAAATTTAAAGCGCTATTCGCGAAGTTTGCGTAGCTGTTCTTAAACGATCAGCAAAGTTCATGAGTTGGATGGGTGACCGCTAGTGACGTTACTACTGAGAGTGCACCTGCTTTTGAGGGCACGTTAAGCCGTCGGTCCCAGTTGTCGTCTTATGATGGCAGGCGTTATAGCATGGTGGTAAGGCATTTTACGAATGCCCGCCTGGTTAGCTACCACTCTAAAGTAAACCTATCGCCAAGCACCTAACGGTGTGTTCCAGCAGCTTACCTTGAGAGTCAGTAATTCTAGGTTAGCCTGAACAACATCTTCGACCACATCATCACTTACCATTAGGTGAGATAGTGACCAAAGCCTAACCAATCAAGCACAAAAAATTCGGGTTTTACACGTTTTTATATAATTTAAACTTGTTCCCATAGTCGTCTCTTACAACACCTAGATATGGAGGAGGGGTAATTCTAGGCCGTCACCCCACGGGCATAGTACACTGAGGGGAGGAAACGATCCATTTCTGTTCGAGAGTATGTTTAACAACTCGAGTACAGAAATAGAAATTTCTCCTGAGTGATACAAAATATTTTATACTACACCTACGAGATAAATAAAATTACTATCAGTTTTCTCGTATGTATTCTCAGGAAATAAATTCTTTATGACTTCTTGAGTTGTATTTCTTATTTCCGATGGTGTCATCGTTATAAAATTGTCACTTTATCTATCAGATGACATTTTGGAAAACTACGGAGGCGGAGGAAATTGTAAATGTGATATTATATAATTAAACATTAACAGTCATAATGTCAACAGTTGAACAAAAGCCTCTCCTACTTAAAGGTCTTTGTCATAATCTACTCGCATGAGTCGCACACCACGTGTTCTGCGCCTACGCAGAATATAGCAACTAACTATAAACTAAAAAAAATATAAAAAAAAAATTTTACTATATAAATTTAACTAAAAAATACAATACGAAAAATATGAAAATATAACTAAAATAGTTTATTATTTAAGTTTAACTAGAACGACCATGGCTTATGCCAGGTTCCTATTACGTCAAAACGGATTGATTTACTGACAATGGTTATTAATCGACCTGACATATGTAGAAAGTGTTTCTATAAATTACTAATGGTACACAACTAAGTTGACATTAGTGAGTTACCGGCTGTTACTAAGGTATTATATAGCAATTACCAACACAATAGTCGTGTTTGTAATTGCTATATCAATACCATAATTACGAGCAGTTGCTTTGAGGAATAGCGGATGGTTGAATATAGATATCGGACATTATGCGAATTAATATCTTTGGCACGAACGCTGCGTTTATAACATCAGTTGAACAGAATAACACCCACCAAAACTATAGAAAAAAATAATAATTCGAGTTTTCATATAAGCAGTGATAGCTCAGTGGGATTGGCTATGGACTGCCACGCAGCAGGTCCTTGGTTCGAATCCCGCCGCGGGCTTGAGCTTCACCGCATGGTGGAAGGGCATTTTGCGAATGCCCGCCTGGCTAGCGACCACCCTCAAGTAGAAAATCTGCCGCAAAACACTTAACAGTGTGTTCTGGCAGCTGTCCTCGAGCTATTGAAATTACAGGCACATGAGACTTAACAACTATGTCTCAAAGTAACAGGCGCAGTGCAATTCATGACTTGTGATGAAATGTATTTGTTATAGGCAAAGGTACGCTTAACATTAGGTGGGCCTCGAGCTTGTTCCGTAACAATAACATAAAAAAAAACAAAGATTTTACTTTACAATACTTCATATTTTAGGACATTTAATATTATTTATCCTTTATCGAATCTCACCTGACGGTAAGTGATGATGTGATCGAAGATGCACTGAGAAAAAAATACTGGGTCATCATACTTAAAATACGTAGCAAAACAGGACACTATTACGCTTGTAGCCGGCACCATGTTGCGTACGTAGCTTTCATTAAGTAGCCGACATACTTACATCGAGCTATGTAATTTACTTGCCTTTACTACGTACATAAGTAGCTGTTAGTATGTACCAGAAAAGACACAAAGCTATTAAAACATGATGCATCCTACGTATGGAGATATGTGGCACAGTTACTGTACTGGCTCGGGTCTTCTAAAAGCATGGTGCATCCTACGTATGTAGATATGTGGCACAGGTCCTGTACTGGCTCGGGTCTAGTAAAAGCATGGTGCATCCTACGTATGTAGATATGTGGCACAGTTACTGTACTGGCTCGGGTCAAGTAAAAGCATGGAGCATCCTACGTATGTAGATATTTGGCACAAGTACTATACTGGCTGGGGTCTATTTAAAGCATGGGGCATCCTACGTATGTAGATATGTGGCACAGGTCCTGTACTGGCTCGGGTCTAGTAAAAGCATGGTGCATCCTACTTATGTAGATATGTGGCACAGTTACTGTACTGGCTCGGGTCAAGTAATAGCATGGAGCATCCTACGTATGTAGATATGTAGCACAGTTACTGTACTGGCTCAAGTCAAGTAAAAGCATGGAGCATCCTACGTATGTAGATATATAGCACAGGTACTGTACTGGCTCGGGTCAAGTAAAAGCATGGAACATCCTACGTATGTAGATATGTAGCACAGTTACTGTACTGGCTCGGGTCAAGTAAAAGCATGGAGCATCCTACGTATGTAGATATATGGCACAGGTACTGTACTGGCTCGGGTCAAGTAAAAGCATGGAACATCCTACGTATGTAGATATGTGGCACAAGTACTGTACTGGCTCGGGTCAAGTAAAAGCATGGAGCATCCTACGTATGTAGATATGTGGCACAAGTACTGTTCTGGCCCGGGTCTATTAAAAGCATGGGGCATCCTACGTATGTAGATATGTGGCACAAGTATTGTACTGGCTCGGGTCTATTAAAAGCATGGTGCATCCTACGTATGTAGACATGTGGCACAGGTTCCATACTGGCTCGGGTCTAGTAAAAGCATGGTGCATCCTACGTATGTAGATATGTGGCACAGGTTCCGTACTGGCTTGGGTCTAGTAAAAGCATGGTACACGTCCATGCAGTGGTGATGTCCATCATTCTTTACTATCCATGCCAAAACGGAATCCTGTGCAACAACCATACTTACGTGTAAGATGCAACATGCTGTTACTAAGACCAAGCCGCTACCTGTGCAACAGTTCTGCACTACAAACATAGAATGCACCATAAATAGTTTGTTAGACCTAAACTGTGTACTGTATGTCTGTGGATACACAATACTTTAAACAAATTCACATAACATTATTAATTATTTTATTATACTACTATAACTATACTTGTCTCTTGACATTATTGTAGGTACTTTAAACATTTTACTTTACAAGCGCTATTATGAAACTTTAGATAAGTTACATACTAGGTGATTGCACCAGCTAATGGATTTTGAAGTTAGAAGAATACAATTTATTTAAATTTCCATTTATTATCTTACTGTCAACTGATATACACCTTAACAAAACCCTTATCAAACTAATGCACGACAACCATACTTAAGTGACTACATAATAAAGCTGAGTAGCACCCATTGTAAAAAAAATACGAAATTCGGCTTGTTACGATTGTTATCACACTATTTAGAAAATATCCTTCAGGTGGTTTTAACGCTGGGTACTTTAAATTAATGCCACCTTGCTGCCTGCCATATAAAATTTTCAATCAATTCAAACAAGGGTACTTGATGCTGTCCAAACTTTACAACTTTTATCCACCGCTCCACATTATTTCTTAGGAAATATAGGTTGACGTCGTAGTCTTCAAGCTCTGTAATAATAAAAAAT
This sequence comes from Plagodis pulveraria, assembly GCA_963890685.1. NCBI lineage: Eukaryota > Metazoa > Arthropoda > Insecta > Lepidoptera > Geometridae > Plagodis > Plagodis pulveraria. The sequence continues at coordinate 35,504,019 of OY982951.1, read as the reverse complement.
GTCTCAAACATCGAGTATTCTGTTAAGTACTAAAATAATAACCAATTTAAAGTACTACTCACAATAACTATCGCAATTTTCTCTATCGGTATCATTGTTTACTGATGCACGTCTTGTTGAAGAATAGGATTATGTTAATGGTAATCTGAGTGTATTTTAACGAGTTCGTCACTCGGACGTTGCTTTCTTCTTCTCGTTATTAAGTTTCATTGAGCTTGCCGCTTGCGTTCTTTTTTTGCTGCTCCATCTTTTACAGCAAGGTAAGCTGAATAATATACGACTATTGGTTGGCCTTTGGAAAAAGCGTATCTTAAGCCAATATGTAGAATTCTTCTGTATATAAGATTTTGAAGTTTCTGTAAATTGATAATATACAATATGGCTCAATTTTTTCTTGAGCCTGTAAAAGTCATCCATCAGACTGGCCTTCCTTCATTAGAGCTCTCCCATCTTTCCCTAAAAATAAATTATTTACATTTTGATAAATCATTGATTACGTCATTATGATACTAAATACAAACGAAATATAGAGATTAACAGTCCCCCTATCTCTACCCGTGGGAGTCGTAAGATGCGACTAAGGATAAGACACCAAAAGGCAACAGCGATTTCTAAGGAACTGATAACTCACGCCAAGACTCTGCCAAGCGTTGGGATTAGGTATGGCAAACCCCCCAGATTAGGGGAGGCTGTATTCAGCAGTGGACAATCCGGCTGATACAGTAAAAGTATTTTACAAAGATAGAAAATTAACATACCTTATTGTACAGCTTGTAGTATCTACGGTGTTCCCGACAGACAGACCAAAGCAACCGTAGGTAAGCTATTCCTCAAATGGACACATACACAGCTTAGTTGAGAAGTTAAAATTCACTGGAACACTATACCTACTTGCATTTTTTCAAAATACCTCAATTTTGTGTCGCGAGATGCGGCGCGGAGCGCGCTTGGTTATGGTGTGGTAAAAAATAAATTTTGAAAAAATGACTAGGGATGGGCAGTATAGGGTTATTCACATAACATCGATATATATAAGTAATTCGGTATTTGCCATACGATATATCGGACTGATTTGATGTTTTGGCAAATAATTATTCTATGATATGTACCTATCGATATTTTATAAGCAAAATATTAAAAACTAACTGTAAAGGTGGGTAATTAATAACGATAACGAATCGAAACGAAAATGGCCCCGCTATACCCCTCACTCGCGCGTTATTGTTGCGAGTAAGAAGATTACCGGCGCCATTTTCGATTCAATTCGTTTCTTAATGAAATCGAGTTACAAATAATTATATTATGTTTATGAACATAAACACTACTAGTATATGATGAAAAACCAGTGTTTTTATTTTGAGGTTGTAACGTAATGATTGTTGATGTATGTCGTTATACATACTATTTTATTATTAGAAGTCTTATTAGAGTACTAGCTGTGCCCCGCGGTTACACCCGCGAGGTAATGCACGATGATGAAAAGTAGTAGTATTCCTATGTCAATGCAGCGCCTCATTAACCTCCATACCATTTTTTTTTCGAAATTGGTCCCACGGTTTGAGCTTGAAGACGTCACTCACAACCTTTCGCCTTTATAATATTAGTGTGATGTTGGCTTAGAGCTTGAAGACGTAACAAACATGTATATACACTCACAGTCTTTCGCCTTTATAATATTAGTGTGATGTTGGCTTAAAATCGGTACATATGTGTGTAATGGGAAATAATTTCGTTAACAGGTTTATATTTATTTCTAAATATAATTACAAGCACTATCGCGTGCTAAGCGAAATATATTTAACAAATTATTGGAGTAGTTGTAAAGTAGTTGGTTTAGGCATCTGACGCGATATCGGAGGACGCGGTTTCGATTCCCGCCTTGGGCATAAAATTTTGTACTCCAATAATTTGTTAAATAGGTTTATATTTAGTTTTTAACCCTGCGATAAGTTTTTATTTAGTTGAAAAACCTATATAACTTGGCTAACCATCTTCCTATTTTAATTCTAAATCAAGTTTTAGGTTTTATTATTACAAATCACTCATTGAGAAACACGATTACTAGTATATCTGATTCCTGTCCTGTCCTGTCTCTAATCCAAATGTACACGAAATGAACGACAACGATGATAATACTTAGTTAATAAGCTTTCTGTGATAAACATTTTCTGCGTAGGTAGGTACTCGAAAAGGAAAAAACTTATTAAAATAGATTTTGCGGAGAGTATTGGATATTGATAAATCGATTTTTATACTTCAAGAGATATATCGATAAATCTAAAATATCTATGCAACGACATGGGATAATCCCATCACTAAGCGTCAGAGAAGAACTCGGGAACCAATCAGTGGTCGAGAAAGCGTAGGCACATCACCCAATCACTATATAAGGTTCGAGACTGAGTTGTTCCTAGATAAAAAGGCGCGAAACTTTTTCGAGGGTTTTTAATGATACAGAATATTTACTATAAGTAGCCAGACTACTTATAAGTCGTATAACATAAAATATAAGTATTCTAGCTACTTATATAGAGTAAGCAGTCTATCTATTGAAAGTAGGTACCTACTTAATACTTGGCTTGGCTACTTTGCAGATAGGCGCGAAACATATTTGATCACGTTTCGTTTTTATGCGATTGTTACGGAATATGTACGAAGCCCACCTGATATTAAGCGGTAACCTCTTACTATATTTGAAGCGCTCTTAGCGAAGTTTGCTTAGCTGTTTTTAACCGATCAGCTTAGTTAAGCAATATCCGCTGCAGTCATGAGTTGGATGGATGACCGCTAGGTGACATTACTACTGAACGTGCACGTGCTTCGGAGAGCACGTTAAGTCGTAGCTCTGTCCCGTCTGTTGCCTTAGGATGGCAATAATTATGGCATGGTGGTAGGATATTTTGCGAATTCCCTTCTGGCTAGGTACCACCCTCAATTAGAAAATCTGTCGCCAAACACCTAACGGTGTTTTCCAGCAGCTGTCCTTGAGAGTCAGGTGTGATAGTGGTCAATGGTTAATCTATAAGGCATAAAAAACCGATGCATTTGCAGGGAACTGCACCCATCACCCTGAGACATAAGTAAAGTTGATACTGTTCGGTCTCATGTGCCTGTAATTTATAATCTTCTATGACCAGTTCTATGGCCAGTGAATCATTCATTATAAAGACATATTAACCCATTGGCATCGGCGATAATTATAACAATAGAATTTCATTCATAAATTGGCCATAGTGGTCCAGTCCGATTTCAACTTATTAATATGTCTTTATAATGAATGATTCACTGGCTCTCAAAGACTGAGCTGGGATGCTAAACTCTAGAATATTTGCTTGAGGTAGGTAGGTACCAACGTCGTAAAGGTCGCTATTTCTAAAGCGTTAGTAATAATAGCAAAGTTGAATCAACTTATTGTTGTTTGTTTATTGTTTTCCAAAAAAATATTATAAATCATCAAAACAACAAGTTGTTGTTGAAAAAGTTATTTGTTGTAAAGTGAATGGTAGGTATTAATTTGTTGTCGACGTTAATTACTAACCAAAAATTATGATGTTGGCCAAAGCTACCAAGTAGGTACTTACCTACTGTACCGACATAAAAATAACAACTTTGCCCAGGTTCTAAAAAGCGAGCTCTCTTTTGGAATCCTTTCGTGGGTAGTACCTATACCTGCGACCTTTAGCGTGTATCTATATTTTACTGATTTTGAAAGTTGATATTTTTATAAATATCGAATTTCTATAAATATTACAAAACTTGGGATAATCCATGCACATCAGTACAAGATCCCGTGGTGCAGTAAATAAAAAAAGGCCAATTTGAAGGTGACAAATGCCTATTTTTTTTTCTAAACCGGGTAATGTTGACATTTTTCGCGGTTGTTGGTAGGTTGCTAATGCTAATACGCTAAGCTATATGTCGATGATTAGATCCTTAAAATTAACGCTTGATTCTTGGTGAGGTCTTGTTTGCAGCGTCTGATACGGCTTTTAGGTAGATAGGTATTTAAGTTAAGTACTTTATGTGATTTGTAACAAAAAGAGATAATACGTAAAGAAATGTTAGTAACATCGCATTTGTACACACATTCAAACGATTTGCAATATTCGATGCAATAGGTAAATAATGATCAACCATACCTACCTACTAACAAGTTGGTAGGTATATACGGGAATGAAGATTGAACATTGTACATTAGGGTTCAAATCCTTGAACATGACTGTAAGAAGAATGTTGTCGATAGTTACCTAAAATAACTATTTCTTATTATGACAATCAAAAATCATTTTATGTTACCTACTCATCAGGACCCTGTCGACGTGTAACTCGTAAATATCAGAATTGTGTACGAACGCCGGGTACTTACATAACATTGTTGGATACGTTTCAGAAATAGGAATAACCACCATACAAGTACGTCACATACTTATAATGATTCGTCATATTTACTTATCAGGACTCTGTCTACGTATTACACGTATATAGCAAACTTGTGTACGGAGGCCGGGTACTTACATAACGGTGTTGAATACGTTACAGAAATAGGTATTACCTCCTTACAAGTACGTTACATACTTATTATGATTCGTCATATTAATTATCAGGACTCTGTCTACCTAATACACGTACACAGCAAACTTGTGTAGGGAGGCCGAGTACTTACATAACGGTGTTGGATACGTTATAGAAGTAGATATGACCTCCATTCAAGTACGTCACATACTTATAATGCTTGGACATATTTACTTATCAGGACTCTGTCTGCGTATTACACGTACAAAGCATACAGTAGTAGTACACAAGTACGGAGGCCGAGTGCTTACATAACGGTGTTGGATACATTATAGAAGTAGATGTGACCTCCATTCAAGTACGTAACATACTTATAACGGTTCGTTGTATTTACTTATCAGGGCCCTGTCCACGTATAACAAGTAAATGACATTTTTTTACACGGATGCCGACTACTTACATAAAGATGTTGGATACGTTATTGAAGTAGGTATAACCGTCATGTAAGTACCAACTTTGTATCATGCATAACGGTGTTATTCTTATTAGCTAGTAGCGTCAGACAAACAACTTATGTTTTAAGACTTTGATCAAATCGCAAAAAATATACAGCATTTCCATAGAAAAAATTCATTCACCCGCGACATAATAATATAATGAATGAAACACAACCCTTAACATGGTAGGAGCTAGTTAGGAATAACATTCTATATGTATGTGAAACAGTTACAAGATTTTTTCTCTCTGACTCAATTTATATGTAGGTTGCATGAGATTTTATACTTATAATGTTGCGGCATATAGTTATAAATATATTTTGTAAAGCTACGGTATTCACGCGTCTGAAGTCATTATAAAAGTAGAAGACGTACGTGTATGATACGTAGTTACTAAATCCGGGCAGGTACGTGTAACGTTGTTGTGTACTTATGTACGTATATACGGGATGACTACTTAATGTACTGGTGGAACATCTTTTTTAAGTATGTGACCACATTATAAGTACTAATTTCCAACGTCATTATGGAACATGGTGTTGCTCCTAAACGCTTAAGTACTCCTCACCATTACTAAGTAGCCGGCATCCATGTTACGTAGGCTGCACCCGTGGTAAGTAGTAAATTGAAAGCTTCTTACTTAAGTAGTTCATTTAAGTAGCTTTTTTTTCTCAGTGTGCTATTCAGGGTAACCTAGAATTACTGGCTCTTGGAAACAGCTGCTACAACACAACTTTATGTGCTTGACGACCAGATACTCTACTTGCGAGTGGTAGCTAGCCAGGCAGCCATTCGCAAAATACCCTTCCACCATGCTTCCAAAGCGCGTGCATTTACGTGCTCAGTAGTAATGCCACTAGCGATCAACCAACTCATGACCGCAGCAGACGTTGCTTGACTTGAGCTGATCGGTCAAGAACGGCTAAGTAAACTACGCTACGAGCGCTTCTTCACTTTGTGACTAAGCAATCGACTCAAATAGAACTCCGACAGAACGTGCGTTCTCTTTGACCACCGCAGTCTGGCAGCTGTTGTGTGCATTCATACAAGCAATTGCATACTTCATAGTGAATGCAGATCGCAGAACTCAACTCTATACCGCTCGTTATGGATTCAATGCCTGATTGTTTAATTTCTGCCTAAACGTCATCTACTACTGCTGTACTCGCGCTAAGGGTAGAAAAATATTTAACATACATACATATATAAAATCACGCCTCTTTCCCGTAGGGGTAGGCAGAGACCAAAGATTTCCACTTGCTAAGAACCATACAAATCTCTTTCGCTTCATCTACACTCACCAATCTTTTCATACATAAGTGAAGAGTTGGTAGGCTGTTCACTAGGTGGACTGACGATATCGTTAAAGTCACGGGTGGTCAATGGTCACAAGCAGCTTATAGCCGTTCTTTAAGGCGTACTATGGGAGAGGCTTTTATTCAACAGTGGACGTCTTCCGGCTGATGATGATGAACACAGACATTAGCGGAGGTTTGTCATAATAGGCCATGCTCGGTACGCGTCTTGGAGGATCGTCGCATCTGCTACATAGATAAAGTGATGATTCCTTAAAGATGTCACCAGCATTGAGGGAACAAAGGAGGTTTGTAAACAAATAATGTAGACATCTATAAACTGAACTAGTTTATAGATTTCGTCGAATATTTGTTTACGTTCAAATAGAAGGAACGGAAGTGGGGCTTCCCCCTTAGGTTGTGTTGCTTTTCCTTCACATGGAAAACTAAAATATTCGTATACGTGTATATAATGTGGCCTAAATACGGCGGATGTCGTGACTGTCGTACATCACGAAGTCAATAACAAACGGCCAAGTGACGGTCGTAATCGCTGGGGTTCTCTATTAAGTTTGTTTCTTACCAACTTCCTCCTTTATTAAAAGTACTTTTTATTTTTATTTTTGTTCTGAAACGTGAGGAATCGAATGATTCTTTGATTGAAGCGTGAGTGAAGCATTAGTTCAATTATATAATCCTGAGCGTAACGAGAGTTTCAAATGTTTTGAAGCAGTGATGGCTCAGTGGCATTGGATGGACTGCCGTGCGCAGGTCCATGGTTCGAATCCCGCCGCGGGCTTGAGCTTCAAAGCATGGTGGAAGGGCATTTTGCGAATGTCCGCCTGGCTAGTGACCACCCTCAAGTAGAAAATCTATCGCCAAGCACCTAACGGTGTGTTCCGGCAGCAGTCCTTGAGAGCCAGTAAATTTACAGGAACATGAGACTTAAGAACTATGTCTCAAGGGAACGGGCGCAGTGCAATTCGAGACTTGTGAAAAAATACGATATGCAAAATAACTTTGCTAACGAGCGAAAACTCACCACAGACACAAAAATGGTTAACCTTACCACATTGAGGCAAATGCTAGGTGCAAATAATGTAGTAAATTTGAGTCAATTCATAGTAAAAATGTTAATACATAAAGAATCTGATGTCACTAAATTTTTAATTACCGAAATTAACATAACCATGAGTCAAAAATTAAAAATATTCTGATTTGATCTGCCCGTGAGATGCCGGGCTAGAATGTCACCTTTCCCTCAAAGCTACCTGTAGGTGTCGTAAGAGGCGACTAAAGGTAAAATACCGAAAGGTGGGCAGCAGCACCTTCTGAGGAATTGATATCTTAAACTGCGATCCCCAAGACGCCTGCCAAGCGTGGGGATTATGGCAAAACCGCCCCTGTTGGGGGAGACTTTGTTCAGCAGTGGATCATCGTCAGCCGGAAGACGTCCACTGTTGAACAAAGGCCTCCCCCATAGGTGGGGGTTTTGCCATAATCCCCACGCTTGGCAGGCGTCTTGGGGATCGCAGTAATAAGATAACAGTTACTCAGAAGGCGCTGCTGCCCACCTTCCGGTATTTTTCCCTTAGTCGCCTCTTACGACACCCACGGGATGATATGGGGAGGTGCAATTCTAACCCGGCACCCCACGGGGAACAGCAGTGGATAGTAGAGAGAAATAGAAGTCACTGCCAGAATGTTGGATATTACAATTACTGCATGCGACTGTACCCTAGCATCAAGGTAATCAATATATGGAGCACAAATTTATTTCCTAAGTATTTTTACAAAAGGAATTGCAGCAAGTGAAACTACTGGTCGAACGAGATATAGGGGTAAATTCTCGGAGTAACGAACGTAGAGCAGTCGCTGTATTGTTATAGGCAGCTGTGCCTCTACATCTTCAGGCGGACGATTCAACTGACTCTTCACAATACTATTTTTTGAAGCATTCGTAGCTAAGTTTACTAAGCTGTTCTTAACCGATCAGCAAAGTTAAGCAACGCCATCCGCGGTCATGAGTTGGATGGGTGATCGCTAGTGACATTACTACTGATTGCTTCCGTACTTCGGAGGGCATGTTTAGCCGTCGATCCCAGTTGTTATCATAGGATGGCAGTCGTTATAGCATGGTGGTAGGGCAATTTGCGATTGCCCGCCCTCATCTCAAGTAGAAAATCTGTCGCCAAACACCTAACGGTGTGTTCCGGCAGCTGTCCTTGAGAGCCAGTAATTCTAGATGCCCGCTCTCACCTACCAAGTAGAAAATCTGTCACCAAACACCTAACGGTGTGTTCCGGCAGCTGTCTTTGAGAGCCAGTAATTCTAGGTTAGTCTGAACAACATCTTCGACCACATCATTACTTACCATCAGGTGAGATAGTGTTCAAAGGTTAACCTACCAAATTTTTAACAAAAAACAACCGACTTCAAACATACATATATACACAACATACGCATTAGGATAACTAAAATGCTACTCGTTACATCTCACTCAAATTTAAATGTGACCGCATGACAAGCACCAGCTTACGAATAACTATTTTTTTTTATCCGTATACCCGGGAAAGAGTTTTGAAGTAACACACACAAAAAAATAAAAAAAACAAGTTGAACAAGTGAGAACCTCCTCCTTTTTTGAAGTAGGTAAAAAGCAGACTAAGTTTAAACAAACGCGTAACTACCTATCATAACGGTTTCATTCTCCGCAAGGAGTTTCATAACCCCAGCTGTAATAAGGTATTTGGAACGTGGAAAATCTCACTTACGTAATATGCTTACCAGTATAATATTCACAGGTATGTGAGTTTAAGAATCGGTGTTATTGAATTGGAGAAAGAACTTGAACTTTGACCTTAAAGGAGAACATACAACGAGAAAAAATACACAACGACTTCATGCAAGTATAGGAGATTGGTGTATATTTATTAATTGCTGAACTGACTTCGACCTCAACTTCATCCGATGTTAAGTAATTTAAAATAGGGAACAGGCACTTACGGACAACGACCAGAACATATGGTTAGGTGCTGGGTGCCAGATTTTCTATTTGAGGGCAGTATTTATCAGCCAGGCGGGCATTAGAAAATACTCTACCACCATGCAGTGTCGAAAATTTCAGGCCATCCGAAGGTGTCCGATATAGTCTGAGGACTTCCATCCTAAGACAAAAGCAGTATCAACGGCTTAACTTGCCCTCCAAAGACCGGAAGCACTTAGTACTAAATTCCATTAATGGACACTCGTCCAATTAGTAACCGCAGAAACATTTACCTATAGCCTATAATTGGTTTGTTAAGAAATTACCGTTACAAACACATCAATCTTAATCACTCATTAATCTTTTTTTTTTATGCCGTATAGGTTAGCCTTTGACCACTATCTCACCTGATGGTAAGTGATGATGTGGTCGAAGATGTTGTTCAGGCTAACCTAGAAGTACTAGCTCTCAAGGACAGCTGCCGAAACACACCGTTAGGTGCTTGGCGACAGATTTTCTACTTGAGGGTGGTAGCTAGCCAGGCGGGCATTCGCAAAATGCCCTACCACCATGCTATAACGACTGCCATCCTAAGACAACAACCGGGACCGACGGCTTAACGTGCCCTCCGAAGCACGGAAACGCTCAGTAGTAATGTCACTAGCGGTCACCCATCCAACTCATGACCGCGCGCGACGTTGCGATCGGTTGAGAACAGCTAAGTAAACTTCACTACGAGCGCTTCAGCATCTAATTATAATTTACTGTAGGAGCTATGTAGTTGTACCTCACAGTTTTTTCTTTAATAAAGGTAAGCCGCCGTGAAAAGAATATCACATAATATACCCAGTGTAACATAAAACATGCCGATAGTCGAATACCAGCTACCGTAAAGTGGATTTGATGGTCGCTTGTAAAACTGGCAATATACCGTATAAACCGGATCCTGTTTACGACACGACAAATCGCGCCTTTCATTACTGCGAACGGGAGAATTGATGGGCGACGCCGTTTATCCGGGCCAATCTTGCGCGCCGTAAGCCTCCAGTACTGATGTGCTATTTTCGGTGTTGAATCTAGTGAAATGAAATCGATCTTTTTAGGGGTGAAAGTTTGAACTGATACTAGTAGAAGATAACCATGAGGCTGCTTATCCACCAGTGATGTTCCATGAAGATTAGCGCATAGAAGACATTTTGATTTTTGGAAATTGAGACGTTTTGATTTGTGTCCCTTTTGTTTTTAATAAATGATAAGTAGACATACGCACTTATGAACAAGCTAAGAATCGCTGGGAGAAAGAAAATGTTCACCGAAGAACCAATGTCACCGATATAGTTTTCTGAATTTACAAGTTGAAGTGGCAATGACCAGCTACATTGCTCGAGGTCAGTTCCTTGAGCAATGTAGCTGGTCATTGCCACCGACGGGGAATAAACCTTCCATCAGGTGGACTGCCGACATCGAAAAAGTCACGGGTAGCCAATGGTTACATGTGGGTAATAACCGTTCTTTATGGTGTTCTATGGGAAGGCCTTTGTTCCACAGTTGACGTCTTCTAGTTGATGATCCACTAGCCATTTTCCATCAGAACTGTGCTCAGCGAAGCTAGGATAAAGAAATGATTTTAAGAATGGATTTTTTCTCGCAGCCTAATCGTGTGAGTTATTAATTACACTCCTATTAGTACGGGTATGTAATGAGAAAAAAGACCACTGACGGAGCAATGTGTAATATATTTCTGAGCAGAACACACTACTTTCTTAAATTAACGAAATTTACTTCTGAAATCTGGAATCAAAAACATCGCAGCATATTTTCACATATTAATTAAAGCATAACACCAATATTGGTATTATGCTGGATTGAGTTCATAAAGTTGTTTCCGCAGGCACGGTGAGTGGAAGTACATCTTGGTATTCCAAAATACTCATTCATAACCAAATGCTGATCTCCTCTCCATAACATCATACCAGAAAACACCAATCAGCCACTCGTATCGTTTACCTCATGGATCTATTTTTCTCATTTCTATAGGGGACACAGACAGATAAATGTTGATGACATCTCCGTAACAAAATATAGCCAAAAACATTTCAATACCAACATAACATGGCAGCTACCAATCAGCAACTCGTAGCAATTTCAAGTGAGTTGGCCCTCGTCGATATCTTTTTCCCCCGTTATCTCGAGGAAAATAATACGTTAAGTGGAAACACACATCGGTAGTAGAATACAGAAAAATATAATTTGCTTATTATTTTAAAATTCAATTTATTCTGTACCTTAGTTAAGTAATATTCGTAATAAATTCACGACACCTAAAAATATTGCTCATGATGTCTTTAATATGATTAAAGTGTTTAAAATTATGTCTACCTATGATAATATTTATCAAAGTAAAATTATTGAAAATCTTTCTTGAAAAATGTACAGAATATTCTCCAAAACTCATCACATGATTTGTATAAGTATAAAAATCACAAAAAAAAGTAAGGAAATAAAAATTTTGTTTATTTTTTTATCCCGCCAGGTAACCCCTCTGGTATTATTACCAGAGTTTCAATTGCTTTTAAATATACCTACTACAATTTGGTTTTTCCTACGAAATCATTTTCCTACCATGAGTGCGATAAGAAACTTTACTGAATCTAATGAATCATTCAGTCTTACGTAATCGACTGCGATCCACGATTCCTTTCAAAAGTTCAGTACAGTTTTCCGGCCACTACACACACACACACACACACTCTCTACAACAGAGCAATAACAACGCATTTCATATTAATGTACAAGGGAGAAAATTCTCGAAATTGATGATTCGCTACCTTCTTTTTCCTCTAAAACAGATCAAATTCAATCATTATTATTGCATAATATCGAGCTATAGGCACGACAATGTCATTTATTTTTTTCAGCAACTAATTCTTGCTACAAACAATTTGATCCTGACAGTCACAAAAAAGCCGCGAATCATCGCCATGATTAGACCATCAGACAATTTTGTAAAGGTATGAATATGCATTAAAATGATTAGAGGTTCAATATACTCTTTTAAAATTTAAAATGCACAAATTAAAAAAAAATTGAACCGATTTCCAACACTAAGGGTAAAACCAAACGAGCGCATCGAGATAAATACGTCAATGAACGAGCGTAATTTTGTCAATCATGAGTCGCTGAAATTCGGTCGAGTAATTTTTGTTGCATACATGTGGATAACTCATTTTGCGTCGTCGTTTGGCAAAACTGTACTTTTATAAGAAACCGAATGCAATAGAAATTACGCTTTCGAAAATACACGGCTCATAACTCACAAAATTACGTTCGTTTGGTCTCACCCTAATAATTAAAATTTTAAGAACACAAAAACAACTTCACACATAAAATACGCATTATTTAGGGGATAACTTAAATACTACTGCATGACTACTACTACTTAAATACTACTTTTGCATGGTGGAAGGGCATTTTGCGATTGTCCGCCTGGCTAGCTACCACCCTCAAGTAGAAAATCTGTCGCCAAGCACCTAACGGTGTGTTCCGGCAGCAGTCCTTGAGAGCCAGTGAAATTACAGGCACATGAGACTTACCAACTGCGTCTCAAAGTGACGGGCGCAGTGCAAATCATGACTTGTGATGAAATGCATCTGTTATAGGCAGAGGTTAGTCCACCTAACATCAGGTGGGCCTCGAGCTTGTTCCGTCACAATAACATTAAAAAAAAAAAAAAAAAAAAAAACTACTCGTCAGATTTCAAATTAAAATGGGACCAGCACCAGCTTTCGGAAATAAAAAAATCATAAAAATTGGTACAACCTGTAAAAAGTTATGAGGTAACGAAGACACAAAAGTCAGTTAAAAAATAATCGAATCGTCTCAGTAATCAGCGGAAAACAGGAATTATAAAAATTCATTACGTGTTTTTTCTATCAGATTCTAGCACGCATCATTCACTCCTAAGCAACAATAAGACCGCGTTTGAACACGCCTCATTTGTTTCAGTGTTTATGATGTTGCTCACACATTCGACCATGACGTCACGTCCTGCCTGTTTGTATTTGAAGAGAGCCGAGACTTACTACTTGACAGGAAACACAGACATCGGAAGCTTTATGTAAGGCTTTGACCTAACGCAATTAATTTTCTTTGAAGATAGCTTATAGAAAATGTATAAAATTAAATACCAAAAACTCAGTTGCTGGTTGTAAATTAATCATGTGAAATATTTTTTGTAATAACCTAAAGTTTTATTTGATTTTATTTGATACACAATATATCGGGCGAACTTGTTTAAAAAGATATTTCTAATTTAGGGAATGTTTGTTGAATAGCAAATCCGACATACGTACACTGACCTCTCATGGCCTTGTTTGTGACACCCCTAGAGCGTACATAACCAGTACAGGAGCTAGATCTTCGTGATATGTCCTCAGCGAAGCAAGCGTGTGAAGCCGAACGGAGCGAAGGATGCCGAGCAAAGCGAGCCTGCGCGCGGCACCGTCTTCGTAGCGAAACGTTAGTCTAGTATAATGAAACACAGCTAGCGTCTGATGAACCATTGTCTGATTCTGGACTACTCTAGCTGGTGAAAATATGTTCTTTGACTCTAGTGACCTCGAAGGGTAAACTCCGCCAACTCGCATCCACTTGATTTCACTGTCTCAAAATTGATAATTTTATGAAACTTAGAAGTCGTATGTATCACAAACCTCGTTTTATTTCCTTTAGGGAGAGTCCTTTCGTCCCTCACCGGCTCTACCCTCCTTAGCCGAGAAAAACATAAGTTCTTCAGCCTCCAACAGCATTTGTACTTAGGCGTAACGCAATACTATCGTGACATTATATAGCTACGAAACATACTTATTCAAAATAAATACATAAGTTTAGTAGCAAGGTAAAAATAAATAAAACCCAATGGTGAATGTAGGCTCAGAGTTTTTCAGAAAGTCTTTTGCTTACGTCGGAATATTTTTTGAACTTACCTATATCTAAGCTAAGTATATCGCTATTTTCAATAGTCACAGATTTATCATTTAAATCTCGAGACACATTATATCGACTGTGTTTTAGTACCTACCTATTACCAAACATGTTTAATTAACAAGTACCTAATAAAAGGCTAGCGTATTGCCACCTACCAAGTTGTCTCATACCGGAAGGCCGTCAAAAAAATCACAAGGCATTTTTTTAATATTTAGGCTAGCTCTTGAACTCTATCTTATCAATTGATAAAGGTCAAGGATGGTAAACAGGCCTATATGCCTAGAATAACTGGGTCTCAAGGTATGCTGCCGTAACACATCGTTATGTGCTTGGCGACACATTTTCTACTTTCAAATATGTCTCAAGCGTGAGAGACTGACTCCAGCAACCAAATAAAATGGAAAGTAATAGCAAAAACAACTGTTCATATTATGAAAGTCCAAGCACGGCTCAGCCTTTATTTTCTATAAGAAACGTACAATATTATATCTGGCGCTTCTTGCGCCATCTAGAGCTCGATTTATGGAGTTTTATAACAACGCACTGACATAATTTATAGCCCAATATCGCTTGAGGATCGCGTATTTTTATATTATAGAGTAACAAGTTGCAAGTAATCTGAAAATATATTGTTTTCTTTCAAAATGAACGCTACATTCGTGCGTTTGACATGAATGATGTCCTAGTTATCTTCGTTGCGTTGGGTAATAAAGAAAACCAATCGGCTTATGTTGCTTTCTCTTTTTAGATTTAAGGCAATCAAGTTTTACTTAAAAGCACTAAGTAGGTAGTGCTACTTATCTAACTATTTAGCATTTGCACTGTCTGTGAGTCTGTTTGTAGGTTTTATAAATGCTTTTATTGTAGTAGCTACAGTAGTGTATATGTCACCGTTTTATTGTACCAACCGTTAGTTTATAATAAATCAAGTTAGATTATAAACCGTCGATAGATTGTGAATGGAAACTAAAATTTACAATCGTAACGTTTAAATCTTCGTAACATTATAAACTGACCATGTCCAGCCGTCAAATTGTAATTATGTAAATCAACAACAATTTACCATAGATCTACGAAAGTATAACAGTGGCCATAAGCAAAATACGTAGGTACAGGTTTTTAATGTATTGTTTTTTGGCTATGTTTAACTTACCACCAGATATAGTAGAGTAACATATAACAGACAAAAATAGTAAATAATCACCAAAATTTAACCCGCATTTTAAAACCAAAGTTTTAACATCTCGCTATCCTATTTAAGCAAAATTACTCAAAATAAATCATTGTTAACCCAAAAGTAGTAACTGATCACCAAAAGTAGTATTTGATCACCAAAATTAAATTCTTGTGGCGCATCGCCGGCCGCGTACCTTCAAACTCGGAATGAATATGTTTTTTTTCTCTGACTATTATTTTTGTTCTTAACTCTATGAAATTAACTCATGGCACCTATAACGGCGACCTATCAGAGGACGGTTCACAATTTCGCGGGCGATTATAGATCGTTAGATTATAAACTGCCAGCTAGACATGGTCAGATTATAATCTGACGAAAATGTAAGCGTTAGATTGTACATTTTAATGTTCGTTCACAATCTATCGACAGCTTATGATCTCACTAGATTTTTTATAAACTAACGTATCGTACAATTATCCGGTGACATATATATAGTTCTTAGTATTTTGTTAATTTAGGTGGTGCTTTAGAAATGTAGAATTATTCATTAAATACCTCATTAATCGGTCGATGTGTCTTGTGTCGTATGAAAATTAATTAGCTCTTATATTCAAAACTCTGTTCTATATTTACAAATGTGATTACAAGGAGTATCGCTTGCTTAGCGAAAATAACATTTATAAAATATTGTAGCACTTCATTCATTATTTATATCGGATGCCTATTCCACGCTGCCACCGGAACCTTAACTCTTTCGAGACGAAGCTTTGTGCTACAAATACGATTTAACTCTCGCACTGATGTCGCTTCTCTTCTATATTTCTAAATATAGAAAGGTACTCATAGTAATTAAACAACCGTTTATGCATTGATGCTTATTATATAAAATCATATTACTAGCAACATTATTTGAAATTTCTAAATAACATCATCATATAGAACGATTTCCAATACAAGATACAAGAGCGAAGTTACCGTAAAAAAAAACTGCCTCAGACTTGAGGTTCCACCTTAATCTAGATGATATTAGTGAGACGATCATCAAAATATCAGAAAACCAATTCCACGCAAAACTTTTCCGATATTTCTCACCTCCACTGGATTCAAAACAATTGTTCCCAATACTGTAATACGAGTACAACTGCAAATTGTATTACAAAGCAATTAGCTTGTTAGCTGATTTACGAGGAGATGCAAACTCCGCTTAAACCGAAAGCGAAAGAGCATTCATTTTTCATTTCAATTTTAAATTTAAACGGTAAAAATCTGGAGCGGCATGCAAGTGAGAATTCGTGGCCACTAAACAACGGAAATGGTATAAGTTTAACTTTTGAAATGTGCTTTATTACTAAAGTTTTGTGCGAGTTATTAGGTTTTAAGCATATTTTTAGACTTAAACTACCATAGTGTATAAATTAAAGGCTGCTAACGCGGGTCAGATGATTTATAGTATAAAAATAAGAGGTCAACATTAAAAACATAAACTAGCTCTATCTATCTTTTTATTTTATTTTATTCGGAAAACAAACAGTATATGTAACTAAGAAATAACAACATTAAACTCCAGTAACAATTTACATGTTTTCGCATATAGGAATTCAAATATAGCAATATACTTGTCTTAATTACTTAAAAATAAAGATTATTATAACATATCATGAAGGTTTTTTTTTATAAAATACAAACTAACATACAATAGTGGAGAAATATTATGGTTTAATAAGAAAATAAATATTTTGGTCCTTATCTAACCAGATAGATGACTGATGATCGAAAATATTTTTCAGGCTAACCGAGAGTTGCTGTTTCTCAACGACACCTGTCAATTACAACTTTAAGTGCTTGATGAAAGATTTTCTATTAGAGCATGGTAGCTCGGTATGTGGGCATTCGCTAATTATAGGGTAGCCCTACATCAAAGCGAAGCGCTCGTAGCGAAGTTTACTTAGCTGTTCTCAACCGATCAGCAAAGTTAAGCATCGTCGCGCGCGGTCATGAGTTGGATGGGTGACCGCTAGTGACATTACTACTGAGCGTTTCCGTGCTTCGGAGGGCACGTTAAGCCATCGGTCCCGGTTGTCGTCTTAGGATGGCAGTCGTTATGCCCGCCTGGCTAGCTACCACCCTCAAGTAGAAAATCTGTCGCCAAGCACCTAACGGTGTGTTCCGGCAGCTGTCCTTGAGAGCCAGTACTTCTAGGTTAGCCTGAACAACATCTTCGACCACATCATCACTTACCATCAGGTGAGATAGTGGTCAAAGGCTAACCTATCAGGCATAAAAAAAAAGACGATGTGTATTTTTTTAATTGATATTTCTCGGATATCCTGAAACCTAGGCTAGGTCAGGTGAACCTGACGGTCGAAGATAGAACAAGCACTCAAGGACAGCTCCCGGAATGAAACAATAGGTGCTTGACAAAAGATTTTTACTTGTAAGTGTTAGCTAGCCAAGTAAACATTCTCAAAAATGCCCTACTATGCATCTACTCCGATAGATTATCATTACATCTCGTACAAGAGACAGAGCCAGCGTCGTATCCGTCGTTTGTGTCTATTCTAAATCGATTCTCGTGAAATTTTGTGAGCAGGTTCGATTATTAGCGAAATACTACTAACTATATACAACAGTACAGCTACTACAATAAAAGCAATAAGATACCTATAAGTTATTGCAGACTCACAGGAAGTCCAAATGCTCCAGCCCACTCTCAGTTGGCAGCGTGCCCAGCATGCTGGCAGTTGTTTTTATTAAAGATGTATTTCCGCAAAGTAACGCCTAAATATATTCATTATTTATAAAGGGGACCGTAATAGGTTACTGGTGACCACAAGAACGTTCGAGCCGACCGAGCGAAGCGAGCGTAGCGTGGCAACGACCGGCGATGCGCCACAAAAAATACATATGACTAGGCTAGGCAAGTTGTAAAACGTAATCGATACAAACCATTTGCCTAGCTGTTTGATTGAATGGCTGAATTCAGGATTATTCAGGCCTCTAGTTGAACGGCGTCGTTTAGTAAATAAGCTTTTTAGCTGTGACATATACATTTATCGTATAAGTAACTACTTATTTTTAAACCGCTACTGTAATGGCCGTATTCTCCAACGGAACGAGTTTAATTCGCCGAGACCGATCCGAGCTCTGTTTCGAATTTGATTGCCGTTTCAGTTATCCCTGATTCCAGCCTGGAGAAGGCTTGTAAGTGAGCCAGTAGGCACTACATTTGTAAAACTAATGAGTTGTTTTATATTTTTAAAAGCAAAAACATATTGAACGGCTTGTTTATTGAGTTTATAAAACACTGTAAGCGTAGTTGGCTTAGCCGATCTATTAACTTCAGAAACGTCCGTTGCGGTCTTGAGTTGAATGGGACCGTTAGTGGTGGTACTGGTGGTAATACAATGCTTCGGAGGGCGCGTTAAGCCGTCGGTCCCGTTTGTTGTTTTAGGATGGCAGACGATATAACATAGTGAGTGGATGGGCATTTTGAGAATGCCCACCTAGCTAGCTACAACCATCAATTAGAAAATCTGTCGCCAAGCACCTAACGTTGTGTATCGGCCAGCTGCCGGAGCCTTTTCCTTGAGGGTCAGGAATTTTAACCGCATCATCAATCAAGTAGTTAAAGGCTAGCCTATCGGTTATAAATATTAAAAAATAAAAAAAAACGGACCTAATGAGTTCGGTTAGAAGTTGATTCAAAGTGTTCTGAGCTCTCATTTTCATGGTCCGACTTCCACAAGATATTTTATAGTCTGGAGTCTAACGTCATTTTCTTAACGAAATAAGTATTATCATTATATTTATTAAAAATATTTATTTACCAAAACATGGAACCGACTTCAACACTCAAATGTGTGAAATTACTTGTTGAAGTTGATACCACGATATTTCAACCTAAAAAAAAGTACCTATTATCACAATATTGTGCGCATGGTACCGACTTCGACAAGTTATTTCACACTTTTGTGTTGAAGTCGGTTCCAATTATGGGTAAAAAAAATATTTCACCCATTTTAGTGACTCTAGCTACTTATGGGATCGATTTCTGTCACTGTCAATGACTATATCATCAGGATAGGAAATACTTTTCAGTTAATGGAGCTCAAAAGAGGACTGACCAATTTTGATGAAACTTAAATGGGACCAGAAGGAAAGCATCAATTTCAAATAAAAAAAAAAAAAAAAAAAAAAAACGATCATCAAAATCGATTCACCCAAACAAAAGTTATGAGGTAACAGACATAAAAAACAGACGGATTGAGTACCTCCTCCTTTTTTGAAGTAGGTAAAAAATATGACCATTTTCTATAAGTGATGTAACATAATTATTTGTTAGGCACTGTGTTTTTTCTCCATGAGTTGTTAGCGACAAATAAGGAAAAATAAAATAAAAATATAAGTATACATTCCGTCCCTTATGTATGTATTTTGACATTTATTTAGAAGACACAAGTTGTGTCTTAAAATTACACTCATTATCAGAAATTATTATAAATGCGAAAAAGATTATGAAGGTATGAGTGAACATGAGAGATGTACCGATTCGGATGAAATTAGGAACATATATCGTTTCAGTCCTGAATTTTATACATAATACATTTTATTTATCATCATTATCATAACTTCTCATCATTGAAGGCGGGTGAAAACATCGTGCGCCGTAGTCGTAAACTATATAATAAATATCATAGGAAACATATTTGGTATACAATCCAATCCTATTGTGTATATCGAATCTATAGCAGTAGAGATCAGTATCCTCGAACGAAAAGCGGTTAATTGGCCGAACCTTGTCTTTAATTTGATTACCGTGTTATTTATCCTCCATTCTAGGACGAAGATGGGTAATTGGCTATTCTCGGAAGCACTATATTGGTGAAGCCTCCTAGCCTATATAAATATTGACCTGATCACATCCAGCTCCTTCAAAATCCGTACTTGCCCTCCGCCTAGTGCGGTGACAAAATCGTAAGACGATTCTTTAATTTGATTTCTTTTCCCTTTGAAAGTCATAATTATTTATTAATTTTTGGCTACTACGAAGCTCTTATAAAGGCCAATCACAAAAATATACTATAAAAACTTTTTACTGCCACCTTCAGCAAAAAGGATGTAGGGCCACTGCGAGAAGAACGGTTAAGAAACTCGATGCCATTATTTTTTGTCTTTACTATTTTAAAATTTGCAACAAGGTTCTTATAAAATTATTGTAATATATATTACTCACGTTAAAACAAACACCAATTATATAATACTGTTTTTAATTAAAATCCTTTGAACATGCAGCTCGAA
Organism: Plagodis pulveraria; assembly: GCA_963890685.1. NCBI lineage: Eukaryota > Metazoa > Arthropoda > Insecta > Lepidoptera > Geometridae > Plagodis > Plagodis pulveraria. Next base: position 35,483,268 of record OY982951.1, on the reverse strand, counting down.
TTTTTCCTTCTGTGAGAACTGTAATTTCTTTAGGAATTTAATTATAAGATCACTCTAAACAAGCTGAGAAGGAATTTCTCTTCCTTTTTAGATCTCAAACCTGGTACTTATCTCTTATCCTTATTCCTATGGTGTAGTCATCGTGATGGTTGCCGTTTAATTTAAATTAATAGTATCTTTTGAACTTATTACATATGGTCAATAATACAGATAGTAAAGACTTAGTAAAGTTAATAGCATATTAATAGCAAACAATTTAAGAAAAAAAAAAGTTTTAAAAAATTCTTCAAAATATATCTGTGTCAATTGAAAGGTTAATTTTAAGCAGCGATGGTTCAGTGGCATTGGCTATGGACTGCCGCGCAGCAGGTCCATGGTTTGAATCCCGTCGCGAGCTTGAGCTTCACCGCATGGTGGAAGGGCATTTTGCGAATGCCCGCCTGGCTAGCGACCACCCTCAAGTAGAAAATCTGTCGCCAAGCACCTTACGGTGTGTTCCGGCAGCAGTCCTTAAGAGCCAGTGAAATTACAGGCACATGAGACTGAATAACTATATCTCAATGTGACGGGCGCAGTGCAATTCGTGACTTATGACGAAATGCATCTGTTATAGGCAGAGGTTAGTCCACTTAACATCAGGTGAGCCTCGAGCTTGTTCCATCACAATAACAAAAAAATAAATAAAAAAAAGATTTGGCATTTAGAAATGGTCGTATACGATTGGTCGCGTTGAGACGTTATGTTTTTGCGCGGTAGGTACAGTTTAAACCACGCCCGCCGCGGTAATTTTTTCTCTCTGCTGCTTTTGAGCTTGACTTACATTTCTTTACATATTTATTCGTAGGCTTAATCCAATATATTGTCAATCAACAATCAACATTCGAACGGAATTAATAGATTTTACCAGATACACGGACGTTGCAAGCCCTTCGGGATGAATATTGAACAATCTTTCATTAAAGTCTACCCTACTCCAGGTTCTTCACTGTTTCTAAAACACGAGCAGGCAACGGAGCCTTCTTTAATTATTCAGTGGCATTCGGAATTCTTCTTTGTTTTATCTACAGCCGAGAGAGGTGTGAATAATCGAACAAACTTTAGGAACAGTCGACACAAACACCGAGTTGATCCAAATTAGTTGAGCCTTACTAATTAGGAAACAAAACAAAGTTCTGCTTCTGACTCGCTGTACCAAAAATACAGTAAGAGCGTTTTGATGGGCTATATTTAGGTAGCTATATTTATGTACTGAAATGTTAACTCACAGTAGTTTACTTTAATTGATCTTAAGCTAGCCGTTGACCCTATATCACCCGATAGTAAGGTATGATGCGGCTGAAGATTTTGTTCAGGCTACCTTAGAATTATTACTGGCTCTCAAGGACAGCTGCCGGTAGCTCCGTTAGGTTCTTGACGACCTAAGACGAGTAAATACCTGGCTTTTGCTAAATGCGTACAATGTAACTCGTTGGTAGGACCACCATCTTATATGGACTCCTGTTCTAAGACAACAACTAGGACCGATGGCTTAACGTGCTCTTCAAAGCATGTGCACGCTAAGTAGTAAACTCACCTTACTAGCGGTAGCCCATCGAAAATAATCATAGGAAATTAATCGGTTAAAGCTTGTGCTCTCGCGGCGCTTTCCAAACTGACGTAGTTTCGTCATATTTGCAATACCAAGCGTTCAAACACAGTCAAATTTTGCATGCATGAAAGGAAGGTTCAAGACAACCTTAATATCTTTGCTTCTGGTGGGGCAATTTTCCTTAGTATTTTCAAAATTATTTTAAAAAATCGTTTTATATGCGACGTTTTAGTTTAACATTTAAAGATAAAATAAATATTTTAAAGAATGTTACGCGTGAAGACGTAAAAATGACTTTAGGCAACGGGTACTAGGAAATTCTAGGCTCTACGGGCGCTTCAAAAATGAATTGAAAGTTATCTTCAATTATTTCATCCTCAAATAACACTTACCCATGCTTCATACTTTTACGCGCATAACTTTTTACATATTGTTGTATTGTGCTTGGTGTTATTCGATAATACATGTTATTACACCTACTACACATACACGGACAGAATATATATTATGTTTCTAATCTCCAAAGTTATTGAAACGCACTTTTAATTTAATGATCCACCATATGAGATAATTAAGATACTTAACCTAAATAGACTTAAGATTCTATATTGTGTAAACATATTTTACTGTTTCTATGTATACAGTGCCTAAAATACGATTGTCATTACAAACTTGGCTATTACTGTCGCTGAACGAGGCGGTGAAACGTCACTGTGCTAAGTCAATTGGCAAAGTTACATAATTACGGAACTACCACATTAATATTGGCAACTTCTCGTAATTTAATTATTAGTTTCGGGTTCTTCGATGATTTGAGAGGGATTCCGCTGCGGAATACTAATTATGTTGTTTGGATAAGATTAAATTTCGATCTACTTTTGCATTTGTTTTTGGATGGTGAAGAAAATAATAAAATTGAGTTGTGAGTCATTATCACACACAAAGTTTATGCACCGATAAACAATGTATTGTTGTATGTTTTTGTAGTGGTTTTTCTATTCAGTTCGGATCATGCACTCGAGTCCAAATTGCAACTTGATTGATTATTTGCGCCGTACAAGCTTAGAAAAGTGTCATTAGTCATTCGAAATTTGTGTGGAAAAGTGCTTTTTAACGGATAGCGTGGAAAAGGTTTTTTGAAATTTGAACTTATTTTATTAAGAGTTAAAAAATAATTATGTACCATAAGTATTACCAACTTTAGTCATTACCATTTTGCTTTTTATATTTACTATAAATGTTTACTTTTATGTTTTTCTGCACCTAGCATTATTCTCACTGGAATGAGGTGAAAAACTGTGTGTTGTGCTCGGCAACAAAATTATTTTGTGTCTCATACTTTCCAAAGTTTCGGTACACTCAGGATTCTACACATTGAACTACTAGCTTTGCTCGTGGTTCAACTGTAGAATCCTTCAGTTGAACCACGAGCAAGTACAACATATAACAACTCGGCAATCTTGTGTAACAAATAGCTTTTGTTTTATATTATGGGTTTGTAGTTCAATCACTATAAGTGAAACCTGAACGGTGTCATTCAGGATAGAACAGAAAACGTTGGTAAACACACGTTCCCTGTATTTGGACCCTGAGTAATATTTCACTTATTGTTTTTATTATTATCTGTGTTATGTTTCATGGGATAGAATGGGATCTACACATTTAGACAGATCGTAAAGAAGGTCAAAGACTTAAACACCACTGAGTTAATCTGTTCTGTAGATTTTGCGCAAGGCATTGTGATACAAGAAACTGTGTGACTGTGTTGAATATCTTGTTGGAAATGTATGCAGAATCGTATTGTGATTTCATCACTTTTTACAACTCCTTCACTTGGAAAGGGGAGCTGGTACCCCACGAAGAATGCTTCTTGTTATTTTCCTGTTATTGCGCGATTCTACCATCGGCATGAAAATTGGGAATATGATTGCCGCAAGGAAAACGGACGACGTTAACACCCTTCGTGTACCATCATCTTTACAACCACGGCCACTCTGTGCCCGAATGGGAAGAAAGTTAGGCAATCCACATACCTACATAAGTTATGAAAGTGCGAACTATCTAAGTTTCTAGTACTGAGTTAGAATGTCACCTCCCCATTACTTCCCGTGGGTGTTGTAAGAGGTGACTAAGACTTATACTGCGATATCCAAGACGCCTGCCAAGCGTGGGGATAGTGACAAACACCGCCAATGGGGAGACCTTGTTCAACAGTGGACGTTATGTTTGATGTGATTAATCATTTCTGGGATCAGGCCATATTTTAACGATCTTAAAAGTCGAGTGCAAAACCCTTCTTATCATGTTAGTGTATAGGTCGCATAGAGTACGTGTATAACTTCTTATGAAAATAATTAAGTGAATTATATGACAAAATTCAAATTATCGTATAACAAGACATACGGGAACTAAGATCCTAATCTAGGCAATGAGGCTGAGCTGTCTCCGACATGCTCTGATGCCCAACCGAGATACGCGTTCAATTTTCTTTTCTAGATTGCTGGGGCCGTTTATTTTTATATCCAATGTTTGCCTTCAATGTCTGATAAAGTTAGGTATAAGCACGTCGCATATTATTGAATATATTAGATGTTATGTTGATTTGAGGAGTTGCGTATATCAAATTTTGCTTCGATATCTCGAGGATCGGTGTTCAATCCCTGGGTCGGACAAAAACAATGGAAAGTTCAGTAGTAGTCCTGAGTTTAGAACCACGCCCGGTAGATCGCAATATATAATATTGTCTCGTCATCGTAGTAATTTTCATACCAATCAATTATTCTCAATCAGATTCCAAGGCTTTGGCAAATGTGTTGTTTGTTAATTGATAAAAAATTCGACAAGCGCGATGAAAAGCGCAAGCAGGCTTTCTAGGGTGCCTAGGAACTACTCCTGAAGCTGCCTGGACAATACACTATATAAAATCGACTTCGATCTCGACTCGAAAATCGATTATTGCATGGCAATTACCGTCGATGGTTCGTGTGCGCATCTCTATTGCATATTGCACATCCCTATCACAAGTCAGTCTAAAAAACTCAAATTCGGAAGATGGACGCGTCATTTTAATCTCCGCTTTAATCTACAAACTAAAGTGAAAATCTAATAAAACTTGTATGGTGTGCCTCAGAAGAGGATACTGTCGTCTGGGGACATATTTTGGTAAGTCTGCTTGTATTGTCTTTATTCAGGATCTTATAGGCAACCGCTCTCCGATCGCTTTGGAATGTAATTGATTTCATCCCTTAATGCTGTGTGACCTCCTACGGTCATGCAACATATATATATATATATATACAATATACTTACATGTCACTAAGACATATCTGGGTGAAACGAGGGTTTTTAGCCGACCTCTTCGGGGGTATATTTTTTAGTATCTCGGATAGGCTAGCCGTTCGCTAATGGCGGCGGTCGAAGATATTGTTCAGGCTGACACAGTATTACTGGCTCACACGGACTGCTGCTGGGACACACCTTTTCACGCTTGGTGACAGGTTTTCTACTTGACAGTGGTAACTGGCCAGGCGGGTATTCGAATAAAACCGTAACATCATGCTTAAATGTCTTGCCAACCGGGACTTGCGAATGTGTGCCACTAGCGGTCAATCATTCAAGTTACGACCACAGCTCACATATCTTTTTTTGTTGAAAATGACTAGGCAAGTTTCGCTACGAGCGCACTTTTCAATGTATCATGAGAAGCAGTCCTTTTGTAATTTGAAGCCGGGAAATATAAAGTCATCAAACAAAAGCCTTTAGAATATACATAATATAGCGCTGGATTTCGAATTTTTCTTAGATAAAAGTGCTGAAACAGATTTTCTTAAACATTTGAAGGTATTTTTAAAGTAGATATTATTTGGTTCGTATGAAATCGTGCGAATACTTGTAACAGTAGGTATATCTCAATAACTGAGAGCGAAAAAGAATATAAATTTCAAACATCGAGAATACACGCACAAAATATTATTCGTTTGAAGACTTTTAAATACAAGCTCAAAGCAATATAAAAGGTTTGTTAGCATGTTTCTATATAATTACAATAAGTTACAATATTGTATAAGAGACGTCTTGAGAAATTATTTCAATCCACATATTAGTAGATGGTTCAACGAGTGTGTAAAACAAGTAATTTTAGTCGAGACCGTTTAACAGACCGAGCCAATACGAGGCTAATATGGGTTTAATGCAAAAATGATATACTCTGCTTTTCACTCGCATTGCGAGGAAATGAAACAATGATATTGTTAATAATATATGTTTAATTAAAGTTGAAACTGATATAAAGACAATGCTCTGTTTTGACAGAATTTTCCTCCGCGGGCTGTCGGGGTAGCATCCCCCCCCATCTCTTCCCGTGGGTGTAAGAGGCGACTAAGGGAATAATAGTCTAGGGTGGGACGCATTGCCTTCTGTAAATCTGTCTATAAATCTTTAACTGCAGTGAACCATGTTGCATACGTAGGAGATGTTCACTTCAAAACCATTTCATAGTATACATTACTAGTATAAAAAAATCATGTATATTTTAAAATTACAGAATCAGCAGCATTCTAAAATATACAAGAATACTTCCTATACATTCGTAGCGACCCAGTACACACTATATGTTGATCGCACCACGTGAATATTCGTGATCCCTGCCTCCACACACGTAATACGGACGTGACGTAATGAATGTTGTAAAATTTAATATAAGACACGCTTGCCGAGGAAAAGCTCTGAAAAAATAATAACAGCGGTACGGACAAGTGACAAGCAAAGCCATGAGAAGTCACAGTAGATACAAGTAGATCTACTACAGTGACTGTCTCGCCTAACAGTGGTTGCCTACGCACACAAACGGATCTTTCTGTCCTAAAAGATACATGGCACAGTATAAATCTTATCCAGTATGGATAGAATTTATCAACTGTCCACTCGTATCCAACACATGTAGGGTCAGTATAGTTGTATACGGTATGTCTGCTTACAAAGTGCGTTGTTAAATAATACAAATAACTCGCCTTAATTTATTCGTTTGCTTCAACTACATCCTAAAGTTGCCTGGTACAGATCACTAACTATTAGTAAAGATTATTATTAACCAGATTAATATTAACAAGATTAACATTAAAAAACATTAATATTAGTAAAGAACCCGGCCGAAACAACATTATTATTTTAAAGTATGTAATATGTCAATTCAATTTGAAGTGGTATAACGATAAAAATTATGCATGTATCTAAGGGAAGAACAAAACAGAAAAGCTTCGGTTTATAGGCCAGCCATTGGTTTATTTACCTTTTAAGTAATCAGGGCGTAAAAACGGTCAGTTTGCTTGTGAGCCCAATATGCAGTAACACCCCACACATCTCGACGTGACTCATTGGGTGCGTTTTTAACCATCTTCCAAATATGAGAATATTTTTTAATTCCACTGTTTTTTTTGTATGTTAGTTATGCGTTTACTCCGCCAACTTAAAACTGATTTCAATGATAATATTTTAATGGGTAAGGTATACCTCCAAGTTGGTCATATTTAAATGTAAGGTATCGTCAATTAACTGAAACATGTGTTTGCATACTTAATAGATAATTTAATGGCAATTGCAACTTTTGTCAATGGTGACCAGTGATTTTGGGGAGTGACTAGTACAACTGTGTAGTAGAGGCTCTATACTAAATCTACTACGGCGACCACTGGCACAGTCAATACTTTTTAACTTACACAACTACATTGTCCAGTCAAGACACAGTTTTGAAGCGCTCGTAGCGAAGTTTGCTTTGCCGTTCTGAACCGATCAGTTAAGTTAAGCAACGTCCGCCGCGGTCATGACTTGGATGGGTGATCGCTGGTGACATTACTACTGAGCGCTTCCGTGCTTCGCAGGGCACGTTAAGCTGTTGGTACCGGTTGTTGTCTTAAGATGGGAGTCGTTATAGCATCGTGGTAGGGCAATTTGTGAATTTCCGCCTGGCTAGCTACCACCCTCAAGTAGAAAATCTGTTGCCAAACACCTACCAGTGTGTTCCCGAAGCTGTCCTTTAGAGCTAGTCATTCTAGGTTATCCTGAACAATATTTTCGACCACTTCATCACTTACTATCAGGTGAGATAGTGGTCAATGGCTTACCAACCAGAATAAAAAAAAATAGGTGTTCAGTGACATATATTCTACTTGAGGGTTGATGCCAGTCAGGCCGGAATTTGTAAAATACCCTACCACTATGCAAAGTTTTAAAGCCACCGGAAGGCATTCTACATAGTCTATCAATGAGATAATAACCCTGATCAACGCTTAGTGTACCCTCCGAAGCACAGAACTGAATGCTACTAGGGGTGACACATCCTAGAGATGACCACTGTGCACATCCTCTTTAAACGAACCAAGATACGGCAAGGGTCGCTTCAATATGTCCACACAGTCCACTTGCAGTCAACATGGATAGCTGTGAGAACATATTTTGTAAGAACTATTAGTAAACAACGCTAAACGGAACACAATTCATACTGTATTTATATATTCTGAACTCTTTCCATTCTTTGAAACACATACAAAACAACCCAACAAAGCTCGACAATTTATCATTATTTAATCAGAACCGCACCCATTAAACTTTTGGGCTTAAATAACCTTTCGTGCCCTTAATTTGGAGGTTACGGTGTTCGTAGATTAACCGAGTTTGACAAAGGATGCAGTTTGGCCGTTCTGTGTAATGACTAAAGTTTTCGAAAGTAATTTAGTTACCTGTCGAGTTGAAGACGCAGGTTTAGCTGTTTACATTGTTAAACAGGTAGTAATTGCCATTGGAAGTGATCGCACTGATATCGATAGATACTGAGGTCGAAATCTTACTTTGAACTTAGTTTAGTCTCTACCGCGTCTAGCTTGCATTAAGGTAAATATTGTTAATGCTGAAGTTCCATCACTATCGGTCTAGATACGATTGCATGAAATCAAGCAATTGTAAAATCGTGATTAATTTAGGTTATAAAAGAAAGAAACCTGTTTCGAAGCAATGATCTCCGAGCGGTTATAGCTATGGACTGCCGTGCTGCAGGTCCCTGGTTCAATCCCCACCGCCGGCATTTTGCGAATGCTCGCCTGGCTAGTTACCACCCTAAAGTAGAAAATCTGTCGCCAAGTACTAGCAGTGTGTTTTTTAATATTGTTATGTTTGCAATAACGCTTGCTATGCGGATTATATTACAAAATTACAAATATACGATAGGGAAAATTTAAGTCACGTGTGGGATTTGAACCCGCGTCCATCCACTCCTTTCAAAGTCAAAGTCAAAAGTCAAAATCATTTATTCAATTTAGGCGTCTATGACGCTCTTATGAAGGTCAATTACAAATTTTAGTATTGAAATATTCTACATTGTACTGCCACGTTCAGCAAATAAAGTGTATAGAGCCACTGCGAGAAGAACGGGCAAGAAACTCGGGGCCATTCTTTTAAACATCTTTTAACAATGTGTTACATACATACTATATAATAGAGTTATTACAATATTTGTTTAAATTATGTAGGTGACAGGCAATAGCTTGGCGGAGGCGGAATTGTCCAGGCATTTTTGTCGTTTATGTAATCAGAAACTGTGTAGTAGGATTTTTTAATCAATATGTTTTTCACATGCAACTTGAATTTCCCTTCTGTGAGCGTTGTAATATGTTTAGGAACTTTATTATAAAACCGCACACAATTACCTAAGAAGGACCTTTTATTTGTCTTTGCTAATCTAAAACCTGGCACCGCTATTTTATCTTTATTCCTAGTATTGTAATCGTGATTGTCACTGTTTAATTTACTCAATTTTTTACGAACATACATAATATTTTCAAATATATACAGACTTGGTAAAGTAAAAATATCAATTTCTTTAAACAGATTCCCTAGGACCCATTTTAATTTAAAACCCATTGAATTGCACGCTTTTGTATGATAAAGATTGTCTCTATCTCAGCAGCAGTTCCCCACAGCAATACGCCATACGACATAATACTGTGGAAGTACGCGAAATAAACTAGGCGAGCAGTAGCTACGTCTGTTAACTGTCTTATCCTAAGAACTGCATATGCTGCAGAACTAAGTCTTCCGGAGAGATCATGTATATGTGGATCCCATTGTAAAGTGGAATCCATTTTGATTCCCAGGAAGACTGTCGCTTTGTCAATAGGGAGTTTATCTGGTCCAAGCTTAATGTTTGGTTCAACATAAGGAACATTTGGTAAACAAACTTTAAACATTTCGTCTTTTTTGAATTTAGGAGAAGATTATTAGCGGCGAACCATTTACAAATCTTAGATAATACATTATTTACATGCGTCAGTTCACTGTCTTTCCTATCTACTTTAAAAATCAGAGAGGTATCATCTGCGAATAAAACAATATCGCAGACATCTTTGACCATGCAAGGCAGATCATTAATATATGTTAGAAACAGAAAAGGTCCCAAAATTGATCCCTGTGGTACTCCCATTTTTACCAATGACCCGGAAGAAGTATTGCCACTTATTCCAACCCTCTGTAGCCTGTCTGACAGATATGACTCTATAAGATTCAGAGCTTTTCCACGAATACCATAGTGGTAAAGTTTACGAATCAGAGTGCAGTGCTCTACACAGTCGAATGCCTTGGAAAGATCACAAAATACGCCAATAGCATCATGTGAACTCTCCCAGGCTTCCAGTATATGCGACATCAATTGAACACCTGCATCTGTTGTGGATTTCCTCTTGGTGAAACCAAACTGATTCTCATTTAATAAATTATGCTTGTTAAAATGGGATAGTAGTTGTTTGAGCATAATTTTTTCGAATACTTTACTCAGAACAGGTAAGATGGAAATAGGTCTATAATTGCAAGGGTCAGATGTAGACCCCGACTTTAAAATTGGAGTGATTTTACTTTGTTTCATTAAATCGGGGAAGTTTCCACTATCGACACACAGATTGAATATTGTTTCTAAATATGGTGCAGTAATGAAAATTATAGACTCTACCACTTTTACTGACATACCCCACAAGTCTTCAGTACTCTTTATGTTTAAACTTTGAAATGTTTTTATAATTTCAAATCTTGTGGTGTGTCTGAAAGAAAAGTCCGGTGATTTGCTTGGAAAATTATGTTTTAACAGAGTTTCTGCTACATTGGGACAAGAATCCAATGACTTAGTGGCTTCTAGGGGCAAGGTAGAGAAAAAAAATTCAAATACATATATTCGCCACCTGTATTGAATCAGAGATTTGATTATTATCAATAGTTAAGACATATGTTGAATCTCTAGGTTTATTTTTACCAGTTTTACTATTTATAGTCTTCCAAATGGTTTTTATTTTATTTTTAGACTTGCTAATTTTGTTTCTAATAAAAAGAGATTTAGCACACAAGCAAACAGACTTGAACATTTTTGAATACTTCCTAACATAATCATGAAACTGTTTGCAACATGTTAAATTTTTCCTGCGATACAGATCAAACAAATAATCTCTACTTTTTTTTTTTTACTTTAGCCGGGGTATGCTCTAACTAATTGAGCTAACATGACATGACATCATAACTAAATCTTTCCTATCGTTCTTTAACCATCGTATTGGGATAGAGCGACATCTATAGTACAACTTACGTTGTACTACAAACAAGATCTATTCATGTCATGTTAGCTCAATTGGTTAGAGCATACCCCGGCTAAAGGGGTGGATGGACGCGGATTCGAATCCCGCATATAACTTAATTTTTTTCTATAGTATATTTGTAATTTTGTAACTAACAGTGTGTATTTTTTTTTAATGTTATTGTGACGGAACAAGCCCGAGGCCCACCTGATGTTAAGTGGACTAACCTCTGCCTATAACAGACGCATTTCGTCAACGACGAATTGCACTGTGCCCGTCACACTGAGACGTCCAGTTGTTAGGTCTCATTAGCCTGTAATTTTTCTGGCTCTCAAGGACTGCTGCCGGAACACACCGTTAGGTGCTTGGCGACAGATTTTCTACTTGAGGGTGGTTGCTAGCCAGGCGGGCATTCGCAAAATGCCCTTCCACCATGCGGTGAAGCTCAAGCTCTGGGCGGGATTCGAACCACGGACCTGCTGCGGGGCAGTCCATAGCCAATGCCACTGAGCCATCACTGCTTCAAAAGTGTGACGGGCGCAGTGTATTTCCTCTCATGACGAAATGCATCTGTTATAGGCAGAAGTTAATTCGCTTAACATCAGGTGGACCTCGTGCTTGTTCCGTTACAATAACAAAAGTGTAACTTAAAACGGAAATGCCAATTAACTTGTCCCTCTTGATGAGGTTTTTGTATTTTGTTGTCATATTATTAAGTAACTATATACACAAGTAATGTATAACGCTGAAAGTATAGTTATGAGTAAATTTTTCAATTTTATTCTGTCATGAAAATATCATAGATACGTATTTAGAAATCAACTTGGTCTTAAAAAAATATTTTCAAGATTCACATGTTATTTCTTACTGCTTCAAACTATGTAGCTATGTTTTGCTAATAAAATAATTTTCAAAATAACCTACCCTATTTATCGGTTTTCTATCGGATGCATTTCGGGGAGTGTGCCACGGAACTGCATGACTTGATTCCGCCATCCCCATTCTATAACCGGACATCCAGGGACACTCAGAAGCGCCACCGCTATATGGTTGATGATCCATTTTCCCGAACGAAACGATTTGCGTCCTCGTTCATCATACGAACCGCCAGGGAATGGAACACCCTGCCTGAGTCTGTGTTTCCGGTTAAGTACAATATGGGGGTCTTCAAGAAGCGAGTGAATAGATACCTTCTGGGTAAGCGCGCTCCATCATCGATCGCATCATCACTTACCATCTGGTGAGATAGTGGTCAAGAGCAACCCAGTTATGTATAAAAAAAAAAAGAGACAAGCAGTAAAATGTATTCCATATCACACCACACAATGGCCTTTAATAAAAGTATCCTTGTACAGTCATACCCCGGAGCACCGGCCCGGAGCGGAAGCTTTCCGTTGTAAAACCATTAGCAAGCACCCATCCAATTAGCGACCCTCCGTTGCTTAACCTACTCAATCGCTTAAAACTACTTGTATGTTGTCTTCTTGCCTTTCAGTAAAGTAACATTATACGAAAAGCTTCAACTTCCCGGATTTTCCATCAGCTGAGAAAGCATCGAGCCATTGGCTACGTATAAACCTGTATAACACTTCGCTAGGCTCCCAAAATGGTTTTTTCAACTCACTGCGTAATCCTTCGCAGAGACGCGGCAAGGATTTCTACTCTCCACACTTTCGCCGTAAAATTCGAAGGAAAATATACTACAACATATTTTTTGCTTCTACCTCGCGAAGCTTAGTTTCGACTGTATAAACATTTTTGAATGGTCTATTGCTCAGGTCTACGGATTTGTTCTGGTTTAGTTTATTGAATCGGTAGGGATTTTCATGTGCTCGCTATAATACATACAAAAAAGAATAAATGAGGGATAGAAGAACTTCTTAAGTTGTGACCAGTATTTTCCACATTTTAGAACATAACTGAACAAAATTATAGAATTGACGTTGCGATATTCTTATAATGTGCATGCTGTAATGGCAAAAACATGCACGAACATGGACTATTTGTCAACTGAATAAATGTAATTATATCATTTTATTTAAAAAATAATATTATTCCTAATATAGGCTAAGGAGCAGTAAGAGTTGCATCTCAAGGGTTTTGCACCGATACCCGTTGTATATAATTTCCCCGCGGGGTGCCGGGCTAGAAAGTCACCCCATCTCTACCCGTGGGTGTTATAAGAGGCGTCTAAGGGTAACACACCAGAAGGTGGGCAGCAGCGCTTTCAGGGGCACTGATATCTTATACTGCGATCCCCAAGACGCCTGTCAAGCTTGGGGATTATGGTAAACCCCCCCCATTATGGGGGAGGCTGTGTTGAACAGTGGACAATCCGGCTGATACAGTACAGTATATAATTTGCCAAAGGGTCTTAAGGGATCCTAGAGCCAATCTGTTTCGCGCATGGCGGAGCTCGGCCACTGCCAGTAGTCCTAACAAATTGTCTTATTAGTAACGGGTATCGGGTGATATGACATGGAGCGTGGCACGGGTCACTAGAGGACTCACCACTGGAGCTTGCGGTCAAACTGACCATATATACGAGCGGCGGCTATGTGCTCCTCAAACTTCAAGTGAGATACATTTTAAGATACGTACTTTTATGAAATGCCTAATTATTCTGCGTCAATCTGGAGGAATAGAACAATCACAAGTAACCTTAAGACAAGAGTATTTTACATTAGTTTAATCAAATTAATAAATGAAAGAGAGGCGACACTGGGACACGGAATTTATTGTTTAGTGAATAATTGGTGTCGGCGTTTGTCTCGGATATTTGTGGTTAGTGTCTACGTAGCTCTTTAGAAACTTAGTTTTGTCATTTTAAATGTTCACCTACCACAACCCTGTGAATTTTTCGCATGTATATTCCTGAACTTAATATTTATGCTTCTAGATTTTCAGTTTTCCGTAAAATTAAATAATTTGCCATAATATTCGGAAAAATTGTTTTGGATGGCAATTATTGTAATAAAATTGAATGTTTTCTTTCTGTATAAAATATCTCCTAATAAAATAAAATAAATAAAATGAGGTAGGTTTCATAACACATTAAAAAGTCACAAGACGAGCGGGTATTTCCAGTGATTGTTGTTTATCTAGAGTTTAATTATTATGATAGACATATTATATTGAAATTCCATGATTCTCATGGATGATTTCATATTATATCAGGTGACGAACGTAGCACTGTAGTTACTTAACAAGCAGTACATAGCCGTAAGCCCGACGGTCCATATGAATTAACGATTATTTTTTTGTTAGAGACATGGGTATGGATCTTATAACAATGACAGGATGTAGTAAATGCAATTAAAATGTTTTACCTTTCAGCGTACAAATGTACATTTATATAAAGTACATTTATAAATTTAAAGTACATTTATATAAATGTACTTTTAATTTATTGTGTTCAATAGTTTTAGATTATGATTGAAACATTTGTACGCTGAAAGGTAAAACATTTTGATTGCATTTACTACATCCTGTCATTATATCAATCATTTTCTGTAAAAGTTACTTATATAGAAAAGAACATTTTGGAACGTAGCGAAGTTTGCTCAGCCGTTCGCTAAGTTAAGCAACGTCCGCCGCTGTCATGAGTTGGATGCGTATCCGCTAGTGGCATTACTACTGAGGGTGCGCTTGCTTAGAAGGGCATGTTAAGCCATCGGCCCCGGTTGTTGTTTTAGGATGGCAGCCGTGACACATAGTGGTAGAACATTTTGCGAATGCCCGCCGGGCAGGCTACCACCTTCAAGGAGAAAATCTATCACCAAGCACCTAACAGTTGTTCAGGCAGCAATCCTTGAGAACCAGTAATTCTAGGTTAGCCTGAAGAACATCTTCGACCACATCACCACTTACTATCAGGTGAGATAATAGTTTGACTATCTTGACATAGATTAAAAAAAATAAAAGCCAAAATAAATTAAAAGATACTTTTTTTTAAATTATATTCGTAAACTAAGTAAGTAATAGTAAAAAACACAATCTATGTATGACAGGGTAATTTTTTTTTTTATTATATCTTTGAAATTCGTCAAAGGAGTAAAAATTATACTTAAATATAATTTATTGAGATATTTAACTATATTATTTAAAATGAACAAAGTACAATATGTACCTTTCAAGATTTTAATTCCGCCCTCGGCGGGCTTCATAACAAGCTAAAATTCTTGTACAGTAAATGCTAAAAACTGTACAGAAATGATGTCATAGGTTTTCGCGATTATTACACATAGTAACGAAACAACTTTAAACGGTTTAAATCGCGTTTATTTATCATTATTTTTGTCCCGACGTTTCAAACACTTTGCAGTGATCGTGGTCACGGGGTGACCACTATTGTACAGTATATCTATTGTTCAATCTGTACAGTATATATATACTGTGAGAGTAAGTGTGAACTATCTGTACAGTACATTTATGTACAGTATGTTATGGGAAATATGTAATCACGCACACTTGTTACCGTAAAAGGGGGAAAGGGTGTTATAAATAATTACAATTATTTGAGTGATTTATCGCCCTCATCTATCAAAAATGTCGCTTAGTTCCGTGCCTTTGAGAGTTCCCTTTAAAATTCTACTGAGACTGTTTTGTTTCCAGGTAGTAACTTCGTTTCTTATATGTAGGTAGGTACAGTCAGTCATATACAGTCACAGCTTGGTTTGTAAATACTTTTATAAATTGAGACGTTATTTAGCAGAAATCCACAATTAATAATACAAATAGATGCAAAGATACCGCTAAACTCGAAACTAAACGGTTGTATGTTCCTCACGACACAGGGAATCCTAGTGTGGGGACCAAAGTGCATTACTAGAATTGAAGTGTTAGTTTTATGTTACGAATCTGTCATTTTAAGCTACGTCATAAGTTTAGTTGCCACATAAATTTATTATTATTTATTATATATAGAAAGCTGGCAAACAAAAAATAACAAATACATTGGCTGCTACTACGAAAGTTCATGTATCAATAATAAGTACCCAAAGTGGAGTAAACATATTTTGATTTTTAAATGTGGTCACTGCCTTAAAATTAATATTTAATCAATTTAGGTCTTAATAATGTTCTTTATTAAATATTTGTTATTATTGTTATAATTATTTATTGATTAGGACAGGTTATTCATGTGATATTATTTAACACTTACGTGTTGTCGATGTAAGGATCGACTATTAATCGTTGAAAATTAACCTGCCCTAATCAATGAATAAAAATGTGCGTGAGTTTTAATAATATTATACAAATGAATTAAAAAAAACATTAGATTAATAGTTTAGATATATGTACACTTTAAAATATAATAATGTATCTAGTGACAATTTCGTATAATTTTCATGCTATGCCGACGTGCCGTTATAAACACCACGCCGCCTATCTGGAAGAATTTTCGATGCGTTTTACTTCTATATCGATCGTGTGCTTGAAGAGTTAAGTCATCGATGTTATTTCGTATAGAAGCAAAACGCGCCCAAAACTTCTTTCGGTTAGGCTCCGTGCTTATGGCGTCACATCGACTTAGCGAAAAAATGAAACAGATATATTTTTATATTTTTTAAGTTTTAGTTCTAAAATATCGATGTAATATTTTATTAAAATATTTGTTATTAATACAGATTAAGGTAATAAATTTTTCTCGATCGTGCGCTCGTAGAGTCAAGACCTCCTGAGGATGCTTTGCGTAGAAGCGAAACGCGTCGAAAATTCTTCCTTTGCTGCGTGGCATTTGTGACGTCACGGCGGCTCAACAGGAAAATTAGGCGGAATTGTCACTAGATATATTTTTGTGTTTTTTAAGTGTTTTATTAAAATATTAATTTGATGTTTTCATAAAATATTTGATAAATATATAATTATTACAGATTATGGTTTTCCAGTCTCTTAATAGCTACGAATAATTTATTAGTAGGTAAATAGATATTTTTAATTTGTTTGGCAAAGGTAGCATCAACCTTTGTACCAGAGCACTGGTACTAATGAGCAAGCACTGCGAAAACACTGCATGCATATAAAGGCCTTGAAGGGCGTGTCAAGTGAAATTTCTGGGCGAAACAATGACTTGGGGTGTCAAAAGCTGTGTAGTTAGCAGTCACATAGAACCTTTTAATTATACATTTACTCTAGATCGGTAATCGCACCCGCGTCCCCCGGGTCTACGCACTGAGCGCATTAGCCTCTCGGCCATCGAGACAGGCTCGACAAACGTTAATTTTGTTCTTTAATTTTATTACCGTCATAGTGAACGGTGCAATCATACCAGACTACGAGACATAATTTAAACGAAAGTAAGTAGTGCTTTATGAAACACTCAACGAGCGTTTCGATGATTTTAGTCACTTAGCAGGTGAATTCCACTTTAGAAGATCAGTTTCTGGATCTAAATAAATGTATTGTACTTTACGTAGGTATTGTTAACAAACCAAGTAAGATAGATACCACAATCTCACCTAATGGTAAGTGATGTGGTCGAAGATGTTGTTCAGTCTAAACTAGAGTTACTGGCTCTCAAGGACAGCTACCGGAACACACAATTAGGTGTTTGGCGACAGATTTTCTACTTGAGTGTGGTCGCTTGCTTGGCGGGCATTCACAAAATGTCCTACTACCATGCGGTGAAGCTCAAGCCCGCGGCGGGACTCGAACCATGGACGTGCTGAGGGTTTTTCAAAACTGTTTTATTCATAGGTAACTTCAGTCTTTAAGTGCAGCTCTTTTAAATTATTATTTGGAACTCCTCCACAACGCAACTATTGTAAATTTTCACATTGCTACCTTTCAATAAAACGTGACCAAGTATATCCTTCACAATTCCGTGTTGAAAATTTAAAAATCGAACAATCGAACGATTTTTTCAATGTTCAACATACGGACAAAGGTCGTAGCCGGCACGTGCAGCGCGTATTGAGTTGAACTTTGTTTAATATAATTCGTAGCTTTAATTTCCGTTACAAGCATACAATTTGTAAATATTATGTTCGCTTAGCATGCGATATATATATTGTTTTTTATGTTATTGTGACGGATCAAGCCCGAGGTCCTGATATTAAGTGGACTAACCTCTGCCTATAACAGATGCATTTCGTCACAAGTCACGAATTGCACTGCGCCCGTCACTTTGAGACATAGTTGTTAAGTCTCATTTTGCCTGTAATATCACTGTCTCTCAAGGACTGCTCCCGGAACACACCGTTATGTGCTTGGCGATAGATTTTCTACTTGAGGGTGGTCGCTAGCCAGGCGGGCATTCGCAAAATGCCCTTCCAGTGGGATTCGAACCATGGACCTGCTGCGCGGCAGTCCATAGCCAATACCTCTGGGCCATCACTGCTTCACAATTATGTACTATTAGAGTTTCAACCGTACAATAAATTAGTGGCTCACTGCGCTTGTCAGCGATCGAATGCCCAATTTAAATGTAAAAGCTGGCTTTTACATCTAACGATACTGATAACAATAAAATTTCATTCATAACTAGGACATAGTGGTCCTGACGAGGCCAACTTATAGCATTCCATGGATTCACCGTACGGGTGCCGGGTCCAAGCGTTGCAAAGGAAGTGGCCCAAGTCACAGGCACCTGGGACTTGACACCCAGGGAGTAAGGAGAATATAGAATCGTTAGATTCTTGACTTATTGCCAACGTATACTTCTAGTCTATAGCGTCAAAACTTGTAAACTTATATACCTGTTTGTAATAATGTTTCACTAGGATAAGTAGCAACATTAGTATCTTCTCTTAAACCTACGAATAGATGCAAAGAAGCGTAATTCAATTACTGCTTTGATTTCGGATTCATTAAGTTCACAAAACACGCATAATCTTCCAAATTCAATAGGATTGGCTCATGACTTGCCGCTTACAAATTATCGTATTCGATTGATCGTGAAGGTAATGTTGATGCGCTGCATGGTATAGTACCACCAAGTTAACTATGCAGTTCTCGAGGGCGCTACTGGTCAAGGAAATCAACTACAAACTGTCACAATTTGAAGGAATGTTGTAGTTCTTTTTTTTGCCGCCTGAACAGATAAGTTGGTGGGAATATACCACTGTTTCAGTTTTAATTTCTTTACATAATTACTCATAGTCCTAAACGCTATTGACGATTGTCTTCAAAACTATGTCAGTCGATAGATAAACTTAATATTTTTAATCTGCACATACGATTATGCAATCGGAGAACACCACCCATGTGAACAAAAATATTTTCTCCAATTTTCTTGCTTTCATTTTGGACGTAGCGATACCGTGACTATCATGTTGCAGCGCGCGCTGGTATGAGCTTTATTTGTGATTATCTTACTTTATGTGTGATTTCTGTACAGACAAATTTATAAGCTAGCTTCTATTTTGGGTATTAAAGGGCCTAAATAAATCCTCCCTTCCCCTCCTTCCCATGAGCTGCCTGCATGGTAGAAGGGCATTTTGCGAATGCACGCCTCATATTACCCTCATGTAGAAAATCTGTCACTAAGCACCTAACAGTGTGTTTCGAGAGCAGTCCTTGAGAGCCAATAAATTTAGCAACTATAATGTTTCTGGTTTGTGGGGGCAGTTGGGATCCAGATCCAAGAAACGTCATCCTATATTTTCCTTTATTTTTGCTCCATCGTAAAAACTGTAATACGCTCAAGCTTCAAAATTGTTGTAATTATATATAGTCAAAACAACATATAATAAAAACCGGATAATAGCAGCTCAGACTCCCGCTAAGGGTCTCGAAATAAAAAATAACGATTTGATGGTTCAATCTGTTTTTGGTACGGAACCCTCTGTGTGTGATTCCAACTCGCACATGGCCGGTTTCATTTCATATAATTTGGATAATCATTTTCTTTTTATGAACAACTAAAAGTCACATCGACCAGTTTGTTTAAAAAGGTTCATACTGTAGTTACCTTCCTTCAGGGATTCCCCGGGGATGGCCGCACAAATGTCGGAACATGGAAGGCAAATTGAAATAACAATGGAGTCCAAAACTTGTTTTAACAATAAATTAACAATTCAACAGTAAAACTTGTAAAAGCAAAAGCAATTTTTACTATATTGTACTTAGAGATATGAAAATTATATGAGACATTTTTTTAAATATTTCCTTATGATAAAGCGGCGAGACGAATTACTAATCACGCGCCTGAGCCTTACACTGCATATTACATTAGGCCGTATTCCATTTGAGTTATTTTTGATAATTTTTACCACATTTTGCGTCTATGGATCCACATTTAATATGAACCATAGACACAAAATGTGATCAAAATTATCGAAAATAACGAATTAAACGTCAAACGGTATTATATACGCCCTTAGTGGCACCGATCTACGTTAGACAGACTGCGCTTGTTACTCCGCGACATTATACGCTCTTATATTTCAATGGCCGTGTTCCAGTACCCTTCAAATTGAACACGGTAGGTTTACTTTGCACACTTTTGCTTTGAGGAATATCTGACATTCAGTGGTACCCACCACGATGGACTAAGTTCCTCTGTTGCTTAAGAGGTCTGTTGCGTAAGTATTATCACAGAATAAAAAGGATCAGAGAAACACTCCGCAAATACATTCCAATAAATAAGAGACTCTAGCTATGAATTAGAACTATGTAATATTTATATTCACCTACAAGGCATCTCTTTTTTTTATGCCTGATAGGTTAGTCTTTGACCACTATCTCATCTGATGGCAAGTGATGATGTGGTCGAAAATGTTGTTCTGGCTAACCTAGAATTTCTAGCTCTCAAGGACAGCTGCCACACTACACACACCGTAAGGTGCTAGGTGATAGATTTTCTACTTGAGAGTTGTAGCTGCTATAGCCAGGCTTTCTACTTGAGAGTTAAGTTAAGTAACTGTTATAGCTTATAGCCAGGCGGGCATACGCAAAATGCCCTACCACCAATGCTATAACGACGGCTATCCTAAGACGACAACCCGGACTGACGACTTAACGTGCCCAACGAAACACGGAAGCGCTCAGTAGTACTGTCACTAACGATCACCCATCCAACTCATGACCGCGGCGGACGTTACTCAACTTTGCTGATGGGTTAAGAACAGCTAAGCAAACTTCGCTACGAGCGCTTCAAAGTCTATCACAAAGCCACGCATAGCTCTGATCTCTTCTGACGCGGCACGCACCTAGAATAATCCCGTCTGGACGGATACGATGAGCCAGGCCTGGTATAAGTATAATCATTATAAACCTACATCACTGCTTGGCGATGTAATTCAATATGGAAGTTTTTTTCACACAGATATATCAACCAAATGAAACTTGCATAGTACAAGAATCTCGTGATAGTTGATAAAACAATATAAAGTTATTTTTATTTGAGTTCGGAAAACTATCGGTGCTCAGGTCTGCGCTCGTTATTGAACACAATCATGATTCCCAGACGAAGAACTCCGAATAAGTTTCAAACTGTTCGGAGATTTCCGGTGAATATTGCACTAGTTCTATCCGGTTAATATTTAATTGATGTTTTATAAGCACAGCAATTTAAGTCCCTCTTTAAAAAAACTACATAGCTTCGGATTGTTTTGAAAGGTCTTTTTGGGTAATTTGTTGGAGGGATACATACTGTGACCGTCACCGTTCGGCTGAGCAGTACAAGCCGTTGCCAGTGGGAGAAAATGCCGGGGGTATATCCATAGGCTGGTGAAGGTATGAAAAGAGTGGAATACAGTAAAGAAATACAATGAAGGAGCTGACAGTGGTACCTTGAATTCGTCTTGATATCCTTCGTCTTCACGGGTCCTCCTGGATGTAGCTTCTGGCCAGAGCTTCCTCACTTGCTTCACTATAATATTTATTTGATTCACAATGATATGATCACAATGCCCGGCGCGGATTAGAGCATATAGTGCTGGTGGAATCTTCACCGAGCATCAACGTACGTGCCGTGATAACGGAGCGTAAATGCAGACTGTTCGTTCTTGACGAATGACGACAGTATTTTTCTGTGCAGCAAAATATATGTTAAATTGTGGGTATGTATGAGAAATGGTTGCCTATGAAATTATGCCTCAAGTGGCGCTAAAACGTACCAGCTGGGATTTGTATAACAACTGAACTGCTGATGAAATTGCCCAAAAGCCTGCCCTAACCACGATTTTACAAGGCCATACTTAGAATAAAAAAGAAAGCTTACAATTGCCGTTGAAGGCGGTGTTCGGCACCAGTGCAGTGTCAATCGTTAAGTAGCTATACCTTACAGTATTAACATGAGTTTTGAAGGTATGAATTGTACAATTTCTGGGTTAATATTAAAGTAGTCTAATATAATTAATTACTGTATCAGCCGGATAGTCCACTGCTGGACACAGCCTCCTCCATTAGGGGTGCTTTGCCATAATCACCACATTGGGCAATCGGTGAAATATCCTGTTGCTTAGAAAGCGCTGATGCCAACTTACGACACCCACTTAGTCGCCTCTTACGACACCCACGGGTAGAGATGGGGGAAAGGGGTTGGGGACATTCTAGCCCGGCACCCCACGGGAGCCGTAAAACTAATTAACCCAGACAATTATTATTTACATTTGACAATAGCCAGGGCAGTGTGACGTTGGTTGCCTTTTGTCGGTTAAAGAATGTTCACAAACAATGGCTTCACAAATTATTATGTTTTTTATCAAAACTTATCAAATCCAACAACATTGATCGACTTACATATATTTACTTTTATAGATTTAAAAAAATACTCAATTAGATGGTGATTTTATTGTTAGGGTGCAAAATAGTGTTTGTTTTCGGTTACCATCTCATGTAATTGCCTAAGTACCACCATGAAATATAATTAAATTGAATTTAAAGCCCAACATTCATTTTTGGCTCAATGTTCTATGCAAAATATCAAAATGTAAGGTTTGTTACACATAACGTTTACTTGCTAGAAGACCCGTGGCATTCCAGGACAAACATATCGATAGACGGACAGCAGAACCTCATTATTAAGGCTCCATTTTGCCCTTGGGGTGCAGTACCCTTGTGGCTAGCCTTGTAAATATTTAATGATAGCAAACATTTTTTTTTAAGAAAATATTAAATTAACTTTTCTGAATGATAAAAAGGGCCATTCACGCACGAATTAACATCAAAATAATAATACTTTGACTAACTTCAAAGTTTCGATCAAGTTGCATTGAGCGTGGTCACCAGTAGACTGAAGAGGCGGGTGAAAGAAGCGGGTGTCAACTTAACGGGGGTAGATTTAAATCGGTCCCGACGCTTCTCAAGACGATGACACTTGCTTCAGTCTACTCGTGACCACGGTCAATGAAACGTCGAGGTTAGTCAAAATATTATTATTTTGATGTTAATTCGTGCGTGAATAGACATGACTTTAGTTCACGAAAGTTTAAAGAACATAATATTTAATTAATATTCGAAATTTAATTAAAATACGTCGAAAATTCTTCCGGTTTGGCTGCGTGGCGTTCGTGATGTCGCGTCGGCTTAACAGGAAAATTAGGCGGAATTGTCACTAGATATATTATTTAAGGGTTTTTTTAATATTAATTTAATATTTTCTTAAAATATTTTTTATTATTATATATGAATTTGCGCAGTGTATCG
Organism: Plagodis pulveraria; assembly: GCA_963890685.1. Classification (NCBI taxonomy): domain Eukaryota; kingdom Metazoa; phylum Arthropoda; class Insecta; order Lepidoptera; family Geometridae; genus Plagodis; species Plagodis pulveraria. The sequence continues at coordinate 35,459,481 of OY982951.1, read as the reverse complement.
CCTGAATCTATTCATTACCTTGTAGATATTTGTAATCATCTTTCAATATAATATGTTCCTGTCAAATTTATTGTGATATAGAGATATACCAAAATAAATTTCTCTGATGCCCCAAGGAAATAATATTTACGGATTTCATACAAGCTAAATAGATTTTCCTGTAATATATTTTGAGAAGGTACCCGATACGATGTTTAAGGTTCCGGCACCAGCAAAGCGACCTTTGAGGAAGGCCCTTGTAGAATCAATATTATCTATTTGCTAGCACTTCTTACTTTGTCGGTCTATATATAACAACTGATTTTTGAAGTGAAACGATTTCTTTTGAATCAGTGATAGCTCAGTGGCATTGGCTATGGACAGCCGCGCAGCAGGTACACGGTTCGAATCCCGCCGCGCGCTTGAGCTTCACCGCATGGTGGAAGGACATTTTGCGAATGCCCGCCTGGCTAGCGAACATACTCAAGTAAAAAATCTGTCACCAAGCACCTAACGGTGTGTTCCGGCAGCTGTTCTCGAGAGCCAGTGAAATTACAGGCACATGAGACTTAACAGCTATGTCTCAAGGTGACGGGCGCAGTGCAATTCGTGATTTGTGACGAAATGCATCTGTTATAGGCAGAGGTTAGTCCGCTTAACATCGGGTGGGCACCGAGCTTGTTCTGTTACAATAATATAAAATATATATATATATATATATATATATATATATATTTGCAGCAATTTCTTCTTTGTCCTGTTCTATGTATAGCTTCACTTTCACTAATTTCACTTTTTTATATCTGATAGGCCAGCCTTTGACCACTATCTCACCTGATGGTAAGTGATGATGTGATCTAAGATGTTGTTCAGGCTAACCTAGAATTACTGGCTCTCAAGGACAGCTGCCGCAATACAATGTTCAGTGCGTGGCGACTTTCTACTTGAGGCTGGTAGCTAGCCAGGCGGGCATTCGCAAAATGCCCTACCACCATGCAACGCCTTAGTTATACAAACTAAACTTAATGTGGATCTTTGTTGTTAAGTTTTTTGGTATTTTACAGGCTTCATTTTGGTGAATAAATAAGAGTATATAATGTATAGAGGGCGATATACACAACAGTATATCACTTAGATTGAAGCGCTCATAGCGAAGTTTACTTAGTTGTTCTCAACCGATCAGCAAAGTTAAGCAACGTCGCCCGCGGTCATGAGTTGGATGGGTGACCGTTAGTGACATTACTACTGAGCGTGCACGTGCTTCGGAGGGCACGTTAAGCCGTCGGTCCCGGTTGTTGTCTTAAGATGGCAGTCGTTACAGCATGGTGGTAGGGCATTTTGCGAATGCCCGCCTGGCTAGCTACCACCCTCAAGTAGAAAATCTGTCGCCAAGCACCTAACGGTGTGTTCCGGCAGCTGTCCTTGAGAGCCAGTACTTCTAGGTTAGCCTGAACAACATCTTCGACCACATCATCACCTACCATCAGGTGAGATAGTGGTCAAAGACTAACCTATCCAGCAAAAAAAAAAAAACAAAAAAATGTGACATACATCTAAGTGTAAAAAAGTCAATGATGTATGGAGAATGTAATTTGTAAAATTGGAAAATGTATGTGTGCAATCAAAAAAGAGTACGTACCAAGAGTCTGTAGTGCGTAACATAAATATGAAAAAAAAAAAACCGTATATCACACGCACCATCTAAGATTTTAATTTTAAACCACACCTGTTTGGAGGCCTACTGCAGAAAATAAACGAGTCAGGATTCTCAAAATTTGCTATATTATAAAGCCTTTACATTATAGCTCTATATAATACCATGTTTTTTTATTTTATTTAAAGCTTATAGGCTAGTATTTGACCACTACATTTCTTTCTTTCATAGATTTGAAACTAACAAATTAACGTGACAGTATTTTTATTATTTACAGTTAAATTTTAATAACTTAGCTTATATAGCTAGCATAGGTAGCATAGGTTTGGTTTTACTACGTAACCTGCGGTTCTTCACATTGTAAGATCAGAATTGTTTTAAAGTATTTGTATATTGAGCATTGTATGTATAAATATTTTAATGAAGTAGTAGTAGTGCATACTCTTAATAAAAATAAAATAATTGGCCACCGAGGGTTCCGTACAAACCTGAAGGTATATAAGTTAAAGTTATGGTATTGTTATTGCTTAATGAAATACAAAACATTTTTAAATTATTAAAAATATGTTTATTATATGATGTGACTAAAAATGTATGCTTTTCGCAATTTTTTGTGCTATAAGTAAGATTCGTACCAAATTTCAATATTCTGAGTTCACGGGAAGTACCCTATAGGTTTTGATTCCCTTGCGAGTGTCGAACATTTGTGGCGTAAACGGCTGTAACTTTTGATTGCGTTGACTTAGAAGTTTGATTTTTTCACAGCTCTAAGCGACAGTAGACCTGATTATTTCGTATACATTTCAGCTTCATAACTCCTCGTATTCTTGAGAAAAAGGGTCTTGGCAGACAGACAAACGGACAACAAATTGATCTTATAGGGCTTCCATTGTCGATAGAGGTTGAGATAATTGCAAAGACTTGCATATCTGTACTGTACTATACTGTATCAGCTGGATTGTCTACTGCTGAACACAGCCTCCCCTATTATTGAGGGTTTGTCATAATCCGTACGCTTGGCAGGCCTCTTGGGGATCGCAGTTCTAGATAGCAGTTCCTCAGAAGGCGCTGCTGCCCACCTTCTGGTATTTTACGTTTAGTTGCCTCTTACTACACCCAGTTACAATGGCCCTCTATTGTTACCTGTGGGTGTCGTACATTATAGCCCAGCACCCCACCGGGCAAAAAAAATTACGCAGAAAGTATTATTACGTATTTCTTCATGAAGAACCGTGAACTTTGCAAGTGACTGTCGCGTCGAGATCAAAATGTTTTGTTGATTTAGGAACACGAAGGTCTAGTTGGTGAGTCGGGGACTTTTGTGTTTGACTAATTGTTGGTCCTATTTTCATTATTTTGACAGAGAGCGAGTTCTATCTTTGTAAATATATAAGTATACAGATTTTGTAAGTATTTCATATGAATTACCACTAAGTATCTGGTATATTAGGGGTACGTTACTATCTCTTAGTTCTATTTGTAATTTAGTCTTATTTATAAGGAACCTATTCCTAAGCTTAGACCGTCTGTCAGCTTGGTTTTAAAAAGCTGTATCTTCGGAACCGTAAGAATTAACTACTATATTTTTAATAAACAAACTTAAATATGTAAAAAAGGCGTCTCCATACAAATATCGTGATCTTATTAACGTTTTTACTCGGTATATCGTGGAACTCGGTAACTTAAGCAAGCCTCGAAGTTAATTTTGGTATTAGTCTTTTATTCAGGTTTTAGAAATAATTTAAATAGGGCAAAATCCAGTTGCCCCATGAGGTGCCGGGTTAGAATTCTTCCTTCCCCTACTCGAGGCCGTACTAAGAGTAACACACCAGATGCTGGGCAGCAACACTTTCTGAGGAACTGATATTTAACTCTGCGATCCTCAAGCCGCCTGCCAAGCTTGGCGATTATGGTTGTGTTCAGCAGTGGACTATCCGGCTGAGACATTTAAATGCAGTTACAAAAAGAAACTATTAGTAAGTGGTGGTTATATAAAAGTATATTCTGTATTGGTACTAAATTGGTACGGAACTTGCAATTGGCGAGTTCAACTCTCACTAGGTCGATGGGTAGATGTCGCTACCGTTCAGAAAGACGTGTATTTAAAACGTATGGAAATACATTGACAGCCAAGAACCCGCTTCCATAGCATAATTGGAAATGCATCAGGACGGTATTCTAGGACTGCGGGTTCAAGTCCCGCTGGAATCTGTTTCCATTAGAAAGAGGTCTATTTTTTTTTTATTATGTATCAATATTCTTTAAATAATAGACAAGTGGAACTCATTCCACTTGATGTTAAGCAGACTAACCTCTGCCTATAACAAATGCATTCCATCACGAGTCACGAATTGCACTGCGCCCTTCACTTTGAGACATAGTCATTAAGCCTGTAATTTACCTGGCTTTCAACGACTGCTGGCGGAACACTACGAGGCTTGGCGACAGATTTTCTTGTAATAATACTGAATGTCTATTTCTTAATAAACTTTCAGAGACAATCGGATATAAAACAAACGAGTTCCTTGGCCTTACGCAACGAGTGCCTTTATTTTCCTATCTGATTCTATTCTTACTAGGTAAAAATTGGGAACCTGGCCTTAAACCTACCGTTTCCCCTAATTCAGCCGCGCAGCAGGTCCACGGTTCGAATCCCGCCGCGCGCTTGAGCTTCACCGCATGGTGGAAGGACATTTTGCGAATGCCCGCCTGGCTAGCGAACATACTCAAGTAAAAAATCTGTCACCAAGCACCTAACGGTGTGTTCCGGCAGCTGTTCTCGAGAGCCAGTGAAATTACAGGCACATGAGACTTAACAGCTATGTCTCAAGGTGACGGGCGCACTGCAATTCGTGATTTATATACAATAATATAAAAAATAAATATATATATATATATATATTTGCAGCAATTTCTTCTTTGTCCTGTTCTATGTATAGCTTCACTTTCACTAATTTCACTTTTTTGTATCTGATAGGCTAGCCTTTGACCACTATCTCACCTGATGGTAAGTGATGATGTGATCTAAGATGTTGTTCAGGCTAACCTAGAATTACTGGCTCTCAAGGACAGCTGCCGCAATACACTGTTCAGTTCTTGGCGACTTTCTACTTGAGGCTGGTAGCTAGCCAGGCGGGCATTCGCAAAATGCCCTACCACCATGCAACGCCTTAGTTATATAAACTAAACTTAATGTGGCTCTTTGCTGTTAAGTTTTTTGGTATTTTACAGGCTTTATTTTGGTGAATAAATAAGAGTATATTATAATGTATAGAGGGCGATATACACAACCTTATATCACTTAGATGTGACATACATCCAAGTGTAAAAAAGTCAATGATGTATGGAGAATGTAATTTGTAAAATTGGAAAATGTATGTGTGCAATCAAAAAAGAGTACGGACCAAGAGTCTGTAGTGCGTAGCGTAAATATGAAAAAAAAAGAAACCGTATATCACACGCACCATCTAAGATGTTAATTTTAAGCCACACCTGTTTGGTGGCTTACTTCAAAAACGAGTCAGGATTCTCAAAATTTTGCTATATTATAAAGCCTTTACATTATAGCTCTATATAATACCATGTTTTTTTATTTTATTTAAAGTTTATAGGCTAGTCTTTGACCACTACATTTCTTTCTTTCATAGATTTGAAATTAACAAATTAACGTGACGGTAATTTTATTATTGACAGTTAACTCATAATGACTTAGCTTATATAGGACAACTAGCATAGGTAGCATAGGTTTGGTTTTACTACGTAACCTGCGGTTCTTCACATAGTAAGATCAGAATTGTTTTAAAGTTTTTGTATATTGTGCATTGTATGTATAAATATTTTAATGAAGTAGTATAGTGCATACTCTTAATAAAAAAATGGCCATCGAGGGTTCCGTACATACCTGAAGGTATATAAGTTAAAGTTATGGTATTTTTATTGCTTAATGAAATACAAAACATTTTTAAATTATTAAAAATATGTTTATTATATGATGTGACTAAAAATGTATGCTTTTCGCAATTTTTTGTGCTATAAGTAAGATTCGTACCAAATTTCAATATTATGAGTTCACGGGAAGTACCCTATAGGTTTTGATTCCCTTGCGAGTGTCGAACATATGGGGCGTAAACGGCTGTATCTTTTGATTGCGTTGACTTAGAAGTTTGATTTTTTCACAGCTCTAAGCGACAGTAGACCTGATTATTTCGTATAAATTTCAGCTTCATAACTCCTCGTGTTCTTGAGAAAAAGGGTCTTGGCAGACAGACAAACGGACAACAAATTGATCTTATAGGGCTTCCATTGTCGATAGAGGTTGAGATAATTGCAAAGACTTGCATATCTGTACTGTAACTATACTGTATCAGCTGGATTGTCTACTGCTGAACACAGCCTCCCCTATTATTGAGGGTTTGTCATAATCCGTACGCTTGGCAGGCCTCTTGGGGATCGCAGTTCTAGATAGCAGTTCCTCAGAAGGCGCTGCTGCCCACCTTCTGGTATTTTACGTTTAGTTGCCTCTTACTACACCCACAGTTACAATGGCCCTCTATTGTTACCTGTGGGTGTCGTACATTATAGCCCAGCACCCCACCGGGCAAAAAAAATTACGCAGAAAGTATTATTACGTATTTCTTCATGAAGAACCGTGAACTTTGCAAGTGACTGTCGCGTCGAGATCAAAATGTTTTGTTGATTAAGGAACACGAAGGTCTAGTTGGTGAGTCGGGGACTTTTGTGTTTGACTAATTGTTCAAATATAACTTTGAATGGTCCTATTTTCATTATTTTGACAGAGAGCGAGTTCTATCTTTGTAAATATATAAGTATACAGATTTTGTAAGTATTTCAATTTTTTTTTTTTTTTTTAATTTTTTTTTTTTATGTTATTGTGACGGAACAAGCCCGAGGCCCACTTGATGTTAAGTGGACTAACCTCTGCTTATAACAGACGCATTTCGTCAACGACGAATTGCACTGTGCCCGTCACACTGAGACGTCCAGTTGTTAGGTCTCATTAGCCTGTAATTTTGCTGGCTCTCAAGGACTGCTGCCGGAACATACTGTTAGGTGCTTGGCAACGGATTTTCTACTTGAGGGTGGTCGCTAGCCAGGCGGGCATTCACAAAATGCCCTTCCACCATGCGGTGAAGCTCAAGCTCTGGGCGGGATTCGAACCATGGACCTGCTGCACGGCAGTCCATAGCCAATGCCACTGAGCCATTACTGCTTCAAGAAGCACCGCTACCGCTAAGTCTCTGGTATATTAGGTGTACGTTACTATCTCTTAGTTCTATTTGTTATTTAGTCTTATTTATAAGGACCCTATTCTTAAGCTTAGACCGTTTGTCAGCTTGGTTTTAAAAAGCTGTATCTTCGGAACCGTAAGAATTAGCTACTATTTTTTAATAAACAAACTTAAAAATGTAATAAAAAGGCGTCTCCATACAGATATCGTGTTCTTTTTAACGTTTTTAGTTTTTACTAAGTATATCGTGGAACTCAGTAACATATACAAGCCTCAAATTTAATTTTGGTATTAGTCTTCTAGGTTAGCCTAAACAACATCTTCGACCACATCATCACTTACCATCAGGTGAGATAGTGGTCAAAGGCTAACCTATCCAGCATAAAAAAAAAAAAAAAAAAAGTCTTTTGTTCAGTTTTTAGAAATAATTTAAATAGGGCAAATGCAGTTGCCCCATGAGGTGCCGGGTTAGAATTCTCTCTTCCCCTACCTCTACCCGATGCCGTACTAAGGGTAACACACCAGATGGTGGGCAGCAACACTTTCTGAGGACGTGATATCTCACACAGCGATCCCAAATCCATCTGCCAAGCTTGGCGATTATGGCTGTGTTCAGCAGTGGACTATCCGGCTGACATATTTAAATGCAGTTACAAAAAGAAACTATTAGAAAGTGGTGGTTATATATAAGTATATGTGTATTGGTACTAGGTTGGTACGGGACTTGCAATTGACGAGTTCAACTATCACTAGGTCGATGGGTAGATGTCAGTACCGTTCGAAATAAATTGACAGACAAGAACCCGCTTACATAGTATAATTGAAAATGCACCAGGACGGTATTCTAGAGGTGCGGGTTCAAGTCCCACTGGAATCTATTTCCATTAAAAAAATATTTTCTCTCATTATAATATATCAATATTCTTCTAATAATACCATAGCACACATTTTTTTTATGACCGACCAAGCTTGAGTTCCACTTGATGTTAAGCAGACTAACCTCTGCCTATACCAGATGCATTTCATCACAAGTCACGAATTGCACTGCGCGTGTCACTTTGAGACATAGTCCTTATGTGCCTGTAATTTCACTGGCTTTCAAGGACTGCTGCCGGAACACTACGGCGACAGATTTTCTACTAATAATACTGAGTGTCTATTTCTAAATAAACTTTCAGAAACAATTGGATATAAAACGAACGCGTTCCTTGGCCTTACGCAACGAGTGCCTTTATTTTCCGATCCGATTCTATTCTTACTAGGTAAGAATTGGGGACCTGGCCTTAAACCTACCGTTTCGCCTAATTCACATTCTAGTCGTGCGCCAGCTGCCACCGTGAGAGGTCGTGAGATATGGACGAGGGTTAAATTGTAAAGCAATATCACTTTGATTTTAAGGAAAGTAAATGATTTTGTATTTAATGTATTTATAAATATTTAATTACTATTTTATAGTGTTAGTCCAACATTTTAATATTTATCGAGACACACTAAGCATACATGATCTCTATATTTTTGAAGCGCTCGTAGCAAAGTTTCCTTAGTTGTTCGTAACCAATCAGCAAAGTTAAGCAACGTCCGCCGCGTTCATGAGTTGGATGGGTGAGCGTTGGTGACATTACTGAGCGCTTCCGTGCTTCGGAGTGCACGTTAAGCCGTCGGTCCCGGTTGTCGTCTTAGGATGGCAGTCGTTATAGCATGGTGGTAGGGCATTATGCAAATAATCGCCTGGCTAGCTACTACCCTCAAGTAGAAAATCAGTCACCATGCACTTAACGGTGTGTTCCGGCAGCTGTCCTTGAGAGCCAGTACTTCTAGGTTAGCCTGAGCAACATCTTCGACCACATCATCACTTACCATCTGGTGAGATAGTTGTCAAATGCTAACCTATCAGACATAAAAAAATGCAAACACGCAGAATTGGAAATGAATACATTGACGCCGGGGAAACCGGATCGGGTTGCGACCGATATGTATGCGGCGATGGATCGCGTTAGGTGGCGTTAGTACGTAGCGGACACCTCTTGCTTACCGGCTTGGGCATTGGCCACGCTTCTACCGGCCGGAGCCTGCTTACTGTTCTTGCTTACCGGACAGAATTGGGCGTGTGTGAGGCTTGCAGTACATTTAGTATTGGATTATAGCCTCCATTTAACCTGATTCTTAATAAGAATCGGCCCAGACTGAAAGGTTTGCGTTGTCACTTAGCCGCTTGGCCATCGCATTCCATACCAAGTTTAAATTTTATATAACTTACGCGTATAATCTGCCGCCTAACTGGATCAACAAAGTTAAACCAAGAGATACCGTTACTAAGTTTAACCTAAGCACTAACTTCCTCTGCACTTACAAGTTTACTTAGAGTGTTTCCTAGTTGAAGTTGTGAAGGTAGTGCATGAAATTAAAGTTTACGAGTATAAGTGTGTTGCGTAAACTTTCCACCTAAGAATGTGAGGCTAGTCTATATCTTTTCGTATTTTTTTTATGTGATAGTGACGGTACAAGTACGATGCCCATCTGATGTTAAGCGTTAACCTCTGCCTATTTGTCACAAGTGACGAACTGCACTGTGCCCGTCACACTGAGTCTTTAGGGACTAGCCGAGCGGCAACATGTTTCATACCCAAGTGATTATTTAAAAACATACGCATAAAAATAATAATAGTTATTACATGAGCAAAGTGTTTGTATACTTCAGAGCTGACTTAATTCAAGTCGCAATCTATATCTATACTATTATTATAAACAGGAAAGATCTGTATTTTGGTATGCAACGAATAAACAAAATAAAAATAAAAAATAGTAAAAAAAATTAAAACACACAAACAGATTTTTTTATTAAATGGTCCAGTACATTTAATAAAAAAATCTTACCATTAGAATCTTACACTATCTGGTGAAGCGTCATATCTAAGTTCTAAATTGATGAACCACCAATATGTCGCAGAGCCCATCGTATCAGCTGCTGTCTGAGTTTTTAGCTCAACAGATCTCAGAGATGGCGTTAGCAGTATCGATTCGGTAGATATTTGGTGTTATAATCTACCTACAGAAACCATACAAGATGTTCGCAGCAAATATTTGTGTATAGAGGGTAATGTGTGGACTATTTATTCGTTTAATTTGTTAATTTTATCAATAATAATTAAATATTTAAAGACGCAAGAAATAACACTTGCAATACAATCAATATTGTTTGCACGTCCCAGTACAGTGAGTGTAACATCTTTTGTGCAAGACTTTCTCCCGATTATTTGGGATTTGTGTGTCGCCGGCCGGTCGGCATATATGAACGCCTGAACGATGTCTGCTGTAAATCCCAACTTGAAGGATTTGTAGGCATAACAAGAATTGCTTAAGGTACGTGGGCTATTAACTACTGCATTGTGTATTGGTGTTTTCAGGGAGGTTCATCAATTTGTTCAAAAGGTCAGCCATAATTTTAGGCTCCATTGACCCCATGTAATTAACTGTACGCAAGTATACAATAGGGGTAGGCTATTTACATGGCCTACCACTATCCCTGATGAACATAAGCTATAGAGTATTTACAAAAACTTAGGGATCCGTATAAATAAATACATTATCGAAGTATAATGTAACCCAACGTGTGAAAAAAATACCAAAAAATCGTTTTATCGCGTACGCTGCGGAAATTGTTTACGATAGATTCAAGTAATGTATTATAATTTAATAGAAGACATCAATATTATAAAAGGTTTTTTTTTCTTTAATTAAAGAGCTTTTTTGCTTAAGCGAATATGCCGCTCTGTATGGCATCAACAAAAAATAGTATACATTCGTGTGATTGGCTAATAACAATACTTCAGCAAATTCATAATTTTAGTATGAGGTATTTGTAGGCATTGTATTTAGACCAAATTTAACCATGGCTAATATCATTCTGGTATCATTGCTCATTAGAAACGATAAATAGCTATTACATAATCCGATGGAACTGCCGTGAAATAACAACTTTCTAGCATAGTAGAAAGAGAGGTCTTTCTACTATGTTTCTAGGTCCCTGATTTCGGACGTATTCCATCAAGATATGGTATGCATCTTCCTCCTTATTACACGCACTGCACAGAGGCGAACTTACTTTACGCATAAGATGGGCAAACTTATTTAATGGAATGTGTCCGGAACGCAGTCGAAATAATAAAACTAAATCTTGCCTACATAATGTACTATTATCGATCCATAGCGAGTTGAAAGGCTGAGGCACAATAGTTTTAAACCGTATTCCTTTTTCTCGGGACCGTACTTTATTATACTCCTTCTACAGCTCACGACAGTTTGTTTTAAATAAATACAAACAATCATTATAAGGAGGGTAGATTGAAAAGTGTATACCCTCGCTACACGCTTGTTTGGCTAACATATCCACTGTCTCATTGCCACTGATACCTGCGTGGGAGGGATTCCATTGGAAGATAACAGTTTTAGACTGAGATAACAATTCCAAAATGGATCTTATTATTGCGTAGGCTATCGATATACATCGAAAGGTCGAGGTACAGCGAGCCACGTGTTGTAGGGCACTTTTTGAGTCCGTAAAAATAACTAATTGCTCAAAGTTGATGGATTCCAAATACGACAAGGCCTCAGATATGGCAATAAGTCATAATCCGCGTGCATAATTGAAACATTACTGTTGCTTATAAATTTCACACTACTTTTGTTCATTTTGTCAAAAAAAGCAGCACCTATGCAATTGTTATTTGTTTCTTAAGAGCCATCAGTGAACAATTTATAAAATCCGGAATAATTTGCTAGGGTATCGTTACATAACATACTTAGCTCAGTACTGTGGTACGTTCGTTTAGTTTTAATGAATGAAGGGTCCATAAACTGTATGATATTTCGTAAATCTATACTATGTACCCATGTACTCAAAGAAAACATACCCAGTCGTGAACTACAATAAATAGATGTATCCATGTAGTTTAACAAGTAGCGGTATCTTATCTCCTCTCCAATAGTGAGTATCATTATTTACAAATAGCTGCGATACTGCGGACATCACAGGACAATCTCGAAACGACCTAGACTTGATATAGAACTTTCCCGCTAAGTAAAATCTACGGATATGCAGGGGCTGCGAATGTAACTCTGTTTCCATGACATCTATTGGGGTTGTTTTAATAAAGCCACCTATTACACTCATAGCTTAGTTTTGGACTTTATCTAATTTAAATAAATGGGATTTTGATCAGTTGCCGTATAAGAAACTAGCGTAATCTATTCGACTTCGAATAAGAGCGATGTACAGACGACGCAAATGTTTCGGATGTACACCCCACCCAGATCCGGATAGTAATGTAAACACGTTAATATGTTTCATTAATTCTTGACTTAGCTCATTGGTGTGTCTGCTCCACCTCAATGAGCTATCGAGCCATAAACCAAGATACTTGACTGACTGAATGTTCTCTAAACAGAAAAACAATCATCTATAGCTTGTTTTATTGACATAAATAATGCATACAACAGCGTAGATGTTAGAGAATTACTATTAATTGTAGACAAACTGAACGTAGGTAAAAAAATATGTAATTATTTATGGAACTTTTTAATATGTAGAAATATAAAGATCAAAATCGAGGACGGAACTATCTATAGAAAAACATTCCAAGGGCTAGCTCAAGGTGACCCTTTATCACTATTGTTGTTTAATATCGCAACCATGGATATATGTCATCAAATAAACAACGTTTTTAGCACTCAGTACGCGGATGATTTCGTATTACTTTTTAGCGGCAATAATTTAAACAACACTATCAATGAAATACAAAAATCTTTAGATTGTCTGTCCAAACTGCTACTGAACCTTGGTTTAGAAGTCTCATCACATAAAAGGTTGCTTTACAATATGTCTTACTATTACAGTTTTGTCATAATAACTACTTTTTATATCTTTCAATTTATATTTTTTGTTCAATACCCGTGCAAAGCCGAGGTGGGATGCTAGTAATCTATATCGTTCTAATAAAATTCTATTGACAGAAATTTCGAATCTATATGACACATCAAAAGATAAACAAAAGTCAAACAAAATAAAATAAAGGCGAGTTAACCGAATTGTATCACAAAGACGAAAGTGAGAGGACGATGCATTATTTATCGCTTTTCTTCTGATGCTTATCGTGAATTATTGAATAACTTTCTGAATAGAACACTGAGCTTTGCTCACAATAAATCAAATAAACAAGTATTTGTAGATGTTCTAATATTTATCTGGCATAATGGACGATAATGATGATTACGGTAATGATTATTAGGGTTGTGAAGATTAAGTTAATGGTGTTACGTTAATGAAGATTAAATTACCACAGGTATACCGTTGGGGCTGTTTCATAGAAAAATAATTCTGGAGACATCTTATAAAGACCAGTCGACGGTAGATAACGTCTATGTTTATCAAAAGACGAGATCACACACCATATTCTCTTGGTGAGAAACTGGCTGGCTCTTACTACTCTCATACAAAAGACTCAATAACACTTACTAGACCGTAGCCAGAAAGCACAAGAAACCCTTTTTTTCTCGATGAAATTGACAAGTATTTGCCCTTTCTGGTTTCTGCTACGATAGCTATGTTGTTCTACTACCAAGTCGACGTTTTTTACTACCTATTTTAGATATTTCCCATGACACGTTGTAGTGAGCCCTAGAGGTGTTAAGTGAGGCTCCTAATATTATGTCTTCGTAAGTAATCTCTACCTCACCTTCAGCGTATGCCGAATTTGGTGCAGAAACCAAAATTTATTGGTCAATTTTCAAATGAGATACGGGACCCTAGTCGACACATTAGAGATGTCTACAAAGCCGTCACAGATTTATTAAACAAAAATCTATTTCCGACCTGGGATAGTTAATCTCTCTCTGTTGTACATAAGGTGGCCTGATTCTAAGGTTATCGTGTTCTTCCACGCTCTTCGGACTTCACACAACCCATACACATAGCTTACGCATTACAGCTCCTCTTGGAGTAGAGCCAGATATTCATCGAGCCGTAGCCTGCATTGTACGTCACCAGGATCAATTTGAATTTATTTTTGCGGCCGTCTGTAACCCGGGGATTTTTAGCACCCCCCCACCTTGCCGTAATCATGGTCATTACCGTGTCTTGGAATAGCGAGGTGACTGGAAACTAGGGGTTTTCCATTGTACGAGGGTTTACCCAGAATCGCCACACTGGGCATGCGGGTAAGCGATCGCGATCGTAGTTTTTTGTACTTAAATTTTGTTTTTGTACCACCACTAATTACATGTCATATGTGGTACTAGCCATGCCCCATGGTTTCAACCACGTAGACTATGATAAAAAGTACCTACTTAATTCACTAATTCTCCACTCATAAACTTTCCCCTTTTGTGTAAATTTTGTTAATACATACAACATTTAATTCGTGATCTGATTATAATCACACTGTTTTTATTTCGATAAATTTTCTATGATTACCTATTTATTTGTAGTTCTTGGAATATCCGCCGTCATAACTATACTAAGAAAATGTCAATTAGCCAAAAACAAATTGGGATTAATCCTAATTGCACCCCCATATCTTCTCTGGAAGGCGAAACAGACGACGGAAGCAAAACAACCCGAAGCAGCGCCATTTGAAGAACTGCTATCTTACACCGCGATCCCCAAGACATATTGTAAATTTTATTACTTTTGGATATCCTTTGGGCTACTAGTACACCACGCCAGTTGGTTTGTGTTCAAGATGTCTGTAAGCTAGACCTACCAAGAGAATTGGCGCTTGGCTACTGGCTTTCTACTTGTAAATTGTAACCAAACAATTTTGTTTAATAACCTTATAGGTCTTTGACCACCTGATGGTAAGTGACGATGTGGTCGAAGATGTTGTTCAGGCAATCCTAGAATTACAGGCTCTTAAGGACAGCTGTCGAAACACACCGTTAGGTACCTGGCGACACATTTTCTAGTTGAGTGTTCCAGCTAGCTAGGTGAATATTTGCAAAAACCTTTCTTTATCGATTGTCATCCGAAGATAACAAGTGGGACCGACGGCTTAACGTGCCCTCCAATGCACGGAAGCGTTCAGTAGTAATGATGACCACGGCGGACGTTGCTTAACTTTTCTGATCGGTTAGGAACGGCTAAGCAAACTTTACTACGAGCGCTTCAATTCAGCAATCTCAAGCACCTAACGGTGTTATCCGGCAAGAGTCCTTGAGAGCCAGTGAAATTTCAGGCACATGAGACTTAAGAACTATGTCTCAAGGTGACGGGCGCAGTGCAATTCGTGACTTGTGACGAAATGCATCTGTTATAGGCAGAGGTTAGTCCGCTAAACATCAGGTGGGCCACGAGCTTGTTCCGTCATTATAAAATAAAAATAAAAACTCAATACCCTTATATTGTTGTGAAGCTTAAGTCCGTAAGTAAGTAGTATCCGAAGCTACAACCACCTGATAGGCAGTCAACATTGACTGTCACGGAGCCATCGCAACTTCATTATCACTATTGGATGGAACATTCCCTGAATCACAAAGGAGCTGTCAAGGAATTTTCATTTGAGAAAAATATAACGCCGATTTTTGTAAAAACAAAATTGGATCTTAATCCCGTCTTTTATCTCATCTCTGCCTCTTTCAATCAGACTCATTACTCCAGCGAGTTCGACTTCAATGGATGTTAACTTGAGCATTTAAGCCACAGGCTTTAAAACTTCTGTTTCATCGCCCCTTTTTGTGTTTTGAAATTCCTTTCTTTATGTTTAAGGCACCAGACTTTTATATATGTTAATAAAACAACAATGCTTGGATTTAATCAACAAACAACAATTTTTGCTTAAAAGAAACAAAATGAAACGTCTAATTTTTAGACGTTGATAACATTCAAAATATAACAAAATTACAATGTGAGATCTAAAAACTGTTTTTAGATTACTCATTATTATTGCCGATGGTTTTTCAACACAATCTTATCGAGTTGGAGATAATATTCAATATATATATATATTGAATATAGCTGGCTGGATAGCTGGCACACGTGACGGACTGCACTACGCCCGTCACCAGTTGTGAATCTTATGTGCTTGTAATGTTAAAAACAGCTGCCGGAACACTGTTAGGAGCTTGATGACAGATTTTCTACTTGAGTGTGGTAGCTAGCCAGGCAAGCAGTCGCAAAATGCCCTAGCCGCATCTACCCAAATTTTATTCACATGTCCTTATAAATACGGCAAACATAACTTAACAAACATTATCTAGACTTCTGTATTATAAATCTTTATAGAAATAGAAAGGCAATCTATTTAAAACCCACACTGAAGAAAAAAAACTAAAAGTTGCCAAATCCATGAATTTGGGTTCAACTGTTTATGCTTAGATTAAGCTCAACAGATTCAAGAGTAAATACTTTTATCATCTCTATTTTGTCTAGCCTTCATCATCTTAATACTCCTGTTTCCCTTGAGGGTTACCTACAAGCAAAGGCTTTCAAACTTTGAGAACCACATAACCTAATATTTCCACACAAAAACCCTCAAATCTTGTTACTTGTTCCATATAAACGGATATTCTAAGAATTCCACTATATTTTTCTATAAAAAGGAACGTAATATCAAACAAGATGTTGATAAAATATCCTCCACGAGAATATCTCTCAATTTTTCCTTATGAACTGGCGAACCAAGATCTTAGTAGGCAAGTCGAGATTGCAAGCAATTTGCTTAACAACCTCAAAAAAGTCCTCGTAATGAAGAGAAACAGGGAATTCGTCCCGTCTTATGCTTTTATGAAAGTTTAATAAACGAATACAGAAAGCCTAAGTCAATAAGCTTACGGTTTAGGGTAGGACTTGAGCAGGCTTTACTTACGTTGTTCGTAGTCTAGTTTGTGTTAGCTACCTATAAATTTGCAGACAGAGCGTTTCAAAGGAACTTTCAAATAATACTGAATTGATTTAGACTTAGGGCAGGTCTACGCTTATAATAATACAGCGTTAAGGACCCAGACTTGTGTATTTTGAATCGAAGATGAAAAGGAACAAGGTTTGGATTTTTTTCAGAAACTTTTAAGTAAGCATACTCTTTGGTCTAGTGGAGTTTTGCAATGTTGAGGTTCGAAGTTTGAGTTTGTCTGACAAGCTAATTTCCAGAAGAAGTTTGGATTTTGTTATTATGTGCAGTAGATGGCATTAGTATAATATAAGACTAGTCTGTAGATGTGTAACTAGAGTGATTGGTGTTGTACTTCATTATCTGACTTATACCTAGTCTTGTAATTAAAATGAGATTTAAAAAGTATTGAGGCGTGCACGAAATCGTGGAAGGGGGTGCTTTGTTTGATCGTAGTACTAACCAAATGATCACGGGCAAACTGAAGTCAATGTGGGTATAGATTACCCGTAATAATGGCTGGTAATAATGCAAAAAAAGAGGTCAAAAACTATCGTTTTTAAGATACAGAAAAATGTTGAATTCTCGTCACTATCGAACTGCATAGAGGTGACAGAGAGGCAGTTATGGTGAAATCGCCATCAGTTTTGGTCAAAACGAAAAACGCACACTAACGCTAAACTAGTAATCTTAAATGTGAATCAACTTGTCTCTCATGATAATAGTTTATTTTATATTTATACACATAAAACATAAATAATTAAGATATTTTAGTTCCAGGTGTAATTTAGAGTTAATTTTCGAATTGAGAACATTTTGTGGAAACGTGTTTTGAAATAATAAAGCCTTAGAGAATATGATGACAACATTATATTTTTCTTATTGCTACATACTAAATATATTTAGCTAAAAACATGTTTAAGTAAAACTATTATGAACTTGTAGGCGCATTATTGACTCGTTACTAATTTTACGAAAGTAAAAATCACTGTTAGTTATTTCTTTATATAAACATCACGTTTTTATGAAGCTATGTCTGACATTACAAAAACGAACAAAATGCTCTTTTAGTAATTTCTAAGTATTTTAAATTGACTTTTAAATTTGCGCCCAAAATGGATTTTAATATTGCGCCGGAAATTATTGGTTCGGAAAATTTGTGAAATTTACTTACAGGATGGTTTAAAACTTAATAGGAAATTCTACTTACTTTAGAACTCTTCAAACGTTTGTTAATCCGTGGGGTGTCTGGGGAAAATTGTACCCCCTAACAGATATGCATATTATATCCAGATATTTAGTGGGATAGAAGATTATTGTCTGGTGGCCATTTTTTGTATTTGACTAGGTTTGATTCTACCCATTCCACTTTTTTATGGTGGTATGGCAAATCTATTATGGCGGACACAGACTTTTGACAGGTAGCATCGATTGGTCCCTCTACTGACTATGATATTTGTTAAAACTCCCCATACATATCTCGTACGTTTTCCGAGAAACGCTATCTAATTTTACTTAGCATATGACATATACCTACTTACCTTAGAATTCTTCAAACGTCTCTTAATCCGTAGAGTTTTGGGTTATAATTGTACTCCTATTATATATACGCGTAGGGTTGACGCTAGGGGCAGGAAATCTCTTCTATTTTCTCTTAATTTATTTCAGTGGAGCTCACTTCGAATTTCACCTCTCACTCAATGGCCATCGTATTTATCTCTTTCTTTCATTCTACCATCTGTCTAGCTGACTTTACGTTCCGTGACACTCAGGAATCTATCATTCATCCTTCCACAAACATTTAATAGACCGAAATATATGAAAAGGTTGATGCTTATACATCTCTATATTAGAGGAAGAATAAAGAAAAATACACTTTATTTGGGACGCAAACAATACGATAACATTAAAGTTAAAAATGTTCTTAATGTATCAGTATTATTATGTCAAAAGCAGTCAGTATGTGTCCTCTACTCCAGAAACTTTTAACTACATAAAGTTTTATTCAATCCGCGCAAAAGTTAGGTTATGAAAGAAGGAAAAGCTGGATATGTCCTTTCTCTTCAGCGGTGAAAGGAAATGGCATAAAGTAAAAAGTGCAATTCGTGTCCCCGCGTTTTTAAGTAAATGAAATGTTTCGTTTGTTGCTAGATGAAGCTAGGTGACATAATTTGTCAAAAACATTTTTATATAGTTTGTGTTTGCATCTACACCAAAAATTTGCACTTAAGCGCTTGTTATTTAAACTTCAAATATTATCAATTGACTAGACAAATAAAAATCTTCAGAATATAGTATTTGGATACAGTTTATCGTAGTTCTTTAGATACATTTTATTATATACTAGCTGTACCTGCGACTTCGTTCGCGATTGCCGTATCTGCAGACTAATGATTGATTATTCACTTTTGAGCACCGTTTATCTCATATTACCAACGCTGTGGTCTGCGGTGAAGCACACTTAGTAAAGCATAGCTCAGAAAAGAGCTGCTTACTTTGGATTTGTAAACTCCCGGGTTGAATTTTCCAGAAGTCAGTAGAGAACTCAGAGAATTCCTTTGCGGTTCACAAAATAAATGTTGAAGCAAAGTATTATGTGCGTTTTTTTAAAATATCGATTTTAAAACGGCGCCATTTTGCCAATGATCTCCTTGCTTGATGGTAAAACGAAGATATATCAGACTGTGCACTTTAATTGCGCAGTCTCCAAAATGTCCAGCAAAAGATATATAGTAAAAAAAAGTGATTGTGGCGAATGTTCCAGATTTTACAGTTTTATCTTAGCAAGCTTGCAAAACTATATAAGGGTGCCGGGCTGCGTGGTGTACCGGGCTGCCCGTAGGGTCACTCATCAGTATTCTTACAATAAAGAATGATTGAAATCGGACTGCGAGATATTAAATTACAACTAAGTGTACATTTTGACTTTCATCCCCTTTCCCGAGGGAACCGTGCTGAATTTCGGGATTAAAAGTATATAATGTCCTTCTTCGTAGTATGAACTGAAATCGTGCTTAGTTTCATTGAAATGTATATCATTCAGTAGTTTTGGCGTGATGCGTAGCCATGATAAAGACAGACAGACAGACGACAAAAATAAAGTAATAATACAGGTTTGGCATCAGTATCAGCTACAGAGAGCTCACAAAAATTATTTTCTAAATATCTGCAATGTACAGAATTGGACCTGTTACAGTTTTATTGTAAGTATAGATATAGATTGGCAATGGAAATTATAAGAGCATAATTAATTAAGTTTTGTAGATAGGTTTTAAAACGTCCTTAGCGTTGCTTGCTCAGTCGTTCTTAATCGATTTGTTCCGGTCATGCATTGGATGGGTGACCGCTAGTAGCATAACTACTGAGCATGTACGTGCTTTCCGGTTGTTGTCTTGGGATGGTAGTCATAAAAGTTCGCCTGATCAACTACCACCCTCAAGCAAAATTGGTTGCCAAGCACCTAACAGTGTGTACCGGCAAAAGTCCATAAAAGCCAGTAAAATTATAGGCACATGATACTTAACAGCTGTGCTATCTTAGGGTAATATAAAAACAAGAATACCCCGTTTTTTTTATTTATTACGTATTTAATTGCGCGTTCATCGATAAATACTTCTTAATTATCATTCTATTTGTATATTTCCTTGTTGATAGGACGTATTGTGTGGTAGAGACATCGACATTTTCACCAGGGGTCCCACACTTCAGGTATACTTGTCCATACTTACTTACATGTGAGTCACATTTCGATTAGTTATACAAATAAATTACATGTAAGTTTAGCCTAAGTTTAGATTGAATAACAAGTTATTATTATTATAATACTTGTAGCCATGGTAACCATAAAATTGGCAAACGGTAAGGCAGTTGTAAATAAAATAAGAAACTCTGCTGTACATTTTCTTTTCTGTGTATTAATACAATCGTATTATATATATTCATATCGGGCTGTTGTCCAAAATAACCTCCGTGACGTCACAAAGCCGGCTTCCACGGAAGACTAGCGCTGGTTTTACACTAGCATATGCTGAGTTGGAGACCGTTTTACGACATGTAGCAACTACCTAATCTATTTGTAAAATACTTTGTCATTTAGTAATTAAACAACTTTAAACGGTTTAAATTGCGTTTATTTGTCATTATTTTTGTCCCGACGTTTCAAACACTTTGCAGTGATCGTGATCACGGGGTGACTTGACTGAAATGTCGGGACAAAAATAATGATAAATATACGCGATTTAAACCGTTTAAAGTTGTTTAATTACTAAATGACAAAATGTGTAATAATCGCAAAAACCTAAGACAACATTACTTTGTCATTGTTTATTTGCTACTGTTGTAAATAAATTATATCATTTCATAATAAAACGAATAATATCAAATATATATTCTTTCTCCTTTATTACACGTTCACTGTGCCTGAGGCCAAACAAGAAGCAACCGTTTACGTTATATAAACATTCTTAATATGGCAAAAACAATATTAATGTTATTACAAATTTATCCAAGCCGTGTAACCGTGGACACATGCTCGGAAAGGATAAGAGCAATAACGGTTGAAACAACAGTCGACCAAATGCAATTACCGAATTAGAAACAAAATGGGGTCCAGTCATAAAATGAAATCGGACTTTAGTACCTTCAACCATAGTACGAAGGACCATGGGAATTATTCTGGTATTTAGGTTACACAATTCAAAGGATATTGTAAAAATTACAAAAGTCACAAAACGAGAGGAAATTTTGAAGCGCTCGTAGCGAAGTTTGCTTAGCTGTTTTTAAACGATCAGCAAAGTTAAGCAACGTCCACCGCGGTCATGAGTTGGATGGGTGACCGCTAGTGACATTACTACTGAGCGCTTCCGTGCTTCGGAGGACACGTTGAGTCGTCGGTCCTGGTTGTTGTATTAGGATGCAGGCTTTATAGCATGGTGGTAGGGCATTTTGCGAATGCCCGCCTGGCTAGCTACCACCCTCAAGTAGAAAATCTGTCGCCAAGCACCTAATGGTGTGTTCAGGCAGCTGTCCTTGAGAGCCAGTCATTCTAGGTTAGCCTGTACAACATCTTCGACCACTTCATCAATTACCATCAGGTGAGATAGTGGTCAAAGGTTAACATATCAGACATAAAAAAATATATATATAGTCCGTGTCAAATATATCACCAATCGGGAATTGTCATCTTAGCTCAGTCGGTCGGAGCTTACCCCGGCTATAGAGGTGGATAACGCGGGTTCGAATCCCACACATAACTATAATTTTTCCTCTCGTAAATTTGTAATGTAATTCGCAGAGCATGCGTTATTGCAAAATTAAAAGTAATTACAAAAGTTTTTAAGTGTTTTCATATTCTTGTCATCCTCCCACGCTAAGTGGAGTCGGTTAACTTGTATTGTGATAAGGTTACAGAACCAGTACTCAGCTTAACTGGACTTAAGCTTAAGCGTTTATTAATGTAGGTGCCGCGAACCATTTGAAATCTTTATCAAATAAATCCAGTGCTGAACATTGCCTTGTGTTTTACTGAAACTGAGCTGTCGTACCAGTATGAGTGCATGTACCAGTTTTTATTCTTATTTCATTATAAAACACCAGCATCCGTTTCATGAAAACAAGTTCATATAAAGTAGGAGCATAAAGAACACAAGGGAGCTAAGCAACGCTTCTAACGTTGACGTTATGGCCGACTTGAAAGGGACGAGGCCGACTTTCGTCAGCTCCTCTCATTTCTTTCTTTCGTGAGTAGGATACAATAGTCAAATCCCAACCCACGTTTCTCTACTATGTATGTTTCGATCATTCTACTCGACTGGACCGCTCTATTCCACTTATTGATACCCTATTCAAGGGAATCGAATAGTATGAATAACATTGTTAAATATTCAAATTAGCAAAATGGCATTCTTGAAGCCCGGCGAGCTCGGAAATGACTGCCTTCACGCATTCAGCGTTAAAACTCATTAATTTCTAGCTTTCCTCGCGGCAATTACATAAATTCGCGTCCGTAGGCCGCGCGGAGCGCTGGAACGTTCCAGTGTACTGGATGGATTACTGGATTACCGTTACAAGATCAGGTGAGCTGTTAATCCGATGAGATTAGGACGCTGATCAGGCGTATTTGATTAGTAAAGCACTGTGTCAAATGCATTGTAATTTAGTATAGCAACATCTACAAGCTTGTGTAGTAGGTAATAGGGTGGAAACACATGTCTGTGACGGGAACATCGAAATTTTTACAATTTTATCGCGCTTTTTGATAGGATTGGTGACCAATATATGTGGTTATAGAACTCTCGACTTAAACATATTTTTGCACGTAGTAACTCAAAAAGTCAATAAGATAAGTAATAAGTGATTGTTTTAACCCGTGAAAAGCATTAAACATTAAGTTTGCTTATTAATAAATTTCTTGTACATAAATGGTCCGGCGATATGGATAATATGAAAAAAAAAAACGTTATGCGCATAATTATGACCTAAACAAGTTATTAGTTATTACTTACATACATAATTAACCTATAATCACGCCTGTATGCCCCAAAGTGGTAGGCAGAGGAGTGTAAACACCCAAGTTTCGCCAATTGGGTTTAGGTCTCACGTAACAGGTGGCGAGCCTATTGCCATTCACCGGGCACAGTTTTAGGGTAATACAAAATGTTTTCTCTAACGCAATCGACGAAACACAAGAATATATTACGAATGATATATTTATGCCTAGGAATAAATATGATTTATTCGTAGATTTACGCAAACAACATCTAAGACAGGAACACAAGAACATATTGTATGAAACCCTGACATGGCACTAAGATGGTATACAGCCCTGTTGAGCGTCTAATGCACGTGTCTAATACAGAAGTGGCATGCTGCTCATTTGGCGCATTTTCCCCTCAGTCGCCCCTTACGACACCCACGGTAAGGAATAAATTTTGTTATTTTATGTTGAACGTTTACTGTAGCAGCAGGATTATCCACTGCTGAACACACCTCCTCCTTATAAGAGGGGTTTGCCATAATCCCCACATTTGGCAGGCATCTTTTGGGATAAGGAAATTAATAAATAGATTCAGGCGTTTCTTTGCGGAAATCCATATTTAATAATAACAAATATTTTTAAAATATTTTATGAAAACATCAAAATAATATTTTAATTAATTAACGCCTAATTTTCCTGTTAAGCCAACGTGGCGTCACAAACGCCACGCAGCCAAACCGGAAGAATTTTCGTTTCGCTTCTACACAAAGCATCCTCAGGAGGTCTTGACTCTACGAGCGTACGATCGAGAAATCGTTTCTCGATCGTGCGCTCGTAGAGTCAAGACCTCACGTCACAGGAGGCAGAATTGTCACTAGATATATTTTTGTATTTTTTAAGTGTTTTATTAAAATATTATTTTGATGTTTTCATAAAATATTTTAAAAATATTTGTCATTATTATATAAGGAAATTACTTTAGAAGACCCTGCTGTCTGTCGGTATTTTACCTTTAGTCATCTCTTACTACACCCACGGGTAGCAATGGAAGAGAGAGATTCTAGCCCAGCAGTGAGGAACCGGGGTTGGGTTAAGGGAACGTTTACCCAAATATGAATACTGGATCAGAAATATATTTTTGATACAATTTTATCTTATTTTGTTTAGTGGTGCTTCAATACATGAGTACGTAGCCGAAAATATAAAACTTTTCTGCCCCTTATCATGTAGGGTGTCATCGTCTCTATTTTATGTTTACAAAAACAAACGTATACGAGGATGTGAAACTTGCATATTTTTATCCGCTTTAATTACGAAAACTATAGAAAAAAAAACCGTGTACTATGTACCATATCCTTTATTTAACAAGCAAATACTGAAAATGTCCATTTGTTTATTTCTGAGCTACGATACTACGGTGCCGCAGGTCCATGGCTCGATCCCTACCGCCGAGCGGTGTGTTACCCTCAGTCGTGCTATTTTACTAGCAGATATCGTAACGAAAAGTAATCCTAAATTTATTTTGAAGCAGTGATGGCTTAGTGGCATTGGCTATGGACTGCCGCGCAGCAGATCCATGGTTCAAATCCCTCCGCTGGCTTGAGCTTCACCGCATGGTAAAAGGGCATTTTGTGAATGCCCGCCTGGCTAGCGACCACCCTCAAGTAAACTGTCTGCAAGCACCTAACAGTGTGTTCCGGCAGCAGTCCTTGAGAGCCAGAAAAATTACAGGCTAATGAGACCTAACAACTGGTCGTCTCAGTGTGACGGGCACAGTGCAATTCGTCGTTGACGAAATGCGTCTATTATAGGCAGAGGTTAGCCCACTTAACATCTGGTGGGCCTCGGGCTTGTTCCGTCACAATAACATAAAAAAAAATACATATAAAATCCTAAGGGATACATGACGTCTTAACAATCTTCTTCCTATTTTCGAAAGGTAAAGCGTTTACTTTAGGCAGTTGATTTGCGTGTTTTCTCTCTATATTTCATACACCAAAAATATACAAATAAAGTGCCAAAGGGAGTGTAAGCCCTCACTTGCTAAGTGGCTGTTCAAGTGTAGCCGAGTGATCCAAACTGACGCAGAGCCTAATTTATGTGGGGCCATTAAATCGGAGTGTGCGTGCCATTAGAGGTATGCCTTTATAAGAACTAGCCTACAGCTGGTAAAGTGCGGTAATGTGCAAAAAGCTCTTAATGTAACGACTATGTTTGGAACCTTTCTAATTTGTGACCCAGACTGGTTGAGTTATTTTTCACTTACTTAATTAAGTAACAGTTATTTTATTACATGGGTCGGTTTTTAATCAATATATTTAGTATAGCCAAGAATAAATGAATACGCAAATGATAGTAAAATATCGACTTTTGGTTAGAAAAGATCATAAATTGTTGTAAATCTGGATAGTTTTTATCTGATAACAGAAAAACATACTTTCAGAACCATAAGTAAAAAATAATGTTTCTTGCTCGTTATATCCTTGTTTACGCCCGGTTTGAATGGACTAAAATGGTTTTTTATGCTCTAGTGCATAAATGTATGTTTTTAGCACAAGTGCATAAATATGATTATATAAAAATTTCAAATTATTCAAAGAGGTTCAGTTTTTTCTTTTTTATTATTATTTCTGATAGTTAATCCTTTGACCACAATCGCACCTGATGCTAAGTGATGATGTGTTCGAAGGTGTTAACAGGCTTAACCTATAATTACTGGCTCTCAAGGACAGCTGCCGGAACACACTGTAAGGTGTTTGGTGACAGTTTTTCTACTTGAGGATGGTCGCTAAGCAGGCGGGCATTCGCAAAATGCCCTTCCACCATGCGCTGAAGCTCAAGCCCGCAGTGGGATTCGAACCATGGACCTGCTGCGCGGCAGTCCATAGCCAATGCCACGGAGCCATCACTGCTTCAAATTGCTTGGTATTTTGCGGATTGTTAATTAGAGAGCGTTCTCAGCGATAAGACCACACATTGTCACACTCATTCTTTATTATCGTGTTTAGTTATTTAAGTTTAAAATTGTCTAATGTGTCAATAAAGTGTGTCATCAGTTTATTTAAACTAAAAATTCACTATATAAATAATTGTGCATGTAAAAAAAGCTAAGAATGTAGTTAAGCGAATAATTCTGAAGCAATGATAGCCGAACGGTTATAGCTATGGACTGCGGTGCCGCAGGTCCCTGGTTCGATCCCCACCGCCGGATTGAGCTTCACCGCATGGTGGAAGGGCTATTGCGAATGCCCGTCTGGTAGAAAAAGTCGCCAACACCTAACATTGTGATCCGATAGCAATCCTTGAGAGTCAGTATAATTACAGGCACATGATAAGACTTCGCAACTGTATGTCCGGGGTGAGGGGCGCAGTGCAGTTCGTCACTTGTGATAGAATGCATTTGTTCTAGGCAGAGGATATCGCTTAACATCAGGTGGGCCCCGTGTTTGTTCCGTCACAATAAGATAAAATCATAAATGATTTGTAAGTTACTACAATACTTTATTAGTATCATTAGCACTATCATTCTGTTCATAAGTACTTATAATCTATACAAAAGTAGTATTTTTCTATTTACATATTATGTTCACAAAACAAAAATCCGAGGAAGTAGTAATGGAACACTCGTTGATCACTATCATGCTTTATTAGCATACATTTTATCATCCAGTACCTACCTTCTATCATTCTGCTCAGAGCTAGGTACTAGGTATCAATCAATAAGTACTATTATTATGTTTATAAGAACTATTATTATATTCATTTGGACTGTTATTCTATACTAAATAAATGCTTTTATTCATTTCATTTTTTTTTATGCCTGATAGGTTAGCCTTTGACCACTATCTTACCTGATGGTAAGTGATGATGTGGTTGAAGATGTTGTTCAGGATAACCTAGAAGTACTGGCTCTCAAGGACAGCTGTCGGAACACACCGTTAGGTGCTTGGCGACAGATTTTCTACTTGAGGGTGGTAGCTAGCCAGGCGGGCATTCGTAAAATGCCTCCATGGTGGTCCATGCTATAACGACTGCCATCCTACCCGACGATTAACGTGCCCTCCAAAGCACGGAAACGCTCAGTAGTAATGTCACTAGCGGTCACCCATCCAACTCATGACCGCGCGCGACGTTGGTTAACTTTGCTGATCGGGTGAGAATAGCTAAGTAAACTTCGCTACGAGCGCTTCCAATCCGCTTTCATATTATGTTTTACTTCTATTTTTCATATACCTTTCATTTATTTGAACAAAACCACCATCTGACTGATTAAACAAAACAACAAAAAGAAAAATAAGGGGAATATAACTCTGACCCAAAATTATTAAATTGGTTCAAATTAAGTACACGGCTGCGCTCGGTTCAAGACCCCCGTCAATAAAGCAGGTAATTTGTTGGCCTCAGTGGCCTCAGGTCACAATTTGGAAACCGCGGAACAATATAAATTACGTGTCAGAAAGGCCTGGTGGGCAATGGAATCGCTGAATCTGTTAGAAAATTATACGAAAATGTTTTGTGGACATGAAATAAACAATATTTTAAAGATATATGTCAAAAAGTTCGTTCATCGGTGCTAACCAATAGATGCTTTCATTTTTTTTTTCGTTCTTGTGACAGAACAAGCTCGTGGCCCTACTGATGTTAAGCAGACTAACACCGACTGCCTATAAAAGATGCATTCCATCACAAGTCACACATTGCACTGCGCCCGTCACTATGAGACATAGTTGTTAAGTCTCATGTGCCTGTAATTTTACTGGCTCTCAAGGACTGCTGCCAAAACACACCATTACGTGCTTGGCGACATATTTTCTACTTGGTAGCTAGCCAGGCAGGATTCGCAAAATGCCCTATCACCATGCTATAACGACTGCCATCCTAAGACAGCAACCGGGACCGACCGCTTAACGCGCCCTCGGAAGCACGGAAGCGATCAGTAGTACTGTCACCTATACAACTCATGACCGCGGCGGACGTTGCTTAACATTGCTGATCGGTTAAGAACAGCTTAAAAAACTTCGCTACGAGAGCTTCAAAAATGAAATTTTCTCCCTACATTATCGTTTTAAAGTGCTAGTATTCATATCGATGTTATAAATACTACATTTTGGTAAGATATATTAGAACCATTACTCAAGCTTCCATAAAGCGACCGATTTCATTTTCCACGTCCCAAAACTCTGAATAGAATTGATGACTTCATCTTTGCCATACTTCAAACCTTTCGTTTCGAGCTACCTATCATCACAAATGTAGATACGAGTGTGTGAGCGGCGCCAAATTAAAACGACCGTACCTTTTTTTCCTAATATCCTATGCTGGGAACAAACAAAAGGGCTGGATTTTTATTTATTACTTGAGGGAAGGTGAGGCCATATCAGGATGATGCAATAAAGGAGCCTACCCTTATAACTCTGTTATGCCCTTTCTGTCAAAACCTAATGCTGACCGTCTATTGTGTGGAGTAGAGATGGACGATCGGGCTGGGATTTTATTATATACTATTTAAACGGACAAATTATGAGCTTTTGATTTATAGATTTTCTAGAATATAGTATGATCACAATTGTAATTCACAAGAAACTTTTTACAGCGAAATTACAAAGGATCACGCCGATTATAATTAATTAAGAGCCAATGGGTTTGCATGCGTGCATCACGTTCGGTTGTCCGCACACTTCAAAAATCAGAGAGGAAGTGAACGACTTCGACAGTCATCCGGCCGCCATGACATCTACAGCTCCATTCGGTGCTTACTAAAAATTACGTAGGTGACAAGTGATAGCTTGGCAGAGGCGGAATTGTCCAGGCATTTTTGATCGGCGATATAGATAACAATAGAATTTCATTCATAACTAGGCCATAGTGGTCTAGTACGATGCGAACTTATTAAGTAATCACAAACTGTGTAGTAGGATTTTTAAATCAATATGTTTTTCACGTGCAATTTGAATTTTCCTTCTGTGAGTGTTGTAATATGTTTGGGAAATTTATTATAAAACCGTACACAATTACCTCAAAAGGACGCTATATTATATTTTCCGTAATTTGCAACTCATTAGTGACAATGAGTTGTATGAAAACGTTGCATGTTTGGTTAACACTGTACCTATAGTCACAGTAGCTTTGTTATAGTCGCCAATCAGTAGGAAAACAAACATTACAAAACACAACACAAAAACGTAGTAGAGGACGCTAAAACCATATTGTCAGTGAACGAAGCCGCTTGTAAATTGTTGTATCCGATAAGCTTCACTTGACACCTAACTATAACTACAGAAATAAATATTTGTAACTGTATGACGAAAACATTTTCCTTAAATAAGCTAGCCGTTTTATAGACGCATATAAACCCGGCAATTTCTATATCAGCACAGCTCTAGTAGATAAAACATACGTTCGCACGACAACATACAGTCAAGTATATAAACTGATAGTAGGTACTGTAATTTGAGCTTTATACCGTAAAAAATAAAATATTTTTTCCATAATCTACACTATCTGTGACAGACCTCATTCGCTTCATATCGTGAAAATGTTCCAAAGTGTCATGAAAGCAGCAGAAAAAAACAGGTGCTCAGAAACATTAAATATTTTTTAGCTCTTATAAAAATGCGAATAGAGTTTACTTTCATTCGTTATATTAATAATAGCCATAAATAAAAGTCCCGCTAGAAAAATATCTTATTACGGAATATACTCTCGGATGTACGGAAGAGAAATAACGGCGAGCGCAAACGGACAATGGCATTTGAAAATAAAAGAAAATATAGACATTTTATATGATTAAAAAGTATTTTCTGTCTTTTTGCTAAATTTGCGCTATGGTTTATCAAAGTAGAGATTATATTTTGAAGCAGTGATGGCTCAGTGGCATTGGCTTTGGACTGCCGTGCAACAGGTCCATGGTTCGAAACCCACCGCGGGCTTGAGCTTCACCGCACGCTGGAAGGGCATTTTGCGAATGCCCGCCTGGCTAGCGACCACCCTCAAGTAGATAATCTGTCGCCAAGCATCTTATAGTGTGTTTCAGCAGCAGTCCTTGAGAGCCAGTAAAATTACAGTCACATGAGACCTAACAATAGTACGTCCCAATGTGACGGGCACAGTGCAATTTGCCGTTGACGAAATGCATCTGTTATAGGCAGAGGTTAGTCCACTTAACGTCACGTAGCCTCGGGCTTGTTCCGCCACAAGAATATAAAAAAATCCTAGTCAGATAAGTACCTATAGCATTTGTCACCAATAAAAAAACAGTACTTGTTTGGGAGTCTAAAACCAAGCCTGGCCAATAGATGGCTCTCTATTCAATGTGACCTAAATATATCGGACTACACGTGGTGCTTAGACATATTTTCCTACCACTTCAGGAATTGCCGTGCGTTACAGTATTTTATTGTTTTAGGTTTCTAAGAAATGAAATCATTACGAATTATTAATTTCCCGAATAAACAAGGAGATCGAATTAGATTGAAGAGTGTTTTGTGGTTCATACTCTAATGTGACATACATTAGTTATACAAATACTATGTTTTAGTTTTAACACAATGCAATAATATTCCTAGGTCTATAAATAATCAATTATATTTAACAACCTAGGGAATACACCAAGAATGAACCCCGATATTCTAGACCGATATTAATAAAAAACAACCAACGAACCAGACTTATATACTGGCTTTCAATGCTTACTATCCCCAGTAAAGGTCAAGAACTAGTTGACCATTGAAAAATATTTGTAGATACGTATCTCGAGCACTTTATTATATCTGAAGGAGTATCACTAAAGGCAGCGGAAGTTGTCCTTTAGAGTCCCTTATAGTATTGAGTTCAATAGAATAATTCTGGTTATCCGTCTCATTAATTGAATTGACCAATGTAGATACAAAATTGAGGTCGCATTTCCCCTTAGTAGTAGTCGTTGAGAGCTGTTTGATAAATTCAAGAGGTTGTAATGAAAACTAAAAACAAATATGAATTTATTACAATTCCATATCAAGACGCGCTGTACGTGGTAGCTAGGACCTTTTGTTTCTCCAAAATGCGAAAAGGTGCTAGCTACCTATATTTTCACGAGGATACAGATATGATATTAAAAAAAAAAAATTCAACACTGAATTATTATGGCGTATGATAAAGGTAAAACACTAAAACGAGGTCTTTTACGCAAAAATTTTGCGTATTAAGCTTTGAAATAAATATATTCTGTAACAATGTATCTCGAAGTTTGATATCTAGGTTTCAAAAACATGTTATTGGAACTATTTGAAAATTTTGAAGTATTGAGATTTCAATAAATTCTCTAGAGGTGTATGTATCAAATTCGTTTGGTACTAAACTTGGGTCCGTAAAAATTTAAGTTCGTACAAATGTTTTCATAATCCACTCCTTCGGACAGTCATTAAAAATATAGATTAAATATAAGAGGAACTTAACTACATACTATAGTTGAATTGAAAACCAACTTTATTTGCTTGCAAATATGATGAGGTAATAATAAAATCTCGCTAAAATAAATGCACAAAATAAACTGGCCTTACCTTTCCCTTAAAGGATATAATTGGTACCTAACATTATAGCGAAACGTAGTTAAGAAAATGCATTAACCTTGAAGAGTTCCCAAAAATAATTTGAAACTGGTTCACTTAAGATTATTTTTACCTTAAAATCAAGGAATTATGAAAACAACCCCCAGCGCTAATTTGTTGCCAAAGTATTTTTTTTCCTGCAGCCAAATAATGATTCATGAGGAGTTCACCTTCAAAGTGCTATAACATTAGGAAAGCACGCTTAACCAAAGTAATATTATTGAGCGATCGGTTAGAACTCGCATTATATGGGAAATACAGGAAATTTCAGGACCAGTTTGGAACTTATTTAAAGTTCTTCGGCTGGGAGTCACGTTTGTGCACAGCGTCGAGCGCGGCCAGCATGTAACCGAGTTATTTCCCGAAAATATCACGCAAGAAGTAGAGGGTTGCTACATAATAATTATGGACAAAACTCGCGATAGTTTTCTAGTAAATTTTAAGCAATTATCTTTGAAGTGCGTAGCGAAGATTACTTAGCCGTTTTTATCCAATCAGTTAAGTTAAGCAACGTCCACTGTGGTCATGAGTTGGATGGGTGACCGCTAGTGACATTACTACTGAGCGTGCGCGTGCTTCGGATCGCACGTTAAGCCATCGGTCCCGGTTGTTGTCTTCGGATGGCATTCGTCCCGTCGATAAATTAAAGTCACGGGATTCGAACCCGCGGCATCCACATTTATTCCTCTCGTTGTTGTTTTGTAAAGTTATCACGCGTAATTGCAAAAATAAAACTTACGATACGATATCACTTTATTGCATACCAACAAAAGAAAAATGAGAACAATAAATTTCCAAAACAATGATAAACGTATAAAACAGTCTGAAGCAGTGATGGCTCAGTGGCATTGGCTATGGACTGCCGCGCAGCAGGTCCAACAACTATGTCTCAAGGTGATGGGCGCAGTGCAGTTCGTCATGCAATTGTGTTCAAATGCATCTGTTATAGGCAGAGGATACCGCTTAACATCAGGTGGGCCTCGCGCTTTTTCCTTCACAATAACATATAACAATAGCTGTGGTTTGCGGTGAAGCACTCCTAGTAAAGCATAGCTCAAAAAGGAGCTTTTTACATAGGGTTTGAAAACTCCCGGGTTGTATTTTCCAGAAGACAGTCTAAGTTTTATTATAAGTATAGATTAAATGTGAGGGTATCACAAGAGGCAACGAAGGGAACTTTCCGAAGGTTGCTGCCCAGCAACGACTATTGCAGAGCTGCCATCTTACACTGCAATCCTCGATACTCCTGCCAAGCGTGGGAATTATGGCAAACCCCGCGTAACGAGGGAGGCATTTTTATTATAGCTGTTCATGATATATACTGTACTGTACTAGCTGGATCGTCCACTGCTGAACACAGCCTCCCCTATTTAGGGGGTATTTGCCATGATCCCCACGCTTGGCAGGCGGCTTGGGGATCGCAGTGTAAGATAGTAGTTCTTTTGAGCGTCGCTGCTGCCGACTTTCCAGTATCATTTTCCCTTAGTCGCCTTTTACGCCACCCACGGGATGATATGGGGAGGTGCAATTCTAACCCGGCACCCCACAGGGGATGATGATATATACCTTCTATAAATATTTCTTCAGACGATTTTATTTTACTAATGTAAGTTTTAATTAAGACTTAGTTAGAAAATTAAAAATGGATACCTAGTAATATTACGTAAGTTATTTTGTTACGCTTTTAATAAAGATTTCGAAGTATTCATTATACCTAATATAATATGCTTGTTTCAGTTTTTACATGTTCAGGGTTCTGTACGAGAAAACGAGATCGTTTTTTAATTCTGCGCTGTTTGTCTGTGCTACACTTAAATCTACATCAATTTGAACTATCATAGGTAGCCGGTTGAAATTTTTACATGAATTTTATATTACGCAGCCGATGATTGTAGAGCAAAATAAAAGACCTTTCTTATGGATGGGGTCCATTTTTAGGCAGTGATAGCCGAGCATTAGTAGCTATGGACTGCCATACCCCAGCTCCATGGAACGATCCCCACCGCCGGTATGGGTTTTGAAGCACTCGTAGCGAAGTTTACTTAGCTGTTCTGAACCGATCAGCAAAGTTAAGCAACGTCATCCGCGGTCATAAGTCGGATGGGTGATCGCTTGTGACATTACTACTGAGCGTTTCCGTGCTTCGGAGGGCACGTTAAGCCGTCGGTACCGGTTGTCGTCTTAGGATGGCAGTCGTTATAGCATGGTGGTAGGGCATTTTGTGAATGACCGCCTAGCTACCACCCTCAAGTAGAAAATCTGTCGCCAAGCACCTAACGGTGTGTTCCGTTAGCTATCTTTGAGAGCCAGTACTTCTAGGTTAGCCTGATTAACATCTTCGACCACATCATCACTTACCATCATGTGAGATACCACTATCAAATCAATCAAAGGTTAACCTATCAGGCATAAAAAAAAGAGCTGGACCGTATGGAAGAAGGTCTGGCTAGCTACCACTCTCAAGTAGACAATCTGTTTTTTTTTTTTATATACATATTTTTATTTAATTACAGAGCTGTAGCAGATTTGCGCTGCAACGGTTTTTATTATTTGTTGCTGTATCTTTGATATTGAAATATATTCGTACCAAGTTTGACGTTTATATAAGTGTCGAAATGCACTGCCAGTCAACCTGAGAGATTTATTAAATCTCATTTATTATGTCCTTGTAATATAACTGGTTCTCAAGGACTACTGCCGGAAAACACTGTTAGGTGCTTTAAAACCTCACGTTTGTGAACCTTTGCTTCGCTATTAATTGAACGAGCGAGCGCAAAGCGTATGTCAGTCCGGATTTCCAGCTTTTCTCCTCTACAGATCACATTTCTCAACCAAATCTCGTGAAATTATGTTAACAGGTTCAATAATTATATGGAATATTTTTGCGACAAGGGGCTTGAAAACGTTAAAAAGCATACTTCAGTTGCGTCTATACAGACAAAGTCCGATAATGTAATTAATGTACGCATCGTTGCCCATGACTGTAAAAAAAAGAAATAAATTATATAAATATATTCATTACTCAATGAGTTTTTTGCCAACGGTACCTAGCACTACGTAATTAGTAATAAAGCTTCTTGAAGAATCTTGTTTCGGCAAAAAGCGAAGTTTACGCAAGAAGCGAGAAATTCGTAAAGTATTGTTAAACAAGTACATGAGTTCTATTCAAAATTACCTGTTTACGTATTCACCACTTGATGAGAATTTACGAGAAGTATTCGGAACGCTCGTAACGTAGCTTGCTTAGTCATTCTTAACCAATCAATAAGTGAAGCAACGTCCGAACGTCCATCGAAATCGAAGAGATTGCATCAGCTGCACCGACAAGTCTAACTCCTGAGTTATAATATTAGGCTATAAATTAATTTACTTAGGTAGTTTGATGTTTTCCTAGAACATTTATATGATATTTAACTTTAAAACTTTATTAACTTTGGTATTAAAAAAAATATTAATTTTTTTTTTTTTTTTTTTTTTTTTTCTATGTTATTGTGTCGGAACAAGCCCGTGTGAAGTATGTAATGGGTCTCTAGCTTTTAAGCAGAATAAGTTTTAAACCTAAAATGTTCGTAGTGTGTGGACTCAAAGATGATTATTCGATTAGAAATTCAATAACATTCTTCAGGGGAAACCACATGAAAAGGTAACCTCTAATAAAAACTTTTTTGCGCCTTAGCATGTGAGGTGTCACCTTCTAGAATTCATTGAGTAGTGCCTGTAATGTATCAGCCGGATTGTCCACTACTGAACACAGCGTACCCCATTATGGCGGGGTTTGCCAAAACCGCCACGCCTGGCAGGCGTCTTGGGGACCGCAATGTGAGATATCAGCTCCTCAGAAAGCAGTGCTGCCCACCTTCTGGTGTGTTACCCTTGGTCGCCTCTTACGACACCCACGGGTAGAGATAGGGGTGTGACATTCTAGCCCGGCACCCCACGAGGTGAGTTTATAGATATAGTTACACTATAAATATATTTTCACTTCTCAGGGTCGGACGTTTCTTTTTAATGCCCGGTTTAAGTGGATTAAAACGGCTTCTTATTTTCTATTACATATATGTAAAGTTTTAGCTAAATGATATTTTTTAGCACTAGCGCATAAAAGTTATCATTATATCAAATCAAAGAGGTTCAGTTTGTAATTTATTTTACCTAGGAAGTTTGCCTCGATCCTTCACAGTATCTGTAGGTAAGGGGTATTATTAAGGACCCATAGGGGTATTATACAGTAGAACGAAACAATGACAATCAAAATGGAATATTTGTGAAAAATATTTTGTTTTTAAATATCTTTATCATTATTTTCATTTCCTCACGATAAAAAAATAAGAGTATATATTATGTGTATAAAACCCATTCTAGCCTATTACTCGTTGTTGAATAGTAAATTAAAATAAATTTAATAGAAAAAATAAGAAATGTGGGTAAAAATGTCGGTATGTCATGTGCCATATCGTATGTATGTAGCTGTTAAATACTATTAAACCTAAAAATAAATATGAAAAGAAATGTAATTCGTGCTCAACAACAGCAGAACGCAAACCTTACCGCGGCGGTTTAAAATGTGTACCTTTCGGCGCATTAACATACCTTGACGCGACCAATCGGATGCGATCTAAGTGCGAAATCAATTAACCAATCCAATTGAATTAGGAAGATTATAAAAAGATTATATTAAGATTATTATTATATTAAGGCGATCACCGTAGTGAAACGCGCACTTTTGGAATCTTTTTTTACTGAAACTATGAGCTCAAAATATGCGAAATAAATATATCGTAATCTTTAGTTCTTTATTTAGTGAGTTTGTTAATTCGTTTTTATTTGAACTTATTAGTTCTTCTGTAATAAATTGTAATCGGCCACCCGTTTTGGACTGTTTTTTATTTATATAAGAGGATTAGTTAAAGTTAGGATAACAATTCTTTTTTTATAAAATAGCTTATACTATACTCTAATGAAATATCTACTTACTTGTGTTAAAAACATTTTTAAGAATTTTTGGCACAAAATTCCCTGGTGGCAAGAATAAATCGCAACGAAAATCAGTCTGCCCGCAGCGCTCGGGCCGTTTGGACGTGGGATCTGTGCCGTTCGTTACGCCATCATTTTAGTGCATTTATTTTACGAATTAATGCAATATTTTTTACCATAGGTTAGTTTGCAAGTTATACATTATTGACCCCCAATCAAAAAAAATATTGAGTGAGTACTTTTCATTATATTGATTTATAAAATCTTTATAATAAGTTCTTTGAGCGAGATGATAAAAGTTTAGACACGGCATTGTTAATTCCTATTTTAGTAGGTACCTAGATTTTTAACCCGTAGTACAATATTTCATTTTGTTATTTTTAGGGTACTGTACGTGTGATACGGTGATTTTATAGTTATATGATATTGATTTTAATTATATTACTAACTAGAAAATCTGCCGCCAAGCACTAAACGGCGTAAGCCGCTATGTGTCCTCGGGAACCAGTCATTTAGCATGATGATAGGCCATTTTGCGAATACCCGCGTGACTAGCTACCACCCTCAAGTAGAATAACTGTCGCCAAGCACTTAACGGCGTAAGCCACTATGTGTCCTTGAGAACCAGTAATTTGGCATGTTGGTAGGGCATTTTGCGAATATCCACCTGGCTAGCTACCTCCCTCAAGTAAAAAATCTGTCGCCAAGCACTTAACGGTAAATGCCGCTATGAGTCCTCCAGAACCAGTAATTTTGCATGGTGGTAGGGGATTTTGCGATTACCCGCCTGGCTAGCTACCACCCTCAAGTACAAAATCTGTCGCTAAGTACTTAACGGTATGTGCCGCTGTGAGTCCTCTAGAACCAGTAATTTGGCATGGTGGTAGGGCATTTGGCAAATGCCCGCCTGGCTAGCTACCACTCTCAAGAATAACTGTTGCCAAGCACTTAACGGCGTAAGCCACTATGTGTCCTTTAGAACCAGTAATTTGGCATGTTGGAGGGCATTTTGCGAATACCAGCCTGGCTAGCTACCACCCTCAAGTAGAAAATCTGTCGCCAAGCACTTAACGGTATGTGCCGCGATGTGTCCGTAAGAATCAGTATTTTGCATGGTTGTAGGGCTTTTTCGAATGCCTGCCTGGCTAGCTACCACCCTCAAGTAGAATAACTGTCGCCAAGCACTTAACGGCGTAAGCCACTATGTGTCCTTGAGAACCAGTAATTTGGCATGTTGGAGGGCATTTTGCGAATATCCACCTGGCTAGCTACCTACCTCAAGTACAAAATCTGTCGCCAAGCACTTAACGGTATGTGCCGCTATGAGTCCTCTAGAACCAGTAATTTAGCATGGTGGTAGGGCATTTTGCGAAGGTGCTTGGCGACAGATTTTCCACTTGAGGGTGGTCGCTAGCCATGCGGGCATTCGCAAAATGCCCTTCCACCATGCGGTGAAGCTCAAGCCCGTGGCGGGATTCGAACCATGGACCTGCGGCACGGCAGTATATATGCATAGCCAATGCAACTGAGCCATCACTGCTTCAACAAAATTGTTCACACTGTTCTCCCAGAAAGATTCGAGTAGGTAGAAAAAGATGTTTGGGAACAGTGTCAAGGGGATTTGGGTGAAAATGGTATGATTCTAGCTGTACCACTTTTAATAGCAGTAGGGTGAATCTTACATGGCGGTTTCAGTACGGTTATCTTTTGTATTGAGCGCATACCACGCACTACCACGTTCTCGCATTGTTACACACAAGCGTGTTTATCTCGATTCACACTCCAGTGTGGACAAAACACTTAAAACGATATTTATTAGGTGATCAAAACGAAGCTAGCCTTAAGTTCTTATACAACTAAACGGCAATGTTTGCGCTTCATGTTATATGTATAAGATGTACCTTGGTAATGGTCTAACTAAAATAATTCAAGCTATATTTGCGATTATTACTTTAAATATCTGAAATTTTAATACATACAAGTGATAGGTGACAACTTGGTTCTTGTAGTTTACATGTTGGCTTAGATTTTTGCAGACAATCACTGAACAATACGGCATTTTAATAAAAATAGTCTACTCGCACACTCACATCGAACAGGTTTTTAGTAATATTTGCGGTGAATGCCGTGGACGCTGCATATAGGTGTCTCGCGTGCCGCGTAAGAGGACCTCTCTATAGATCTCTGTGGAACCGACTCATACATCTGAAAAGAGTGAAAGAACTTGTCGAAGTCTGTACCGTGCGCACAGTATTGAGATCATACTTTTGAATTGACAAGGTACCAACTTTGAAAAGTAATTTCACCCTTTTCAGGAATAGAAGTCGGTTACATTTTAGTTTTTAAAATATAATTTTCACTTTTAAATTTAATCTCGTTTTAAGGACCCCAAAATCTCAGCAATCCATCAACCATTATTAACCATTATTAAGCTCGTACAGGTTCTTACTTGCAATTTATGTTACTATGAAAGAGGTATCTTTCTACCAAATTTCAAGAAGGTCTATCAGGTAATCAATATATATTGACGGGGAAATATACAGTGCTCAGACCTCCACCTCGCTTCGCTTAGTCTATTAAATATTTCTATACCTACAAGTAATGATATTTTCTTACCCTACAGCGGTTCGCAGTAACTGCAGATAAAAATGTTGTTATATCTACACTTCTGTTCTGCCGCTTCTAATAGTTCACGAAGCTCTACAATTTTAGCGATACTACGCGTGGTACGGCGACCAGTGCCGCCGTGCGAATGAATATTTTTAGGAGTTAAAAGTTAACGCCCATTTCTTTTAGCTCCGCCCGAATGAGAAATTATTTTGATTACGGTCTTGGCCTTAAGATTATACGTAAAAGCGGTAATTGTATGAGAGTTGCTGCTTGTTTTGAAGCGCTCGTAGCGAAGTTTACTTAGCTGTTCTCAACCGATCAGCAAAGTTAAGCAACGTCGCGCGCGGTCATGAGTTGGATGGGTGACCGCTAGGGATATTACTACTGAGTGTTTCCGTGCTTTGGAGGGCACGTTAAGCCGTCGGTCTCGGTTGTTGTCTTAGGATGGCAGTCGTTATAGCATGGTGGTAGGGCATCTTGCGAATGCCCGCCTGGCTAGCTACCACAAATCTGTCGCCAAGCACCTAACGGTGTGTTCCGGCAGCTGTCCTTGCGAGCCAGTACTTCTAGGTTAGCCTGTACAACATCTCCGATCACATCATCACTTACCATCAGGTGAGATAGTGGTCAAAGGCTAACCTATCAGGCATAAATAAATAGAAAAAAATAAAAGTTGCACTTCTTTACCTACATATTTATTTCTAGTATTGAAGTAACAAAATTAGTACTAAAAAACGCTAATTTATAATATATTTTTTTACCTGCACCAACTCAAATCAAATCAACTATTTTTAGGGTTCCGTACCGCAAAAGGAAACAACGGAATTTCTGTCTGTTGGTCAAGACACTTTTTCAAAAGAACACGCAGAAGTATCTAGCTGAAATTCATATCAAATACACAAATCTATTATTCCTTAGAGCTGTGAAAGTATCAAACAAAGCAAATTTTCGACACTTGTCGTTGCAAGGGAATTAAAACCTGCAGGGTACTTCCCGTGAACTCAGAATCTTGAAATTTGGCACGAAGCAACGTCTTATAGTACAGATAAAAAAAAAATGCGAACAACATAAATGTTTACTTATATTATAAAATAAAAATATTTTTAATAATATTAAAATGTTATTTTGCAATAAAAATACCATAACTTTTACTTTTGTCCCGGTTTACCATAACTTTTCCTTTTTTTTTTACATTATATGGGTTTGCGTTTGACTCCATCTGACCTGATGGTAAGCGACGGCGAAGTCGAAGATGAATCACGCTTGCCCAGAAGAAACCTATTTACTCTTTTTTTGAAAACACCAGGATTATACGCATCTGGAAAGACTGACGATGGGAGAGAACACCACTGCTTCGCTGTTCGCATGATAAAAGAGCTCTGAAATCGCTTTGAACGAACATGCGGCAAATTGAGAGTGAAGGGATGAAAGCTCACTCCGCGTCTGGTAGTCTTATAGTGACTTATAGTCTTATAGTGACTTATATACTTATATATAGGTTTGTACGAAACCCTCTTTGCGCGAGTCCGACTCGCACTTAGCCTTTTTCTTGTATAGACTGCTGCAATAGAGCCTGACTCGACCTTGTCCATTTTGTTAGCTATTCCTGTATATAAACGCAAAATAATTTGCCACTTTTAACGCCTAATCAGCACCCCAATGAAAACTTTCCGAAAGCA
The DNA here is from genome assembly GCA_963890685.1 of Plagodis pulveraria. Taxonomy (NCBI): domain Eukaryota; kingdom Metazoa; phylum Arthropoda; class Insecta; order Lepidoptera; family Geometridae; genus Plagodis; species Plagodis pulveraria. Next base: position 35,418,396 of record OY982951.1, on the reverse strand, counting down.
CTTTCCACGTTCAAGTTTAAACCCTACATGTTTATTAGTTTGATACACGAAACCGTAACGGTCACGAGGTCGGCCTTTAACAACCAGTGCTTAGTTTAACCATTAGCTTTACCCTAATCTGTGGATTACGTGTTAGCTTACGTTAGACTATGATACTATCTTCGTTTAGTGGTCAGTTCTCAGCTCGTGATTACCTTTGAAACATGAAGCTATAGTGCAGCGTTATTTATATGAAGTGCAAGCTGCACTAAGCTAATCTAAATTAGCTTGGTTCTTAGCTGCAGAAACTTTTAATACTTTAATTCACGTCGTGAGCGTCAAATTAAACCAAACGAGTGAGTTAAACTATGTTAATTATATGAGTATCTTACTCAGCTAGTTTCTTTGTAAACTTTGTTATTCTAATAGGTTAGCCTGAACAACATCTTCGACCACATCATCACTTACCATCAGGTGAGATAGTGGTCAAAGGCTAACCTATCAGGCATAAAAAAAATGGGGGTGAAATCGTAACCATAGCATTTCTTCTCGCAGCATAATCCACATATTTGTTATATTTTAGCCTGTTTGGTGATTAAAACAATGGTTTGTTTCGTCATCTAGTCTTTGTACGTTTGCTAGTTAAAAATGTCATTTTTTTTATGTATCGCGATTGAACACGCTAGAGGCCTACATGATGTTAAGCGGACTTATCTCTCCCTAGAACAGATGCATTTCATCACAAGTGACGAATTGCACTGCGCCCGTCACCTTGAGACATAGTTGTTAAGTCTCATGTGCCTGTTATTTCACTGGCTCTCAAGGACTGCTGCCGGAACACACCGATAGCTTTTCACATGGCGACAGATTTTCTATTTGAAGGTGGTCGTCGGCCAGGCGGGCATTCGCAAAATACCCTTCCACCATGCGGTGAAGCTCAAGCCCGCGGCGGGATTCGAACCATGGACCTGCTGCACGGCAGTCCATAGCCAATGCCACTGAGCCATCACTGCGTCAAAGGTGTCTACTTCGTAAACGGAATTAATGACAATAGTTTAAGATTTTGGTACTTGGTGCAAAACTAAAAGTGAAATATTGTATTAGAAAGTCAATTCAATTATTATGAGGGAGAGCTCCAGTATACGAGGAAGTAGCTATAAACAACTTTTGCACCCTAGCTCATGGGGAGTCAACGTCTAAAGCAATCAAAGTTGTAAATTTTAGACCCTTTTTGTTGCGGGGTTTTCACGCAAGAATGATGAAGGTGCTTATAACCGGATTTATACTCATTTACGCGCACTGTATTTTCTATGGCAAGATAGGATCATTCCTCGTGTGGTACAAAGCCAGGCTGAGTTGTCACTCATCCCTCGGCTTTAAAAGGGTACCAAACGTGTCAGTGACGGTCGAGACAGCTTAGCGGAGCTCCGGAACCAAGGCAGTCTTTCGATACTATATATTTTTGTCGGTTTTGCGTGTGCTATTAGGGGAGTTGAACAAGGTACAGTCTATTTGCTACCGGGCGTTGGCAGCGTGAAAATGAGGTCTATATCAAAACATGCACTAGTTAGGAATCTCTTATATCGGTATTTATTTATTTAGTTATCCATACAGCATTACAAATAATATTACTTAGTTAACTATTTACTACAATATAGCCAAAATAGGATACAAATAATTATCTTAAATTACTTAAAAGTACCTAGCAAATGAGGATAATATCAATTTAAAAAATTTAAGAACTAAAAAAATATAACTTTTGGGTATCAGCTCAGTTCTATTATATATACCTACATATATGTGGTATAAAGGTGGGTATTTGTGTGTGTGTGTGTGTGTGAGGGTGTGTGTTTGTGTTTGGGGAAAAGGTAAGTTTGTTTGCAACCGCGTGGCTATTAGAGTTAATTTGTATAGTGTATATTGAGATAATTAAGGAAATTCAACTATTTTTATTTATAATCATTATTTGACGTTGAAGGCATTGCTTAGAAGAGTGGAATAAGTCCAGGTCTGAATAATATTCATTATAAATTCGAGCTGCGCGACAAAGTACGGAGTTATGAGCATAATTTGTATGAACACGAGGGACATGTAGTAATGGTGTATGTCTAGTCCGTTTGGAAGGTACTTGAAGCGATACGCTAGACAGAAGCTCAGGGCAGTCTATGTTACTTAACCAATTGTCGTGTAATAACAAAACATCATATTGCCTGCGTCTCTGTTCTAATGTATCAATATAATAATGCTTACATGCCTCAATATATGAATCAATATATTGAGGCATGTATATGGTATACTATGTACCATATCCTATCCTACAAGTACTATAAACGCCGCTCGGTAAGTTTTTTTTATAGCTCATAGGCTAGCCTTTGAACACTATCTCACCTGATGGTAAGTGATGATATGGTCGAAGATGTTGTTCAGGCTAGCCTAGAATTACTGGCTCTCAAGGACAACTGCCGGAACATACCGTTAGGTGCTTGGCAACAGATTTTTCTACTTGAGGGTGGTATCTAGCCAGGTAGGTGGGCAATCACAAAATGCCCTTCCACCATGCTGTAACAACTGCCATCGTAAGACAACAACCGGGACCGACGGCTTAACGTGCCATCTGAAGCACGGAAGCGCTCAGTAGTAATGTCACTAACGTCACCCATCCAACTCCTGACCGCAGCGGACATTGCTTAACTTAGCCGATCGATTAAGAACGGCTAAGCAAACTTCGCTACGAGCGCCTCAAAAATGTGGTGCTGAAAATATAACCTAATCGCCAATGTGGCTATGTTCAATTACTGTTGCCTGTACAACGCAGCGTATGAATGGAGCCAAAATCCATCACATGACCTCGCATTATGCAGTAGCGGTCGCTACCACAGACAATACAAAATTGGAACCAAATCTGTTTTGATATGCCATATAAATGGCGCGCCCAACTTCTTAATATGAAATAGAATTAAATTGATGAAAAAAATAATTGGTGAAAACTCCTTGATATTAATATTCGTTGGTATCTTAAAGTAGCTCGTAGCGCATTTTACTTAGCCTTCTTGCCGACTAACATCGGTTAAACTTGCCGTTTAACCGATCAACAAAGTTAAACAACGTCCTCTGCAGTCATGACTTTGATGGGTGACCGATAGTTTATTGTTTATTGTTTATTATTCTTTAAAACAGTGTTAACAAATACATACATAATTACAATATACCTAGTTACTAATCTTATTCTAACAAACACAATATATATATATATATATGTATGTTCAGACAATGGGTTCCAAACTAGGCGCAGCCTGTATCTTGGTAACCCTTAAAGTGTTGAAAATTTTATATCCTCCCATTGTACAATTTGTTAATTTCTTAGTTAATATAATTACAAGTTAAAGAGCATCCTACGTGTACTGTCCATGCCTATATATAAGCTTCATTCGATATAGTGGTGAGGAGGCTATAGAAAGAGAGAGAGTATTTGGGTGTGGGGAGTGTACCTATGTGTAGGGAGGTATGCAGATTGGTGGATTATGTGTTAGAGTTGTGTGTTATTTATATGCATGTTCAATCTTTACTTTATATTATGATACTGGAACTAATAATCTTTCAGTCTCATCATATGAGTGCCAATATTACTTGTCTGAAGATAGCAATTGTTACAGCATGGTGGTAGGCCCACCTGGCTAGCTACCACCCTCAAGTAGAAAAGTTGCACCAAGCACCCTTCGGTGTGTTCCGGTAGAGTCAATAATTATGGGTTAGCCTGACCCCATCTTCGACCACATCGTCGCTTACCATCAGATGAGATAGTGGTCAAAGGTTTAGCTCCTTGCATAGTATCGTATTAGTAAAAAAAAGTTCTATATTAATAAATTGCTAGAAAAAAGTTTATATGATTCCATTTGTACATTTCGGTATTAAATTTTTTAAGTATATCAATAAAAACCCTTAAAGTTGACATAAAATTCACAATTCAAATTACAACATGAAAGATAAAATAGATAAAATTCACTTTTTTCATTCAATAAATTAAATTTCAAAACATAAAGTAGATAAAACATATTTTATGTTTTGAAGTATATATTTTTCTAAGATAAAGAATTTTATATCATGCTCAAAAACAGCAAAACGCAAACGTTACCGCGGCGGGCGTCATTTAAAAAGTGGTACCATGCGGTGCAAAAACATCACCTTGACGCGATCAAACGGAAACATTCATTTCCGAGCGCCAAATCAATTAACCGATCCAATTGAATTTAGAAGATTGTGCGTGTTTTGTCAATCAAATCAAATCAAAAAAATTATTTGCAAGAATACAATCATGTATGTACATTTTGAGTTCTTGTGTAAAATGCGTGGTCTCTGTATTCTGCCTGCAAGCAGACGTGCAAATATTTAAAGCTATAATGCTAAAAATACACTAATATTTACAATTTAATCATATTAATTACATCTATATCTTACTAAACCTCCATATATTCTTTAATGCTATAAAAACAGTTTTCTAATAACCACTGACTTAGCCTATTCCTATAAACATGACCCTCTAACATATTTATTTCGTCTGGTAATATTATAAATAGTTATGCACATAATATAAACATTTCTCTTATATATATATCTTTATAGCAATATGGTTGATATCATAAGTTTTTTAAAACGATTGCGTTTTTGTCTTGGAAAAAAATCACTACGAGCCTTTGTTACTTGTGATCTTAGCGAGTCCAAAATCAAAGTGGTAACTGTATAAGATTTACACTGCTATAGATAATTATTCGCAGATTAAGCATAATACAGCTAATTATATATAACAATAGTTATAATAAGCTTGACCGTGTCGTAACATACGACTATAACGCTTCACGGTAATTGATCATGAAACATAATGTTTCGACATTGTCAAAGTTTTCGGTGAAACTTGAAGCTTTGGGTTATTAAAGTGAGGGTAACTTGAAACTTGAGAGTTATAAGTAATGGTTTTGCAGCTCGTTAGTTTTAACAACAATGGATAAAGGTTTAGTAGGTACGTTAAGGAATGTTGCGTTGGTGTCTCGTTTCAAACGTCTCTATAAATAGTTTTTGGGATTTACACCTTCCCTACAACTACTATGTTGTTACTACAATTACGAGCTGTTATATATATGGACTGCAGTGTCGCAGGTCCATGCTTCGAACCCCACCGCCGGCTTCAGCTTCATCGCATGGTGGAAGTGCATTTTGCGAATGTTCGCATGGCTGCCACCCTCAAGTAGAAAATGTGTCGCCAAGCACCTGACTGTGTGTTCCGACAACAGTACTTAAGAGTAGTAGTCAGTAAAATTAAAATTACAGGCACATGATGAGACTAACTGGATGTCTCAGAGTGACGGGCGCAGTGGAGATTCGCATGCATCTGTTATAGGCAGAGGATACAGATTAACATCAGGTGGTGCCGCTTGTTCCGTCACCATAACAAAACTATATTCCATTTGACATTTTTCTCGCTGTAATGAGATGAAAAATCGTGTATAAAGCCTCAGCAGTAAAGTTAGTTAATTTTGCGTATACTACTATTGAAACTTTCACTACGTTCAGTATAATTGAACCAATTTTAGGATCCTTGGCTTCCTCGGGTTCCAACAAAAGTACTCGAGTTGAATAGTGACCTTGCGTAACAAATAACTATTTCATACTTGGAAAGTAGTGTTTGTTTTATCGGAATAGTTAATATTTTTAAAATGAAAAATTATATAAATTTTTCCACGCCTAGTTAATTTTGAATAGGTAACATATGTTATCATAATCAATAAATATATTAGAAAAACTACTGTTTTTATTGTCCTTACATTCGAAATGAAAAATAGAGTTCTTAAGACGAGTAAAAGTTATAAATATCGGATTATTTCCTATGGGATGCCTCGTATGGGAATTAATATATTTGGACTTTTGTATAACAATCTACTATTTATCTTCAGTGATCTAATCAATAGCCTAGTATTAGGCAAACCACCTACAAAAACAGATAATATTAAAAAAATATCTTTATCCCCGAAAGGAGAGGTGCTTAGATGTTTGAAAACGTATTCAGGTCTCTCAGTAATAATGAAATCATTGCTATATATTTTAGTTTCAAACTGTCGAGGTATCATGTTAAACATACTTAGTATGTTACATAAATAAATTAATGATCTCGCAAGTTTGATTATTCAATTGTTCGAAACGACAGAACAACAGAACACAAGTCTTGACATCAATTCATCACAACAACGATTGATTTCCGCTGAATCTTTCATGTACCCGCCAAGCAAACAAATTGAATTCTCGAGTCTATACAGGCCGAATCATCGCGTTCGTTTTCGGTCTCGTACGATTCAAGAGTATACATTTTACATAAACTGCGTATATAATAAGGCCACATAAAGATTCACTCATAAAAACGCTGCCTTTTACGACACCCTGATATTATGATGTATATTGAATTCCGGCTTTGTTTTATGCGATTATGTGTGTCGGATGGCACGACTGAGCGCTTCCACTGAATCAAATACTCTTTGGATTTCATGTTATGCGACAAAAATGTACGTTACCATTATTTAATATACACTTTTTTACATTCTTTTTGGTTTTATGTTCCCGTGAGTATTAATAAATGATGTTTAAGTTATGACTAAAAAAATATTTGGTAATGTTGTCCCTTCAAAGCACGTTGAGAAAAAGTTTTGGTGTATAAATGTATTTATTATACTAGTAAATAAAAAAAAACATGACCAATTCAGCTCAGTGCGACTTTGACCTCGCAAACATCGGGTTTAATACAGACACAATATATTGGTTGTATGTATTTACGAAAAAATAACAATTCGGGATCCTTGGCGCAAGTCCAGTTGTATTATTGTTTTATGAATAATTATATATATATTTAAATTGTTATATGCAAGCATTTGATCGCAGTTTCACCTGGTGGAAAGTGACGACGCGGTCAGCGGTGGAACATGCTTGCCTAACAGATATCTGTTTGCCATGTACTTGAAGATATCCAAATTGTATTTATCGGGCAACACCCTACGGTGTTCCATAACTCGGTGGAACGCATTATGAAGCTGGATTTAAAACGCTTTGTGGGAATTTACAGAATATCAACCATGTACGGATGCCGTGTTCTTGTGCGTCTTGTTGTCCGATGAAAGAACACAGAAGAGGGAATAAGGTTGTGTAAATCGATCGCACATTCTCCGAAGGGTAATTTGATGTTTTCTTAAAATATTTTAATAATATTTGTTATTATTAAATATGGATTTCCGCAAAGTAACGCCTGAATCTATTCAGAAACTGGGTTTGTATGGAAATGGCTCCGTGAACTCTACTCTTAACTTTAGTCTAGCTATGTACATTGCTTTATTAGAACCCTCTGTTTCTTGTAATCCAATTTCTCGAGATACCAATCTCGAGTTTACTGAATAAATAAATTGTATTCTAAAAACAAATGCTACATTTCTAGAAAAACCTTGCATACATGCATGCAATCGCTCTCATACGGAAAACAAGTCGCGAATGTACAAAACGATTGTTTTATCTGATACCTTTTTAAATTTACATATAAACGCTCTTATTACCGTGTTTTTGGGGTTCCGCATTGAAATGGTGCCAACGTGACGCTATTACTAAGTCGTTCCGGCTGTCTGTCAGTCTCGAGTCCTTAACCGGTATCCTTGTGAGGCAATGTTTATATTACTGTGTTCAGGACTGAAGGACAGACAAATAGCTAGCTTTGAGTTTATTATGTAGTGTATAATACAAATATAGCTAGTGAAATTGCAGGAACGCGGCATTTGACGTTTATTACAAAATCACAAATACACGATAGGACACATTTTTTCATCCCAATACGATGGTTAAAAGAACGATAGGAAAGATTTGAGTGATGATGTCATGACATGTTAGCTCAATTGGTTAGAGCATACCCCGGCTTAAGGGGTGGATGGACGCGGGTTCGAATCCCGCACATGACTTAATTTTTTTCTATCGTATATTTGTAATTTTGTAATGTGTTAAAAGAGTTCAACAGGGTCGGCAACGCATTGGTAACGCCCCTGGTGTTGCAAATGTCCATAGGCGACGGTAACCACTTCCCATCAGGGCATCAGGTGGGCCGTCACCATAAGTAAAAAAAAAATGGAATTAACTTGGAGGTATACTCTACCCAAAGGACTATCAAATTTATATAATAGTAAAAGGTAATAATGCGTGGCCACATCTAAAAAATATGTTCGGGTAGGTAGACTTAAAAACTTGTCTATTGTAAAGCCACATATTACACACTTTACGTAGTTGGTTCAGTTCATAAATTGTATGCTTTTATTAGTTGTATGTTCTCAAAATGAGCTTAAGGTAATAAAATAAATATTTTTAAGTTCATTGAAATGATAATTGAGAAAAACACCTCAAATATGTATCCAATGACAATTCCGCCTGTATATTTTTGTAACCCGACCGGATGAATTTCTAACTTCATGAAAGTCTGTTTCCTGTTCCTGCGTGGAGGTGGTCTGCCAGAAGTCCCCGAATGTCAGCGTCACACAGAAATAGGTTTAACTTAAAAATATGATATAAATGTCAAATTTTTAATATTGTTGGGTTTGCAATAACGCCTGCTATGCGGAATAGCCCTGTTTAAGGGTTTAAGCACATTTTTGCAGAATCTGTTCCAACATCAAAGTTTATTCGGATTCCCGCGGGTCTCAGACAAAGGTACAGAATTCCAATTTGCTGCGAACGAATGCATTATATAGCAAGGTTTCAGGAACGCTCTTTTGTACACGTAAACCTTCGGGTTACACGTAAAGTTTGGCATCAGTTCAGTCCACGACTGATAACTGACGCCAGAGGGTGTTAAGTGCTAACAGGTGGATTGATACGTCAGACTGACTTCACGTCAGGTAGAAATGTTTTGGCAGTATCTTGAAAAAATATATGATATCGTATAAAAATTTTATGAGCGCAAAATTTATCTTACTTCAATTAGAAATTAAGTTCACGTTCCCCTACTTTGCGCATCAAGTACGTGGATATTTTTTGATCATAACGATTTATATTTATTATAGTGCTTGTAATCATATATAGCCCGTGGGTTGAACATCACTCCCCCATTTCTACCCATGAGTGTCGTAAGAGACTACACCATAAAGTGGGCAGCAGTGTTTTCTGAGGAAATTCATATCTCACACTATGATCCCCAAGACGCCTGCCAAGCAGCGGGATTTTGGTAAATTTCCCTATAATTGGGCAAGCTGTGTTTAACAGCGGACAATCCGGCTGCGGTAATCATATTTAGAAGTGAAATACATTACTTTTTTTAAAATGTTTTTGTGACGGAGCAAGCTCGAAGCCCACCTGATGTTAAGCTGACTGACCTCTGCCTATAACAGATGCATTTCATCACAAGTCGCCCGTCACCTTGAGACATATTTGTTAAGTCTCATGTGCCTGTAATTACACTGGCTCTCAAGGACAGCAGCTGTCAGAACAAACCGTTAAGTGCTTGGTGACAGATTTTCTACTTGAGGGTGGTCACTAGCCAGGCGGGCAATTGCAAAATGCCCTTCCACCATGCGGCGAAGCTCAAGCTCCGCGGCGGTATTCGAACCATGGACCTGCTGCGCGGCAGTCCATAGCCAATGCCACTGAGCCATCATTGCTTCACTGTTGTTTATTATTATATTACCTACGTTACAATTGATAACGGAACCTTGGACAGGAGTACTCTCAAACTTAACCAGTACCATAACATTAACATAGAAACGGTCAATTTGTGAACATTTTTAGAATTGTCGACTTTTTCGCTCTCGTTCAAGGTTTTTAACGACCACTTTGTAAGCGCTTAGAATTTGTAAAAAATACCGTTATTATTGCTGCGGAGAGAATTCTGTCTTGGAGAGAATTTGCAGACCATTGTTACTTTGCGTGGACATTTCTTCTCACTTAGGAGGGAACAAATGAATGAACACAAGAAGCTTTTTAATCACGAACGGCTAAAATGAAATACAGAAAAAATATAGAAATTAAATGTTGCTATAGAATTTATAAAGAAAAAGTCGGAACAAATCTTAGTAGGGACAAACGACACATTTTTGTCGCACTATATCGAAGAAACCAATTAACAGAAATTGTTTCACCTAATAGAAGCAAAGTCTTGCACTGACAACATGGTTGACAGTGCAAGACCTTGCTTAGCGAAACTTATTCACTGTACCTATAAGTGAATGCTCCCAGATAAAAAACCGCTGGAATTGAAGCGCTTCGTGCGTGCTTTCGGATAATTGGCCATGTACGGATGTCATGTTCTTGTACGGCTAGTAGGCAGTGAAATAAAGGAGATGAAAGAATACGTTTGGGTACTTCAATCGACAACTTTGCAACTATGTTCGAAGTGTCCGAGATTCCTACACTAAACTCCACTAACAATGTGAAAAATATGTTAACTAGAGTTAACAGGTTGTTAGATGATGAGTAAAGTAAATAATAGAGATATGCGATCATTGTATCAAGTGAACATTTTTGGTCTCGTAGATCAGGAATCAAGGAAGATAGTAATGGGAGGGTAGCGCGAGCGAACGCATCTTGCCTAAATTAGAGTCCTTTGTAAGAAGTTCATTCCGTGCTAAGTACAAATCAACAAACGAATTTCATCCGACAACACAGTGGAGCAGTGTTTTAATAGCTATATCTGTGAGTGTAACTAAATATCGTAGCTACAGGTTGAAGTGCAACCCATTTTTGTATGTGTACGATTAGTTAATGTATTAGTTTGCAGCAGAAATCTTGGTATGCGTGACAAAATGTACGGCAATATATATATTGTATTTTTGATGTGTGAATGAAAAAGAAGGAGAGACGTGGCGAACCTTTTACGTGAACAAACAAGAAGGCCAATATCACTAATTTCTATAATCTGAGGTCTTTATCTAAGCTTTCGGGAAACAAATGCGTATATTTTGAATCTGCGGTCTTAGTAATATTTCGCGATGACCTCGTTTAAGTAAAGCTGTATTCCCAAAAGCCAAAGCAGTTGAATTTTGCGTGCTCACGTCTTCATTTGCTTAAATTTAATTAACATAATTACACACGCGTCGCTCTAATTATGTGATGACATGGAACCTGTTAACAGCATATTTACATAATTATGATGTTTACATTTGGTTGTTTTTTATATTCTTATCATGTTTATTCCATATGAGATATTTAACTATATTCCAAGCAGGAATTGGTTACTATCATCCGTGTTGAACACTGTACTTTTCATTTTGAATGTAAGGAAAACAAAAGTAGTAGTCTGCCTTAAATATGTACTTCTAGTAAAAACATGAGTATTTTTTTTATTAAAAGTTAAATTACTATATCGTCTTTTTAAATTTTATATATGGAACACACCGCATTGCCGTCGTGATTCACACTTGTTCTCTAGTTCATAAACAGAATATTATGTTAAACCTAAAACTTTTCATATTTACATTAACTTGAGAAAGTCACATTCATTCTCGCCCTAGAATAGCCAACGCCAACTATTCCACTAAAAAATCCACTATTCTTTAAGTACTGTATAACCTGAATTGTCCACTGCTGAACACAGTCCTCCATTACGGGCTCTGGCAAGCATGAGAATTATGGCAAACACCCCTCCCTAGGTTGCCATAATCCACATGCTTGCCAGGCGTCTATGGGATCAAAGTAAAATAATGCGCTGCTGTCCACCTTTTGGCAGTTTAACCCCTTGGGGTGCCGGGTTAGAAAGTCTTCCCCCCATTTCTATCTGTGTGACTTAAGGTAAAGCCAAGCCAAATACCATAAGGTGAGCAGCAGCGCCTTCTAAGGAACTGATATCTTAAACTGCGATCACCAAGACGCCGGCGTGGGGATTATGGTAAACTCCCCCTAAATAGGGGAGGCAGTAGACAATCCTACTGATGCAGTATAGTACCAGCTTTCCAAACAAGAACACCCGTAATTTTTTATATATAAGTATTTTTAATATTGTATGTAAATTATACAGGCAGGTAAAGCATTTTTGTGTAACAAGTAGTCTATATAGTTGTACACTGAGACAGTCTGTCCATACCAAACTTCTGACCCTTGTGGAATATATATCAACCTGATTTAATAGACGGGGGCAGGTAGACGTCCTACATTTAGATTTTCGGAACGCGTTTCATAGGGTTTACGATGACATACTGCTCGAAACACTCAATGCTCTGGGTCTTTCCCCAGGCCTCGTTCGCTTAGTCGAGTATGTCTGGCTTGGCTTATATTAGTCTTAACCCTATCACACGGACCCTGCTATTTATCCTAATAATCAATGTCCTACCCACGATTATCAGAAATGCTGAATGTCTACTCTATTATGAAGACCTAAAATTTTTACTAGAGATCAGAAGGGACGATGACAATTGTGCACTTTAACGTGTCATTGACGCATTATCTCAGGGTGACGGACTTAGTGCAGTTCGTCACTTGTGACGAAATGCATATGTAATAGGCAGAGGTTCCTGCTTAACGCCAGGTGGGCGTCGAGGCCACTAGGAGGCGAGGCTGTTCCGTCAGTATTCCTAAAAACACGTCCATCTTAATATTCACATCTTTGCCATATGGGTATCTACTTCTATCCATCTAAGTTTTTCCTTTCCAAACATTCCAATCCGTACAATAGAACAGGTCTTAGCATATATCATCACTGGATAGTATAAAACAAAGCCGCTTCCCGCGCTCTGTCTGTCCCTATATACGCTTTGATCTTTAAACTACGCAACAGATTTCGATGCAACTTTTTTGAGTAGATAGAATAATTCAAGAGAAAGGTTCATATGTATAACACATGCAAATTATAGTGGAGAAACACCAATAACTTTAGAGGTTTCTAATGGAATGTCGTAAATAAACACATTTTTTTGCACTTACATTGCAAACGCCCGCTGAACCCTACGAGATAGATCAAAATAATGTACTACAGTATTGTATACCTTAAAAAAGTCTAGAAAAAAATCCGCAATGGTATATGTCTCTTAGGGATAATCCACAATAACCATTTTTTAATTTTTACGATAAATAATGGCTTATTTCGAAGCGATTTTAAGCAATACAACATTAATCCTTATCCAAAAGAGTACTTAAAATACCTTTTAAATTTAATATAGATTAAAAGGGCCCCCTACAGCATGTAATTTAAATGAATATTTTTAAGATATACCAGATTATTTAGTATCAGCATTGCACCCGTGCGAAGCTGGGGCGCGTCGCTAGTATGAAATTAAATAATAGTCATTCGTCATTGCTCGATGAACTGATAACAGATGAGGAAGAAAGGTTCTCGAGTGGTTACCACACTATACCGGTAGACTCTAGAGTTGGTAGGCCCCCCACCAGGTGGACTAATGACATCGTTACAGTCGCGGGTAGCCAATGGTTACAAGCGGCTAATAGCCGTTTTTTATGGCGCTCTAAGGGGGAAGCATTGCTTCAACATTGGACGTCTTCCGGCTAATGATGATGATGATTAGTCATTCTACGATTCCATTGGTAACTTCTTCAGAGATGTAGAACATCCAAGGATAGCCGATTCAATAATATAACACAGTCCGTCTTCATCGCAGCAAACAGAGTCGTACTAAGGGAATGAGTGAAATAATTAGAACCATAGATTTAATTGTAGATAGTTTCTTAATAATATATACTTACTTAATTTGTACTTTTATTGTAGATGCCCTACCTAATAACTTTTATGCCTTGTAGCATTGCGTGAAGTAGCATGTCTAGCCATCTTCTATCAGAATTCTACATTTCGGGGAGAGTGCACAAGAGCTTCTCAACCTAACGGCCCTCTTCTACAAAGACTAAGAAAATGATGGCGCATTACCACCGGTATCTTGTGGAAGATCCTAAAAACCAGCCATTGTGCGAGTCGAACTCACACAACGGGGGTTCCTGACCAACACGGAATCTACAAAATAAAGTGTAATTATATTCTATTCATACAGTTCGAGATCTTCACTGGGATTCTTACCCGTACTTAATCAGTGTCTCTCATTTATTTGTAGCTATACTGTAGATATTAGAATATAAACAGACCAAGTTCCCAGTGTGGTGCCGGGTTAGAATTGCATCTGTTGATATTATCCCGTGGATGTCGTAAGAGGCGATTAAGGGAAAAATACTGGAAGGTGGGCAGCAGCGCCTTCTAAAGAACTGCTTACTTAAACTGCGATCTCCAAATCACCTGCCAAGCGGCATTATGACAAATACTCAGTTAAAAGGGGAGGCTGTGTTCAGCAGTGGACGATCCGGCTGATACAGTTTACAGACAAACTTTAATGCTTGTACGTACTACCGTTTTTAAGATATAATATTATATAAACAAAAAAAAAACATTAAAGTAGTAAAAACAAGTGTCTTGTATGGGGACCTTTTTTATTCTTAACAGTTTGCTATTCGTATTTGGTAGGCAATCCACTATGCCAACTCATATTCTGTGAAAAATTCAATCGGCTCTTGATTTCTCCAAAGATTCAGTTTTTTAAAGCTCGGACAGTTGCACGGACACAAAGACGGTGGGACGGACGTTTGGAGGTTTATTAATAGGCACCGTTTTCTAGTACAAAACCCTTAGAATGATTCAAAAAAATATTATAGTGTTTTCGTGAATCCCCCCCGCATTTCATCCTTGATACGGCCTATAACACTGGCATCGATAATAAATGACAAATCCCGGATCGCCCGTGAAACGTCTACGGAGAGGTCGAGTTACGACAACTCTCAGAGTATGCTGGAAATAGCCTGATATCACAATTTAACTGAGTTTGCGTTGATCCGTATCGAATGTTATAAACGGTTTAGTTTGGTTTCGGAAGCGGAACTATGTTTCACTCAGGAGTTCAGTTGATTGTCCTATTTTAACTTCTAGTGCTTGGGTTAGAAAACATTGAAGTGGTGGACTATTTGGCATTGAGTGATGGCTCCGCTTTGGTGTGGGGGCTACGGATTTGAGGTTCATGGCATGTTCAAGGGTTATTTTTTATTGTTACTAGTTACCACAAAACTGCACTGTGGGGTGTCGGGGTAGAATGTCACCCCTCCATTTCTTTCCGTGGGTGTCGTAAGAGTCGACTAAGGGTTAGAAGGTGGGAAAAGCGCCTTCTGAAGAACTGATAACTTCTACTGCGAATCCCAAGACGCCTGACAAGCGTGTGGAGTATGGAAAATCCACCAAATGACTGATATGGTACCTATATCAGTAATTTGGTGGATTTTCCATACGTTACATAACACAATATTTGAAGGAGTGAAAGCTAAGTATTACGATTGGCTATGGACTGCCGCGCAGCAGATCCATGGTTCAAATCCCGCCGCGGGCTTGAGCTTTACCGCATGGTGGAAGGGCATTTTATGAATGCCCACCTGGCTAGCGACCACCCTCAAGTAGAAAATCTGTCACCGAACACCTTTCGGTGTGTTCCGGCCGCTGTCCTTGAGAGCCAGTAATTCTAGGTCAAGCCTGTTAACACCTTCGACCACCTTATCACTTACAATCAGGTGAGATTGTGGTCAAAGGATTACGAATCAACAATTTAAAAAAACTAATCGAATTTAAATTATTTTCAAACCAATTTCTACCGCCAAGCAGCAATGTTTACATTGCTGACACATGTGACATAACGACTTTATGTCTCAGGGTGATGGGTGCAGTGCAGTTCGCCACTTGTGACGAACTGCACTGCATCTGTTACAGGCAGACGTTACCGTGTAACACCATATGGGCCTCGTGCTTGTTCCATCAAGATTGCATAAAGAAGCTATAATATCAAAAACGGCAAATGCAGTAAAAATGACTTTATATGGTACCTACTTGCTAGGAATAACATTATTGTCTACTTATACAGGGTTATTAGTAAAACGCTAACAACCTCTTAGGGTTGAATTCTGCTAGTTCTAACAAACATTTTGAGATGTTTTATTATTTTTTTAAGGTTTTTTTTTTTATCAAAAGTCTCTTGGGCCTGTAATTTTATATTTCATATTTTGTATTACTTAGCTCGATGAAAATATTCAAAACTCTATTCAAAGGGAGCGCGGCGGTCCAGTGCTGCCGCAGCGGGCGCTCTAAAGAGACTTTGAAGATTGGTAGTTCTCATGCTTATTCCGTCAAATACACATTAATAAACAGAAAAAAAAAAAAAAAAAAATTACTTCGTAATGTTTTTTTTTTCATCTCGTAATGTTTGTTAGGACTAGCAGAAGTCAATCCTAAGAGGTTGTTAGCACTTACCAATAACCCTGTATATATCTAATGGAGCATTCAAATTCACTAACAATTATGTAAATGAATGTAAGTGAATTTAGAATTTGTGTTCGTCAACGAACCCGCTTGATTATTTTAAACTAAAAGATATCTAAAATCCAATTTCGTTTGAAATTTAAAACAACGTTAAATGTGTCACGTTTTTGCGTTACGACAAAAAGATTTCCTATTCGGAACGAAGCGAGAAAAAAAAAGGTCCAGAAATATTTCCGACTTCAATTGCATTTCATTCGGTAAGAGAATTTCAAAAGTTTGCCTGACTGTCGTTGGAATTGGAAGGCTTTAGACGAAATGCTGAGCAAGATTAAAAATTCTCCTTCAAGTATTAATTGTATCTCACTCTTATCTGCCTGACAGCTTGCTTAAAACACTTGTAGTTCCTATTGTTAAAAATAAGACTGGGGATGTATCCGACCCTGCCAACTATAGGCCAATATCACTTGCTACCATCATAGCGAAGGTAGCAGAACGGTCTGCTTGATAAGTACTTGTGTGAACATATTCACCTGCAGGACGCTCAGTTCGGTTTCCGGCCTGGCTTGTCTACTGAAAGTGCTATATTGGCTCTCAAGCAGACTGTTCAGTATTATACAAAAAGGAAAAAAAACTTATATTCGCCTGTTAGACTTGTCAAAAGCATTCGATTTAGTGTCTTATGACAAACTATGGCAGAAGCTACGCAGTGAAACCAAATTATCCCGGGACCTTATATTTATGTTCCAGTACTGGTACAGCAATCAGGTGAATTATGTACGCTGGGGAGGTAAGTATTCTGAGGCATACAAGTCGGTGTTAGGCAGGGTGGGCTAACGTCACCTCAATTGTTTAACTTGTACATGAATCAGCTGATCGTGAAACTCAGCAACACTAAGGTTGGATGCTCCATTGGTGGATTAAGTGTCAACAACTATAGTTATGCTGATGATATCATCAGCATAACTATAGGTGTTGTTGACTCCCGCGATCAGTGCAATGCGAAAACTAGTCACAGTGTGTGAGACATATGCTTTGACCCATGGATTCAGATACAATGAAAGTAAGTGTGAGCTAATGTTGTTTAAGTCAGGAAGTAAAACTTACTCTCACGTACCGCCTGTGAGAATAAACAATAAGCCACTTGCTCTCACCTCACGAAAATATGGAAATATGAGTGATGACTCTGATTTGGACAAAGAACGGAGGGCGTTATGTATACGCGCTAACATGTTAGCCCGGAGATTTGCAAGGTGTACGAGTGAAGTCAAGATAACGCTCTTTAAAGCATTTTGTCAGACATTTTACACTTGCAGTCTCTGGGTTAACTATACTAGAAAGGCGTACAATGCCCTAAGGGTACAACAATGCGTTCAGGATAATATTGGGATTACCTCGTTTTTGTAGTGCTTCTGGTATGTTCGCGGAGGCAAGAGTCGATGACTTCTACTCTATCATACGCAAGAGAAGTGCCTCGCTGCTAAACCGCGTTCGTAACAGCTCGAACGGTATCCTGAACGCATTGAGTGATGGGTGGGATTGTCCAGTGTTACAACATTGGATACATCTCCACATAACACCTAATAGGTAATCTTTTGTGTATGTTTTAAATGTGACTAACAATAGTTTTTAGGTATTTTTGTAAACTAACAATATCATGGATGTCTAAGTCTGAAATAAATTATTTGATTTGATGATTAACTAAATCTCTTTAAGTTGTAGATGATTTTTTGACGACTTCAAAAAAGGAGGAGACAATTCATCTGTTTTTATTCATGTTTGCAACCTCAGAACTTTTTTCTGGGGGAACTGATTTTGATTATTTTTTTTCTATCGGAAAGCTGATGTTTGCCGTTTGTTCTCATTTTAATTTCATCAAAATCGGTCAAGTCGTTATTGAGTTTTACTCCAATAACTGAAAAGTATTTTCCTATCATGATGATGTAGTCATTGACAGTGAATGACAAACAATCCCATAAGTAGCAAGAGTCACTAAAAAGGGTGTTTTTTTTTACCTAAAATGAAACTGATTTCAACACTCAAATGTGTGAAATAACTTGTCAAAGTCGGTAGAGTGCGCACAATATTGTGATAATAGTTACTTTTGAACCATCATGGTATCGACTTCAACAAGTTATTTTACACATGCAAATGTGTTGAAGTCGGTTCCATGATTTAGTGTTTTTTTTCTTATATCAATGGTGACTGCATCATAATAATAACAAATATTTTTAAAATATTTTATGATAACTTCAAATTAATATTTTAATAAAACACTTAAAAAATACAAATGTATATCTAGTGACAATTCCGCCAAATTTTCCTGTTAAACCGACTTGACGTCACAAACGCCACGCAGCCAAACCGGAAGAATTTTCGACGCATTTCGATGCAGGTGACTGCATATTAAGATTACAAAATTACAAATATACGAGAGGAAAAATTTAAGTCGTGTGCACGATTCGAACCCGCGTCCATCCACCCTTTTAGCTGGGATATGCTCTAACCAATTGAGGTAATGCGTTAAATTGCAAACATATCAATATTAAAAATGCATATTAAGAGTTGGGCACGTTCTTGAGTAGGTGTTAAGCCTTTCTCCCTTAAGTTATACAAGCGTTATATTCCGTTCTGATCCCACTCATTATTTAAAGAGCATAGTGGAAGGGTATTTTGCATATTTTTTTTTAGGGAGGACAAAGATGCCGACTTCGGCTAGGCGGACGTCCAGCTCCACCAGGTTTTGAGCAAGGGAAGGCCCTCTTATAGCCCGGGAGGAAGAAGTGCCGAAGGGACTTCTCCTGAGACGGGTGTATAAGGCCAAAAGCGCCTTACTTATACCTCCGTCTCCTGCGGGCGCCGAAAACGCTTCGCTACCATCGGGAGGGGTGACAGCGAGCTCAAGGGCACCACTGTGGTTCGGACCTCGGCTTGTCTCACTGCCGAGAGACAAAGGGGGAATCGGAACTAAATGCCCCGGTACAACTGCAGTGTTGTACCGTTGAGAATGGGCCCTACTGAAATTTACTCTGTGAATATTTGGAGATACACTAATCGGGATTTTATTTTTGCCTCGAGCTCGCCGGCGAGCTAGGTGTTTGATTGTGTAGGGCATTTTGCGGTTGCCTACCACCTTTAAGTAGAAAGTCAGTCGCGATGCACCTAGCGGTGTGTTCCGGCAGCTGTCCTTGAGAGCCAATAAAATTACAGGCACATGAGATTTAACAACAATGTCTCAAGGTGACAGTTGCAGTGCAATTCGTGACTTGTGGCGAAATGCATTTATTATAGGCAGAGGTTAGTCCGCTTAACATCAGGTGGGCCTCAAACTTGTTCTGCCACAATAACATTAAAAAAGTAACTAAGTTTCTAAGTACCAGTCGTGAATAGGTTTGAAGAAGTCATAGTTATTACTCTATGCTGTCATAGTTATTATACATGCTAGAATACAAACTTATTCCTGAATTATTCGTGAATTAACCTATTCCTCTTGACAATGTTATGCTAATTTTTTACCGAATTCAAAGAATTCAAACTTGGTAGCTAGCCAAGCGGGCATTCGCAAAATGCCCTACCGCCATGCTATAACGACTGCCATCCTAAGACAACAACCGGGACCGACGGCTTAACGTGCCCTCCGAAGCACGGAAGCGCCCAGTAGTAATGTCACTAGCGGTCACCCATCCAACTATGACGGCGGTGGACGTTGCTTAACTTTGCTGATCGGTTAAGAACAGCTAAGCAAACATCGCTACGAGCGCTTCAAAAAACCTCATTACTTTTTACAGTGTGTACGGAGTTTGATGTAATTTTTATATGCGAAAAAATGGAGCTTGTCACGTGGATCTGACGGATATTATTTATCCCTAATAATGCGTTGTTATCTAATTGGCTTCGACAAGGTACATTGACGATGTTCTTGTATTCACTTGTCAAGGTAAAATGAACAAAAAAGTATACACGATGGTTTGGTTTGCTTTTGTGTGCATTTTTGTTTTAGATTACTTTCTATTCGAAGTCAGTTATTGAGGAGTGTTAGGTTACTTGCGACCACAACAACGCGCGAGCCGAGCGAGCACAGCGAGCGTGCCGCGGCAGCGGCCGGTGATGCGCCAGAAGAATTACAGCAAGTTTAATTTTGATGATAATTTACTACTTTTGGTGCTTGTAAATATTTAAAATATATTATATATATATATATATATATATATATATAATATAATATAAAATATTTAAGGGATCCTGTTGTATTCGCTATAAATGAAAGTCTTCAATAACTGACTTGATATTTGTATTGTCCTTTGAACATAGCTTAGGTTACACAGCACTTAAATTACTATTTTTATAAATTTATTTTGTAGGAACACATATGGCATGTTGGTTGATGTGAGACGAGAGAGTGAGACAGCTTTACTTATTTAATATGGCAATATTAAACAGTGATCATTTACTACTCTTGGGTTAACAATGATTTACTAAGTGCATATTGCGCCAACGTTAACTTGAGAATTAAACTCGGGTTAAGTTGGTTTTTGTATGACAATTTACACTTAATTCGAGTTTAACTCGCGTTTTCTCACTGGCGCAAGTGGGCCTAGGAGTAATTTTGCTTAAAAAGGATAGCGACATGTTAAAGCTTTGATTCTAAGTTTACATAAAATGGGGGTTAATTTTAGTCTGTTATATGTTACTATATCTGGTGGTAAGTTAAACATAAGCCCATAAGTAGCAAGGGTCACTAAAAAGGGCGAAATACATTTTTTTACCAAAAAAATAGAACCGACTTCAACACTCAAATGTGTGAAATAACTTGTCGAAGTCGGTACCATGACGATTCAAAAGTACCTATCATCACAATATTGTGCGCATGGTACCGACTTCGACAAGTTATTTCACACATTTGAGTATTGAAGTCGGTTCTATTTTTTTGGTAAATTTTTTTTTCAGTTAATTGATTATAACTTAAAACTACTCAGCCGATTTTGATTAAATTTATAACAGACCATCTCGGTGCTATACTTTATCCAACAAAGAAATCATCATCAAAATCAACTCATAATTGGCGAAGAAAAAAATAGTAACATACAAAAAAAACATACAACCGAATTGGTAACGTTATTTTGTGGAAGTCGGTTAAAAAGTAGAAAAAGCATCGCTTTGTAATCCCGAGATCCTGAATTTGTGGTTTGCATACTTTTCGGTGTTGTTACGTTACTGGTGTTATTCAAATAGTGGCAATATTTATCACTTACTCTCACTCACACCAAATTTTGAAGCAATGATGGCTCAGTCGCATTAGCTATGGGCTGCCGCGCAGCAGGTGCATGGTTCGAATACCGCCGCGGGTTTGAGCTTCACCGCATGGTGGAACGGCATTATGCGAATGCCCGCCTGGCTAGCGACCACCCCTGAGAGCCAGTGAAATTACAGTCACATGAGACTTAATAACTATGTCTCAAGGTGACGAGCGCAGTGCAATTCGTTACTTGTGACGAAATGCATCTGTTATAGGCAGAGGTTAGTCCGCTTAACATCAGGTGGGCCTCGAGCTTGTTGCGTCACAATAACATATATAAATAGAAAATAATAATC
Organism: Plagodis pulveraria; assembly: GCA_963890685.1. Classification (NCBI taxonomy): domain Eukaryota; kingdom Metazoa; phylum Arthropoda; class Insecta; order Lepidoptera; family Geometridae; genus Plagodis; species Plagodis pulveraria. The sequence goes on along the minus strand of OY982951.1, from coordinate 35,396,540 downwards.
TGATAAGATTTGTCCTGCAGTACAATGTAGAATATTTCGATACTAAAAGTTGTAATTGACCTACATAAGAGCGTCGTAGACGCCTAAATATATGATTTTGACTTTGACTTTGTTTAAGATAATTTTTTTGATAAGGTAAAATAGAAGCACTTTTTTCCTCCTTATCTGACCAAGTTAAACGTAATAGTCGTGTTAAATATAAACTCTGTATGCAATCTTCGAAAAAGAGCCTTATGAATAATAGCATTTTCTGTATGGGACCAAAAATATACAATCAAATACCAAGCTCTTTAAAAAACCTAAATAATAATATATTTAAAATTAAGCTTAAGAAAATATTATCGGAGAAATGTTATTATAGCTAGAATTCTTGACTGACAAAAATCTGAATTGAATTTATATTATTGACATTAATATTCGTGTTTACATTATCCACTTCTTTGTTTGTACCTATCTAGAATTGAATTTTATAATTGACATTGTATTGTAACTTGTGTGAATTGTTCAAGTGCCTAGAATGATATTTTTCTCCTTTGCTATTGTAAATTTACTTAATTGATTGCCGCCTTTCAAAAACGTACGCCTAAATAGGAAAAACAAGATGATCACTATATTTAATTATGACACTAATACGCATGCGTTTTTTTAAGTACTATAAACAGTTTTATGTAAAAAATGGTTATCTAAGATGTGCAGAAACTCTTGTAGCGGGAATTTGCATGTTCGCTCAATATGCGGCTACTATTGTTTTAGTGACCGCATTTATAAAAGAGCGTAACCGTGCCTTATCTTAGGTCTTTGAACGGTCTGCCCATTAGGGCTAGCCACTACAGACTAGTAGAATTAATCTGCATTGGAATCGTGTTTTTTTTTCTTAATATTCTGTATTCCGTCACGGAACAAGCTCGAGGCCCCCCTGATGTTAAGTGGACTAACGTCTGCCTAAAACAGATGCATTCCATCACAAGTCTCGAATTACATTGCACCCGTCACTTTGAGACATAGTTATAAGTCTCATGTGCCTGTAATTTCACTGCGTATCAAAGACAGCCGCCGGAACACACCGTTAGGTGCTTGCGACAGATTTTCTTCTTGAGAGTGATTGCTAGATAGGCGGGCAATCGCAAAATGCCCTTCCACCATGTGGTGAAGCTCAAACGGACAGGACCTGCGGCACGGCAGTCCAAAGCTATTACCGCTCGGTTCTTCAAATTACATCCTTTTATTTGTAACTGCGCGCCATAGAAGGCGCGCAAGATTTACCAAAGGACATATTATGTCCTTTGGTAAATCTTGGTTTGAGGGAACATGGTGTAGCTGTGACACTCATGTAATGGATCAGCATAGGACAACTTATGACCATACTGGCCATAGTTTAATTTATGATCATAAGGTGAGTGTCACGGTTGGACCTTGTCACCCTCATTAGAGTCGCCAAGATATAGGCTGTGCCTAGTTTGGGACCCGCTGGGATGTTTTAGAAAAGTAAGTGTTCTGATTAAAATTTGTTTAAACCTTGGTCTTAGTTAGAAATAATTGTTACACACTTAATACTTTTCTGGCAAATAAATTATTATTATTATTATTATATATTATTACAGTATGAGTTTTTAAATTGTCACGGTCATTATCACTATATGTATTATAACAAACGGGATATTTACCGTGTTTTTGATTAGTTTTGAGCTCTCGATATGTCGGCACTGTTGCAAGCGCCATGATCACGAGTAAACTGAAGTCTATGCGAGTGGATGGTAGGCACTAAGAGCAGACGAACCGGTCTACCAACGCTTGCAACAGTGCCGAAATATCGAGAGCTTAAAACTAATCAAAATCACGGTAAATATCCCGTTTGTTATAATAATTATAGTATATTTGCATGGTGGTAGGGCATTTTGCGAATGCCCGCCTGGCTAGCTACCACCCTCAAGTAGAAAATCAGTCGCCAAGCACCTAACGGTGTGTTCCGGCAGCTGTCCTTGAGAGCCAGTACTTCTAGGTTAGCCTGAACAACATCTTCGACCACATCATCACTTACCATCAGGTGAGATAGTGGTCAAAGGCTAACCTATCAAGCATAAAAAAAAATAAAAAAAAATATTACAGTGTTATGCGCATTATAGTCCGCACATCTCTCTCTATCGATCTCTCTGAGATGATCTACGCAGTGGGAGCGTCATGAGCTGTAATGCTTATGGTAGATGCAGCCCTATAACGTACCAAAAAGAAGGTAAGGAAGACAAAACGGGACTCCATTAGTGTATGAATAAAGGAACGAAAGAATGCTATTCAGTGAGATACGAAATCGCCTGAAAGCAGTTTTATTCAATAGTGTTCTATATTGGTGTCTATCAATCTACGTTCCAATCTATGACAGAGCGAGTCCCTAATGATGGATGATCAATTTTGTCTCCATTCTTTTTTGGCGCCTATTTTTTGCTGTGTGATAAGGAATAATAAATGTTCCTATTGTTATCTGCTGTAACTTGTTTCTTTTCAAAATATTTATCGTGTTTGTCATTTCTTGGGGCAGCATGGCGCCTGCCAATTTCAAATTCTGATATTAATTACAGTCATATAAGGGAGGAGGGTAAGAGATGATGTGGTCGAAGACGTTATTCAGGCTAACCTAGAGTTACTGGCTCTCAAGGACATCTGCCGGAACACACCGTTAGGTGCTTGGCGACAGATTTTCTACATGAGGGTGGTAGCTAGCCAGGCGAGCACTCGAAAAATGCCCTACCACCATGCTATAACCACTGCCATCCTAACACGACAACCGGGACCGACGAGTTAACGTGCCGTCCGAAGCACGTGCACGCTCAGTAGTAATGTCACTAGCGGTCACCCATCCAACTCATGACCGTGGTGGACGTTGCTTAACTTTGCTGATCGGTTAAGAGCAGCTAAGCAAACTCCGCTACGAGCGCTTCAATCTCACCTGATGGTAAGTGATGATCTGGTTGAATGTGTTTACTGGCCTAACCTACAATTTCTAGCTCTCAAGGATAGCTGCTGGAACACACCGTTAAGTGATTGGCGACAGATTTTCTACTTGAGTATGCTAGCCAGGCGGGCATTCCCAAAATGCCCTTCTACCATGCGATGAAGCTCAAGCTCGCGGCTGTATTCGAACCATGGACCTGCTACGCGGCTGTTCATAGCCAATGCCACTGAGCCATGACTGCTTCAAAATACTCTTTGGTTTGATGTATATGACATGGTCATAGCAGTTGTAAACTTACCAAAATTATGTATAGTCTGCTACTGCAAAATGGCCTTTATTTATATTTAGATCTAAGGTCAATTAAATATAAATCACATCACTTTTAAATAATATCACAATCATATAAATAAATTAAGGAAAAAAATGCAATTCAACGAGGCAATTCTGCCAGCACGCTGGGCACGCTTCCAACTGGTAGTGGGCTGGAGCATTTAGACTGCCTGTGAGTCTGCAATGACTTATGGGTATTTAAATGCTTTTATTGTTGTAGGTGTAGTATTGTATATAGTTCGTAGTATTTTGTTAATAAAAGCATACCGCCGATTCAGGAAAAAAAAAGATTATTTATATATTAAGAAGGTAAACTGCTAACATCTATAGTACAAGTTGTTTAAATTTTGGATTTGTTGTTTCTGTTGCTACAGCGATCTGCCTGATAGATTTGATTATAATCCTACCAATTTATAATACTGCAACATCATTCACAATCACGTATTTTTGATACTGTGGTTAAAACTATCCTCATTAGTGGTGAAATTCATCCGTTATGTATCGTCTTAAGAGATGTCAAGACGAGTGTTACACTCTTTGATCGTACCAATTTAACACACGAAAAAATTAAACTCAACATGTGATGTCATTACATATAATGTTCTGAAAAGAGGAGTCAGACTTATAACTCGCTCGGTTGATTGATTCAGTTAATTATGCATTACAATACAATACAATACTTTCACGTATAAACAAGCACATCTGCTGTTTGGAATTTTTTCATAAGGTGGTCGTAAGTCATTACTAAAAAACTGATATTTATTCAAGTAACAGACAAAGATGAACAACTAACACAATATATTTTTTTGTATGGGCATACTACAAAGACCTCGTCTACTCGAGAGAATGCCGCAATTTGGACGAGTTAACCCGGAAATTGAGAGCAGAAGAAACTATTAAAAATAATAAGTGCATTCAGACGTTTAAAAGACAACTTTTTCCGACGATGTCGCACTTGCATTGAGCAACAGCTTAATTACAATACATTTTGAAAATGTATTGTAATTAAGCACCTTGTAATTGGTGTTACTTTGCTTGCATTAATCATCATGTATTAAGTTTTTTTTTTTTAGTAATTATAATTTTGCACTTACCACATTTAGATTTCAATTTTTTGATTGAAGCTTTATGAATAATAAAATGAAATTTTCAGGGTAGCTACCTGATAGATAGAGCAAGTTTTTAAAAGCCAACCGGTATTTTTAATGTGAGTTTTTTTAAGGGCCTTTGAAGTTGTAAACAAACCGGGTTTTTTTTTTTAATAATTTATTAATTTGGGTAATTTTATCTTTCTAGACATTGAATTTTTTTTTATTTCATTCAAAGATCTAACGATAGTAAATGTTACCATACTGAATTGGCCTATCTATCAGCTTAGCAATTAAAAAAAAATCAAGCACTAACCGCAATAGTTCACGTCACCATAAATAAAAATCTCATCGTACTCGGCGATAGATAGATAGATAGATAGATATAACTCTTTATTGAAACACCACAGTACAGATCTATGATGAATTTACAAAAAATTACAATAATGTTACAATTGGCGGCTTTATCGCTTAAAGCGATCTCTTCCAGGCAACCATGTTTGGGAAGGAGCAGTAAATAAATTTTATTATGGCGGCTTGGTGTACTTAAGAGTAATGTATAAAACTTTGCTTAACTAAATTAACGTTTTCTAAATTATTAGTTCTATTTACTTATATATATATTACACACACACACACACACTTATGCTATAATACTAGCATATACTTACATATTATAAACAATACATATAATCAACCACGAAACTACGACGACATAGGCTTAACTGTAACTTACAGAAGACAAATAGCTTTGACACGTTGCTTGAAAGCTTCTAGAGTAGGTGCACGTCTAACTTCAACAGGTAAAGAGTTCCAAAGCCTAACAGCTTCAGCAGTGAAAGAGGAGTTAAAAAACTTTGTTTTACATACTGGATGGACAAGTAACAGATTTTCAGATGACCTAAGCAAAAGTTCGTTTCTTTCATGAAGGTACAAAAAATGTTGTCTGAGATAGCGCGGAGAAGAGGGATTAAAAAGGAGACTGTAAAGAAGGGACAGTATATGGACATTCCGGCGAAAGCGTATGGGAAGCCACTTGAGTTTATTGCGGAATTCGGAGACATGGTCATATTTTCGGAGGCCAAATATGAACCGTATGGAGAAGTTTTGAAGTCGCTCAAGTTTATCAAGTTGGTCTTGCCTAAGGTCAAGATAGCTGACGTCTGCGTAATCGAGGATAGGTAGGAGAAGGGATTGTGCTAACGCAATCGATAGGTGAAAAATTAAAAAAAAAGTCATAGCTCCGTAAATACGAAAAATCGCGGAACATATATGGGGGTGATTCAGATAGCCCTCTAGGTCCTCTACCTCCCAGCTTCAGTATATCACTACTTCTTGGGACACCTTGTATAGTTATTGCAGTTTATGTTAAAAAAAAGTACTAAATCATGTTTTTCTCGCGTCACTGGTTTTGTTAGTGGTCTAATTTCGCTTCAACGGCAGCGAAAATTGCAAAGTTGACTCTAAATTACGGTTATAACGTAAGTATCTTATGTATTCATGTTTGCATAAAAATGTAACAATTAAATAGCAAATTCTTAATAAGAGAGATATTTTCGATTTAAGTTCCTAGTGTTATATTAATAAGCCCCTTTCACTTATACGCGGTCCGATAGTGATTGAATTTCAGCCTTTGACAGCGTCTTAAATTAATGATTGAGTACGCGCGACTCTCAAGATGGCTACTTGCGACCTGATTTGATTGAATGAATTATGAAGTATTGCTAAAGTGGGTCAAAGAGTAAAATGATGCCTTTTGTACAACATTTCACTAAACAATGAGATATAAATAATAATAATATATGTCCAAATAACTTTTTTTTTATGCTATGAAGTGACGAGACGAGCGGAACGGTACCTGATGGTAAGCTTCACGTCTGCTCATAAACAGTTGCAGTGTCATTGATCCGCGCACTGCACTGCGCTCGTCACTTTGACACATCCGTTGTAAAGTCTCGTTTGCCCAGTAATTTCACTCGCTACAGTGCCCTTCATACCTAAACACAGTGCAATACTGCTTTGAGGCAGAATACATGACACTGCAGTTGTACCCGCCGAGACGGCCTCTTGCTTAAGAGACCTACCACCTAGTTGCTGCCTGTTTAGCACCACCCAGAGACCACGTGTAGGGAATCAAGTTTAAGGGTACTCTCCTACGCACGCGGGCAGCTCAGTCTCCAATAACATGAGGTTGTGGCGGCGTACATTCAACCTTTTTAGTTATCTATAGATAAATTGTTATACAATCTCATTTTGTACAGATTGTCATAAGTTGTCAATTTTAAAATAGTTAGAATTGTTGTAAAAACAATTGAATATTAGACGTCAGTCTTTAGAAGTTGTAAAAGTTTTCAGGAAATAACATTAATATTATGATTTATAAAGTAAAGTCTATCATTATTTCCCCGACATAAAACGCTTCAAGATTAATATAGATTATATTACGGCTCAAATTTTACAGGAACCGATATGACTATTTTCCATTAAATTTCCCGTTTTATTACAAAACTTCGTTATTACATACGATTCCTCTATGCTATTTATATCATATAATATAAATAATAAGTTATACAGATAATTACGAAACATTGTTTACAATATTAGGTTATGCCCACTCAAACGGTTGTATACTGTTCTCTAATGTATGTAACAGCAACTTTACCATGTTGTATTGTTCAAGACAGTACATATAAATGTGTTTGTTATTTTTTTTATGGGATAGGAGGGCAAACGAGCAGGCGGCTCACCTGGTGGTAAGTGATCACCGTCGCCCACGAACATCCGCAACACCAGAGGTATCGAGGATGCGTTGCCGGCCTTTAATATACTTGTCTTCTTTTCTTGCCAGGAAATGCGGGTGCTTTGAAGGATTTTTACGTCAATTTTAAATGTTATTTTGCATAAACATTGAAGCAGTTGAACTCAGTGGCATTGGCTATGGACTGCCGCGTAGCAGGTCCATGGTTTGAATCCCGTCACAGGCTTGAGCTTCACCGCATGTTGGAAAGGCATTTTGCGAATGCCCGCCTAGCTAGCGACCATTTTCAAGTAGAAAATCTGTCGCCAAGCACCTAACGGTGTGTTCCGGCAGCAGTCCTTGAGAGTCAGTGAAATTACAGGCACATGAGACTTAATAAATATGTCTCAAGGTGAGCAGCGCAATTCGTGACTTGTGATGAAATGCATATGTTATAGGCAGCGGTTAGTCCGCTTAACATCAGGTGGGCCTCGAGCTAGTTCCATCACAATAACATAAAAAAAAATTGAAGCAGTGATTGCTCAGTCAAAGTCAAAGTCAAAATCATTTATTCAATTTAGGCGTCTACGACGCTCTTATGAAGATCAATTACAAATTTTAGTATTGAAATATTCTTCATTCTACAAGCGACTTTGGCTATGAACTGCCGCGCAGCAGGTCCATGGTTCAAATCCCGTCGCGGGCTTGAGCTTCACCGCATGGTGGAAGGGCATTTTGCGAATGCCTGGCTAGCGACCATCCTCAAGTAGAAAATCTGTCGCCAAGCACCTTACGGTGTGTTCCGACAGCAGTCCTTGAGGGCCAGTAAAATTACAAGCACATGTGTCTCAAGGTGACGAGCGCAGTGCAATTCGTGACTTGTGACGAAATGCATCTGTTATAGGCAGAGGTTAGTCCGCTTTACATCAGGTGGGCCTTGAGCTTGTTCTGTCAGAATAACACGGACACGTACAACGAAGGGCAGATGAAAAGAGGTCGAAAACGACAGCTAGCTGGTACCCCATGAAGAAAAAGAGACGACCAGGAAGACCGTGCAAAAGGTGGTGCGATGACATAACCAAATTCCGAGCCAAATAGGTGCCAGTAGTAGTATTCTACTGTAGAATTCTACTTCAAAATTCATACGAAAACCCCATTTACTTTCGGGGTAAAATCCATGATAGTAAATATTTTCATATATTACAGAAAAAAAAAAGACTGGCAATGCATCCTCGAGACCTCTGGTGTTGCGGATTTTTGTGGGCGACGGTGATCACTTACCACGTGGTGAGCTGCCTGCTCAGTTGCCCTCCTATCCCATAAAAACAAAAATAAAACTAAAGAATATATGACACTGCGATGGTACCCACCAAGAGGGAATCTTTTAGAAGCCACCTTGTAGTTCCCATACACACTATGTCCTAGCTTAGATAATAGTCTCCTGATATAGACATACCATGGCCTTGCTCTGTCTAATAATATTCTGCAAAAGACGTAGGTCACTGTTCTACAATGAAGTGACCTTAAAGGCGAGAGTGGTGTGCTCAAACTATATTAGGTTGCCGAGATACTTTAGACGGTAAATAGAATTTCCTAGCGCGACAAGAGAACTTGTCTAAGAGAACAAACGTTACAAAATAAACTTTCGATCAATTCGCAAAGTAGTAACATATTGAATTAAGTTTCTCTAAATGCTGACGTCCTGGTACCTAGAGTATTTTTTTATGACCGGCATGCTACCCTTTAAACAGATTCTTCCTTGATGGTAAGTGAAGATTTGGTTGATTACTAGCTCATAAGAACAGCTGCCGGAACACTCCAGTAGATGCTTGGCGACAGATTTTTCGCTTGAGGGTGTCATGTTAGGCCAAGCCGGAATTCACAAAATACCCTACCGACATTCTACAATCACAGCTCTCTTAAGACAATACCCGTGACCGACAGCTTAAAGTGCCCTAAATCGCTCAGTAGTGCCACTAGCGGTCACCAATCCAAGGTATGGACTGGGCAAACGTTGCAACGAGCGCTTCAAATATAAAAGTCTCAGGTTGGAAAAAGAACACTTAATTTCCCTTTGAAAAAAATACGATCACTTCATTTTCTAGTCTCTCGAGCAAAGCGATTCCTTTGGTGGACTTTCTCTACTCACACAGCTTATTTACCTTGCAAATTACTGGTTGATATGCAGCCTAAACCCGTTCAAGTTTAATTTATATACGCTGTAATAATACATTTGAGTGGGATTATGGTAGAAACAAGAAGCTGTGATAGAAAATATTTATGTTAACTGAGAATAGCTGTGCTAATAAATTATATAGAAGAAGTTTTACTGTAACGATACGTGAAAATTGTAGGTAAATTTAAATAGTTGGAATCTTTCCACATTTATCGATGTAAAATCGGGTTATATTGCTAAGAAAAAGCTTTATATTTATGACATAAAGGTGAGAACAGCTCAACTAAGACAACGCGATCCGTTGAGGGCCCACGGTAAAGCAGCGGTTTGCCGAATTGCTGATCACACCCGTACGGTGCTAATAGTATTGAACGGTCATGTCGCTCGTCGTCAGCATGCTTACTTCTCACGGCGTTTCCTGAACTGTGGCCATAGAACAAATAATAATACTACTTGTGGCCGAATGCATACCGATCTGCTTAACACAAATTGGTCTTATGTCAGACTGGGGGCGTAGGACAGAGAGATCTATCTAGTTTCGCATGCGAGTGAGCGAAACAAAACTATACGATCTATAAATAAAGTGAACGAATTTTTTTTTTTTTTAATGGCGATATGCCTTTATTAAACAAATACTACAAACTATATACAACACTACAGCTACTACAATACTACAGCTACTACAGTAAAAGCATTTGGACTCATAGGGAGTCTCTAGTCCACTATCAGAACGAATTTTTGAAATCACTACATTGTATAAAACAAAGTCGCTTCCCGCTGTCTGTCCCTATACGTATGCTTAGATCTTTAAAACTACGCAATGGATTTTGATGCGATCTTTTTTCATGGATAGAGTGATTCAAGAGGATCGTTTATATGTATATTATATGCATATATGTAGACTTTTTATAATAACATTAGAGATTTCTAATGTGATGTCGTAAATAAACACATTTTTTTCGCTTACATTGCAAACGCTGGCTGAACCCTACGAGATAGATCAAAATAATGTACTACAGTATTGTACACCTTAAAAAGATCTACATAAAAATCCGCGATGGTATTTATTTATCTCTTAGGGATAATCCACAATAACAATCTTATATCGTTTACTTTGTGAATAATGGCTTATTTACGAAGCGATTTTAAGCAATACAGCATTAATGTTTATCCAATTACCTTATTAACTTTATTAATATACCTTAAGTACATTGTGTATTTAATATAGATCAATATGGCCCTTGACGACATGTAATTTCAATGAATATTTTCGAAGATATCACAGATTATTTAGTATTAGCATTGCACCCGTGCGAAGCCGGGGAGGGTCACTAGTTATATATAAAAGTGAGCTTTTTAAAAACGAATTAAATCTCTCAAGTACATTATCACATGGTTGCTACATAAGAATTAGATATAAAATTTGAAGTGATACTATTTACCGACAGATACAAAACTTGAAGCGAAGTTTTAATGACTATTTTCTATTGTGAGAAATATATGGAAACCTGTTTTTGTATTAGGCGTAGTACTTCTCATATCCTCTAGATAACACACATATTTTATAACATACTGTTTTCACATCTGTAAGGCGTACACTCTTTCTAAATATATATTAATTGTTTGCCTTTATAAGACTCACTTCGCTTTAATACGAGTAGTGTGGTGATGCGTAGATTCCGCGTCATTAAATATAAGGAGACCAGTAATAACTTCGCCATCCTAGTCAGCGAGTAGGAAACAACATACCTGAACGGAACCTAGACTAATTGAATGGAGGTTTTTGTTACACACGGCTTTCCACTTTGCTGACTGTTTTAACGTTCCAATGAGAAACAAATTTAGCAAAGTGGCTGCGATTTAACCCACATAGAATATGAATTTACATAGAGGTTGAGAAAAATAGTGCCTATGTTCTTTCCATTCACGAGATGCGAGCAATCTTGTAACCATTGAACTTATAATAAACGGAAAATGGTACCCGTACCTCATTGCAATATGAAATCAGTTTACGTCTCCTGATTTAGTCTCAGTAGTGTGCGTATGCATCTACTGCATGCTTGCTTACCAAATTTGATTTCAGTGTTAGACAAACTGAAACACATACTCAGTTTTAATTTTATTATACTCTCTAGGATACATAAAACAAATTAGGTGTATACTAATTAAATTTACCGGTTGCACAGTCTCGTAAATTGTTTGTCGTCTACACAGGCGAAGCATGGCGGAACTAATTACTATACATACTCTGATTAAGTGTCAATGAGACAAACAGATAGTGACAACGCATGTAAATATATAGATCCATGAGACAACGACAAAGTCGGGCTTTGAGAAGATGAAGAAGCAATTTTTATTCAATACCGAAGAAAGAGGTCTCAATTCGGTATCAAAATGTCAAATATGTTTGTTACGCGAACTTCAAAAATGAATAATTGCATTTACTTAAATTATTTTGGCAATAAAAAATATTTTGTCTTATCAACACGCGTGGGGCGTCTTGCAGCCCACTGGCCGTCCACCGAACATCCACTCTCGGGCCGTGAACAAACAGTTGCACGGAGTCGTCGCCGCGATTTAGATGCGTCGCGGACATGCTAGGTCAACAATCTCGACTAATACGCATGAGTACAGCCGGTTATATAAAACATTACGAACAGTTTCTTCCGGCAGCAGTCCTTGAGAGCCAGTAAAACTACAGACTTTTGATAATTAACAACTGTATGTCTCAGGGGCGTAGTGCAGTTTCAGTCATGTCTTTGTGACAAAATGAATGATGAATTTACAACCTAGCATCAGGTGAGCCTCTTGCGTGTTCCGTCGCAATAATATAAAAAAACACTGTGAGGTCCTGCCATACTTATTTTTTGTTTTAATTGCTTATAGGTGAGCCTTTGTACACAATCTCACCTGATGGTAAGTGATGATGTGGTCGAAGGTGTTAACAGGCTTAACCTAGAATTACTGGCTCTCAAGGACAGCTGTCCGAACACACCGTTAGTTGCTTGGCGAAAGGTTTTCTACTTGAGGGTGGTCGCTAGCCAGGCGGATATTCGTAAAATGCCCTTCCACCATGCGGTGAAGCTCAAGGCCACGGCAGGATTCGAACCATGAACCTGCTGCGTGGCAGTCCATAGCCAATGCCACTGAGCCATCACCGCATCAAAACTAAGCTAGGATTCAATGTTCTATTAATGTTTTTCTGTTACACTTTGACTCAAACCATCGTCGGTAAAAGAATGTGAAATAAGAAAAATGTATAAAGTTAATTAATTAAATCGTATTTGCTGGACTGCTAATTAGACAAAATTAACTATAAATTAACTTACCTTAAAGGAGAAACAACATTAAGAGCTTCTATTTCACATTCACTTCTTAGTTAATATTAAATGTTTACTTTATTCTAATTTTAACTTCAACTTCTTTTTTGATTGGCTTCTGTTTATTCTAATTTTATAAACAGAACACCTCTCATTCTCTTTCACGAAACGATCATAACCAAAACAAGCCACAGTTCAGTTATGGCTAACAACCCTAAATCACTCACTCAATCCACAGACTCTCCAATACCTTCAAACAATGAGCATAAGCAGACAAACTGGATGAAGTATGTGGCACATCACATACTTCGTATACATATATCTAAGGGAATTTTAGAGGATATAATTAGCGATTAGCGTCAGATTTACTTCATATAAATTTATTATATATTATAGGCTAGTATTTATCAAATAATTCAGCTTTTACTGTGTTTATTTAATCCAGACAATATGTCAATGTTCATCACATCATCATCACACCAACGGGAATGGCCGCGGTTGAGCAAGGTCTCCCCTATTGCCCCCCGAAGGGTTCCCGCCTTGTCGTGGCGGTGGGGCTTAGTAGCCGTGGCTTCGTCACCCACGGTGAAGCGAAGAGGAACCAGGGGCCGTGCTGGCTTGGGCAGTCGGCCGGCCCCAGAGGGGCCGCTCCACTGGGCTTTGCCTCTAAGTCCAGACTGGAGCGGCAACGGGTAGGCTGCGGTGCTGTATGGGCAGCACCGCATCTGAGGCGGGCTGTGGTGTTGTATGGGCGACACCACAGCTGACGGTGAGGGGCCACGGCGGGAGAGGAGTGCCGGTATTACGGTGCGCCGCTCTCCCTACCTTCCGTGGCCACGGCGGGGCCGCCACCGTTGGATGGCGGACGCGGAGGGGCCGCAGGGGAGGAGGAGTGTTGGTATAGCGAGGCGCCGCTCTCCCTATCCTCTGCGGCCGAAGTAGCAGGCGACGGGGCTACTCATCTGACCCGTCGCAGGGGGACCTTGGGCGTCGGAAGCGGGGTCGTCTGACGCCCATTTGCGGGCTTGGTCCCCGGGTGGTAGCAACGTGCCATGTGTTCTGGTGCGTCGTGAGGGGTAGCACCCCAGGAGCGGTCCGGCAACGGACAACCGTGGCGGGTTCGTGGTTGAGTGCTAAAGCGACCCTGCGATCCCGCCGAGAAGCGGTAGAGATGGAACACCGTGTGTTATTTAGTCGGTAGGGGCACTTGCTGCTGTGGGAGTAGTTGGTGTCGAGCCTGACATATCCCGGCCACCTTCCCCGGGGTGGACGGGAATGCGTAAAAGCATTTTTCACAGGTAAAAAAAAAAAAAAAAAAAAGGTCTCCCCTATTGGGGAATTTGACATAATCCCCACGCTTGGCAGGCAATTTGGGGATCGCGGTAGAAGTTGTCAGTTCTTCAGAACGCAGCTTACCACCTTAAGACCACAGGAATAAATGGGGAGTGTTCATATACACTTTTTTGATATAATAATTAAGTGTTCCATAAGTGATATTTAATAAACGTGTCACTATTTTTTCTCATGTGATTTTATCTCTAAATTCTTGAATATAAACACTAACTCCTAATAACTATGACGTTGCCTGTATCGAAATGTAATTCATTTAGCAAAGGAGCTTTTAACTTTCAGTTTAGTTTTAATAAACTACAAGCAGTTTGGCTCCAAGGAGATTGTTGTGTTTTTTTAATTATTGTGAGTTGAACAAACAAACGTATAAAACTATACAAGTGTGTTTGAAATAGTTGAATGACAATCGTGTCACGTTAATTATTCATATCTCAGCTGAATCTAAGTCTTCCTCTACGCCAAAAAAATATTGTAAGCCCTCACCTACGGCTCGGACAATATCAACGTCCCGATTGGAATGACAATTTCTGCTAACTTTCTCTAACAACATATATATGTGATAGATAGAACAACACAATAGAAACACAATAGCTTAAATATTGTATAATAAATAATATTTAATGAGAAGTAAAGTGTAGATTGCTCGAGAACTTTCGATACGTTTTATACAAAATCTCACTTGTCATATCTTCATTTTCAGTCTTCACTGCCTAGAGATCGTGTCATCTCTCGGATAAAAATACTATTTAATATTTTTATACAATCTGGGGACTGTAACAGAGCTATTACGAAAAATAATTGGCTTTTTATTTTGCGAGATGTACCTACAGGTTTTCATGTTACGAACCCAATTGTTTTCATCAATTGTATGTGAAACAGATGTGGGAAAAATACTGTTTATAAAAGTCAAAAGTAAAAATCATTCATTCAATAAAGCCGTCTACGACGCTCTTATGAAGGTCAACTACAAGTTTTAATATTGAAATATAGTACATTTTACCGCCACGTTCAATAAAAAAAATGTATAGAGCCACTGAGAGAATAACGATCAAGCCGCACAAGAAGATCAAACAATTTTTAAGACCTGTTAAGTGCAATATTCCCCTACAAGATGCAGGTGTTTACAAACATGGTTGTGAATGTGGGCTGTCATACATTGGGCAAACGAAAAGGAGCATTGGTATCCGGGTACAAGAACACATTGCTGACATGAAGAACGGACGCTCGACCAAGTCTGCGGTTTGTGAACATGCCCAGGACAAACCCAACCACTACATTCGGTTCGACAATCCACAAATCCGTGCCAGAGAGACCCGGCTTAAGCCAAGAATGTAACGCGAGGCTATTGAAATCAAAAAGTACCCAAATTCAATAGAGGTGATGGTTGGGTAGTACCACCTGCTTGTGATCCTGTAATCAAACTAATTAAATCCCATGGCCGACACAAATCTGCAAGACCTCTGGACGCTGTGAGCAAAATGAAATGATCATGTGAGTGATCATGTGACAAATAAAACCAATTAGTCACCCCGTCACCACGATCACAGCAAAGTGTTTAAAACGTCGGGACAAAAATAATGATAGATATACGCGATTTAAACATTTAAAGTTGTTTAATTACTACATCTGTTAAAGGCTTTGTCTACCTTACTGGTTACCGCTTAACATTGAGTGGGTCTTGTTCATGTTCCGTTACAATCCAATAACAAAAATTGACAGCCATAAGTTCTACTATAATTGAACAAACGACGGCACTTAATGTAACTAAACAAAAGCAAAAAGCACATTTGATACAGATAGCCCCTGGAGCGTTTACGAGCAGATTTATAGAAAACACATTTTGAAACTTTTATGTTGAAACATTTATGTTTCTGGAAAAAAATGGGTTAATGGAAATGTTTTTTTGAATTCAACCCGGAATTGAAAATATATGCCTTATTTCTAAAATTTTGTCTGTTCAAAAAATTATTTATCACTTTATTTTTAAAGTTGCGTACTTCTTCTTTCGAGGTCCCGATAAAGGTATCTGTTCTGATTCCTTCTTACAACTTTGTAAGGAAAGGGCCAAATGGAATTAGAAGACTGTACACTCTGCTGTCTGTCTCTTTCTTTGTGCTTCCGTCCGTATTTCAAGGATTTCTAGTTCTCAAACGAAATACTTAACAAACCTGATATTTTGGTATTTATTGTAAAACGTTGACCAAAAGATGTATATTGGACTAAAATACAACAAAATCATTTTTCAGATAGACTGCAATAAGTACATGTTTTTTAGAACTGGCAACTTCTACTGCTTTCCCCAAGCGTCTACGGCGGAGGTGATTATTGTAAATTCCCTTAATAGGAAATACCTTATTCATCGGTGAAGGTTCCGGTTGGTGATGATGATGACATACATGCTGGGAGGGTTAACACTATATGCTCTTTCCTAACAATAAATGCTGAAACCGCCGATTTACAATATAGCTTTAAGCTGTCATCAAAACTAACATGGCCGATTTTGCAGCAATTACAGCCAAACGGTGATATAGCTATGTATTGCCATGTCGCAGTTCCATGATAGAATCCCCACCGCCGCGCCGGCTTGAGCTTCACCGCATGGTGTATGACCATTTTGTGAATTCTCACCTGGCTAGCTACCACCCTTAAGTAGAAAATCTGTCGCCAAGCACCTAACAGTGTGTTCCAGCAGCAGTTCTAGAGAGCTAGTAAAATAACAGGCACATGAGACTTAACAACCGTATGTCTCAAGGTGACACGGTATAGGCATTTGTCCGCTTAACATCTGGTAAGCCTCGTGCTTGTTCCGTCAAAATCTCATTAATAAAAAACACTTATTTCATTCACTGGCTGTTGCGTGCGGAATTCTAATAAAGTGACCCTTGCACGCCCATTTCACCGGTTCATTTATTTTTAGTGATCCCAAACTTTTTTATTTCATTATTGCTGATTGGCTAACCTTTGACCACAATATCACTTGTTAAATATTGATGTGGACGAAGGTATTAAACAGGCATATATAAGAATGGAATAAAATACTCAGCAGTCAGCCCCCATATCTACCCGTTGGTATCGTAAGAGGTGACAAAGGGAAAGGTACCAGAAGGTGGGAAGCAGTGCTTTCTGATGAACTGAGAACTTCTACGGGAATTCCCAAGACGCCTGCCAAGCGTAGGGATTATGGCAAATGTCCCAATATTCATCAGAGGACGTACCGGTTAATTAGGTGATATAAGAGTGGAACCTGGCCATTTAAGAAACCTCGTTAGAGCTTTAATTACTGATACGCAAAAAAAAAAAGAACGCAAAATGCCTGCAAAAGCTCTCCGTGCTAAGGCCGTTATCTGTCACCCATACAAGTCATGACCGCAGCGAACGTTTCTTAATCCAATTAATCGTTAAGAACGACAGAAAGGTTTATTAATTTAATCTTGCCAAGCAATATTTATAAGATCCAACTCTTATATGTAACTAAAACGACCCTATCATTTCATTCTCGAGAGTAAATACCAAAAATTAGTCGGTTTTATGGCGCAACCGATCCACGTTATCTCTTGCATCTTTAATGACAAGCTGGCTTTCGTACGACCTCTTTGGGAAATGTCTTTGTTATTGTAGTAGAGCGCATTTTTGTTCTCCCACTTACTTAATGAGTAGACCGCAATTACTTTGAGCCCAACATTCATTTGAGGGTGACGACCTGTCTTGATTTCAAGTCTGATCATTAATCACAAATGTACAATTTGCATTGGAATTTAATATTATTTATTTTTTGACTTTGTGTAGTGTTTAATTTGTATTAAACACTATCGTCTGGCTGTTCGTTGAGAAGTGTTGGTTCTGACACTAATGTATTGTATTGAAAGTTGGGTATGGCAGAAAAAGCATTAAAGTAAAAATAAACGAACAAATAATAATTAAGGATAAACGCAGTGCAAATGAGAGTATTGAAAAGCATGATGGGAGTCAAACGGAGTGACAGGATAAGGAATATGGGTGTGTTGGTTGGTAAGGTGTGTTATGGGTGTGTAATATGATGTGAATGAGGATTGGTGACCAAAATCGAGAAAGGTATGTTAAGATGGTTTGGACATCTAGAGAGAATGAATGAAATGAGATTGACTAAACAGGTATACGTGGGACAAGTGAACGGAAGTGTTGGAAGGGGAAGACCTAGCCGAACGTTCCAAAATCAGATTGAAGACGTTCTGAAAAAAGGCCAGGTCAGGAGTACTAGGGTACTAACCAATACTTATGTATGTAAGGATTGAGGAGTGTAGATGAAGGGAAAGAGATATGTAAAGATAGTAGTACAAGTGGATATCTGTGGCCTTTGCCTATCCCTACGGGAAAGAAGTATGATTATATGTATGTTTGTTATTTTTTTGCCTTGGTTATTGCGTCATTGTGATTTAATTGTAATTGTCTTATGACGTCAGATCAACAAATAAATAAAAAAAAATCACTGACAAGTGCTAAAAGCTTCACTTGAGCACGTTTTAGCAAAATCGATTCAGTCGGTCAGAAATTATTATAATCATGATCAGATCCCCGAAGTCCTGGTTGATTCTTTAGATTTCTTCAACAAATTTGCAAACTTGACTCTGAATTTCGCTTGCAACGAAATATCCTTATTATTTGGGTATGTTTATGGATACAGATAAGAATAACAATTAAATGGCAAAACCTTCAAGAGGGACAATTTAATGTAAATTTTACATTTAAGTTGCTAGTTTTGTGTAAAGAAGCTATCTTTCGTTTATCACCCAAACTGATCACGATTTTATCATCGCTGCCTCTCTTTTGCTCCTAAGCAGTTCGGGGATTACAGCATTTGTTAGTACTTACTCATCACAATTGTTTGCCTGGCACATAATTTGCTCGACGAGACCGCACTGTTTGTAACTGGTGAAAGCCGCTATAATACTGGATACTGGCTATCATATGCCTATCGTAGATAAGCGTGAAAGACATTGTAACAAGTAAAATTACTGGGCAAACGAGACATAACTAACGTCTTGGAGTGACAAGCGCAGTACAGTGTCAAGCCTAACAAGAAGTTTGACGGTGCAGCTGTCATTTGAGAGGCACGCCACTTACTAACATGTAGGTAACATATCTGACACATTACTTCATTACATTAAAAATACTAAAGAATATGAGTTAGTCAAATATTTTCCTTGTGTATTTCATGTGCAGTTCCCGCCTTGAGAATGAAACATAACGGCATATAGGATATCGTAAAAGGCGACTGAAGCACGCTTCTACTCACGTCTATTTTGAGTGATGTGTCCCTTCATATTAGGCGCATAACAGGGCTCCCCATACTCCCCAAAAGGTGTGGGTAAACTACGAAAGAGAACTTTTCCAAGGCGGTTTGAGCGCCTGGGAAGAGATCAGCTATAAAAACGAAACTATTTTTTTTTACAAATTTGTCCATTTCTTTGTATTCTCTTTTTATCCGGCGGTATGCTTTTACTAACAAAATACTACGAATTATATACAAGACTATATAGCTACTACAATGGAAGCATTAAGGCAAGATTAGTAAACTACAAGTCATTGCAGACTCACAGGCAATCCCAATACTCCAGCCCACTACCAATTGGCAGCGTGCCCAGCATGCTGGTAGCATTACCTCGTTGAATTGCGAAGCTTATTCGTTAACCCAACTAGGAACCTACATTTTGATCACGCGTCGCATCGACCAAGCACTCTGATAAGTTTTAGAAAATACGATGAGCTTTATGTTCTTTTTAGCTTTGCGTTCTTAGATAAGACTTGTTGTACTGCTGATAACTGTACCCCGCAAAAGTGGTATAAGAAAGATGACTTCGTGTTGCTAACTCAGAACAGAAGTTCCCGAAGTCATAAAAAATCAGTATTGCTTTAATGTTGGTTATCGATAGGCTAGTCTTTAGTTGGTGATGATGATGTCAAATGATATGGGTTAGATAACGAAAAAAATCTCACAGAGTCACAAGTTCAACAATGAAACTGATTCTAACACACAGTAAGGTGCTTGACGACATATTTACTACTTGAGGGCAGTAGATGTCCAGACAGGCATGCGTAAAATTTCTTGCCACTACGCAGTGTCAGAGTTTCACACGCTGCCTGAAGGCCTCCAAATTAGCTAAACGACTGAAAACAAGACCGACGGCGAAACGTGCCTCCAAAGCACTGAAGCGCTTAGTACAGTGCTTACAACTTGCAGTAAAAGCATGGTGGTAGACCATTTTGCATGGCAGGTAATATGACGAAAGCCCGCCTGGCAAGCTACCACCCTCATTCAGAAAATCTGTCACCAAGCTCCTAACGGTGCATTCTGGCAGTTGTCCTTGAGATCCAGTTTACAGTTTACAAATCTATTCCCCATATTCGATCTCATCATCACTTACCATCAGGTGAGATTATGCTTAAAGACTAGCATACCAGCAAATAAAAAGAACATGTTTCGGTAAAAACGCTGCTAAAATGTGCTAAATATTTAGGTATATTTCATCCAAACTAAGAGGTAATTATAGCCTTTATCTAGAGCAAATAAATTATTGCAGAGAAGCTAAACACCAGAGATAAGATAGGCATTAAGGTGTTTACCCACTCGACCCTTGTTCAGTAGACATGCTAAGCTTCCGGTCGCATCTGTCAGATAGCGGCAACCGAGACGCGGCGGCGCTGCCTAGGACTTTCACACTGGCCTAGATTGTAAGCCAGCGTTTATGAACAATAAACAAAGCTTTTGTTAAGAAATACTTAAAAACATATTGGATAACGTCTACATTTTTATCGATTTCATCTCAAACGTTTTGGTCCCAAAACAAGATGTATTAATTTTTATGATTAAGATAATTTATGGATATAAAGTAGTCAAGTTAAAATCAGAAAGACTATTGGTGAAACTTATCTCGAAATTTATTTGAGGTGCACACAAAAGTATAGATATAAAATTTTATAAGTAATTTTAATA
This sequence comes from Plagodis pulveraria, assembly GCA_963890685.1. NCBI lineage: Eukaryota > Metazoa > Arthropoda > Insecta > Lepidoptera > Geometridae > Plagodis > Plagodis pulveraria. The sequence continues at coordinate 35,375,622 of OY982951.1, read as the reverse complement.
CCTTTTTTTACAGCAGTTATAATATCTCGACAATTTTAATATATTTCTTTTAGTCAAAGTTCTATGTAATTTTTTATTGTTTTCTTGTTTATTTCGTTTACTTTCGTTCATGTTTCGATCAACGTGTCGAAAATTTGTCTTACTGTTATTGCATTCTAGACTATGTTAAACACTTTCTCGCAGGCATTATGAAGTCATTACAGTTTAATTGCGTATCGAAGTCGACATTAATGTATTATTTTATAATTAAATAATTCCAAATGGTAATAGGGTATTTGTCCTGACTTCTAAACTACGGCTTTATAACTCAAGGTGTACTTGGAACTATGAGTATTATACAAAAGTATAGCTTACAGTGTTTTAAAACGAGTGATTGAAATGGTATTAATAGAGCTGATAGCTTAGATTTTAACCTCAACTTCACCTTATGGTAAGTGATGATGTGGTCAAACATGTTGTTTAGGCCAACCTAGAATTACTGGCTCTTAAAGACGGCTGCCGGAAAACACTGTTAGGCGCTAGGTGACAGATTTTCCACTTAATGCTACAACATGTTTAAGAAACTACAGATTTTCTACGTGATAGCTACCCAGGCGGACATTCGCAAAAGTCCCTACCACCATGCTTTAATGACTACCACCCTAACACAAATAATCGGGACAGACGTCGGCTTACTCATCCGAAGCAAGGAAGTGGTCAGGTTTCAGTCATCCATAAAAGTTATGCCCGTAGTGGACGTTGTTCAACTTAGTTGATTGGTTAAAGAACACTCAGCCAACTAGAGTGCTTTATTAAGGTATATAACATACTTTAAATGTTTTACAATGAATGGTTGAAAAGGTACACTGTCATGATTAGCATAATGAAACAAACAACAAAAGGAACTCTTCCTCGGTCCCTACATTTTATAATTAGCGCGTGGCAAACGCGTGCGGTCTTCGGTACTATTGTGAAAGGATACTGAGGTAGTCCGATAATTACCGGAGATTTCCCAGGGCACGGATTAATGCTGAGAAATGTGTGGTACATTTATCAGACGACCACGTTTGGTAGGCTGTATATTTACTTGTAAGCTGAAAAAACAAAAGGAAGTGATACTCGTATTTAGTAAAAGTTACAAGCATCGAACTTATAATGTATTATAGTTGAGACTCTAGTACAAATATGTTTATACAGTGAATATAAAAGTGTGAATCAAAGAGATCCCCATCCGAAAGAAGTATTAACGATTTTTATAAATTCATACAACAAATCAATATAATCACAAATATACGATAAGAAAAATGGCACCCATATTATTTTATATTGATTTTTATGACTACAATAATAGAGATAGAATATATTTAACCATTGGCGACGTGCCTTTCGTGCCCATGCTCGGAGAATAGAGAAAAATCAAAAGTTATTTTTTTATAAAGTAATTCATTGACAATACGGTACTCAATCATTTTTTTTAATTTATATACACACAAGTTATAAGTGCTGAAATATATTTAACTCATATTATGATTGAGTCTTAATAACAGCTATATATAAATTGCTGCCGGAGAGCCTAAATTTAACAAAATATAGTAATGGCGGTATCCCTTTATTAACAAAATACTACTAAAAATAAGCATTCAACGCTGCAATGCTGCCAGCATGCTTGTTATGCTGCCAACTGGTAGAGGGCTGGAGCATTTGGACTGCCTGTGAGTCTGCAATGACTTGTAGGATGTCTACTTCTTTTTAGTGTAGTAGCTGTAGTATTGTATATAGTTCGTAGTATTTTTTTTATTGTATAAAGATTTTGTATTTGTAATGCTTGGCAACAGATTTTCTATTGAAGACTTAGCTACCACAGCTGGCCAGGGGAGCTCAACCAAAATGCTCTACCATTATGTAGTAAAGTAAAACTCAAGTCCTCGGGATGAGTCCTATGGTGATACTTTTTTTTTTCAATGATGGACCCATTGCATGGATGCGATGGCAAAACTTCGCCGAGACTTCGTTGCAAATATTTTTTAAGCGGAAATTTTGAGCCACTGATAGCCAAGCTGTAATAGCTATTGATTGCCGTGCCGCAAGTCTCTGGTTCGATCCCCACCGCCGGTTTGTGCTTTTCACTACGAAGGCCATTATACGAATTTTCATCTGTCTAGCTACTACCCTCAAGAAGAAAATCTGCCGTCAAACACGTAACAGTGTGTTCCGGCAGCTGCAGCCCTTGTAGTAAAATTACATGATACATAATAACTGTATGTCTCAGTCAACGCTATGCAATTCGTAACTTGTGACATAATGCATCTGTTATAGGCAGAGGTTACCGCTTATCATCAGGTGGGCCTCGTGCTTGTTCGGTGACAAACACAAAATATGGGAATATACTCTACTGATGTTACATAAACACAGAACAATTAATTACAAAATTACACCGAGAGGTAAAATTATAGCCATGTGTTAGATTTGAACCCGCCTTGTCACGATGGCTTAGCGGTAGGAGCATACCCTGCCTTAGGGGTGGATGGTACCGGTTCCTTCCGTAGTATTTTTGTAATGTAACCAGAGAAGCATGATTCGTAGTTAAAATAAAATATTAAAACTTTTTTTTTATTGTGACAACAAACAAGCTCGAAGCCCACCTTAAGCGAACTAACGTCTGCCTATAACAGATGCATTTTATCACAAGTGACGAATTGCACTGCGCCCATCACCTTGAGACATAGTTGTTAAATCTCATGTGCCTGTAATTTCACTGGCTCTCAAGGACTGCTGCCGGAACACACCGTAAGATGCTTGGCGATAGATTTTCTACTTGACGGTGGTAGCTAACCAGGCGGGCAAGCGCATAATGCCCTTCCACCATGCGGTGAAGCTCAAGCCAGCGGTGGAGATCGAACCAGGGACCTGCGGCACGGCAGTTCATAGCTATTACCGCTCGGCCATCGTTGCTTCAAAAACTATTTAGTTTTACACGAATTACGAATTTGTTTGTGACGAACTTAAGTTTAATGTATTTTTAACGATAAAGAAGACATCTGTGTACTCCTTGAAACGGGGAAAAACGTCAATAATATGAACATTGTTCCCTTTAATATAAAATCACAAAGTTTCAGGGTGAAATATTATTTGCCAGGATATCGATAACTTCCTTGATACCAGTAATTTTGTTTGAAAAGGATATTCGAGGGATTTCGTTTACAGTTCATAATTCGTAGAAAAACAGCTTATAAAAATAAAAGATGTTTTCTTATTAAACCCGGAGTAAGAACAAGGTAAAAACAATATTCCTGTTAACACAGAATAAAAAGCTCTTTGTTTTTAGTTTCAAAACTTTTTTAAATGTAATAATAGGCTAGCCTTTGACTACTATCTCACTTGATAGTAAGTGATGATGTGGTCTATGTTGTTCAGGCTAACCTAGAATTACTGACTCTCAAGGACAGCTGCTGGAACACAGCGTTAGGTGCTTGGCGACAGATTTTCAACTTGAGGGTGGTATCTAGCCAGGCGGGCATTCGCAAAATGCCCTACCACCATGCTGTAACGACTACCATCCTAAGACAACAACTAGCGGTCACCTATCCAAGTCTTGACAGCAGCGGACGTTGCTGAACTTTTTTTTCATTTTTTTTTTGTTATTGTGACTGATCGAGCCCGTGGCCCACCTGATGTTAAGTGGACTAACCTCTGCCTATAACAGACGCATTTCATCAACGACGAATTGCACTGTGCCCGTCACATTGAGACGTACAGTTGTTAGGTCTCATGTGTCTGAAATTTTACTGACTCTCAAGAACTGCTGCCGGAACACACTTTTAGGTGCTTGGCGACAGATTCTAGTTGAGGGTGGTCGCTAGCCAGGCAACTTACTTGATCGGTTAAGAATGGCTACGCAAACTTCGCTACGAGCGCTTCAAACTTTACTTACCTATTTGTTCGACAGCTCTGAAGCCTAAATAAAAATATATATAGTTTTTCCTGATATCTTGTTTTAGAAGAAACACAAAGTACTTTATAACTTAGATCTTTGCCTACGTTACTTGCTGATTGCGTTATTATGAAGTCTTCATATTTTAATATATTTATGTTGTTATTTTTGTTGGAAATAACGTTTTCTAGTACCTATTATGATTTTAGAAAATCTAAAATCTAGAAAATCATGATAATTGCGTAGTTAATGGAGTGGAATGTATATTGACTTTAATCCCTGGGTCGAACATTTCGATAACTTAATTATACTGGATAGTCAGACGATTCTATTTTTTTGTCAGTACAGTCCAGCTGTAATTGTAACAAAACCTTCCTCGTTTTTGTTTATAGGCTAGCCTTTGACAACTATATATGTTGTTCAGTCTAACCTAGAAGGCTCTCAAGGACAGCTGTTGGAATAAACCATTAGGTGCTTGGCGACATATTTTCTATTTGAAGGCGGCAAGCAAGCGTACATACCCAAAATTAAACAACAACCAGGACCGACGGCTTAAGTGCACGCTCAGTAGTAAGTACAGTGGTATTTACTACTGAGCGTGCGTGTCACACATCCAAGTACTGATAATAGTGAATATTGCTAAACTAAGTTGGCCGGTTAAGAAAGAATAGGAACTAATCTGTCACCAAGCATCTAACGGTATGTTCCGGGAGCATTCCTTGAGTGCCAGTAAAATTACACGAAACTTAACAACTGTATGTCTCAGAGTGATGGGCGCAGTACCATGTTTGAAACGAAATGTATCTGTCATAGACAGAATCCAGCTGGCGGCCTCGTCCTAGTCCCTTCAGAGTAACATAAAAAAATCACTAAGAGCCCTTCGAACTATGTTGTATATAATAATACTTGTTTGTATTGTATCGTGTCCTTACAAACAAGGCTTTATTATCCAAGATGTCTTCATTCACGAGCTATCGGTTTTCTCATTTTAGGCAGACATCACGTAAAAACGTGGTTGTCACATACATTTTCAGAGATTCTCTCTCATTGACAGATAACATAATGATAATATGACAAGCGGTAGACGCCTGTCACATCGCGTGGATTCAAAGTTGAAAAACATTGTCTGAGATACCATTTTTGATTCTGTAGTTTCTTTATATATTTAAGTGTTTCGAGATTGCGCAATATTCATTTTGTGTTTTCCATTAATAACTTTTGATATAAAGCTCGAATCAAAAAGTGTTTTATCCACGTTTTCTTGCAGAAGTATTATATATTATATATCATCTATTGTATATAAATAACCTCAAAGTAGAATTGTCTAATGTCGTCGAAGATAGTAAGAAACAAAGGAACGGGCTCTCAAGGACAGCTGCCAGTACGTCGTAAGGTGCTTGGCGACAGATTTAAAGTAGCTAGTCAGGTAGGCCAATAAAAAATGCCCAACTTCTATACACTGAAACTGAAACCAACGACTGGATTTGAACTTTTCCAAAAGCTTTGGGACTCAATTGCTTCACAAATATCGTAGTATTACCATCAACAGCTGGAAGTTCATTATCGAACAAATACCGTCCCTATTAAGGAGGGTTGCCAAAATTCACACACTTGGCAGGGGTCTTGGAGATCGAAGTGTAAGATGACAGCCCTTCAAAAGGCTCTGCTGCTCACCTTTTGCCATTATTACCTTCGTTGTCTGATACGACTCCCTTAAGAAGATATGGAAGGTTGTTTTAGTCCGGCACCAAATGGAAAATTAGGGGATGATAGGACCAACTCTCGTTCTTATTACAGTTCACTCTACGAATAAACTTTATATATCAACTAGTTTTCAGGCCACGGCTCCGACCGCGAATATTTCGGTTATCACGCAAAATCAGTAACCTCTTTTTGCGCAGTTGGATAAAAACTATCTAATGTCCTTCCCCGGGTCTCAAACTATTTACACACCAAATTTCATCCAAATCGGTCCTGGAGTTTTCAAGTTTATAAGTTGCATATAAAAATACAAATCTATCCTATTTATAATATAAGTATAAATATGGATGAAAACCCTTTTGCCAAATAATAGACAAAAAACCTTGCTCAAATACAATAAACGTACGAATAGACTAAGGACAGATAAAAAACCAGCGAACAATAAAACCGCCAGTCTAGCAGCAGATGGTTTAATTTATGAACTCGTAGGTCAGGCTTTTTATTTAGACGTACCCATTCAGAACTTCTGTACCTAATGTTCCAGACAATAGTGAACTTTATGTCTGGTCGACTAAGCCGACCAACTTTACTAATTTCGAACTAAAAGTCAAACAATCCCTGAGGGTAACTTAGTTATTTTTCTGGGAATCTGTTTAGTTTTCACGAGCCGCTTGCGAGTGGTAGTATAATATGAGTGTTTGCTTAAGGCGAGTTGTCACGGAGCAAGTTAATATTACATGGCATGGTAATTAGACAACTTTAAACGGTTAAGTGCGTATGTTTAGTCGTAAAGTTACTATATCAAGAGACATTTCAAATACTTTGCAGGGTTCGTGGTCACTGGGTGACTTATTTATCGGGGTATTGTTTGAAGTCACAGTCTTCAATTATTAAACAAAATATGTTTAGGAAATCTCCAAGCAGCGTTTAAATCCTACTATGAAGAAGCAGCAGAAGAAGAAAGGGAAGAAGAAGCAGTTATATTTTTATTACCGTTCAAAAAAGTTAATGTGCAAATATTTATTCTTATTTATGCCTGATAGGTTAGCCTTTGACGACTATCTCACCTGATGGTAAGTGATGATGTGGTCGAAGATGTTGTTCAGGCTAACCTAGAAGTACTGGCTCTCAAAGACAGCTGCCGGAATACACCGTTAGGTGCGTGGCGATAGATTTTTTACTTGAAGAAGGTAGGTAGCCATGCGGGCATTAGTAAAATGCCCTACCACCATGCTGTAACGACTGCCATCTTAAGACGAGAACCGGAACCGACGGCTTAACGTGCCCTCGGAAGCACGGAATCGCTCAGTAGTAATGTCACTAGCGGTCACCCATCCATTTCATGACCGCGCGCGACTTTGCTTAACTTTGCTGTTCGGTTGAGAACAGCTAAGTAAACTTCGCTACAAGCGCTTCAAAAAATTGGTGTAAATAGTTTTTACATTTGCGTTGTAGTGATGTGGTACTCACCGAGCATTTAATCTGTTGAAAAGAGAGTAAAAAACAACCTAATGAAAAGGTTGAGTTCTTCATATCCGCGACGTTTTTTTTTATGTTATTGTGACGGATTAAGCACGAGGCCAACCTGATTTTAAGCGGACTAACCTCTGCCTATAACAGATGCATTTCGTCACCAGTCACGAATTGCACTGCACCTGTCACCTTCAGACATAGTTGTTAAGTCTCAAGTGCCTGTAACTACACTGGCTCTCAAGGACTGCTGCCGGAACACCCCGTTAGGTGCTTGGTGACAGATTTTATACCTGAAAGAGGTCGTTAGCCAGGCGGGCATTCGCAAAACGGCCTTCCACCATGTGGTGAAGCTCAAGCCCGCGGCGGGATTCGAACCATGGACCTGCTGCACGGCAGTCCATAGCCAATGCCACTGAGCCATCACTGCTTCAAATCTATTATCTATGCTCTTCCTTGGTTGTCCAATGTGTGATAACTCACATTCACATTCTTGCCTGTAAACACGTGCATCAATAAATACAGGAGTATATTGTTATTGTGTAGTGTGTAGTGGTTTTTAATCTCAATCTTATGATATAATCAGTTTGGATGGTGACTCTTAATGTAAGGTTAAATGGCAAATTTCGGTCAACTGTGGGAGGCTTGGGTCATATTGTGTGTCGCATTTGTGGGAATTTGTGATATTGGCCTCGCCGTACTTGTTTCACAAGCTGAAACTTTACCTTGAGATTGAAGCGTTATGCCAACTGATTACTGTCGTGTACAGAAAGAGTTTTATTTGAGAGAATTTAATCAGCACATTAAGTATTCACATGTAAATAGTTAAATATGTGAAAATAGTTTGAAATAAGTGTATTTAATTTGGAATTAGTTGTTTTATTACAAAAAAGACGTTGAAAAGGTGATCGTAGACCCAAAACAATTTTACTAAAGGCCGGCTTTTTTGTCATTCGGTAGTGTTTAGTCAGAGACAACATAGCCCGAAATTCAAACAAGTAACAATTGTTATTCCCACAATTACTTAGTATTCATTTTGATTTGTCTACAATACACTTTATTGCAGATGTAAGTTACTATCTGATGGTTGAAAAGTCCTCGCAAATTATTAGTAAATCTAAAAAATACAGTTAGTACTAGGTGTACACTAAATAAACTTTAAATTATAGGTCATATTATCTTCATAATAACAATTTTATAAACTAAATTTAGTTGTTTTTGTTTCGATGGGATTGTAATTGGACAAGCATGTGGCCTACCTGATATTAACCGGTAACCGTTTAGTGGTAGTTTAATAGTTTTTGTTACACAACTTCCACTCTTTAATGTTACAGTGCGATGTTTGGCACTTGGCCATAAAAAAATTTTTTGGAGTATTTATTTACATAAATAAAAAGAAAAAGATGTATAAATCATATAATATTATATAATTTCTAAGGGAAATAGTTTCTGTAGTAATAATACTTTGACCTAAAACTTTAAATGTTTTTTTTTAATTTTCAATTTTACATCGTTTTTTTATTGCTGATTGTTAAGTGATAATGTGGTCGAAGGTGTTAACTGGTTCAACCTAGAGTTACCAGCTCTGAAGGACAGCTACCGAAACACACCGTTAGGTGCTTGGCGACAGGATTTCTACTTGAGTGTGGTCGCTAGCCAGGCGGGCATTCGCAAAATACCCTTCCACCATGCGGATGAAGCTGAAGCCTACGGTAGGATTAGAACGATGAAGCTGCTGCGCAGCAGTCCATAGCTAATGCCACTGAGCCATCAATGCTTCAAAAATATTGGGCCTGTACACCAGCAACTAAGTGAGAATTGCACCGCTTTGGAATCTTGAAATCCTTGCTACGATCCCCGGGCTAAACTATCTATTAGGTATAGATGAGAAATAAATTAACAGCAGCAACAAAGTCTGCCATTTGTATTCAGTAGGTGGAAATAGGATTTTCCCCTGCTTTACAGGTTTTTGAAGCGCTCGTAGCGAAGTTTGCTTAGCTGTTCTTAACCAATCAGCAAAGTTAAGCAACGTCCGCCGCGGTCATGATTTAGATGGGACCCCTTTGGTTGGAGGGCACGTTAAGCCGTCGGTCCCGGTTGTCGTCTTAGGATGGCAGTCGTTATAGCATGGTGGTAGGGCATTTTGCGAGTGCCCGCCTGGCTAGCTACCAACCTCAAGTAGAAAATCTGTCGCCAAGCTCCTAACGGTGTTTTAGGTTAGCCTGAACAACATCTTCGACCACATAATCACTTAACATCAGGTGAGATAGCGGTCAAAGGCTAACCATAAATCCATAATGCCCTACCACCATGCTGTAACGACTGCCATCTTAAGACGAGAACCGGAACCGACGGCTTAACGTGCCCTCGGAAGCACGGAATCGCTCAGTAGTAATGTCACTAGCGGTCACCCATCCATTTCATGACCGCGCGCGACTTTGCTTAACTTTGCTGTTCGGTTGAGAACAGCTAAGTAAACTTCGCTACAAGCGCTTCAAAAAATTGGTGTAAATAGTTTTTACATTTGCGTTGTAGTGATGTGGTACTCACCGAGCATTTAATCTGTTGAAAAGAGAGTAAAAAACAACCTAATGAAAAGGTTGAGTTCTTCATATCCGCGACGTTTTTTTTTATGTTATTGTGACGGATTAAGCACGAGGCCAACCTGATTTTAAGCGGACTAACCTCTGCCTATAACAGATGCATTTCGTCACCAGTCACGAATTGCACTGCACCTGTCACCTTCAGACATAGTTGTTAAGTCTCAAGTGCCTGTAACTACACTGGCTCTCAAGGACTGCTGCCGGAACACCCCGTTAGGTGCTTGGTGACAGATTTTATACCTGAAAGAGGTCGTTAGCCAGGCGGGCATTCGCAAAACGGCCTTCCACCATGTGGTGAAGCTCAAGCCCGCGGCGGGATTCGAACCATGGACCTGCTGCACGGCAGTCCATAGCCAATGCCACTGAGCCATCACTGCTTCAAATCTATTATCTATGCTCTTCCTTGGTTGTCCAATGTGTGATAACTCACATTCACATTCTTGCCTGTAAACACGTGCATCAATAAATACAGGAGTATATTGTTATTGTGTAGTGTGTAGTGGTTTTTAATCTCAATCTTATGATATAATCAGTTTGGATGGTGACTCTTAATGTAAGGTTAAATGGCAAATTTCGGTCAACTGTGGGAGGCTTGGGTCATATTGTGTGTCGCATTTGTGGGAATTTGTGATATTGGCCTCGCCGTACTTGTTTCACAAGCTGAAACTTTACCTTGAGATTGAAGCGTTATGCCAACTGATTACTGTCGTGTACAGAAAGAGTTTTATTTGAGAGAATTTAATCAGCACATTAAGTATTCACATGTAAATAGTTAAATATGTGAAAATAGTTTGAAATAAGTGTATTTAATTTGGAATTAGTTGTTTTATTACAAAAAAGACGTTGAAAAGGTGATCGTAGACCCAAAACAATTTTACTAAAGGCCGGCTTTTTTGTCATTCGGTAGTGTTTAGTCAGAGACAACATAGCCCGAAATTCAAACAAGTAACAATTGTTATTCCCACAATTACTTAGTATTCATTTTGATTTGTCTACAATACACTTTATTGCAGATGTAAGTTACTATCTGATGGTTGAAAAGTCCTCGCAAATTATTAGTAAATCTAAAAAATACAGTTAGTACTAGGTGTACACTAAATAAACTTTAAATTATAGGTCATATTATCTTCATAATAACAATTTTATAAACTAAATTTAGTTGTTTTTGTTTCGATGGGATTGTAATTGGACAAGCATGTGGCCTACCTGATATTAACCGGTAACCGTTTAGTGGTAGTTTAATAGTTTTTGTTACACAACTTCCACTCTTTAATGTTACAGTGCGATGTTTGGCACTTGGCCATAAAAAAATTTTTTGGAGTATTTATTTACATAAATAAAAAGAAAAAGATGTATAAATCATATAATATTATATAATTTCTAAGGGAAATAGTTTCTGTAGTAATAATACTTTGACCTAAAACTTTAAATGTTTTTTTTTAATTTTCAATTTTACATCGTTTTTTTATTGCTGATTGTTAAGTGATAATGTGGTCGAAGGTGTTAACTGGTTCAACCTAGAGTTACCAGCTCTGAAGGACAGCTACCGAAACACACCGTTAGGTGCTTGGCGACAGGATTTCTACTTGAGTGTGGTCGCTAGCCAGGCGGGCATTCGCAAAATACCCTTCCACCATGCGGATGAAGCTGAAGCCTACGGTAGGATTAGAACGATGAAGCTGCTGCGCAGCAGTCCATAGCTAATGCCACTGAGCCATCAATGCTTCAAAAATATTGGGCCTGTACACCAGCAACTAAGTGAGAATTGCACCGCTTTGGAATCTTGAAATCCTTGCTACGATCCCCGGGCTAAACTATCTATTAGGTATAGATGAGAAATAAATTAACAGCAGCAACAAAGTCTGCCATTTGTATTCAGTAGGTGGAAATAGGATTTTCCCCTGCTTTACAGGTTTTTGAAGCGCTCGTAGCGAAGTTTGCTTAGCTGTTCTTAACCAATCAGCAAAGTTAAGCAACGTCCGCCGCGGTCATGATTTAGATGGGACCCCTTTGGTTGGAGGGCACGTTAAGCCGTCGGTCCCGGTTGTCGTCTTAGGATGGCAGTCGTTATAGCATGGTGGTAGGGCATTTTGCGAGTGCCCGCCTGGCTAGCTACCAACCTCAAGTAGAAAATCTGTCGCCAAGCTCCTAACGGTGTTTTCCGGCAACTGTCCTTGAGAGCCAGTTATTCTAGGTTAGCCTGAACAACATCTTCGACCACATAATCACTTAACATCAGGTGAGATAGCGGTCAAAGGCTAACCATAAATCATCAAAAAAAACTGCCAAAATGTAGGTTTATGGACTACCATGCGTACCCACCCACCAGGGTACGTTTGTTTATGCTCTATGGAGCTTTAAGACTTATTTAGAGAATATTTTGAGTAAAATATATATATGGCAATATAAAAAATATATATTTAGCGCAATGCCACTTCTATCCCCTAGGACTCACTAGTACCAAAAAACAGCATTCCTTTACAGTAAAATGGCTAGGCTCGCCATTTTACTGTAAAGGAATGCTGTTTTTTGGTACTAGTGAGTCCTAGGGGATAGAAGTGGCATTGCGCTATATAGTCCCGTGGGAGACTGAAATAGGGAACTTTAGTGGTACTTGGGAGCTCATCTTATTATCAAAGCGCTTGGTCCATGCTACGCGTGACCATATTGCTGGAACTTAATTGTCTCAACGAATAAGCATTGTAATAGAACGGCATAATGCTGCCAGCATGCTGGGGAACACTGCTAACTAATAGTGGGCTACAGAATTTGGACTGCCTGTAAGCCTGCAACAGCCTTTAGGTTGTCTAAATGCTTTCGTTATAGTAGCTGTAGCTATAGATGCGTCGAAAGATCACAAAGCTACTTACGATACGCGTAGACAAGAAGTTCTCTGAGATGAGAATAAAATTTCAACTCGCTTGACTCGCCTAGTGAGAACGAAGCTTTAGAGGAGCTCTTAAACCTTTTGCTAAGTAAGCATCGTTTAGCATTTCTGGCGACCAAAAGAAAATGTGGTGAATAATAGTAGAATAGCGTTATCGTCTCATCCAATTCTTTAGATGTCATGTTACTTAAAGAGTGTATATATATTATGTATAATATATTTTCATAATATGCTTACTCTTGTTTCGTGATATACTACGAATAATTAGGTATGTATGGTGTAACTCTCAAACAGTTACTGGTTAGATTTTGGCCTCATCAAGTTCAAAATTAACAAAACAAGCACAAAATCTAAAATTAAATTGGATTCGTTAATTGATTTGGCGCTTAGAAATTATCGTATCTGATTGGTCGCGGCAAGGCAAAACAAATTGAGATAAAACGTATTTTGTGGCCTAATTCAGGACCTAAGAATTAAATATACAAAATGTGATGGAATAGCTTCTGACACTATCTCATCTGTTAAACGACATATACACCGTGTCCCAAAATTCAACGATAAGCCGGCATCGGTGCATGGACCTACTCATGACTCCTCGGAAAAAAAAAAAAAAAAATTATAACTGTTTTTTTTATTAATTACAGAGACTTTTATAAATTTCATCGATATTCGATACCCATTATGCTATTTTCAACTACCATGACCACAATTTTTGACATATTTTTGATATTTTTTGTGCATTAGCAACCTAAGAAGGACGGCTATCTACCACAATCCTTTAAAATTACAGAAAGTCTGTAGTTATTTTACAAAAATCAGTTAAAAAAAATTTTTTTCTTATAATTTTCATAGATTTTAACATTCTATGCACTTTCTATAGTCTGGGTTAAAAAAAAAAGTATGGACACTACCATGGCAAGTTTTATTAAAAGTTGGCGCAACTTTATAAAAGTCTCTGTAATTAAAAAAAAAAAGAGTTATAATTTTTTTTTTATTTTTTCCCGAGTAGTCATGAGTAGGTCCATGCACCGATGCCGGCTTATCGTTGAATTTTGGGACACGGTGTATACATATATATATAAATAAATGATAGAAACATAAAATGTCGAGGTACACAGGCCATTTTACTGTTATAACGACCTGTACTTATTAAAGGCAGGCCAATAGATTTCTTGGCATGCCACCGCTTCATTTACCGCTCAACTTTAAGCGTCTGGACGCCAGCTGCTGGGGCTTAATATTTTATATAAATCCAGTGCGTGGAAGCCGCCCATGTGTGTTTGAATTTCAAACATCGTTTATTTATGTTCATCGAAGCTATTTTGACCACAAGTATAATACTTTGACTACAGATTAAATCTCGCGCTATAAAAAACGGAAAGAATGAATATTCCTAAATCGTTTTCAAAATAAAATAGCCAATACAGACAAAAGTCAAAGGGGAATACCTGGCGATGTTCTTTGCAAATTAAAACTCTTGTGTTAATAAAAATAAAATTATATAATAAAAATGTTTAAAATAGGCACTTATTGACTTATTGTTTGGCACACGTGACATCTTCTATTCGAACAAACTTTTCAACCAGTGACTGTTGTCAGCGATAACTTATATCATCAAGACGTGGTCATTAACAGACTAAACCAAAGCATATCAACTATGAAGATAACAATTCTCGGAGTTTCTTTCCGTCATAAAATCCGGAACGAGGAGATTTGCCGGAAAACCTTTCAGCATTTGTGTACAGAAGTCGAATTGACACTGGGCAGGCCATATTGTTTGACAAACCGATAAACAGTGGGAAATAAAGGTTCATGATTGGTCACCACATAACACTGGAAGAGTTGGTAGACCGGGGGGTGGACCAAGTGAAATGACGATATCGTAAGAATCATTCGGATGGGCGATACAAGCCATTCACATAAGCGTTCTGTGTGGGAGGCTTTCCTTCAACAGTGTAGTTGGTGCTAATGATGATGATGCTGATTTATTGACAGCTTTGTCAGAAATGGCGAAAACGCCGCTTGGAAAACTCTTTTTTCCAGGTTCGATTTCCGGGAATTATAAGAGTTTTTGGACAAAGAAGTTTCAGCGGAACCCTAATAGAGCAAGGCCATACACAATTGGCAGTTTTTTCATGAACACGCAAGGGGTGAAAATTATCTTGAAATAATAATCAGTATACATTTCTGTGGAACACTGCATTGCGCTTTACACCACAAAACATGAGTTTTAATTATCAAGTTTCTTCAGAGGCTTTCAAATTTCAACCTATTAATTATTAGAGTACAACATTTTATGCCCAAGGCGGGAATCGAATAGGTCGGTCAATTGGAGTCAAAATTTGGGCTAGAAATGCCGAGTCCAGGTGGCCGAGGAGGTTTAGGCATCCGACGCGATATCGGAGGATGCGGGTTCTTTTCCCGCCTTGGGCATACAAATTTTATAGTTAATATCATTATATATATATATATATATATATATATATATATATATATATTGTAGTTTTTTTTTTATTTGACAATACTTTTGTAAGAAACAAATATAAAAGGACTATATTTTATATCCACCTGCTTGATGACGTAAAATCGACAATGGGAAATAATAAACCGAATTCATCATGCACAGTACTTATCATGTTAAAATTATTACCGTTAAAACAATGTGAAATTATTTGCCGTGATTCTGGTACATAAAACGAGACATTAAACATTTTTGAAGCAGTGATGGCTCATTGAGATTGGCTATGGACTGCCGCGCAGCAGGTCCATGATTCGAATCCCGCCGCGGGCTTCACCGCATGGTGAAAGAGCATTTTGAGAATTACCGCCCGGCTAGTGACCACTCTCAAGTAGAAAATCTGCTGTCGCCAAGCACCTAACTGTTTTTTTCGTCGACTGTCCTTGAGAGCTAGTAATTCTAGGTTAAGCCTGTTAACAGCTTCAACCAATCATCACTTACCATTAGGTGAGATTGTGGTCAAAGGCCTTCCTATCAGCATAATATTAAAAAAAAAGGATAGACCGACCAACGGATAAAAATGATTTTTGTCGTCTTCGATACGAGCTCTTATAAATTTAAATAGTTATTTTTAACAAAATTTCTTTGTTATGCATAATATGTATCAATCCCCAAGACGCCTGATAAGTGTGGGGATTATAGCTAACCCCTTTTTATTGCGGGAAGATGTGTTCAGCATGACGACACGGATGATACCTACTATACATATTATGTTAATAATTTCTTTCATTCATCAATGGCCCTTAAGTCCATTTGATGAACAAAGGCTTCAGCTCATAAAAAATATGGAGACTCAGGAAAAAAATATCAGGGACATTTTTCGTATAATAATCTTATGGTCCAGGCGATAAGTGGTGACTGCCCAGAAAAAAGTTAAGGAGTCACTTAAGGACAGCGTAAACATATCGTCTTGACTTTACCACTTCATACCGTCAACTTCGTTTCGGCATCTCGGTATAAACCGGCGAATAGTTGTAGGAATTAGGCGAGGTAAAGTTTAGTTTGATTGATGCGGGTGCAAGGCGCGATACGTCTGTGTTTTCTTTAACTGTGACCTGATTTAAGGTGGGATGAAGCCTGCTAGTAAGGAAGAATATTCACGAGATCGACTTTTGGTAATTGCTCTGGTTTATGCCCTAAAACTAAATCAAACAAATATTTTTGCATTAAAATTTTACTATGAAGAACATGAATAATGCCGAGATAGGCTTTTTCTTAAAATTTTAATGCAAAAAATTGTATCTATTGGCCTTTGATTATGGCGGTAAAACGGGATTTTTTTGTGATTTTCAGGGTAATATTTGCCATAGTATTAATCAAATTAGTTGCGCAAAAAAAGGAAATAACCTAGGCATCTCTATAGCATGCCTAAATTTGATTGCATTATAGCCATTATCTAGAAAGATAATAAAATAATACGTGTTTATGCAAAAAATCACGGTACCTGCCTCCGTAATAGAGCTCTATTGTAATTTTCTATGGTAGAATACTTTTTCTTTACATAACCTTTCTCCGTTTCGTGCAACATTTTACTCCTCTATTATTTCCTTTGTACAAGTCCAATATTAAAGTCTGTTAATAAAAGAGGAGTTATTTACGTAATAAATAGGGAAACGCCGCGGGGACATAAAAACTTAAATATAAAATCGTAAAAAGACGCAGGTGTTTGGTATTGGCTCGGCGAGGCGGTCTCCAGAGGACCGTTTCATTATATTGATGCACTAGCTTACTCCCGCGACGCTGTTTTCCATTCAATGCTGATAAGGTAGCCTTTGGTCACCATCTTGTCTGTTGATTAGTGTTTTTTGTCGATTGGTTGGTTAGCAGGCTAGGCCTAGAATGTGAGCTGGTTTTCAAGGTCAGCTGCCAAAAGACACTGTTAGGTACTGTACTATATCAGCTTGATTGTCCCATGCTAAACAGTGGAACAGGAGTTTGTCCGTCTCATCACATCATACGATAAAAAAATATGTAATTGAGGATGATCGACTTAGATGATCTTTCACTTAAAACCTTTTTACTATACTTTTTAATATTGTTATGTTTGCAATAACGCCTGTTATGCGGATTACTTTACAAAATTACAAATATATGATAGGAAAAAATTATTTTTGCTTTGCCTTAAAGTTCGAACTTTCGTGTTAGGATTCAAAACAAATGACCGTTTGATCCTGATCTGACCTGTTATCACTATGCATCCACGGTTTTCCCCGTTTTTTAAGAGATATCAACGTGTCTATGCAGATGTGCCACGTTACGACATGTTTTGGTCCCGTGTACTGGAGAGTAGATGGCAACACTTCGGGTTAAGTGCCAGATTTCAGACTACCACAGAAAATATTTTATTTTAGATAATCTTATAATGGTCTGTCTCAAAAGTGTAACTTTAGTCTGTTTGTTTAGAATGGACTCAAATGCTGTTTATGATGGACTGAGATGATGTTTAGAATGGACTTAGATGCTGTTTATCGCTGCGATAATATAACTTCACCGAGTATCTGGCGAACTTTTGGAACTCAGGAACACCTGAAATTAAAGGAGCCAACAATGCACCCACAGCAAAAAATAAATCTAAAACTTCATAATATGTGTAGAAAAAAAATAATCGAATATTACCGCCAAAACAGCTAGTCGGTTGGAAGGCTCTACAAAAGTTGTTGCTTGTTCCAGTAATTGTATTGAAATCTGAAGCAGCGATGGATTACAAGATTGAACCACGAGAAAAGCGAGACGATAGAAGTAAAATTATTTCATTTGACTACAGCGATTATTTCATTTGACTACTAAAATGCTATAAATAGAAGAAAAACAGCTTAAATAGTACATTAAATTAGTGTTTATTTATGTTTATAAAAGTGAAATTATTACTATTAGTAAGGTTGCAATTTATTACTTAAATTGTAATTTTACCGATATTACATTTATTATTTTAGTTAAATTGTGTGTTTGGAACTGTTATAGTGGTTCAAATTCAAGCTAGCGAATAAAAAGAATCTTTCCACGCAAATTTCGAATGACAAACAAAACCTCTCCGCTTATTTTACAGTAAATGATATAAACAAACATTCATTTTGTTAGATTTTAAGATTTCGGGTGGTGTTTTTATACAATTTACGTATCTAAAAGTGAATCAGCACGGTTCTTTTTGAAGTAGGAACATTTAGGTATTTTGAAACAAACAAGTTCAACAAAGTAGGTGCCTGCGGTGGGCATGTTCATATAGAAGAGTTGAATAATGATGGGTAAAACAGCTGCCACAAAACTTTTTACAATATGTTTTTGTTTAGTAATTTTTGTTTACAGAATAGATATTTTGTGAAACTAGTAGCGTTTTCGTTTGAGGGGTATGTGTGTCGGTGGAATTACAGGCAGATGAACAAAGAAATTCTCAGGGCGATAAGCGCAGTGTAGTTTGATATCTCAAACGAACTGCATCTGCTTTAGGCAGAGGGAACCACCAGGTGAACCTCGTGTTTGTTCCATCGCGATAGCTTTAAAAGAACTATTAATTATGAGGACGAAAATAACTACTCATTTCAGAAGAAGCAAAAATTAAAATTAAAAAATTGTATAAACTTGCGGACTTAGCCTTACCTAGTAGATTTTAAGATATTTGTATTATAAGTTATTACAGGGCGGTGCGGTCGCTAAGCGACAAAGCCCATTGAATAAATAAAAAAAAATACTAATGATAAAAATATAACTAGACATTAAAACATAAATAGATATTAAAAACTGACTAATGAATAGATTCAGGCGTTAATTTGCGGAAATCCATATTTAATATTAAGAAATATTTTAAAAATATTTGTTATTATTAAAAACTGACTACGTTTTATGACATTCGTGTGTTACTGTTAAAAGCCTCGCTTACGGCTGGTATACACTTGATATGTCGAGCCATAGGCGAGGTTTTTAATAGTATATCACGAGAGTGTTTTACTACCAACTAGGTAGTAACGTACAGTTTCACTTTACCTACTCCTAAATATTGGAATTGACCCTAAAATATAAAAGAAAGTGTATATAAAGATAAAAATTGGAATCTTTTTGTTTATTTTTATAATATAATAAAAACGGAGACAGTTCCACATTCGCAAATATATCTGCATGTGTTAAAGTGAGACTAATTGATTTATTTAAATATAATATTTATGATATTGATTGTGTACTCCGGTGGTATTCCGGGTTATAATGCCACCTTCCCATTTCTACCTCTAAGAGGCGACTAAAGGTAAAATACCAGAAGGTGGGCAGCAGCGCCTTCTAAGGAACTGATATTTTAACTGGCGATCCCCAAGACGCCTGCCAAGCGTGGGGATTATGTCAAACCCCCCTAAACGGGGGAGGCTGTGTTCAACGGTGGACAATCCGGCTGATACAGTTACAGTAATTGCGTATCTTTACCAAGCATAATCAATAAAAAATATAAGCTGGCTTTGTGTATTTCATTGAACATATGAAATTATTTATCTTTCAAAACATTGTTATTCCGGTATGATTGGATGTGGAGTACAGAAAACCACCAACATTCATTTCAACTGTTGTTTACTCATACCGAGGAGTTTCTAGTCAAAGCGAATTTTGTATAGCATGTTGACTCTTTATTGGTGAAATATTGGATTTAAATTGTGCAATTAACTTTCACCTCTCCAGTCCGAAATGGGGTGTTTTGGTTTTAATTTTTTGCTGATAGTAACCTATATTGTATGTACTCGTAGGCTAATATTTCAACGTATTTTGTTTGTTTATGAAATATTCTGCGTTGTATTGGGACCAGTCTCTAAGCGCTGCCTTAAATACATTGCGGGTAGGTATTGTTTTTCAACCAAATTTAACTTTTTCCGTAAACATGTGGTTTCTGAATAAGACATGTTATATCTTTGTGTGTAAATACATATTGAGACATAATCTGAAACCGCATTTTCACGAAATGTAACATTTGGTTGAAAAATAAGTCGTGCTTGCACTGTATTTAAGGCTGCGCTTAGAGATTTGAATCTTCAATTCAGTGTCTCTAAGTGAGAAAACCAACAAATTAGTTATCAAATATAATACCTAAAGTTAAGAATTATTTTTGGTACTTTTAAATAAATAACTACATACCATTCCATTAAATTTGGGAAATATTCACATATTTTTTTTTGGATTTGACTTAAATTTTTCCTATCGTATATTTGTAATTTTATAATGTAATCCGCATAGCAGGCGTTATAGCAAAAATAACAATATTAAAGTTATAAGGTTGCGTCATCATTTACTAGTATAAAACTAATTGCAAAATTGGTCTTGTTTGTATTACAACACAAGTAGTACTATAGATGTCGCTCCATCCCAATACGATGATTAAAGAACGATAGGAAAGATTTGAGTTATGACGTCATGTCATGTTAGCTCAATTGGTTACAGCATACCCCGGCCAAATGGGTGGATGGACGCTGGTTCCCGCACATGACTTATATTGTACCTATTGTATATTTGTAATTTTGTAAATATTCATCTTATTTAACCATATTGACAAAAACGGCATCATTTTGTAGGTTCAGAAGTCCTGCTTAGTTAAATTGTTGATAGTTCGTACACGTTGTAAATCTGTTGTTGTAGATCTTTATATATTTTTTTGATTATTTTTTCCTTGATGGGCTAGCCTTTGCCGACTATCTTACCTGATAGTAAGGGATGATATGCTCAAAGAAGTTGTTCAGCATAACCTAGAATTACTGGCTCTCAAGGACAGCTGGCATAACACATTGTTAGGTGCTCGGTGACCGATTTTCTACTTGAGTAGAAGCCAGGCGGATATTTGAAAAATGCCCTACCACCATGCACTCCAATAACTCATCACTTTTTACACCTACTTCTTTTAGGGTACTCATGACCTGGCCTTTTTTCCAAAACATTTCCAAGCTGGTCAAAGTACGTCCGCTGAGGTCTTCCCTTCTAATTGATTCGTTTACCCTCACCACGTGTATACTTGATTTGTCCATTTCATTTCATCCTCCTCTCCACATCTCCATAATTTCTAAGTGTGCCACCAGACTGTGGTTTTGGTCCCTACCTGAAACTCTGACTAACTTTGATGCGTGGTAGCATGACATGTGAGACAATTTGTGTTGCCTCTCAATATTCAGAATACTTATGAGTAGACATTTTGCATTCACTTGGTCTGGAATTCAATTATGCGTCACTACAGGATTGTTTACCTTAAATAAAATGGATCTGTCGTTTATAGTTAACAAATAACTTTTGTTTTGTCTTGCAAAATTTATTGTCCTAGTACTGTTGTATAAAATAATACATTCTCATATATACTCCTCTGCCCTGCTCTCATTATTTAATTTTAATAGGTACTCGTTATTGATCCCGTAATGGGTGGTGGTTCAATAATGTAAAAGTTATTAATATTTTATTGGTATTTTTATAAAAAAATTCGTGTTTTTCCCTTATACATATAATTTCCATTTTCCATTTTTTTCTACAGCTCCATGTATTACTACACGCAGGCTGCGATCCCCAATTGTTTCCCGTTGGTTTGAGCGCACTCAGAGCTATAGTTTTTTCAATATTAATACCTATTTGTGAAATTTCAGTTAAAATGTCCACCTAAGGTTTGCCACTCCCTCATTACCACTCACTCCACCATTACGGAAATAACAAAGTCAATTTCACGTACAAATATTGAGTGTAGCATATCAAAAGTTGCGTCTCTGGTAGCGCAATTCATCTTAACAGTTTAATTAGAACTGTTTTATACAAAATGTCTACTCTACAATTTTATGATAGAATTTTCGATTTTTGTGTTTTCTTTGTTTGTTTCCTTCTTGTATGTTGTTTTTGTATTTAATAAATTGCGGCCGCTAGACGCGGTTCCTTTTATTATAATAATTAGGTTCATTAGGTTCAATAGTGTAAAAGTAATTCACATTTAATTGGTATTTTTATCTAAAATTTAGTGTTTTTCCTAGTCCTTTGTCCTTTTGTCCTAGTGTATTTCCACTACACGCGGGCCGCGATTTCCGATAGTTTCTCATTGGTTTGAGCGCTCTCGGAGCTATAGTTTTTTGAATACTTATAATACTTTGGTATTACTTACATTAGATCTGTCTAGTAGATTTTCAAATAAAAATTTTCAATTAGAGTATAAAATATGTTTACCCTCCAAATGTACACAGATAATAATTCCTAATTTAGTAAGGATGTGTGGGCAATATAATTAATATCTCGTCTCAAACCGAGACATATATTAGAAATTTCATTATGATTTGTATACATTCCGGAAGCATTTAATCACCTATTTATTTGTTTAATTTCACAAAACTTTAAATACAATGATATAAAAAATTACCATAGATTTAGGCTCTCTAGCTGTTTGTATATATTAAATATACGAAGTGTTTAGGTGCACATTGTTTAGGAATACTGTCTAGATCTAAGCGAAATAATTGTAATTATTTCATGTTTTGTGTTCTGTATTGTGTGCTGTGAATAAATCAATAAACATAGAAAACATTTTTTTTTTAAACAAGCCACGTGTAATTTGTAATACACACACACACACACACACAGAGGGTTCTGTACAAAAACATATGCATTGAATCGTTATTTTTCAACTAGTGAATATTCAATGCATCAATTATGTTTATTGAAACTTGGTCCTTTTTCTGCCATACAAATTTTTTCCTGACATGCATTTGAAAATAAAGAGCAAATTCTATTCTGAGCCAACATTAATGTTGGCATTAACGCTGTATGCGCTGCTTTCTACCCTCATTTTCATGTTTCTGTTGGTTATAATTTTATTAGGTATTATTTTACGCAATTAAGTAAAAATCACGTGGAATTAAATTTAAATATTTTTGGTAACGTAACGTTAAGGGGGGGTAAGGGGAGAACGGTACTAACATCTTAACCGACCCAAATGTCAACCCCACCTGCACGCGCCGGATGGCGACGGCGACCAATTGGTTACCGTGGTGCTCCCTGCTAGACAACGAACGGGGCTCTGGCGACCGAGTAAGTGCAGTGCAGAAAGACGTGGGGTGCTACTGCACATCACAATGCCCTAAGAACACCATCTCGGACTTTACACATCATGAAAATTACAACCAGCAGTAATATTATGCCCAGCAATCCGGCTAGCGCCCGGCGTCGGGGGAGTACCGGGTCTCCCGATGTGAAATGTTTAACCGGAGAAGAAAATGCGATTACGGAAGCCATGTCATTGTCAAGAAGAAAGAAGAATGAACAGCTATTGATAGCCACTTGGAACGTAAGAAGTCTTATCAAGTCAGGAAAACTTGAGAATACCATTCAAGAAATGAATAGACTCAAGTTGAGTATTCTGGGACTCAGTGAGATCAAATGGTCTGACAATGGTAAAATAAATAAAGAAGACGTAACTGTATACTACTCTGGGAAGCCAGCTGCAGAAAAGAACCACCATTACGGTGTCGGAATGGTGATAAAGAAGGAACTATCAAAATTCGTAACCAACTTTGTTCCATACTCGGACAGGTGTATGTTGCTGCAGTTCAATGCTAAACCTTTTAACTTAAGTATTCTTCAGGTCTATGCGCCAACGGCTCAAAGCACAGATGAAGAAATAGAATCATTTTATAAAGAAATAGAAGAAGTAATGGAGGGCATCAAATCACAGGACATGGTTATTATAATGGGTGATATGAATGCAAAGATTGGTAGAGGAACAGTAGGTAAAACAGTAGGAAACTATGGTCTAGGCGATAGAAACGAAAGGGGCGATAGATTGCTGCAGTTCTGCGTTGAAAGGGACTTAATTTTAACTAACACCTGGTATCAACACCCTCCTAGACGACTATATACGTGGACATCTCCCCAAGACACAGCTGACCATATTGTGAGGAATCAAATTGACTTTATAATGATAGAATCACGCTATAGAAACTCAATAGTTAACGTTAAAACGTACCCTGGTGCTGATATTGGTTCGGACCATAACCCTCTAGTTGCAAAACTAAATGTTAAATTAAAATTAGTAAATAAATTAAGTAGTCTCAACAAAATTAATATTGCAAAACTTAAAGACATAAATGTTAAAAAAGAAACTAAAGAAGAACTGAACAAAAAGTTAAGAGATATCACAAATGATGAGCACGTAGAAAACATTGAGAGCTGCTGGAATAAACTTAAAGCAGCAATTATAACGACATCAGAAAAAAAATTGGGTTATGAAAAAAGGGATAGAAAACTAGAATGGATTACAGATGAAATTCTTGACCTTATGGAAATGAGAAGACAATTTAAAGAAACAGATAAGAATAAATACAAAGAAATAGACAATATGATCCGGACTAAAATCAGAGAAACTAGAGATAAATGCTTAAGTGAAGACTGTGAAGAAATAGAAAAACTACAGCAGAAAAAAGACAACTTTAATTTACACAAGAAGATAAAGAAATTTACAAAAACTCACAGAAAACAATTAACAGGTAAACTTAAAGACTCACAAAACAAGCTAGTAATTGATAACGAAAAACAATGTAAAACATGGCAACTGTACATTGAACAACTGTTCGAGGATGACAGAGAAAATTTAGACACAAAATTGTTGGAAACACAATGCAATTTGGATGGGCCGCCAATACTCCAAACAGAAATTGAAAAAGCAATAAGATCTATGAAAGACGGGAAAGCTGCTGGCCCCGATGGGATACATATAGAAATGCTAAAACTATTAAATGACGACAACTTGAAATTATTAGTTAAAATGTATAACAAGATTTATGATAAAGGGACATTACCAGAAGACTGGCTAAAATCCACATTCCTCCCGCTCCCTAAGAAAGCAAACGCAAAGACATGCAATGAACACAGGCTTATCAGCCTGATGAGTCACGCCCTGAAAGTATTTCTAAAGGTAATTCACATGAGAATTTATAACAAAATAGATAATATCATATCAGATACCCAATTCGGATTCAGAAATGGTTTAGGAACACGTGAAGCGTTAGTAGCAGTTCAAGTTTTAGTGCAAAATAGCTTAGAATTTAACAATGATGTATATGCATGTTTCATTGATTTTGAGAAGGCATTTGACAACGTAAAACACGACAAATTAATGCATATACTGAGAAAGACCGAAGTAGACAGCAAAGATCAGAGAATTATCAGAAACCTGTACTGGAATCAGTCAGCACACATTAAAGTCGGCACATCTGACACTGATAATATCCAGATTCGTAAAGGAGTGAGACAAGGATGTATCCTATCACCGTTATTGTTTAATCTGTATTCTGAAACAATATTCCAGGAAGCTTTTGATGGCGTTGAAACTGGTATCAGAGTGAATGGTACAATAATAAATAACCTCCGTTATGCCGATGATACCATTCTCTTAACTCACTCTCTGCAAGATCTCCAACAACTCTTAAACCACTTAAATATAGTTGTGGAAGACTATGGCCTAAGAATGAACATATCGAAAACCAAGTACATGATAATGAGCAAGAACGTGGTAGAATCGTGCACGCTGTCTATCAACGACAACCCTCTTGAAAGAGTTAAACAGTATAAATATTTAGGAAGCTCTCTTAATGAAAAATGGGATCCACAGAAGGAGATACGTACAAGGATAGAGATAGCAAGAAGTGCATTCATGAAAATGAACAAGCTATTCACCAACAAAGACATAAACCTGAAACTCAGATGGAGAATGGTTAAGTGTTACGTGTTATCTGTATTCATGTACGGCGCTGAAGGCTGGACCATAAACAGAACGATAGAGGCAAAAATTAATGCATTTGAAATGTGGCTATACAGAAGAATGCTAAAAATATCATGGAGAGACCGAATAACTAATATAGAAGTTTTACAAAGAATGAAGAAAAATTTAGAACTTTTGGAAACAGTGAAGAAAAGTAAAATTTCATATTTTGGACATATATACCGTAATAATAAATATCAAATTTTAAGGAAAATACTGGAAGGTAAAATAGAGGGACACAGAAGTAGAGGAAGAAGGAAGCTGGCCTGGATGGACAATATTAAACGCTGGACAAATATCAATGACATTGCCAACCTAAGTAGGGTGGCACAAGATAGGAATAAGTTCCGAGAATTGGTCGCCGACGTCCGATGAGGACAGGGCACACAAAGAAGAAGAAGGTAACGTTACACTGAAGTTTGTTTACATTGGCTATACAATTTAAGTGTAGTATTTTCGTAGCGCTTTCCATACAGACGCAGTTTTGCCATATTTTAAATACCAAGTGTTCAAACTAGGTGAAGTTTTGCATGCATATCCTTTAGCGTATTATATATGCTTTTGGTTTGGCAGTTTTCCATAAATTGAAGAATTCTCAATAATATTTGAAACAATTGTATTGTGTGGGAATTCTTACATTTAGAAGTAAAATAAATGATAAATCGAAAACTGATAAAGCAAATGCCAAATTTCAAGGAGTTTGAATACTGGGAATTTAAAATATTCTAAAATTACGTTTGTATAAAAAACACTCGTGCACTCTAACCTTTGTCTGGGTAGCTTCTTCCATACAAACGTAGTTTTGTCATATTTTAAATGCCAAACTGGTTGAAGTTTTATATGCTTGTCCTTGAGTCTATTATTAAGGCTTTGATTTTCCAGTTCTCGGTTTTATCCAAATGAGAAAATTAGTATTTCCATATAAAACGTAATTTTATGAAAAACTGCAATCAGGAGCATATTTTAGGCTTAAGGAGTGGCATGCAAAATTTCATCGAGTTTGAACATTTGGTACTTATTAAAAATATGACGAAATTGCGTTTACATAGTAAGCGCTATGCAGACAAATTCCATAAACAGCGGTCGTTTCTAAAAATAAAATGAACGAACTAAAAATACTTTTGAATTATGAAATACGTTATATGTCATGCCTTTTAAATATTTATGAAAATAATATTTTATTACCGACACATTTTCACTTTTGTGATATAAAGGTAAATGTATAAGCTATGTGAGTACAAGTTAAATTGTTACTATCAATAATCTTGTAATTTTTTTTTGTGGTCATATTTTGTGGTACTTAATATTCCTATCTCACTTTCTCTCCGTTACTCTAGTTCCAGATCTAAATTTGCTAAATAAGTAACAATTGATAATATTCTTAACTCCTTTAATGTATTTTATCAAAATGTATTATAAGTTATCTAACAAAATGAAAATTGTAGCATGTTTGACGAATACCGTAACGATGAAAATCGATAAAATAACCGTTATTAATCATCACAAATAATCAGTATATTATTATAGAAATATAACGGTTCTATCCTAGTTCTATCCTACACTCATTACGCTAGAAGCCAAGTTATTTATTTTAAGTTTTGAAAACTATATCAGTCGGATTATCCACTGTTGAACACAGCCCCCATTATGGGAGGATTTGCGATAATCCCCTACCTTGGCAGGCGTTTTGGAGATCGCAGCTTAAGGTATCAGTTCCTCGAAGGCGCTGCTGCTCACCTTCCAGTATTTTACCTTTAATTGCCTTTTACAACACCCACGAGTATCAATGGAAGGCCGCAGCCCATGGGCCAAGTTTTGAATAAAAATTATAATAATTTCTAAGAGTTTCCTAAAAATATTTTTAGGAAACACTTACAAATAATTATTAGCAATCTCCAAAACAACAACAACCAATTTATAAACGCCAATTTATTTTAATCAAGTGGTGAAATGTTAATTGGAAACGCTTAAGTTGATAAAGGTTGCTCCTGCGAAGTGAAATAACAGTTTTTTGGAAGGTTAATTGGGAAGCGCTATTATTAAAGCGATGTAATGCGAGTTTTTAATTTATTTTTACTCTAAGTATACTTAAATAAAATATTAAGATGTCAGAAAATTTTATTTGATAATATCTTCAGAATGAAAATATTCTATAAGAAACGTTTAAAGCGTTTTCTACCTGTGATAAGTACATAAGATGTTAAAACTTTAATCATTATAAAAATAGATACATACATACATACATACATAAAATCACTCCACTTTCCCGTAGGGGTAGGCAGAGACACCGGATTTCCACTTACTACGATCCTTACATATCTCTTTCGCTTCATCTATACTCATCAATCCTTTCATACATAAGCGTCGGTTTAGGGTACTTTTGACCTGGCCTTTTTTCAGAACGTCTTCAATCTGATTTCGGAACGTTCGCCTAGGTCTTCCCTTTCTAACACTTCCGTTTACTTGTCCCATGTATACCTGTTTAGTCATTCTCATTTCATTCATTTCATTCATATTTCATAAAAATATATGTAGATATTAAAAACATTTCAAAGTAATGTTTTTTTTAATAAGTACTGTTGGTTAGCCTAGCTCCCTATAGAATGTTTGATGAAATATGTATCTGAACCAGCATAAATATGTATTTTCTTAATATATAAATAAACAAAATATAGGTAAATTAGTTTGATATTTACACTAAATTCATTCAAAAACATTGTAGAACGTAAAACAGTATTTTAAGGAGTGGAAATCCCAGTCTTTAAAATTTAATTATGATTAATATATTAACATTTAATTCTAATTTCAATATAACATCTAGTAATTAGCGTGGTTTCGGAAGTAACTTAATTTAAACCAAACTGAAAATCATCAATATGCACTCGCGTCCTTCGCGTAATTCAAATTCTTACACTCGCGTAATTAAAACAGCCAACTTGTTAGCAGCACATCTTCTTACCTGAAAATTAAGGCGCAGGATTGCTTGTAACTGGCCTATAACTCTTTGAAGTCTAATTATAGAGACATACCCAGTTCGCTGCTCCTTTCGGCTTCTATCTGCGCGATGAGGCCGCGGGCCCGCGCGTGCTGCCGCGCGTAGAGCACGCGCGACCGCCCATGCCTCAGCCCCCGTCCGTGCCGCACTCTCACATCTTTAAACACACATTGCACAAGAGTCGCGAAGTACATTAGAAGGATCGCGCGCATTTTCACGGCGGCATTGCGACGCCGACGACTGGTCGCCGCCGAGACGCGACGCGTACTGTCATACTGTTTGCAAGTGCCGCCTTTTTGAGTGTGCACTTTTTGGTTGCAAGTGTACAGGGGTGGTTTTCAGAGCTTTTGATACAGATATAAAAGCTCTGAAAACCACCAGCAATTTTTCTTTCAAATCCAAAGATTGCTAGTTGCATGTTTGCTCGTAGTTATTGAAAAAGAGTTAGCAAATAATGATTTATTACATGATTAGGTATAAATTAAATCTTTTTCCTTATCAAGTAAAGTTACACAATAACTTTTATTGAAAGAGATACAAATGCATTGTTTATTGCTTATTATACTGCCCCACTAAGCGCAAAGGCGGTATCTCAAAAAAATAAGTAAATTTGTTTTTTATGGCATCGGATAGCTTAGAAAAATACGCGTCTAATGAACTAAGCCATATAGCGGTATTTCACTTAAAACATATGGAAAAAGCCCTAAGAACGTATTCTCTATCTCAATTTTACCTTAAAACACTAAAGTTATTAGAGGTATATCAATATAACGTAGCCAACCGGCCGTATATATGAATACCGCCAAATCTCTTACAAAACGACATCTATTTTCTAAGCCAATAAGCGGCAAAAATGGCGCGTTCTGATTTACCGCTCTAACGCTTAGTATTTTTGTGCTCTTCTTGATCGGTTGCAATACGGTGGCAGCGGTAAATCTATTGGTCCTTAAGTATTGAATCTTAAGGTTTAATTTGAATACATCTTACAATGATTGATCCTTGCTGTTGTTAAAATATTCATGTCATTACTTGTTTGCTGTCGTTGGAAACAAGTGTAAATCGTGTGATTATTGTATTAAATTAGAAAAAATCTTCTAAATGCAAGTTTTCAGTGATTTAATTATGTGCTAACAATCAGGTAAGTCTTATAAGAGTATCATTTTGAAAGTAGATTTTGATATAAGTGAAATAAGTTGGTTTTTTCAAACTTGTCGGTTAGTCAGAGTCGTAATGGTTTTACTATTTAATAACCGAATTTTTAAGTTTATTTACATAATGTTATACTGTTTACTTAAATAGTTAGTTGAATGACGTAAAACATATCCTATGAACCGACCGGAATGCATGCACTCGTGTAACATTATGTAGCAAGATTGAACTTTATTTACTAGAGCACAACGTACCTACGACTTTGAGATTCCTCACTACAGGCAGGGGGTATCACTTCGCTGTTTAGGTATATTCCGCCGCCAAGCCCGTTAACAGGATTATTATAGTCGGCTATCGAGTCGTTGGTACTTACTATTCGGTTATTCTGTGGTCACGCTCGCCTTATCGCTGGGACGCGCAAAGAAATTTCACGATCCGCGAGCGGTAATAACTAATAATAAGGTTCAATCTTGCTTGCGGGCGGGTAGCTCTGGAAAGTTTAGGTATAATTTTATACCTAAACATCACTTTTGTTAGGTAGTGAAGCTTCTGAACGTAGTATTATTAAGTATTCTGTGCTACAGGTGCCTAGCCACACGGTTGACGTCGCACTGACGATAATAATTATATTACTTGTACGTATTTAATGTACTAAAAGAATCCAATTTTAATAAATCAATATTGTTTTAGATAAACCATGTCACACAGAAATACAAAAATGATGATGCTGTTGGCACAAAAAAACAAGGCGCTAAGAGAAAGGTTTAAGGAATCGAAACAATTACAACGTAATATTCAAAATATTGATCCCGACTTCTTCCCTAGTGATTCAGACGATGATCTTCCCTTTTCAAGATACAACAGTGCAGATCAATCACTGGCTCCAACTAATCAACCGTCGAATTATTTTTACCCTGAAGATACAAACTTTTTATCGGGCCCATCAACATCAAAAGTTGAATATTTTGATCAGCAGCAACCGGATCAGAACTTAGAAAATGATGATCAAAACATATCAACGAACTCTTTCATAACATTAACAACAACAGTTCCATTTACTGAGCATAGTGATTTGACTGAAATACCATCGCCAGTATTTTTTCCTCTTACAAGTCCGGAAAAACAATTTCTTAATTTGGATGGTAACAGTACAGAAACTCTGATCGCAAAGACAGCAAACAATCAACGAAAATCCAGTATTTCTCAAAGTGACGAAGACCAAATAACGATTCCTATTTCCGTAAATACGATTCATACTACTGACACCGATATAACAAATAATTCAAGCGTGACGCATGCTGAACATGAAAAATTAATCGAGACATCATCCCAAGTAAATGAGGTTATAAGCAGCACTTATGTTGAAGACACTGAAAATGCGGAACAAAATGAGATTGCTGACAATAATACACGTGATCCTACATTTTATACTAAATCAGGCACGCTTAGGAAGAGGAAAAAATACGACCAACCACTTCAAGTTAGAAAAGATGCAATAAAAAACATAATTATAGAGAAACACCGTGTGAAACCAGCATGTCCAGCTTCGTGCAAAAAACTATGTATCCAAAATATAGACGAAGATCAGCGAAAACATATAAATCAAAGTTTCTGGGGTTTAAGTGACAAAGAGAGAAAAGCTTTCATGCTACATCACACTTCAAGTAATCCTGTGAAACAAAGAACAGTAAAACCTGAAGCAGGGGATTACAGAAAAAAAATAAGCTACAGTTATTCACTAAAAGATGAAAGTGGTACAATGCATGGAGTGTGCAAAACTTTCTTCTTGACCACTTTGGGCTACAAACCATCTAATGACAAACCTTTACAGACTGCTTTGGCCAATTCTAAGGACACTGTTGCACCACCAGTAGACAAGAGATTGGGAGCTACTCCTCACAATAAAATTGACTCTAATCCGATTAAAGAACATATAATGAGCTTTGAGCCTAGTATTTCTCACTATAGACGTGAACACGCTCCCAATCGCTTATACTTACCCAGTGATTTGACAATCAATGCAATGCACAAAGATTTTGTAGAAAAAAACCCAACTCAAAAAGTGTCCTACGATAAATACCGAGAAATTGTTGGTAAACTAAATATTTCTTTCGTAAAACTCGGTCATGAAGAGTGTGAGGAGTGTGAAGAATTCCGTTTGCACGATAGCACACATACCAAAGAACAACTGCAAGAAGGCTGCATGGGATGTATTAAATGGGCAAATCATAACGAACGGGCAACCATGTCAAGAGAACAATATAAATTGGACAGTGAGATAAATGAAACTGAAACTGTTGTATACTCTGCAGACTTACAAAAGGTTATCATGCTGCCTAGGATCGACATGTTTAAAAGTGCTATTTTTACTCATAGAATAGTAGTTTATAACGAAAGTTTCGTGCCAACTGGTCAAGGCAGAAAAGGTTGGCCTGTTTTTCCTGTCCTATGGTACGAAGGGTTGTTTGGACGTTCAAAATCCGAAATAATTAGTGCATACTACCATTTCTTTACTTTCCACCGAGACAAAAAAAATATAATCCTGTGGGTTGACAACTGTTCATCGCAGAACAAAAATTGGACATTCTTTTCATTCTTAATTTACGTTATCAATTCAAATGATATCAATGCGGACACGATTGTGATAAAATATTTCGAACCAGGCCACACCTTTATGTCAGCTGACTCCTTCCACCATAGGGTGGAGTTATCAATGAAGCGCATGAAAAACAAAATTTATGATTTTGCAGACTTTTCTCAGGCAGTTAGTACTGCAGGCAAAAACGTTAAGTCTAAAGAGATGACTGTACAAGATTTCTATGTCTGGGAAGATTACACAACACAATACAAACTGTCTCGAATTAGCCCGCGGCCATATATCAGTGAAATGGTTGAAGTACAAGTCAGTAGAGGCAGTTTTGATTTGACGTACAGAACTGGATTCAATAAACACCCTATAACTGCCAGCATAGTTAGTAATAAAATTTTGAACACTCAAGTTTTGCCACCACCAAAAAAGAAAACTGCACCAGACGGCATATCTAAAGCTAAAAAAGAAAATATTCTTAAATCTTTTGAAAATATTATACCTCAAAATAGAATGTCGTTTTGGAGAGAACTCCCTACTTTTGAGTGAAATTTAAGTATAGAATGGGTTTGATTTTCAGATTTGTTTGTATGTAATTATATAATATCAACAATAAATGACTTTTTAAAGATAATTTAAATGTTTTTTTCATAATAATAATATGTATTTTATTTGACAGAAAATTCATATTTTTTTGTATACAAATATGTTAGAAGAGAGCTATCCCAAAGGCGGTAACTCAAATCTTATACACAAAATTTCTAAGCTGTGTAACACTATCTCATGATTTAGGTATACCCATATTAATTTTTCATATTTTTACTATTGTGTTCAAAACTATGACTAATATTATATATAAATTCTATTTAATAACCAAAAATTTCAATCTATTAAGTAAAAAGAAAACTATTTTTACAAAACTTTAATTATCTCGAAACTATGTTTCCCTGAGATGCCGCTTTTGCGCTTAGTTGGGCAGTATAGTACACATATACTTATTTTGGCTTTCTTCTGTCCCTATTCCTATTAACATACCTTTTCTACGAATATAATATTTTATTCTTTTTAAGCGCTCGTAGCGTAGTTAAGCTACGTCCGCTGCCGTCACAAGTAAGATTGGTGACCGCTAGTGGCATTGCCTCAGGTAGAAAATTAGTCGCCAAGCTCTTGACGGTATGTTCCGGGGGCTATCCTTAAGTTCCAGTAATTCAAGGTTAGCCTGAACAACATCTTTGACCAGATCATCACTTACGACCAAGTGAGTTAGTGGTCAAAGTCTATAGCATATCAGTATTAAATATATTAATTTAAAAAATTTTACTCATATATTTTACACCCTTTCTCTTGAACAGTTTCTTTTAATATTTGACAAAATGATAAAGTCCCTTTTATATGTATCATTATTGCTTAGCAAAATTATATAAGAATGCCAGAAATGTAACTGCTATTAGAAGTAATAACTTGATTTTCCTCTACCTGTGAAATTAGATTTTGATAGCGTGTAGTAGTTAATACATGCTATAGGTACCCACAAAATCATAATAAGAATAAAAATAAGAAAAGGCAGACAGTTGCTTTAACCCTTTTATATATGATTTTAGATTTAGATAGAGTAGAATAGAATCAAATAGTGATGCATGTCTCTGTCCCGAGTGATTTCTCACAAAAACGGCCACCAGCACGGCA
This sequence comes from Plagodis pulveraria, assembly GCA_963890685.1. Taxonomy (NCBI): domain Eukaryota; kingdom Metazoa; phylum Arthropoda; class Insecta; order Lepidoptera; family Geometridae; genus Plagodis; species Plagodis pulveraria. Next base: position 35,341,375 of record OY982951.1, on the reverse strand, counting down.
ATGTGAGGATTCCAAGTTCTTTTTTTTTTAAGCCTGATAGGTTAGCCTTTGACCACTATCTCACCTGATAGTAAGTGATGATGTGGTCGAAGATGTTGTTCCGGCTTAAAAGTACTGGCTCTCAAGGATAGCTGCCGGAACACACCGCTAAGTTGCTTGGCGACAGATTTTCTACTTGAGAGTGGTAGCTAGCCAGGCGGGTATTCGCAAAATGCCCTACCACCATTTTTTTTTTTTTTTTTTTTTTTTGACCCGGGAAAATCCTTTATGGATACCACCCGGCTCCGGGGGGAGCAGAGTGGTTATGTGGGAGTCCTCGCCTGAGGGGCCTTACTACCCCCACGGGGGGGTAGTAAGTGAGGTTACCCACTAAAAACCCGGGATGAGCAGTCTGCCGCCTAGTCGGGGCGAGATGGGGTAGCGTTAGCAATCACCATCTCGCCCCGGCGGTTGGCCCGTCACCGGTGACGGGCCCCGGCCAAGGGAGGGATGACCCAGCTCATTAGGGCCATCCCCCAGACGTGTGGGATCGTGCAAGCCAGTGGAGAATCCCCCGACTCTCCACCGATGATCCGCACAGCACTAGGATAGAGCGAGAAGGCGCCCGAATCGCCTTCTCCTTCCACCAGTTCGTCTACGCCGGAGCGGGTCTGCGAGGACGTCGTCCTCCCTCGCCCGCTCCGCAGCCTCTTTCTGCGCCATCACCTCTTCGCAGAAAGAGACCACCGCCTGCCACGATCCGTCGCTGCCGAGCATAGCGTTAACCACGCTCGGCAGCGACAGATCTGCGCCTATGACCGCTGTGAGGGCGTGCCGCATGGGACTCCACGCGGCGCACTCCTCCAGCGTGTGGAGCGCCGTGTCTTCTGGCGCTCCACACTCGTGACAGGCGGGGGTCGCCTCACGTCTTGCGATGTGATGCAGGTACCTTCCGAAACATCCATGCCCGGAAAGCACCTGCACCAATCGGAAGGTGAGCGACCCGAATCGCCGCCCTACCCACCTCCGAAGGACCGGGCGAATGGCATCCACCGTCCTCTGTCCAGGGACCGGTGGAGCCAGGTCCTCCGTCCACCGCCGCAACAGGGCGGCCCGCGCCTGCCGTCGCATGCGCGTGACCTCCTCCCACGCTGGAGGATCCCCGCGGGATCTCCTCGCCGCCACGAAGTGGTACACTTCGGCGAGGATCTCCGCTTGGAGCTCCCAGGGGGGATCACCGGCCAACACGCATCCCGCCGTCCAGGACACCGTCCGGTACCCGCGTATCGCCCTCGTCGCGATGACCCGCTGCGGACGACGCAGCAGGGCCTTATTGGCGCGACCGAGGGCGTCCACCCAGACAGGTGCCCCGTACAAGGCCATACTCCGGATCACTCCGGAGTACAGGCGACGACATGTGGCGCTCGGGCCGCCCACGTTGGGCAGCAGCCTCCCAAGGGCGGCTGCGGCGCCTACGACTCTTGGGGCCAGTTGAGTGAAGTGGGCCCCAAAAGTCCACCGCCCGTCCAGGATGAGACCCAGGTACCTCATCTGGGTCCCAACCCGGACCAGGACCCCGTCCAGGTCTATCCTCGTTCCTGGAGGGGGTCCCCCCCGAGGCCCATGGAACATTAGGGCCTCGGTCTTGGAGAGGGCAACCTCCAGCCCCAGGGCACGTATGCGGCCGACCACGAGTGTTGTTGCCACCGTGGCCCGCCGCACCGTCTCCCCGAGGTCCCTCCCCTTGACTACGACTAGCGTGTCATCCGCGTAGCACGCAACCCGCATACTTGCGGGAAACGTGCCGCGGAGCACCCAGTCGTAGCCAATGTTCCACAGGAGCGGTCCCAACACCGACCCCTGTGGAACCCCGCAGGACACGCGACGTCGCCTCAGACCGTCGCGTCCCTCCACCAGGACCTCGCGGTCCCGGAGGTAGTCGGCCAACAGCCCACGCAGATACAGGGGCACTCCGTGATAGCGGAGCGCCTCCCGTATTGTCCCGTGCGGTAGGCTGTTGAAGGCGTTGGCAATGTCTAGCGAGACAGCCAACGCCTTTTCCCCCCCGCCGACCGCGTCCTGCGTCCACCCCTTGATCCAGAGCAGGGCGTCTATCGTCGACCGCCCTGCCCTGAATCCGAACTGGGCCTCTGAAAGGTCAGGCCCAGTTCCCCCCAGGTGCCGGATGACACGGGAAGCCACTATTCTCTCCAGTAGCTTCGCCGTGTCATCCAGCAGCACGATTGGCCTGTATGCGGCGGGCGAGTCGGCGTCTCGCCCTTCCTTCCGCAACAGGCACAATCGCCCGTCCTTCCAGAGCTTCGGGAACTGACCCGACGTGAGGCACGCGTCGAATAGTTCCCGAAGCTGACCGCCCATCTCCCTAAGGGCGATCCTGAGGACCCGCCCGGGAATCCCGTCTGGTCCCGGGGCAGTCCTTTTGCCACTCAGGCGAGAGACTGCTACCTCCATTTCCACCTCTGAAATAGGCGGAATGGAGGCCGGGTCCTCCTCCTCCTGGAAGGACGGGGTGGCCATCGGTGGAGGGGTGTAGTGGGGGTCGCTGTCGGGGAATAGCCCCCCCAGCACCCTCTCCAGGAGCTCTGGCTCCAGGGACTCCGCGACAGGGGGCGCTCTGCCCCGGAACTTATTCCGGGCAGACTTGTACGGGCGCCCCCATGGGTCCCTGTCGAGGCCCTCCAGCTGTTCGCTCCAGCCTAGGGCCTTAGCCCGGCCGATGGCCATCTTCAGCTCCTGTTTGGCATTCTTCATATTACCATACAGGAGCTGCTCGGCCGCCAGCTGCTCCGCCGGCAGCTGGTCGTCCGTCCGGCCGTGGCGGCGCCTCCTGCAGTGGTAGTAGAGGCGCCGCGTCTCCGAGCATCGCGCTCGGAGATCCTCAATCTCCGAGCACCACCAGTAAACTTGGCGGCGCTCGGGGTGGCGTCGGGACCTCGGCATGGCAGCGTCGCAGACGGCCGTCACCGCCTCCCGGAACCGGCTCGCCGCGACGGCCACCTCCGGGTGCATGGGGCCGGCAACCCACGACTGCACCATAGCCGCCTCTTCAGCCAACTCGGCATCGAGGCGACCAATTGCCCAGCGCGGGAAGAGTGCCCCATCCACGCGCCGAGTCCCTCCTTGGTGGGAGGTGGCGATCTCGAACCGTATGTAGTTGTGGTCCGAGAGAGTCGCCACCTCCGCCACCACTCTCCAGGCCTGGACACGTGCTGCGACTTCCGGGGTGGCGAACGAAACGTCCACCACGGACCCCCCGTTGTGTCGCACGCACGTGTGGACTGACCCTCTGTTGAGCAGGGTCAGCCCTGCGGCAACCGCCCACTCCCTGACAATCTCCCCGCGAGTGTCAGTGGAGGGGTTGCCCCAGGCCTGGGCCTTGGCGTTCAGGTCCCCCATGAGGAGGACCTGACGTGGCGCCTGCCTTCTCACCGCCGCGGCCAGGAGGTCTAGATATCCTTCCAGCTCCGCGACGGTTCTATTGGGGGAGAAGTATGTGCCGACTACCGCATACCTCTCCCACTTGGCCACCACGTACCCCGAACCCCTCTCTGACACCGAGAGGGGGGAGCCGCCACCGGCACGTCCAATTATGGCTACGGAGCCGTCCAGATCCCCAGCCCAGTAGGGATGGGACTGGGGGATGTAGTACGGCTCCGCAGCGACCGCCAAATCGATGCGCCACTGCGCCAGGGACTGCATGAGCAAATCCTGAGCCCTGACGCAGTGGTTCAAATTAGTCTGGAGGAGGTTGTGCTGTCCGACTTGATCCATATCAATCGGACGTCACAACCTCCATGCTCGCCGCGCGGCGAGCAGCCTCAGGTGCGGCTCTGGCGGCCGGTCGGGGGATGGCCGGGGTCCTGGCGGCCTGTCCCTTCGTTTTTGGGGGGACACAGTTTTGTCCCCCCATCCTGTGCTCAGCTGGTCGCCCCGACTCTGCGCATATAGCGCAGTGTGGGGCCCTTCTCTGGCAGTTTGCCGCCCTGTGGCCTGCGCCTCCACAGCGGAAGCACAGGTCCCCCCTGTCTGCCGACGAGGGACACTGTGGGCGCGTATGCCCGAGTCCCATGCACTTGAAGCAGCGCATGGGACGCGCCGCCAGTGCCACCACTCGCACAGAGCTCCACCCCACCAACAGCCTGCCCTGTGCCAGCACCACTTTGGCTACTGGGATTGGGCAGGATACAAGGGAGGAGCCGGTCCCGCCGTAGCTGCGACGTATCTCCCCGACTTTAACGTGGAGTACGTCGCAGCCGCCCACCTTGGCGACCGCCGCCGCAACTTTCTCCTTTGTGGCGGCGTCGTCGAGACCCGTCACGTGCAAATCCACGGACTTTACGGGCCTCGCGACGTTGGCCACCTCGGACAGGACACCGCGGAGCTTCTCCGCGAGCCTGTCCGCTTTTTCGCTGCTTTGGGAGCCAGGAATTTCGAGCATCCTGGCACCCGTGGCCGTCTGGCGGAAGTTGATCCGGTCGATCCCCAGACCTTGGAGATCGACCTTTTCCTGCGCCGTCTCGATAATGGCGCTGTATGTGACGCCTTTTTCCGCGGCTTCGGGCTGCAGCGTCAGCACTACAGCCGCGGATTTGGACGTTTTTAGCGCCTTCGCCTTCTTGGGCCCAGTGGCAGCGGAAGCCTTCTTCAATTTAGGCTTCACGGCGGAGGGGGGGGCACGAGCTGCTGGGACAGGAGCGGGGGCGGGAGCTGGCGTTACTGAGGAGGACGATTTGCCCTTTCCTTTGCCTTTCCCCTTTCCAACTACTGTTGCCCAGGTGTCCGCCTTGGCAACAGCAGTTTCAGTCGTTCTTGAGGGGGCGATGGGAGCCGCAGTCAAGGGGGGGGCGATGGGAGCCGAAGTCGAGGGCGTAGCAGCAGCTTGCGAGACCCGGCCAACCCGCTTTCGAGGGGTCGGTTTCGGGGGTGGGGGGGCAACCGCTGCTGCAGCCTTCTTGGCGTCCGCTCGGAGAGGCGGGCGAAGGACCGGCGCTGGCAGGAGGCGATCCTCGATACCAGCGAGTCGGGCATTGAGCATTTGCCCGAACGTGGTGGTCAAGGACCGCGTCATCTCCTCCACTATATCTGCCCCCAGTACAACAGCAGGGGGGGCCGGCGTCTCGGTGGCAGCGGCTGCTGCAGCAGCAGACGTTGCGGCAGCCGCCTCGGTCTTGGCCTCCGTGAAGCCGCGACGTAGCGCCTTCACCTCTGCCTTGGAGGCCTCCATCTCGAGGCGCAGGCGACTATTTTCGGCTCTTAGCCGCCGCGTCTCTTCCGCCTCACTCCTGCATGCCAGGGCGTCGACTACCTCTCTCAGGGTCGACGCGGACCTCTTCAGGCGAGCAACAAACTCGCCCTTTAGGTTGCCAGATTTTTTGGCAACCTCTAAAATGCAGGCGAGCATTCCTCCTGCTTGAGCCCGCAGCTCTTGGGCATTTAGCACACTGAGGTCAGCGAATCCGGCATGGACATCGGAATCACTTCCGGTGTCGAGAAGACTTCCTGCGGCAACAGCGGCCGGCCCCATTTTGTGTTTCCTGCTCTGCAGGACCTCCGCCAGTTGCTCCACCAGTGGCTTTGGCGGTGGCTTTAAAAACTCCTCTCGCGTCGGGCCTGTTTTGGTGCCCTTCGCCCTTCCCCTCCGCGCCGTATTAACCTTGGCGGCCGTCGTCCCTTCGGTCTCAGTGTCCGACTCCAAATAGCCGGGTGCGTAAAACGAAGAGTAAGGCCGCTTCCTGCGGCTGTCCCCCTCGTCACCCGACTCTTCAAACACGGACTCAACGTCCGACCTCCTTTCGTCCCTCGTGGACACCTCCGACGGATCCCGCGAAGGACCCGGTGGAGTTTGGCCCTGAGAAGGGCCGTTTTTTCGGCTCTCAATAGTGCCGCTCGAGCGGTTCTCAGCCACAATTTTGGTAAATTTACCTTTAGCATCTCTGTTTACTTTCGACATGATCAACGATTTCAGCATACAAAATAATAAAAGAACAATTATTTATCGTGACCATAAGCAAAATTTGGGGGGGAATGGACAGGCTTCAATCTTTCTACTCAAGCCTCCGGAAGTTTAGAGTTCAGAAGACTGACAATACCTTGGAGGTATTTTCCCGAAGTCTAAGGATACACTTATCATCGGGGTTTTGGAACTAGTCCAGCCAGTTTGTCCCCGCCTCCAATAACGTGAGTTATCAGAACAGGGGTCACTACCAAATAAAAGACAGCGGTTATTTTCGATTATGTAACAATACGTTTGACGGTAGTAGGCGCTGGTGTTTGCCAGTTAGAGGGGTCCCTATTTTAACACACACACCGCCAAACTGTTTTTCATCTACTCATAAACATGACAAATTATCTGTAGCCTTGCCTTAAAAGTACAATTTATACACCGTAAGTCTATTTTGTCATCTGTCTTAAAGAGGTACTAAGCACCTTAGCACGTATAATACAGATGACAAACAGTTAAATACGGCCCCGGTCTGTACCGAGCATTTTACAATTTTGTTACTAATAAGGGGTTTAATAGCCCTGTGAACTAAAATATATACACATATAATACTAATATATACAGAGACAATATATACATATACCTAAACATATAGATAACAATACACGCGGCGCCTGACGGTGTTCTGTTGCGTTTATTTCGGAAGGAAATAAACCAATAACAGGCAGCACCACGGGAAGGTAACCGTCAGACTTGCCTTGGGGATCATCACGACCTGCGCTCTCCCCCAAGACCGTTGCCTCCTTACCCATCCGGGATGAGTAAGGAAGGCCTGAGTTTATCCAAAACAAGCAGCGCGAGGCATGCAAGCTAGGCAAAGCAACTATTAATGAATAAACCCAGACCCGCCCAAAATGCCCTACCACCATGCTATAACGACTGCCATCCTAAGACAACAACCGGGACCGACGGCTTAACGTACCCTCCGAAGCACGGAAACGCTCAGTAGTAATGTCACTAGCGGTCACCCATCCAACTCGGGACGTTGCTTAACTTTGCTAATCGGTTGAGAACAGCTAAGTAAACTTCGCTACGAGCGCTTCGAAAAGCTGTTTAGTGTGTGGTGTTATCTTCATCTTATTTTATCACAAAAGAGTAATAAGTTACCTCAAGTATCTGTTTTAGGTACGTATTTAATATTTGATGTTATGACTAGAGGTGCACTAGATAAACAGTTTGGCCGAGTATGGGATACATATAAAGACTGAGTACCAAAAGAGTAAAATAAGTTTTTCCTAACCATCTGATTTCAATTAAGAAAATGTTTATTCCTTAATTGACTTACTTTACATTCCTTACAGGCTAACTCCAAAACCTCCTATTAAATTACCAATAAATTACAATTTGGAATAAAAATACACAAATGAGCAGCATGCTTCCACTTATTCTACGTATTGAAAGTAACTAAGAAAGTGATAGAATCTGTCTCAAGTGCAATTTAAAGTTTTGTATATCTACATTAATTTACATAAGAAAACATGTGTCCTACAACACTTTCAACTATTTTAAGGAAGTAATGTTAGATTTTAAAGTTAATTAAGTAAATTTATAGACTAAGAGATTTGAAATAAACTATTTGTATTCACAAACGTGTGATTGATAACTATAACACTAACATTTTTTTTCATATTATTGTGACGGAACAAGTTCGAGGCCCACCTGATGTTAAGCGGACAAATCTCTGCATATAACAGATTCATTTCTTCACAGGTCACGAATTGCACTGCGCCCGTCACCTTTAAGACATAGTTGTTACGTCTCATATGCCTGTAATTTCACTGGCTCAAGGACTGCTGCCGGAACACACCGTTAGGTGCTTAGCGAAGTGCTTGGTCGCTAGCCAAGCGGGTATAGCAGTCAATTTTAAATAAATACGATGTGGAGTTCTTCTAAATTTGGTTATGTATTTAGAGTAGTACACATTGATGAGCTAAGGTATGAAGATAATGTTTCAAATGCTAATAAGAACAATGATACTCGTTGCACAGTCTCGCATAAAACCAAGCTGGTATTATTCATATCTAAAGAATAATTAGCGGGTCCTTTCGCGCACACAGCATCACCGTATTCTAAATATTTCGATCTAGTGTTACCGTCCGTTACGAGTGGACTTGTAATATATTCATCTGTACAAGATAATTTAGTTTATATTCATCTGCCTGATACAAAGTAAAAATAGGCCGGACGACTGCCTATTAGGCAAAACAAATAATTCAATCTCTAATTATATTCGTTGTAGTAATAACTGAGAAATTTAATGAAATCCCGTTTCGCTAGTCAAATTATCTAAACAACATAGGGTCGTGCAACGGAATAGAAAACATCACTGTAAGTGTATTGCGTTACTTTGAATAAAAGACTACGGACAACGTGCATGGTGCATACGACATATTTTTACAAAAATATGTCGTATGCACCATAACCATACGAAGTAATTCAATTACAATATGGTATATTTTATCGTATTCATATTTATGATACACTTATGGGTCTATTCCCGTGATATTAATGTATAAAAAAACCTTTTTAACTAGTTTTGACGACGCGATCAAATTGCATCGATAGATCGAATCTCAAGTCAATATTTTTTTTTTAGATTTTGTCAACGTAAGCTTACGAAATACTATTTTATAGAATTCAGGAGCAGTACCTAAAAGTTTAGTTGTTGTAAAAACTTAAATAATAAATACGAAATAACTGTACTACTAAGACTATTGATAAAATAATTTATTACTACTATTGATATAATTTTATAAAAAAATATTTTTTGCTATCGTTATACTTATTTATTGAAAAAATCAATAACACCGTAGACACCTATAGGTTGAAATTATAACAAAAATATAGCCAAGTGTCGCGGTAATTATAGGTGAAGATAGCATTCTTTATTGATTATATTGAGAAGTCTAAGAGTCTTGTACGTTTGACGGTTCTTACAAGAACATTTATTCCGTGGCTCGCTCGTGTAATCTAATAACGCTTCGTTATTTAGTATTAACGAAACCAACGTAACATTATTGACGATGTTATTTGACAAATAATATTACGAAATCGGGAACGTTACTTACATGTAAAACTAAAGATTATATATAAAGATTGCGCTTCACCGCATGGTGGTAGGGCGAATGCCCGTCTTACTAGCGACCACCCTCAAGTAGAAAAGCTGTCGCCAAGCGCCTAACTGTGTGTTCTAACAACCTAACTACAACCACGAATATATTAATTAGATCTATAGGCCTTTGGTAGCCCAAATGCAGCCAGTACCAGTGGGCAGCGTGGCCAGCATGCTGGCAGCATTGCCCTAATAGATTGCAAATATATTAAAGGCTTATTTTTTTTTAAGGTACTAAAATATAAAATAACAATTTAATGTTAACAAAAAAAAATCTTACTCAAACATTAGATACTACTCGTCTGATCTTATTCAAATTTTAATGGAACCACATGACAAGCAACAAATTTAAAAATATCATGATTTTTTTAAAGTATGACTGACAAAAAATATAATTGAATTGAAAACCTGTAAAGAGTTATGCGGTAGCAAATAAAAAAAAACTATGTAAGAACCTCTTCCTTTTTTGAAGTCGGTTTAATATACATTTAGGTTGCTTGATTTACCGAACAAGCAATATCCAACGAAGCATAACCATATTTTACGAAGCGAGATCTTGACAGATCCTTAATTTCAATAACGCGCAAAGCAAATATTCTATCTCAAACAATTATCTTGTTACGATGCCGCCCGTATCCGTAGCTGTGATGCCGTAACGCTGCCGTTACGAAGCTACGAGCTACGAGTATCCGTTGCAATCTTGTAGCTGTTCCGTAGCAAGTGTTTGTAAATGGCTACGACGACGTAACGATATTCTACGTAATATTGTTGTTTATGAAGGAGCTGTGTTTAAGCAGATTATTTATAGAGAATCAATGGTTGATGATACTTCGAAAGACGCAGGTGTATTTTTAGAGTTCCAATTGTATGAAATTGTCAGTAGCACAATAACTAATTAAATGTTTTGTTATTTTTGGGTTTCTGTACATGATGATGCTCTGTGGGGTACCGGGCTAGAATGTCACCCCTCGCCATTGCTACCTGTAGGTGTTGTAAGAGGCGACTAAAGGTAAAATACCGGAAGGTGGTCCGCAGCGCTTTCTGAGGAACTGCGATACCTGAATACTGCCAATCCTAAGACGCCTGCCAAGTGTGAAGATTATGGCAAATTCCCCGTTAATGGGGGAGACTGTGTTCAGCAGTAGACATTTCGGCTAATACAGTACTAAAAAGTAAGGTATTCATGTTGATCGAATTTTATAATTTATACTCATTCCTTATTTTGACCATATTATCGTTTCTGCCAGTAACTTTTAGAGATGTACTTAAGAGTTGTCGACACACTCGTCGATCTCCAGGGCTTTCGAGGAGATCGCGGATTATGCTGACGTGCCACTGAGGGCGCACTCGACCGATTACGGCGAACTTGGGGGTATTATTGTGTCTGTAATGTCCTTGCGAAACTTACGTCTGGAAATAGTTCTTATTTCCAAGCGTGGGGAATATGGCACCCCCCCCCCCTTATTGGGAGAGGCTATGTACAGTACAGTTCAGTACATGATGATGATGAAAGAACAAACCTCTTATATGATCCGTTAGTTGTTCATCTGTCCGTCTGTCACAGTCTAGTAGTCTCGGAAGATGAAAAAACTGTTATATTTAGGGAATACAAAGAATAAGGTGACTCATTAAGTGAATATAAGTTTAGAGCATACAAAATAAATACAGCATAATGACTTTGGTCTATATATTTTGTATATTGAAAATTATTAATATTAAAAAACACGAATCTTGTAAGAGGACCACTTTATTTTCAACTTTCTAGTGGGCAATCCGCTAAATCAACACGTTGAATTTAATCGGTAACCTATAACGGTTCTTAAGATACAGCCCTACAAAGTTTGAATGGATGGCCAGTCGAGTCTTAGTAATATGATTTATAGTACGTAACCGTAAAAAAACATACAGTCGATTGAGAACCTCCTCAGGTTTAATAGTCTTTTAATATTGGGTACGGAATCGCTCCTCCGTGCATGTCTGTACCGCTACTCAATATTTTTACATCTAATATTCAAAATAATATCTGTTAGCAAACAGGTACCTTACTCTGACCCCTACTATAGATATAGAGATGGAAATAATAGCTCCCGTAGGTTTTGATTGAAGTGCTATAGGAAGGCGCCTTCGATAACAATTTTGAGTATGTCGATATTCAGAAGATTTCAAGATAATATTAACAAATCAACAATAAATAAAATTTAATGTAACAAGTTCTTGATAGATTAAATCTTAAAGCAATGGCAGCCAAGCGGTAATATGTATATACTTCTATGCCGCAGATCCATTGTTCAATCCCAACCATCGGCTTGAGATTAAACACATGGTGGACGGCTTTTTGAGAATGCTTGTCTGAATAGCTACCACTCTCAAGAAAGATTTTCCTCAACATTAGAAAATCTGTGGTCAAGCACCTAACAGTGTGTTTCGGTAGCAGTCTATGATTACAGGCACATGAGACTCAAACTTTAAGGGTGAAGGGCGAAGTACAATTTGTCACATGTGAGGAATACCACCTGGTATAGGCAGAGGTTACTGCTTAACATCAAGTGGGCCTCGTGCTTGTACCGTAACAATCTCATTAAATTAAAGAAACAAAACTACTTCAAGATCAAAATTTGTTGCAATACAAAACCGATCATATGAACAAAGTAGTCTGCGTGGCACTGCCTTGCGTTTGCAAACTGGTATGTGTGACCACATATTCAATTAACGGGTAAAAATGATTAGATCTGTTCCTTTTTTTCCTCTTGGTAGATAAATTGGGTGTCTGTTTCATTTTATGTCCTTGCTAATGTTTACGTGCCGGCTATTTTAAACTAAAGATAGTTTTTTTTATGTTATTGAGACGGAACAGGCTCGAGGCCCACCTGATGTTAAGAGAACTAACCTCTGCCTATAACATATGTACATCACAAGTCACGAATTGCAATGCGCCCGTCATCTTAAGACATAGTAGTTAAGTCTCATGTGCCTGTAATTTCACTGGCTCTCAAGGACAGCTGCCGGAACACACCATTAGGACAAATGTTCTACTTGAAGGTGGTCGCTAACCAGGCGGGCATTCCCAAAATGCCAATCCACCATGCGGTGAAGCACAAGCCCGCAGCGGGATTCAAACCATGGAACTGCTGCGCGGCTGTGCATTGCCAATGCCACTGAGCCATCACTGCTTCATTGTTATTATTTATTGTTAATTGTTCATGTGACGAAGCCAAGAGACCTGATGGGATGGAATTGATGCTTTTGAGTTGTGTACGTCTGATGGAGTGAAATGCAGCTATTGTGGACGCACTGCCCACATCTTATATTAACAGCACGTCAGGGGCAGCTTGTGGAGCAGCAAAGGCTGCAAACATTTATTGGCTGATTGCTTTCGTTAGGAGTTCAACTATAGGTTCTTGTGGTTCAGATGCCCGCCAATTTTTAGGGTTCCCTTGAAGAGAACGGGACTCTATCTCTAATCCTTAGCTATCTGTCTGCACGTCGGTCTGATCTTTATTGTCTTTATCTTTGGAAACATAAAAGGTAGCCAATTGAATTTTTCACATAATATGTGTTTGTGTGACTGAAAGTTTAACAAAGAGTTATAAAAAAAATAAGTAAAAGGGTCCCCATTCAGGAAAAATTGTATATTAAGGCTTGTGGCGCTTTCGATACATAAGTAGTTTCGTCATATTTTAAATTAACTGGGTGAAGCTTTGTATGTATGTTTTTGAGCCTAATATCTTCTGGCTTTCAAGATTTCCGTAAAATATTGTTATTTTGACATTTAGGGATAAATTATTAATACACCGAAAAATTGGCAAACTAGAATCATATTTATATGGCTCAGCAATGTGCATACAAAATTTCATCGAGTTTGAACACTTGGTATTTAAAATTAGACGAAACTACGTTTTTTTGGAAAACGCCCGTGCACTTCCTCTTAAAAACGGGAAAAATACAACGGTCTAAGCTGATGTGATTACAAATGAATATGCACTATGTAATAATGCGCCATGTAATGATATAAAACCAGCCCAAATGCAGGTTGGCTTTCCTAAAAGAAACTCAAGACCTATAAAAAAAAATAACACCCTACAAGCTCGAAAAGGTGTGGTGATTATAATTCGAAATCTGCGTAGAAAAGGGCTTTTTATCCGCTAGCATGGAAAATATCTTTAAAATTTTAACCTCTATGAAAGTTCCAGTATAAAAAGTTACTTCCAAAATTACCAACTTCAATACTTTAAAGTTTAATTTTAATACAAATTACATTTGACCTCGTGATTATACTTTTATACTTTTACACAAATATATATTTTTTTTTCTTCATAAAACTTTGTATTGGCTGATTGGCTGTTACTCATGACTACAATAGTTATGAAAAGTAAAGAGTTTTCATGCAATAAATAAACAATATTTTATTTTGTAAAATTGTATCACAATCGATTTAATTGTTATTTTTAAATACGCAAGTTAATGGACACACAATTTAATGAAAAATTATATTTTTCTATTATTTTTTTAACAATTAAATATGTAAATTATAATTAAAACTAACCATATACAACACTACAGCTATTACAATAAAAGCATTTATATACCCACAAGTCATTGCAGACTCACAGGCAGTCCAAATGCTCCAGCCTACAAATTATAATATTATGTTTTATATTAAAAACAGTGGAACAAAAAGATCGCATTAAACAGGTGAATCAATAAGTTAGAAAAATGCTTTTAAGCTTCTCCGATTTTTAATAAATTGAGTTGCCACTAAACAATTTCCGCTATCAAAGTAAGAAGCAAAGCATCTAACGTTTCCACTTTGTTCTGACAGTTCAAACAAAAAACAAGAGAGAATTAAGTCGTATTAAATGATTGTATTCCGCTGACAATGACCACTTGAATTTCATCTTGTCTCTTTAAGAGTTTCTCAGGTTTCTTGACTTTGATAGACTTATTCTTTATCACACCAATTTTCGAGTTATTGTTTCCTTAATGAGCCTCTTCGAATCCGAATATGAAAATAAAGTTCAGCTAATATAATCGCAATACAATTTTTATGACGCCGATAGCCTAATGATCACTACTTCACTCAATAATAAGTGATGATGTGGTCTGAGATGTTGCTCATGCTGAACTCAGTTCAAAATACTATTTTAAGCCGATTTAACTTACGCTTATTTACGTCGAGAAGGCGTCTCGACGACGCGGCTCGCTCCACCGCCACCGGCGCGGCGCCATCGGCAGTGCATGCGCGGGCGCGGTCGTATGCGCACGCATTCCGCGACGAAGCGGAAGTTCTGAAAGTGGCGAATTGTTAAATCGGCTTAAAATAGTCTTTTAGTATGTGTCAAACATAAATTAGTTTTGAATCAAGTTTATTTCTAGATGTCCAGCAATAACTAATTCAGGTGATTGCACTTCGCTTGATGGAAAACAAGAAAAAAATTAAAATGCGATGACCAATAATTCAGCAGTAAGCTACGATAATTGTCATACCTATGATAACCAGAGAAACGTTTTTTCACACCTCTCTTAAAAAACCTACAGGCATAACTGATATGCTGATGATGTAATGATAACATACCAGGTCCGAACAAGTCGCTCGGGATCAGAATGGTGAAGAAAAATTAACACAAAAGAGCTTTTTAGAACCTTCAACATGGAACAATCAGTAGAAATCGCTAGAGAAGCTATAGTTCTCAGCATTGTCGGAGTTCTAAGTGTTAAATGACTCCCGTGTCTCCAATAAAGCGGACAGCGCAAAGTTGTAGTCGGTCGTCAACTTCTATATACTTGGCGGATCCATCCCAAAGGTGGCAACAATATTCAATACATAGGTGCAAAATGGTTTTATAAAGGAGGCAGCGCTGAACAGGTGTATAACGGCTCGCTCTGTTCAAAACTCCAAGTTTGCGGAAATATTCTCAAAGTAGTCTCGCTGCTCGTAGGGTGCCGAGCTAGAATGTCACCCCCCCATCTCTACCCCTGGGTGTCGTAAGAGGCGACTTAGGGTAACATACCAGAAGGTGAGCAGTAGCGCTTTCTTAGGAACTGATACCTCATACCCCCTATCACTAAGCCGCCTGCCAAGCCTGGGGATAATGGCAAACTCCCCATATTGGCACAGGCTATGTTCAGCAGTGTACAATCCTGCTGATGCAGTAAGTCTCGCTGCTTCTGGTTGCAACAGATATCTATGCCAAGGATGCTTAGGTTTTTCTATACTGGTAAGGTGACATTTTAAAGAGAAGGAAGAGGTAGGAACCGAAATTTTTCCGCCGAAAAATGACATCAACCAGGACTTGGAATGGCTTCCGAAGAATGGAAGTGGTCAGTTGTAAATAACACTAGCGGTCACCCATCCCACTAACGACCGCAGCGAACGTTGCTTAACCTAGTTGATAGGTTAAGGAGGACTAGGCAAACCTCTTTATGAGCGCTCTATTTCACGTTTCATATAAAACATGCTAATTACCGTAAAATAAAATTCTACGTTCTATATACACGTTCAAAACTATACGAGCGTTATCCTAAAATAACAATGGAGCATTTAGCTTTTATACCACCTAATATTAAATCTCATCCATTACTCGGTATTTCCGGATGCTCAACAAGAAATTAAATAAAACGTACGTTGCCTGTTGGTGGAATGTCAAATGCCATGTATCAAAGGCAGTTCACGGTTCGCGAGGCACACCGCTTTGAGCTATGCGTTTCATGGTTGCTACAAATACACGTAGTTTATGCTAGGGTTGGCAATACTTTGTGTACTAAAGTAAAATGTCAAAATAACCAAATTGAGTACAGTTTCTTTAAAAATTATTTCGCTCATGCGATTTAGTAAAATCCATTTTCAGTAAATAAATATGAAAGTACGAGTAAATTTGCAAAATGCCCTTCAACCATGCTGTGAAGCTCAAGCTAGTGGTCGGGATTGAACCAATAACCTGCGGCACGACAGTCCATAGCTACGAACGCTCCGCTGTCATTGCCTCAGAAAAAAAATGTTATATGCATATTGTAGAATATGCTTTTAAGTATTTTTTTTATAAAATGTTAAAAAATCCTATTTATTTGCTCCATTACTGAAAAACTTAGCAATTACGCATTGACAACTTGATTGAAAACTTCCTTGGCTTATTAAAAAATTTATAAAAAGTACTTGGCTCAAGTAACTACGTTATTTCATAACACTACACCAGCTGTCGACGCCGACGAGAAGATAATAGTTAATTAACTTAGGTATCAATTTAAGTAGTAACTTAGACACCAAGTTCGACATTGAATTTAAATCTATTCTTGCCTCAAGGCATCGCCGTCACGCGAACCGACGATTATACGAAAACAATAAAGTTATAACTTAGCTACAACTTGATTACAGAGCATATTTGACTTGGCAAGTTACCCGTTGAGAAAAGCTGAAACAAGCTTGTGTTATTTTTACAGGTCTAGAAGTAATTTATGACCATTATGAATTTAGCTGTAGCTAACCAGGCCTAACTAGGGCCAATTGGCGACAATTAGCACGTACATTGCGCTTTGGCTGAGATGCTCATATGAATACGCTTAGGTATTCCAGTATTGAAGATCAAATCTTTCGTAAATGAAGTGTGTGTATATACATATATACTAGCTGGCCCAGCAAACGTTGTTTTGCCATATAAATTAATGCTATTAAATTGTATCTTATATAAAACGTTTGTATTTTTAACATAGCACCACCTACTGAATACTTACTCAATTCAATCAATAGATATCGCCATCTGTTAGAACCATTTGGACCTAACAGATAATAGTGACTGTCAGAAGTGTCAGACAAATAAAATGGAATAAAAAATATTGCGACTTTAAATTGAAATGTAAGTTATCCTATCTTTTAATTTGGATCAAATTGCACACGGTGAGCAAATCAAATTTAAAATCGGTTCAATAGTTTAGGAGTCCATCGCGGACAAACAACATGACACGTAATTTTTATATATAAAGATTTTACCGCCGGTATGCCTTTATTAACAAAGTACTACGAAGTATATACAACACTATAGCGACTACAATAAAAGCATTTTGAGAAACTAAAAGTCATTGCTTACAGACAGTCCAAATGCTCTAGCCCAAGATCAAGTTCTCTCCGGTCGGATCGACCCTTTGGCACTGCGTCGAGATGTTGGATCACTCTGCATCTTTTACCGTATCTATCACGGGAAGTGTTCCGAGGAACTGTTCGATTTACTACCCGCAGCTCAATTTTGCCATCGGATGTCCCGACAAAGCATGATATTTCATAAATTTCATATCAATGTCTGGAAGACCACAACCAGCTGCCTGGTGAAGTATCTTCGAACAGATACGACTTAGTGGCTTTCAAGAAGAGAGCACATTCCCTCCTCAAAGGCCGGCAACCTCTGAAAAAACCTCTGGGTTGCGAATTTCCTTGGGTGACGGTGATAACATACCAACAGTTGAGGTGCCTGTTCGTTTGACGTCCTATACCATAAAAAAACACTACCAGTTGGCAGCGTGCCCAGTAGTATGCTGGTAACATTGCCCTGTTGAATAGCAAATTGAGCGTGAATGAATCATGGAGCCAAATAAGTGCCAGCATGATCATTTGATCACGGGTCGTCGACGTCGACGAGTCCAATCGCAACTTAACATTAATTAAAGCGAGTTCGATATGAGCAGCAATGCGCTAGATTGTACTACTATCCTCCCCGATTTATCAGTCGATAACAGCGAACTAGTAAAAACATTGTAGAAAAAAATCAATACTTAGAAACACAGATAATATCACTGGAAGTTAGAGAAATAAAGAATTGAAAAGAAACAATGAAGAACTGAAGAAAAAAAAATTACTGAAGATAATCGGTAATACTAAATTGTTTTCCCTGTGATCTACACCCCGTAAACCCCAAAACTGCAAGCTAAACAACATAAACAAGTACAAACACATACACAACTCCAAGAAATCGAAAATAAGAATATCATTGCAAAATTACATAAAATTACACAAACAAACATTGAATCTGACCAAATCGTGCCTTATGGAATTGGTATACAAACACAAACCAATAACTTACCTGAAAAAGAACCAAAACAGGCCGGGTACAGCATTCCAAACTTAGCTAATAATTATAAGAGCACTATATACAATAATAATAATAATAATATAACTATATAATAAACAACCAATCAACGTGCATGCCAAATATATTTGTTTAATTAGTAATAAAAGACAAAATAAGGTACTGTCTATTGCGCAGGGCATGTTACCAAATAATGTTAATATCTGACATATTTTAACTCCGAACGGATGCACAATACAGCTCTAAAAGAAATACAAACTAAATTAACTATGGACGTTTACAGTATTATTTTCATCGGCGATGAAGACTTCCTAGAAACAAATGATAACCTAAAATTTAGTAATCATATAAGAAAAAATCATAAAGAAATTGTGCACACCAATATCATTATATGTACACCGACCTACCAATATGGATAAAATAATGAAACTGTAAATTAAAGAATTCTAAATTTTAACAACTTATTACAACAAGACATTAGCTTTATTTAATCATGCATATTTACTTGATACTAATATACATCTAATTTATGACTACAATATGTTTTGTAAACGATCGGGAATGATAAATAATACTGGACTGCGTATGAAATTGAAGATTTGACCCACTTTATTCAACGAATCGAAAGATGCATCACTTAGACTGCTTAAATGAACTTAATAAAAATAATGAAAAAGTTGAAATATTACGTACTAGCGGCCCGCTCTGGCTTCGCACGGGTATAAGATATATTATAGCCCATGTCATTAACTGAAAAAATGATTAAAATCGATCCAGTAGTTTTGATATATTCATTACTGCCCGTGGCCCGCACGCGTTAATTTTAGAGTAAAACAATTGTTCTTTCCCTAAACCATGAAGATTTTCTGCTATCTTTGGAATATCTAAATTCATACACAAAAATTTTACCTATTTACTTTTTACATTTTTACACTACTACACGCTCCCGCCTTACGTCCCGCAATTTGTAAATCTGTAACATCTTCGAAAATATTCATTTAAATCATATGCTGTATAAGGCCATATAGATCTATATTAAATCAACAATGTATTTAAGGTATTTAATTAGATAAGGATTAATGCTGTATTGGTTCAAATCGCTTCGAAAATAATATTTGTCGTAAAAAGTAAATGACAAAAAATGTTATTATGGGATATCCATAAGAGATAGACATATACCATACCGGAGTTTTCTGTAGACCTTTTCAATGTGTACAATACTTAGTACATTATTTTGATAAATCTAGTAGGGTTCAGCCTGAGTTTGCAATGTAAGCGGAAAAAATTTAATTATTTACGGCATGACATTAGAAACCTCAAAAGTAACAGTATTTCTCCACTATTTAATGGATGTTATTATACATATAAACCTTTCTCTTTAATCACTCTATCTATTAAAAAAAAACGCATCAAAACCCGTTGCGTAGTTTAAAAGATTTAAGTATACATAGGGATATAGGGACAGAGAAAGCGACTTTGTTTTATACTATGTAGTGATAACGAAACATTTCATCATGGTGAAAAATGAGCAAAATTTAAATATACCTAATTACACGTTAGCATCGAGTTACTGTTGAAAATTTACAAAGAGAGCTGGAGCTTGCATTCTTGTACATAACGAACACAAATAGATAGAGTTGAATAAAATATCAAATTTCTCAGAAAACGGTATAACTGAATGCTGCGCAGTGGAATTGGTTAACTATAACATGGCTATTTTATGTGTATATCGTGTTCCTAAGTATAACGAGCTTGACATGTTTAATAACTGCTAAAGAAAAGCTTTACATTAATTATCAAAAAAACACTACGAAAATACCTTAGTTGCTGGTGACTTTAACGTTAATATACTAAAATCGAGTAAGGCTAGGTACTCGTAAGTTTGACTCGTTACTTTTAAATTTTGTCTTTCTCTGAAACAACCAACACGCCTTAAGGGCCAAACTTGATTAGAAAATTTTGCGGATAATTAAAAAAAACATGCAGTTCCGAGGTAATAGAGTTTGTACTGTCAGACCATACTCTACAGCTTATTAATGGTCCAATAAAAAATTGTCTTTGCTAAAATATTGGCGAATTAAGAGACGAGACTAATCACTCGATTGTATGAAGATGAGAAGTTTAGTAAGATATGACTTGAAAACACGAATTGTGTATATGTCAGTCATAGATACACTGCGCATCGAAATGCTTTTTCAAACACTTAGCTCACGCAATGATATTGTTACCTTTCTATATTTTTAAATATGATTACAAACACTACCGCACGCTGAGCGAAAATCATTTACAAATTATTGGAGCACCAAACTATTAGTTCCGGACGGGAATCGAGCCCGCGTCCTCCGATTGCACGTCACAAGTAACATTGCTCGTATTATCTTGAAATGATAATAATAAAAATAAACCTTTCAGCTAACTTTAAAATAACAATATTTAGTAAATAAAGTTATATTATGACCCATGTTAATTTATACCTTATAGAATAATATACATAAAAATATATAACACGTAAGTAGTTAACGAGTGGTTACCACAATACACCGGAAGACGTAGAGTTGGTAGGCCCCCCACTAGGTGGACTGACGACATCGTTAAAGTCGCGGGTAGCCAATGGTTACAAGTGGCTAATAGCCGTTCTTTGTGGCGTTCTATGGGGGAGGCCTTTGTTCAACAGTGGACGTCTTCCAGCTGATGATGATGATGAAGTATTTAACGCGTAAATCCAGCTCGAGTCACGTGGTTAACTTCCAAATTTACGAAATACGCCATACATGAGTCGTATGGCGTATTTCGTAAATTAAACGTAAAAGTCAACTTCAGCCAAAACTGCTCCTACATGCAGGAGAAAGTTTGACTTTAGGAACTCACCATAGGGGAATTGAAATTCACGTTATGGCGAGCCTTTAACAGTTCAACCCGCAGGTTCGGTGAAGTTTTAAATTGAGCACCATTGCACATTGTTAAGGCCCCTTAGCAGTGTGATGAATGAAAAATCTTCATCACTTGTTACTCGTTCGGTTATCGTGTTGAATACTTGACTTATTTATTCATAGTTACAGAAAGTACCTAAGTACGCATGAGGTTGGAATTGAAGTTATACAAAATTGCAAATTGATACGTGTGAGAGATCGCTTCGGTAGGTAGTAAAAAGAGAGGGCGAATGCGGCAGCGTACGGCCTATTTTTATGCAAGGCGCCTGTTCTGCCGAGACTCGCGGGGAAGCCCCCACTGCAGCGTTGGTGATGGGTGCCTATTACACATCATCACATAAATTACGCCTTGTAATATAAAAAAAAATCGTTATATGTTCTTTTACACTAATCAATGGTATTAAAGTTAGGTATGGCAGAAAAAGCATAGAGTTGAATAAATGCAGTGGAGATAAGAGCATTGAGAAGCATAATTTGAGTCAAACGGAGTGACAGGATAAGGATAGTGTAACAAGGGAACGATGTGGTGTAAATGAGGATGTAGTGACACAAATCAAGAAAGGTATGTTAAGATGGTTTGGACATGTGGAGAGAATGAATGAAATGAAAATGACTAAACAGGTATATATGGGACAAGTGAATGAAGTATTGGAAGGGCAAGACCTAGGCGAACGTTCCGAAATCAGATTGAAGACGTTCTGAAACAAGGCCAGGTCAGGAACACCCTAAACCGACGCTCACGTATAAAAGGAGGGTGAAAGAGATATGTAAGGATCGTAGTTAGTGGAAATCTGTAGTCTCTGCCTTCCCCAATGGGAAATAGGCGTGGTTTTATGTTTATGTATTTATCACAATATTATTCGTAATACACGCTTTCAAATAATGTTTAAATATTCTTATAGATCTTCCCCAAATCTCGCGTTACGTCATCAAGTTTAATAGCCAAACTGCCTCAGCAAAACCAAAAATTCATGTCAGTTTTGGATTTCCCGCCACAAATATCACTTGAGGATCATTTAACCTTGAGCATATAATACAAGTACATTAAGTATGAGTTTTTTTTGTTATCGTTAAAACATGCAATAAAGCTATAACAATAGATTATTTTAACAAAACAGTTTAAAGAATATACAACACTACAGCTACACTTAAATAAAATTACAGCATTCAGGCAACCCATAGGCCTTTTTAGATTACAAGTCTCAACGCCACTACCAGTTGGCAGGGTGGCTAGCATGCTGGCAGCATTGCCCTATTGGATTGCAATGCCTTAATAAGAAATTGTCTTAATTACTTATAGAAACTTTGTAAAAAACAAGTTTCATAATACACCACTAAGTTTTTGAATTTTTTGGTATACCACTCTTTAGTAGAATGTTTGTTACTACACATTAACACATTATTACCGATTTAACATTAAAAGATGCAATTTGAAAGGTAGAACGGACGGTCGAACAACTTTGGTTTTATCATTCCATTATCTCATGCTGAACCATAAAACAAAGTTGTATACAATGATAAGGATTTCAGAACACAAAATAATTGATTGCTCATTGATTGACATTTTGTTATTTAATTCAATTAGTTGGCCAACAAATAAAGAAGTCTGCGCCGTACATGGATCTTGCATTAACAGAACGATTTTAAAGTAGATCTAGGAATTATTGATAAAGTTGCGTTTATAATTTAATTTTGTTTGGAAACTTGCAAAGATGTTGTTTTTTTATGTTATTGTAACAGAACAAGCTTGATGCCCACCTGATGTTAAGCGGACTAAACTCTGCCTATAACAGATACATTTCGTCACAAGTCACGAATTGCACTGCGCCCGGCACCTTGAGACATAGTTATTAAGTCTCATGTGCTTGTAATTTCACTGGCTCTCAAGGACTGCTGCATAGAGAAATTCATTTATCTATGACTGCTACCAGAACATACCGTTAGGTGCTTGGCGACATATTTTGTAACGCGCCAAAAATAAAGCGACCATATTGGCACGTAATTTGTTTTAATGTCATTTTGTTTTTATATTTTCAATGTCTTTATTATATTTTGGTTGTGTTGGTTCAGCCTAGTATTTTTAATATTCTTCTACCTAATATTGTCTTAGGTTTCCAGATTATTACACATATTACTTAAACAACTTAAAACGGTTTCAGTTCAACCCGTGACCACGATCACTGCAAAGTGTTTGAAACGTCGGTAATGATAAAATACGCGATTTAAACTGTTTACTGTATTAGCCGGATAGTCCACTGCTGAACACAGCCTCCCTCAATATGGGGGGGGAGAAGGCTTTGACATAATCCTCACGCTTGGCAGGATATCCTCATCCGACCCATGGTATAAACCCCCCCCCCCCCCCCCCCCCCCCCGTCGCCGACCACGGCAGGTATTGGACGACCCGGATGACCCCATCGCAGCCATTACGTTGGCAGCTTTAGCGTTGTCCGCAAGTCGTCCCGGTAACATCCCCAGGTGTGCGGTAATCAGAGGTTACACAATCAAACACCGAGCTCGCCGGCGAGCTCGAGGCAAAAATAAAATCCCGATTAGTGTCTCTCCAAATAGTCACAGAGTAATATTCAATAGGGCCCATTCTCAACGGTACAACACTGCAGTTGTACCGGGGCATTTAGTTCCGATTCCCCCAATGTCTCTCGGCAGCGAGACAAGCCGAGGTCCGAACCACAGTGGTGCCCTTGAGCTCGCTGTCACCCCTCCCGATAATAGCGTAGCGTTTTCGGCGCTCGCAGGAGACGGAGGTATAAGGCGCTTTTCGCCTTATGCGCCCGTCTCAGCCCACCTTCTGGTGTGTTAATCCTTTTGGTGTTAAACCGTTAAAGGTTGAACTGGCCGGTCACTTCTCCATACAACAGTCGTTGGGTGATCACTCCCTTATTTGAGATTTTAGGTCCAGACTTAAGCATACGATTGATATCGTCATTATCTAGGCTTGTATGATGCCAAAATTTTAAAAAGATAATTAAGTTGTAAGTTATGAGCCTCGAAAACTTTATATGAAAATGTTCTGAGGCTCATAATTCTTAAGTTAAATATTTTATTAAAATTTCGGCATCATACAAGCCTAGATAATAACGAAATCAATCGGTATTTTGCTTTATTTTGGATCTAAATCCTCAAATAAGAGAGTGATCATCCTACGACGTTTGTATGGAGAACGGGCCGGCCAGTTCACCCTTAAAGTTGTTTTATTACTATACTTCTACCTAGTTGCGTTTGTGGGTAAGTTCGATATGTAGCTGCTATGTGGTTCTCTTTAGACCATGTACAGGTTTGCGTGATTTTTAATCGAAATACTCCTAGCCATAAATTACACATGTAGTACACGGCATTTGCTAACATTTCTTTAAAACCCAAAATAGTAATAGAAGGAAATACCGTAATATAATAGTACTTTTCTCGATCGTGCGCTCGTAGAGTCTAGACCTCCTGAGCATGCTTTGTGTAGAAGCGAAACACGTCGAAAATTCTTCCCGTTTGGCTGCGTGGCGTTTTTGACGTCACGTCAAAATTTAAAACTAGGCGGAATTGTCACTAGATATATTTCTATATTTTTTAAGTGTTTTATGAAAATATTAGTTTGATGCTTTTTTGAAATATTTTAAAATTATTTGTTATTATTAAATGGATTTCCGCAAAGTAATGCCTGAATCTATTCATAATAGTACTTTTCTCACGCAGTCATGTTCTAAAACTAATAAATACTTAACTAATTATTCTAAGCGAGGAAAATAAATACCGGGCAAGTTCGAGTCACACACCAAGGATTCTATGCTAAGGTTCTAAGTGCTTAGTTTGACGCTTGTATGTTCCCGTTTTTACTATAAAACAAACAAAACTGTTAAAATAACAATTTTTGTGGTGACATTTTCCTAACGTATAACACATTCTAATACTAATGGTATATATTTTTATGTGCCCCCGATTATTTTTAAATTTTTGTTATAATTTACCAATATTATGTAGTATGACGTCAATCCGCAATACTAACATAATATAACGTGCCTTTTTTACACTTTAGTGGTTAAACAGATAGTTAGACGGGCAGTGACCGGCGGTTATATGTATTTTGAACCAAAATTTAATAATTTGCGGCCTAGTTTTTTACTTTATAAATTATTATAAACTTTTTTTAATTCATGAAACAACTTCTACTTTATAACATTGAATTGATGGAAAAGATCTTCGCAAAGAGCTTGAAACGATTATAAAAATAAAGTTAAACATGTAAGGAAGCAGAAAAGGTATATTTTCGGCTTACTTCTGAAGTATTGGTACATTTTAGGTATAATACCCACCGTCTTTAGCCGTGCGTGTCGTAAGACGCGGCAAAGGGACAAATACGGCAAGGTGGACAGCAGCTCATTCTTAGGAAATGTTATCTGATACTCCAATCTCCAAGACGCCGGCCACGTCTGGGGATTATGACAAAACCCCCGTTGATGCGGGAGGCTGTGTTCAGCAATGACCTATTCTGCTGATACAGTACAGTAATAGAGCAATTGTGTTATTGAATTTCTTGTCGAATATTAATATATAACCTAACTAAAGGTTTATACTTCATATTAGAATTACAGGATCGCCGCTGGTAGAGACTCGTCTTTATACGGACGGATGGACAGACAGGAAGTCTTGTTATTAAGAATCCGTTTTGCCCATTTGGTACGAAACCCAAAGGCTTCGTACCAAATGGGCGCTACGATTCCATTAAACTATATTCTTTTTTTAGTGTTGCCACCCAGATGCCTAGACCTTATTGGGTTAAAATCAAAATCCACAATTCTGGAAACGATTTACCAAATTCGCTAGTAAAATTTTAATCCAACAAAAAGGCTTATCTTGCGTAATTTCGGTAAATAACTTACGCCTTTTTGCTTTTGACATTTTCATTTCTCAGCGGTAGAGAAAAGTAAACCTTATTAGCTAATACATACAATGCTTACTACAATGTAATGTGTGGTGAAAAAGATTTCTTTTGAAATGGTTTTCAATATGGTCTTTGGTCGAAACTGTATTTGATGGGAAATCGGATTAAGTGGACCCGGCTTACGAGCGACTTTTATGGTTTGGTATAACTTATTGAAATGATTCTGAATTCGGGCAGGTGTAGGTATATATATACTTTACACGTTATTTTAGACGTTTGTGTTATAGTTCATACAATGGGTTTCGAAATAAGATTACACGAGTGTTTTAATACCTAATTATATGCAGTTGCGTACATTACTTTATGTAATCTCATGGCTATAGGTAGCTACATGAAATAAAAATTTTATCCAACAAAATATTACTCAAATTCGTATGTACGAAATAGCGCCAAAATGGAAAAAGTCTGTTATTGGTCTATGGCTCTGAACCAGCGCTCACCACAGATAATGTGTACTTAAATTGAATTGAAACCTCCTTGGTCGGGACACATTGTACTTTAATAATTAAAAAATGTTTTAAAGTACTGCTTTGTTAGGAGAATAATGCTATAATTTAATTTTTTAATTTTCTTAAAGAAGTATGTAAATGCCAAGAAAAGTCTGTATTTCAATTTAAAATCAGAATATTACCGATTGAGATTATATAAATTAAATTAAATGAGTAAATACCCGATTGCATTTTTTTTATGAAATTGTGACGGATCCAGCACGAGGCCCACCTGATGTTAAGCGGACTGACCTCTGCTTATAAAAGATGCATTTCGTCAAGTCACGAATTGCACTGCGCCCGCCACCTTGAGACATAGTTGTTAAGTCTCATGTGCCTGTAATTTCACTGGCTCTCAAGGACTGCTGCCGGAACACACCGTTAGGTGCTTGGCGACAGATTTTCTACTTGAGGGTGGTCGCTAGCCAGGCGGGCATTCGCAAAATGCCCTTCGACCTTGTGGTGAAGCTCAAGCCTGCGGCGGGATTTTAACCATAAACCTGCAGCACGGCAGTCCATAGCCAATGCCACTGAGCCATCACTGCTTCTATTTATTCTATTTACTTTCGTTTTATCGTTACTTTCAAATTATAACGAAAAAGTTGGATTTTTTTGTAGTACCTAGCCTCACTTGCGCTATTAAGGCTAGAGTGCATTTGGCGCTTTCGAAACAAACCTAGTTTATTTTAAATACTAAGTGTTCAATTACAAAATTAAAAATATACGATAGGAAAAATTTAAGTCATGTGCGGGAATAGACATCTAAGGCGTATCCCAATACGATGGTTAGCCAGTAAAATTACTGGCACATGAGACTTAAAAACTGTATAACTCAGGGTGACGGGCACAGTGCCGTTCATCACTTGTGATGAAATGCAGTTATAGATACGTTACCGTCTTGCATCAGGCGGGCTGAGGCCCGCCTGATGCAATGCAAGGCTTGTTCCGTCACAATAACGTAAAAAAAATAAAAATCAAAGTAGTTCTTTCCCACGTAATACTTTCGACTTATGCTTAGTAATTTTTATTTATTAATTCATTCATTTATTTATTTGCAGAGCATATGTAACAAAGTTGTTATAAGTAAAAATAAATTGACTCAATACATTCTACCAGTGTAACTGGTGTGCAAATGTCTAAATATACCTATGATAATTAGTGAACGATTACAATTTGCATCAGTCAATAAAATTCTAAATAATTTATGTCCACAATTTTAAGAGTCCTTTTAAATACAAATTAAATAATTATGTCCGCAGAAATAAAATTAATTAGTTGACTATGACCTAAAACGTACCCTGATAAGCAACGTAACGACAAAAACCGAAACCTTCCAAAATCAACCATTTTTCCAATTCAACACAAAATTGTCTGTAAGGCAAACCAAAAAGACCCTGGGGGAGCGAGTTAAAGATGAGAGGTGCAGTATACATACAGCTTTTACGAATTAATTCCAATGTTGGCACTGGCATTTCTAGTTCCAGTCTTGTAGCCAAGCGTTTGCTTATTGTATTTGGCTTATCAAATAGTAAAAAATGTGATTTAACAAACTTGGCTACTTCAAGTGTGTATAGACACGGTACTTTTATATTTTTTTTTACTTAAACACCACCTTAGTCATATACCTATTTAGATTCCAGCGTTTAGTTTGATATTTTCTTATTTTTACTGTCTACCGGCGGTATGCCTTTATTAATAAAACACTACAAACTATACGCATTCAATAAAAAAAATATCGGGAATGGACGATTTGTTTAAGGTTCCAAACTCAATTTTACTATTTGTTATTGTTAGATTGGCCCAACTATTTTCCATTTTCGTGCAGTGTTTGAGTTGCATATTGTAGGTTAGATTGAATGCAGTGCTGTTTTTAGTTATATCATATCTAGTATGTATTGCGAATTTCATAATGGACAAAAACATCGAACAAAGAGTTTTATTAAATGTTGCATTGCCAATGGAATTTCGTGTTCGGCGTAACTGAAAATGTTACAGAAAGCTTACGGAGAATCGACTCTATCAAAAACACGTGCTTATGAGTGGTACAAAGCGTTCAAAAGAAGTCGAGATGTAATGGAACTTTTGCCTCGCCCTGGTAGGCCACTACGTCTGCAAGTGAAGTTAACATCACAAAAGGAAGGAATAGTAACTGAAAATCCTCATTTTTTATGCTTGATAAGTTGGCCTTTGACCACTATCTCGCCTGATGGTAAGCGGAGACGACGTCGAAGATGTTGTTTAGGCTAACCTAGAATTACTGGCTCTCAGGGACAGCTGCCGGAACACACCGTTAAGTGCTTGGCGACAGATTTTCTACATGAGGGTGGTAGCTAGCCAGGCGAGCATTCACATAATGCACCTACCACCATGCTGTAACGACTGCCATCGTAAGACAACAACCGGGACCGACAGCTTTACGTGCCCTCCGAATCAAGGAAGCGCTCAGTAGTAATGTCATTAGCGGTCACCCATCCAAGTCATGACCGCAGCGGATGTTGCTTAACTTTGCTGATCGGTTAAGAACAGCTAAGCAAACTTCGCTAGGAGCGGTTCAAATATTCTAAATATTCCTCATTCTAGTTTGAAAGACATAGCCGGTAAACTTTCTTTATCTCACGAGTCGATCTGTACCATGTTATCTAATCACCTGAGTATGAAACATGTTCGGATAATGCCAAAAGACCTGAACTTCTCCAAACACTCAATCGCATAAGGGTCGCTAAGAACATGCTAGAATAAGTCAATTCCGACTCAACATTCATAAAACGCATTTTTACTGGTGACGAGACGTGGGTTTACGAAAAAACCACGCCATCATAAGGCAAAGTCACGTTGATTGTTTTATTTGACTATATCATCATCATCGTCTTGATGATGAGCATCTGATATGCTCGAAACCCGGGTCGACGTATTCGATCCCCAACGTGAGTATTTTTGCCGGTTTAATTTATAATCTATCTATTACTTATAATAAAACTGTAACAGATCCAATTCTGTACATGGCAGATATTTAGAAAAAAAAAATTTAGAGCACTCTGTGGCTGACACTGGTGCCAAAATTTTTTTATTTTTATTTTTGTCTATATGTCTGTCTGTCTGTATCCCCGCTGCGCATCACTCCAAAACTACTGAATGGAATTCAATGAAACTTAATACAATTTGAATTCATAATACGAAAAAGGTATACTTTTTATCCAGAAATTCAGCACGGTTCCCTAGGGAAAAGGGATGAAAGGTGAAAATGTACACTTAGTTGTAATTTTAAGGCGTAGTCTGATTTCAATTATTATATTTTTTTAAACAACTTTAAACGGTTTAAATCGCGTATATTTATCATTATTTTTGTCCCGACGTTTCAAACACTTTGCAGTGATCTTGGTCACGGGGTGACTAATTGGTTTTATTTGTCACATGAGTTAATAAGAAAATTATTTGGTCTACCGTCACAAATTTTAAATCAAATCCCATGGCCGACACAAATCTGCAAGACCTCTGGACACTGTGAGCGATACTACGTGAATAGGGAACGAAGACCTCTGGACACTGTGAGCGATACTGCGTGAATAGGGAACGTTATTCCCTATTCACGCAGTATCGCTCACAGTGTCCAGAGGTCTTGCAGATTTGTGTCGGCCATGGGATTTG
The DNA here is from genome assembly GCA_963890685.1 of Plagodis pulveraria. Classification (NCBI taxonomy): domain Eukaryota; kingdom Metazoa; phylum Arthropoda; class Insecta; order Lepidoptera; family Geometridae; genus Plagodis; species Plagodis pulveraria. Next base: position 35,311,177 of record OY982951.1, on the reverse strand, counting down.
ATTATTTGATAACAGGATCCCAAGCAGGTGGTACTTGCCAACCATCATCTCTATTGAAATTTGGGTACTTTTTGATTTCAATAGCCTCGCGTAACATTCTTGGCATAAACCGGGTCTCTCTGGCAAGGATTTGTGGGTTGTCGAACCGGTTGGGTTTGTCCTGGGCATGTTCACAAACCGCAGACTTGGTCAAGCGTCGGTTCTTCATGTCAGCAATGTGTTCTTTTACCCGGATACCAATGCTTCTCATTGTTTGCCCAATTTATGACAGCCCACATTCACAATCAAGTTTGTAAACACCTGCATCTTGTAGGGGAATATTGCACTTAACAGGTCTTAAAAATTGGTTGATCTTCTTGTGCGGCTTAAAGTAAGTCCGTGACACCCTTGATGTAAGGTAAGATGGCAGGTTGTCTCTCAACTGTGGAAGGCTTGGGCCGGCTTCTGTGACGCATTCTTGGGAGCTTGTGATTATTGCTTCGCAGTACTTGTTATACATACTGAAGCTCCTCCTTGAGATGGTCTCTGATATCTGATGGTCTCTGGTTTCTGACGACGGTAGACCAAATAATTCTCTTAATAACTCATGTGACAAATAAAACCAATTAGTCACCCCGGTACCACGATCACTGCAAAGTGTTTGAAACGTCGGGACAAAAATAATGATAAATATACGCGATTTAAACCGTTTAAAGTTGTTTATTTACTATGTGTAATAATCGCGAAAACCTAAGACAACATTATTCTTTTTTTGTTAGAATAGTTCTAACCCCACGGACAGCCCGGCACCCCACGAACAGCCCGGCACCCCACAGGGACCCCCAGCACCTTACGGGCAGCCCGGCAACTCACGGGCCGGTACCCCACGGGCAGCAGGCTTAGTTTTGCAAGCTTGCCAAGATAAAACTCTAAAATCTGGAACATTTGCCCCTATCAGTTTTTTAAAATATCTATGTTTTGGAGACTGCGCAATGTAAGTGCACGATCTAATATATTTTCGTTCTACCGCCAAGCAAGAAGAACCTCGGCGAAAAGACGCCGTTTTAAAATCAAAATTACAAAGAAATGTACAAAGTACTTTGCTTCAACATTTATTGTGCGAACCGCGAAGCAAAGTAACTTAAACTTAAGTAACTTAACTATTCGTGTTTTCTGGAAAATACTACCCGGGAATTTTCAAATCCAAAGTAAAAAACTCCTTTTTGAGCTAAGCTTTACTAAGAGTGCTTCACCGAAGACCACAGCGTTGCTTAAAATGAGGTAAACAGTGCTCAAATATGAATAATTAGTCTGCAGGTACGGCAATCGCGAACGAAGTCGCAGGTACAGCTAGTTAAAAATAAAAATATTAACTGATAATGATATATTAAACTCAGTTAGTAAATTTACAAGGGCTTCATAGTCATATTTTCTTAACCAGGTAAGAATTACTTTTTTAATTTCAGTATTACTATAGTTTTTTCTTTGACCTTTGATTCTATATTTAATTTTTTTATAGATGTGCAGCCATGATACGGTATTTTTTCTGGCTAAATCTTGTAGAAGTGATAGGTACAGGGCATTTATAAACTCGTTTTGTTAGTTGAGGTAAATGAGAAGCTGTTTTCCTATGGTAACGCTTTAAGCTCTCCGATACGAATAATTTTCTTTCGGTTAATACATTGGATTCTTCATACAAAGTTGTGGTAGGATGTCGATATGATAAATAAAGCATTACTTTAAGAACTGCTCTTTGTACTCGTTCAGCCGTTATGAGATGTGTTTTTGCAGCACTGCCCCATGCACATATACAGAATCGAATAAGGCACTCACCAATAGCTCTGTATGTTTGGATTACCAATTTTGAATCAGCCACTCAACGACTTAAAAACATAGATAAGTTTCCTCATTCTGGATGCCAAGGATGCAATCTGGACGGTCCAGTTAAGCTTATCATCTATATATGTACACCTAAGTACTTAATTGATGAAACACGGGTTAAAATTGAGCAACTACATTGGGTGGGACGATTGCCACGATTACATGGGAAAGTATGTATCTTTACGTTTAAATCAGTTGGGGCCATTTTTGTGTTTGTTATACGCACATAAGCAGTGTTTTGGAAGTATTTAATGATAGGAGACTATTTTCAAGCCACTGCGTTACCATAGCAAGACATTCTTTAGCCAAGTAAGTGACTTTTTCCCATGTTCTATCTAAAAATGCACTTACCTCCTCACTCACTCACAAACTTTTATGTATTATTGTTCGTATAATGTAAGATTTCTTTGAGATTCTTTATCAAATCAAATATAATAAATTGTGGTTGCAGTTTCTTAATGTTCATTTCAGAAACGTACTTACGTTTACCGCAGAAATAAATTGGGCACAAAATAATATCATATATTTTATGTGAAGCGTATTGCCCTCTACAAGAGTCAACCTTTAAGTAGCTCAAACTTTCTCTTAAAATGTCTCACGAAATTACTGAATTGAAAGACGTCTGAATGATAGAAAAAAATGTGTATTTGCAGAAAGATCTTATTATGTAACCGTGACGTATATTCAAGATGTATAGAAATTTCATGAATATGATGAACCAGCATATTATCTTTGCTTTGTAAAAATGCGCGTAGTCAATAGATAAAGTTTGAGCTACTATTTTTTTTGTTTGTTATTACGGCGAAATGAGTTCAAGGTACATTTTGAACATGTTTTTAGGGTTCCGTACCGAAAGGGTAAAAACGGGACCCTATTACTGAGACTTCACTGTTCGTTCGTCTGTCCGTCCGTCTGTCACCAGGCTGTATCTCAAAAATGGTGATAGCTAGACAGTTACAATTTTCACAGATGATGTATTTCTATTGCCACTATAACAAATATTTAAGGGTACATCCCATACAATAAACTTGTTTTTTTTTTTTACCGTTTCTTGCTGGATAATAATAACGGTGACATGTAGAGGCTTTAACTATTCACAGAATATTTAGTTTATGGTCTCTAATAAATATAATTAATTAAAATAAAATAAAATAAATAATTATGGGGGTTGCCGTACGATAAAAAAGGTTTTTGCCGTACCTACCCAGCTCAATCGGACACCGCGAAAAGTGTCTGTATAACTTGCAAGATTAGGTTACAGATAATGGTACGGAACCCTTCATGCGCGAGTCTCATTCGCACTTGGTGGGTTTTTTAGAAAGAGTGTACGCCTTACTGATAATAATAAAATATTATATCTGAATAATGTGTAAAAGGTACATTATTTATTCGTAGGTAAAAGGATATGATAAATATTATGCCTAAACAGAAAACACGAGTCCATATATATTCATAGAAAAACTTCTTGAATATAGCTCTAAAATGTCACCTAGTAAGGTTTGTGTCTATAAAGTAAATCGTGTATGATTATATTTTATATGTCATACAAAATATGATTAAACCTACTTAACATGAGATGCAGTAACTGAAATATTTTTTTCCGTTTTTGACATGCCCATTTTTATATGAATTGAAAAAAACCGCACACTGTTTAAACATTGCGCAGTTCTGTAAAATTCGGAATTTTGCTACTAAATTAATATAAAGAAGGTCTATTTTTGTTTGAGAGTTTTCGTTAGCACGAGACATAAGTATTAATGATTTCAATACCCTATTAAATTATTAGGAACCGGCTAGGACCCGCGTTATATATACCGGAAAGATTCCGACCAGTTTTTTGAAAAATGATTTCGTTATCTGGTTGTAATCAAGCGTATTGGTCAACTGGAGTTGCGTGGAGTCATCGCCGCGATCGTTGACGCGTGAACTCACCTGATGAAGGGTATCGGACATACCCAAAACCTAAGTCGACAATCTCGACTAAATACGCGTCAGTACAACCGGTATAAAATATTAATATTTAGAAAGCCATTAAAAAATAAGTAAAATGAAATGACAAATACTATTCTGTCATCTCATCGACAAAAAATAAACAAGTTAAAATAAACCTACCGATACGATATACCTCTTCCACTATGCTCGCCTTCATTTAAAACAATACTTGCATATTTTGCTTTTAAATGTGTTCTGAGTTGAGCTGAAGATATGTAACGTCTCCTAGTAGGTCCAAAGAAACTCTTTTATGTACCTCTTTCTCGGCCATCTTCGCCTAGTACATTTTATTAAAATAGTTTATAGTTACTTCCTTAAGTTGTTTTTTGCAAGTATTCAAAGTTCAGTTCAGTAACTTAAAACTTTCGTTGACGATGATTAATGTTGAATCTTTAGATGGGATCCAGTGGGATCCATTTTTGGGACCGGAAGGGAATTTTTGAAAAATAGTATCCGATTTGTTAAATTCGTTGGGAGATAGAATAGAAAGAACCCTGCGAAACGAGGTCTCTCCGATCTACGACATTTTCATAGACGACATCACCTAAATTGTTGAGTCAGAAAAGGCGCTCGCTTTATGGTAAGCGTTAAAACTGTCCAATACAGTTTTCATATCACCGTTCTCGTTCTGCTTGACATTGCACTGCTCTCGTTACAAGTTAGTTTGTATATAGTAATTAAACAACTTTAAACGGTTTAAAGTTGTTTATTTACTATGTGTCATAATCGCGAAAACCTAAGACAACATTAGTTCGTATAGTCCAAGTTAGCCTGAACAAAGTAGTGTTTGCATACCTACCATTTGCCAGTATGTATTAGGAATGTGGCGTCCGTCAGTATATTTAAAAATAAACTAAAGATAATACTAGTTGACAAAGTATTTTACTCTGTCAAAGAGTTCTATGACGACAAAAATATTATTATGTAATTAATAAAAACAGTACATACTTACAATCAGGTAAGTACTCACCTATACATATTTTATCTTTACGTTATTGTTATACTCATCACATCATACTATAATAATAATGCAACTCGTAAAATAATAAAAATGTATATATTATGTAACCTATTGACTTGTGAAGCGAATCTTTACCAATAAAGAATATGAATATGAACATACTACTGTTTCGAGGCCCAATGTCTCATACTGAGTTGGTACCCACCAAAAGAGACTCTTGGTTAAGAGATCTACTACCCGCCTCTTCTTATTCCTGCCCTTATCTCACACCAATCGGAGTCATCAAAATACGATTGTTTTCTTCCACTCAGCACACCGTCAATTAGTAATGTTCAGTGCAGTTCGCCACTGGTGACGAATTGCAATTGACAGAGGTTACTTAACACCAGGTTGGTCACAGATCAAATCAAATCGTTTATTTACTAGAATGTTGTATAAAACACAGCGGGTGGTTAATTAATAAATAGGTTCAAACATTCTACCATAAACATCGTTGTGTAAATAATATTTAAATTTATAAAATAAGTTTTTTTAATAATTAATGTATTCCAATGTTAATAGAAATTTAATGTCAATATCTATGTAAATTCAATTAGAAAAAAAAATAAGTTTAGATGTCAAAATTAAATACTTAAACAATTTTTTTTATATAGAAAATAAATTCATATATTATTTCGTTATTTAGCTTTATACTTATGTCATAAATTATTTTTAGTTAAAAACTATTATCGAGTTACCACAATGTTAGTTTCCGATTAAACACAGCTAAAGCTAATTATTTTAAAATATCTTATTATAAACATTAATAATAAAAATAACTTTCTTTATTCAGGCTACAATAACCCAACATATTAGTTTAATATAATAAAACTATATTGTAATGTTAGTAAATAGAAAAAAACACAAATATAATAGAAGACATTCTATTAACGGCATTTATATATACATTTCTTTTATAAAAGTTTAGATTACTGTAAGAATAGAAGAGTTTTAATTTGACATTTTTATCCGATTTAACTTACGGTTTTTTACGTCGAGAAGGCGTCTCGACCGGTTTCGCGAGTTTCAGAGTCGCTTCATCACGGAGTGCGTGCGCTTACGATCGCGTCCGTCAGAGCGCGCAAGGAGGGCGGCAGCGCGCGCGGCTCGCTCCATCGCCGCCGCCGGCACCACCAGTGCATGCGCGGGCGCGATCGTAAGCGCACGCACTCCGTGATGAAGCGACTCTGAAACTCGCGAAACCGGTCGAGACGCCTTCTCGACGTAAAAAACCGTAAGTTTAAATCGGCTAAAAATGTCATTTAATATGTGTCAAACTTACGTTAGTTTTAATCAATTATTAGTTTAAATTTGATTGTTTCACCACAAAAGCATAAATAATAATAATGTATAATATGTACTAAATAAAACTCGCTATGACCACGTCCACCAGTCTACTTAAAGACAGGCAGTTTAATCAGTCTAACAATTTAAACTGAATTGACTACTACTATATTGAACAGTAGACATACTGACTGTTACAATACAGACTTATTATTTTCCTTACTAATTAATTTGTTACCCATAACATCTGGGAGTCAGTAATGGAAACACTATTGAGTTAGTGATTCCGAGAGTTTTGGCACAGACTCCAAAAGGTTTTATCCGCAATCATCTCAGGTAGAGCCCTTACCCCAGTATAGTGAAGATATTAGAATAGCCCTAAACATAAAACATTTATTTTTGTAACACATTTTTATACACAACTTGTTCGATCCTAGTTATCACTAAGCCTCATCATAAGCCTGTTTTTATAGTTATTTTAATAGGAGTTCCGGTCGGTTCGCACGTGATTTCCTTTATACTTTACAAAGCAAATTATTAATGCATACATTCTATACTAAGCACCACTAAATCTCGCTCTGGGTTTCATCGTCAAATTTAAGTGAGCTTTTTTCATATTCGATTTATTTGAATGAACTTTGACGATTTTGACATGGCCAAAAATAATGTCATTGAAAGTTTTCATTATGTGCAATTTCTTTATTTATTTTCCATATATAGACTTTGGCCTATACATGATTTACTTCATTTAGATATTATAACACATGGCACGTCGCTACCACCCGGGGACCAAGCCCGCAAATGGGCGTCAGACGACCCCGCTTCCGACGCCCAAGGTCCCCCTGCGACGGGTCAGATGAGTAGCCCCGTCGCCTGCTACTTCGGCCGCAGAGGATAGGGAGAGCGGCGCCTCGCCATACCAACACTCCCTCCCCTGCGGCCCCTCCGCGTCCGCCATCCAACGGTGGCGGCGCCGCCGTGGCCCCTCACCGTCAGCTGTGGTGTCGCCCATACAACACCACAGCCCGCCTCAGATGCGGTGCTGCCCATACAGCACCGCAGCCTACCCGTTGCCGCTCCAGTCTGGACTTAGAGGCAAAGCCCAGCGGAGCGGCCCCACTGGGGCCGGCCGACTGCCCAAGCCAGTAAGGCCCCTGGTTCCTCTTCGCTTCACCGTGGGTGACGAAGCCACGACTACTAAGCCCCACCGCCACGACAAGGCGGGCACCCTTCGGGGGGAGATATTATTACCGTATATTAGGCTTTCCTAAACATGTGGTTAGGAAAGCTTAATATACGGTAATATTAAAACATTACATATTATCATAACACCTCTAATCCTCAAAGGTTGGAACAAGAGTTTAAACAACCGAGTCACGCCGGATAGGTTTTATTTCATGAGATAGGAAGTGAGTGTATTGCCATATACTGGACGTAGCTCCATATTGCAGACTGCTGAAAATAACTTAGTCAAGACTCAATAACCTTAGATTGGAATCCAGGGGTCAAAGCCAAACTCTTCTAACTCTTGGAGTATTGCAACGTTGTATGATACAACTGTCAAAGTTGTTGAAGGGGTTTTAATATAATAAAATTTTAGTATTCGTTTGGCGTTTCTAGAAAATATTTTAGAGTTCTTTGTACTCACATTCCGTCCAATAAATATTGAACAGTTTTGGGGTTTTACTCAGATGTCGGGGTAGAGCTGTGAAGTGTTAATATAATTAAGAGAGATGCCCAAATTTTCTTGGTTCAGGTAACATACGCAGGTTTGATAGTTTATTAGCAAGAAACGTATTTCCAATATATAACAAAATGGTTTTCGTTGAAAATGTTTTTGTAAGAGATGTGTCATATGATGCGAGTTCACGATGTAAGACTTGAATATTTCTAATTATAAGATGTGATCATTATCGTTTGATAACTAGTGACAGACTTGTTTTCAACTAAAATCTCACTTAATGGTAGGTGATAATGCGGTTGAAAGTCATAAATAGGCACAACTTAGAATAACCTTGAAAGCTGCACTGGCTATCTGCCGGCATGTACAGTTAGGTGCTAAGTGACATATTTCTTACTTGAATCGATCAAAGTGCGGGACATCGTTCTCAAAATGAAATGGGACTATAGTGGTCTAAACTCTAATTTTAATGTTTACTAGTTAATTCATACACCTATATGCTGCTTCTATATTCTATGATTCTATATGCTGCTAGCACAGATGTATATATGTAATATTTTGTTGCAATATAAAATTATATTTTGATAACTTCATATTGCACCGATATTATACTTTTCGATTTAACTTTGATTTAATTCGATTATATTTATTACAGGTTAATGTTATAATTATGAATTTTACTTACACTATTGCACTAGGACATTCCTGTAAATATTGTTTTTTGAATAAATAAATAAATAAACATATGACCGCCAACTGCTTATAAAAATTAGGAGTTTTTAATAAAAAAAAACAATAAAACATGTGATATGAATAACTAATAATTGTATGGATATGTGTAAAGCAACGTTCATTACACACGACATTAATTGCCTGGTCAGTCAAATAGCATATAGCGTCTATCTTATCGAACAGAAACCTTAGAATTTCGAGATCCTGGGTTAAAAAATCACATGGTTTCAGATCTACTCGACGAAGAATTAAGTGCTTGTAGAAAGTAGCTTGCCTAATCGTTCTTAAAGGACGGTTTCAGTAGGTTGGTAGGTCTTGGGCTGGAGTAATTAAAATCTGCTTTTCAGGACATCAATAAATAATAATTTATTAAAGTTGGGATCATCACCATGGGCCAACATAGGAGATAAGGCACATTTGTTTTAGCAGTGTGACAGTTAAAATAGATAATGAGGACCGCGATCGATTGGAAGATATTGGCACACGTCTGTACGACTTTCTCAGCTGGTCAGGAATACAAAAGATAAAGCGCCAGGTGACTTCCTCAACTAGACAGTGCACTTAAGATAGAACATCAGGCACTAAGAGTGGCTTCGCAAATGTTCCCATCAGTAGGCTGGCTGTGGATTTCCAGGTCTTTCGTGTGACTAGTATTCAGGAACTAGGTCTTCAGAGAGCGAAACCCTGTGGTATTGGATTATTTTGTTACTGAGCCGATTTTGAACAGACTTCGGTGAAAAGGTATTACGCTAATAATCTTCGGAATTCGAACATCTGAATTGATCACTGGCTTTAAATTTCTAGTTTATTTCAATTTTAAAACAAAAACCTACATAATTTTAACGTTAGTTCAAAAACTCGTGTCAAAATAAACACTTGACAATGTAATTATGACATAGCAGTAAACAGCATTCATACATCACAGCAAAAACATAGATTTTTTTGTGTAGTTAGAGATAACCGGAACTTAAACCCGCAGCCCCTGGTACTTCGAACTGTTTGAATGCGCGTCTTTCTGGTGGTGGCGACATCTATCCATATAATGTGAACTACTGAGGCTGGGAGATTGATATACAGACCCACCAACTTATCTATTCAAGCGGCAGAAAAAAGAACTACAACATACTTTCAAATTGTGACAGTTTGTAGTTGATTTCCATGACGGTGGTACTATATTCGGATATCACTCAAAATTAATTTGACGCCGTTTTGACAATGACGTAGTATTATGCTAAAGAGATGGAGAGGGCTACCTAGTGAGCTAAGAATCTATTAAGGTGTAGGTACCCTATACTTAAACAAAATAGCTTATATACAAAAAACGTAGTGCTCTCAGAAGTAAGAAACCTCACATATAACCGTATATAACTTTTATGGGCACGATATAATAATATAATGCCTGAATGCTTCCGGTTCATGTATGTTTTCAATTCAACTGTTGATTTCCCGAAGGAAAGCGATCAAACTACTGGCAAATAGTAGTTACGTTGATAATATATTGTGGGAACATCACTGGCCTCCAGCCAAAAGTTTCACAATGCAGCTATTAAATTGGCTGGGGACTAATCATATATATTAGTCGTCAAAATGTTCATACGAGGTAAATTTATTTGAAAAAATATTGCGTTGAAACAAGTTTATGGCTCACCTTATGGGAATTTAACATCAATAATTAATATGGATAATAACTAATAGCATACTTGAGTATGATAACATTGAATTATTGAACATGTCAGTTTATTTTTTAATCCTGAAAGGTTATCCTTTGACCACTATCTTACCTGATGGTAAGTGATGATGTGGTCGAAGATGTTGTTCAGACTAACCTGGAATTACTGGCTCTCAAGGACAGCTGCCGGAACACACCGTTAGGTGTTTGGCGACAGATTTTCTACTTGAGGGTGGTAGCTAGCTAGGCGGGCATTCTCAAATTGCCCTACCACCATGCGTTAACGACTGCCATCCTAAGATAACAACCGGGACCGACGGCTTAACGTGCCCTCCGAAGCACGGAAGCGCTCAGTAGTAATGTCACTAGCGGTCACCCATCCAACTTAAGACCGCGGGCGACGTTGCTTAACTTTGCTGATCGGTTAAGAACAAGTGAACTTCGCTACGAGCGCTTTGAAATATATATAAATATATAGGCAGAAGCACGTACTCGCTCAGCAGTTCACTAGCTGTCGCTCACCCTAGTCATGACCGCAGCGGACGGTGCTTAAGCGCTCGTAGCGTAACTTGTAATTGTCCTTATCCGATCGACTAGGTTATATAATAGGTGTTCATACAGGTGGGAGGGCATCTATGAATAAATACTGTATTTATTTGTAGGGCATACACTGATTTTGACAAATGTGAATGTTTGTTTCTTTGTATGGGTGAATGTTTTTATGACTAGCTTCGTACTTTTTCTTCGCTAAACAGATTGATTTGAATTCAGGTATCTTTAAGGATATATATTTTTAGAAAGGAAATGCCAAAGAGGTCGCAGTCCCATGCGATGGTCAGATCAAATCCGCACTACCCTTGACAACAGTGTTAATGACGCCATTCACATCGCCAAAGATAGAAACAGGTGACAAATTGTCTAACAAAAGGTGATTTCCACGGGGTATCACGACCCTCAGCTTTGAGGATAACGACGCAAAGAGGATCTTTAAGACCTCCAATATCCATTTCTCATTTCACGGCTGTATATTGCTTCCACCCTTGAACACAACTTAATGAATAAACACACTTTAGGAAAGAAGTAAATAGTGAAAGGTCAAATGAAGTGGTAATCATCAACTTATAGCGCTCGCCATTGACGGCGAAGGCCTGGCGAAAAACGTTCTCAAAAAATATTAACCTCAACTCGAAAATCAAGTAGAAATTCACTTGACAGTTGAATAATATGTTCTTCTTCTTCTTCTTCTTCATAAATGGCTCTTATCGTTGCTTTAACGATATACTGCCAATGTCTTGTCTGTGTGGCCAGTGTACGGTATAAGAATAAAAAATTTAAGGGTCTAAATATTAATATAATAGCAAGTGTATTGAATATTAATTAGTGAATAATATGTTACCCGATGCAAAACAGGGTGAGGATTTTCACCTATTAGGTAGTCAGTTGCCATTTGAGAGTCCATTCAATGCATAATTATGAAAATTTGACAAAAACTTGATTAATTTTAAAACATATGTTTAAATTAAGAGTGTGAACCTTTTTTGCTCAATGTTTTTTCCAGCTCTTAGTGATTAATTTTTGTCATTGAAAAATATAATATGCCAAGGATCGAGAACTTATTATGTATACCAGATACTCGATGCTCGTTTGGAGACGACTAATTAAACATATATCATGACGTTTATCCTTGATCAACTCTAGATTACATGTTAAAGCTAATCATTTAATGTTTTTTAAACATTAAATAATTAGGTCGAGCAAATCGAGGCCTATCACTATCACACTTGAACATTTTGTGGCCCCATTTACTGAAAAACTATCACGACTGTATATTTGAGTTAAAACAAAGTAATTTTAATTCATATCTAGATGTGTTATATGTAAAAAAAATATTTTATAACCATAAAAAAAATAGCATTAACAATTTTGTATTCCTTGGATATAATGTTATTGTACTACTAACGCCATCTGTTAGAAAACCAAAGATTTAACATTGCTACGCAAAAGAACTAAACTCAATACTCAAATACATCATACTTTGAAGCAATGATGGCTGAGCGGTAATAGCTATGGACTGCTGTGCTGTGTCGCATGTCCCTGGTTCGATCCCCACCGCTGGCTTGAGCTTCACCGCATGGTGGAAGGGCATTTTGCGATTGTTCGCCTAGCTAGCTACCACCAATACAGGCCAGCGCTTGTATATAGCCTATATAAAAAATATATAGGTTATATGTTAAAACAGGTGAGAGATATCTAGGTGAGAAAGTTATTTGCATTAAGTGCTTCGACTAAACCGTTGAAGGTTGTTTTACGGCAACAATTTGCAGCCGACAGCAAAGCTTTTTGAGTTTGACATGCCGCAACGTCGACGTTACACGGCAAGCCCTCATAACCTACAACACATGCCAGCTCAGTATTTCATGTTAAGTACGCGTTGTTTTCGAAGTTTCAGGTTATTACATCTTGTGTTTCGTTTTGTCACTTTCTATGCATTCCACCGCTTATGAAATGAGATGAGCCAAATAGCCCACGAGCCATTTGTCAAACTCGTCGAATGCCCACGCTCTTTTAAGTAAACTCATGTCAAGTGTTCCCCAATCATATTTTAATTTGATAAATTAGATTTTTCATAAGAAATGAGGCGGGCCCGATGCTACACCACATGGCTGAGAGAACCGTACTATAAATATAGGTGTTCCCACACTTAAAAGTAGCCTACCCCAACAACATATAAATTAGATTTCCATGTCTGATACCCTTCAGGATGAATTAACCCTAACCGCAATGCAAATTGTGACATGGGCACACTTGAGTTTTCATAATCTATATGAAAACTCAAGCGTGGCCATGTCACAATTTGATGGCATGGCATGATGACCGTCCTACAAGGTAAGTAATGGAATATTTTCGACCTTAGCCACAGCTAATAAGCAGCAGGCTGCTAACTCTGTGATGAGCGCGCTGTCTCCTACTGTTCATCACCACACCATTGAAGTATCTATAATGTTTCTCGGCTTTCTATAGCTGCTGGGCCATAATATTAATTAATTACCACGGAATTCGACTTCAAGCCTTAGTGACCCCCCGACAAGCCCCTGAATCTCTAAATTTTCCGGGGCAAGGTGGTTTAACCCTTCTTTATTTTACAAGTTCCATTAAAGGAGGATGTTCTCAATTCTGATGTAAGTTTTATATGTTGTTACCCGAAAAGAACACTGTAGGGTTTGTAATCACACACGAACTAAACAAAATTTGGTGACAAATAATTTAAATTTTAGGCGTTAGGAAAACTGACAATTTCGTACAAAACCTTAACTGTTATCGAGAATAAACGATGTATAAATTTATTTTTCAGGTATTTAACTTGTATTCTCTCCGCGGGTACTACAGCTTGAAGGCGGTTCGGCAAGCTGAATATCAAATTCCTCAGGCAATCCTGAGGAATGAATATTCTCACATTCTTCAGCAAGGGCGGATTTAAAGGCTCAAAGCGTGAGCCGCGGCGGATTTAGGCTTCTCACATAGAACATGTTCTAATGGGTTCATGTGCGGGCTACGCGCTGGCCATTAAATTTGATGATCGCCGACTTTCTGATAGTACCCGTTCAACGCATGACAAGTTATTTTTGTTTGCCCGTGTTCTCACACAAAACAAATCACTTAGTTTCTTTCATATATAAAATTCCCGTGGGTACATAATATACATTTAAATATTATAAAGAAAATATCCACATTGCAAATCAAAAACGTTTCGTTTCAAGTATATCAAATGCACATCATAAGCGCAAGTATGCAGCTCTTTCTGCGAACTCCCGGCGGGCACTATGACGTGCTCGAAACCTTGGTCGACGTAACCGATCCCTCACTTGGATATTTTTCCGTTTCGTTTTTAATGTCTAAATCAGTAACTGATACGCGTTAGTAATAATGTCAATGTTATTGTTAATTTAGTGTGTAAATAAATGTGTGTATAACAGTCATATAGCACAGAAAGCTTATAAGCGTCCAGAGAAAGTTTTTAATCAAATCCTACATTTATAACGATCAAACTACGCGATATTGAACATAAACACATCTGGCGAAACTATTGCCGCCTCCGTGCTTTAAGTTTCGCAATAAATCAATACAGGGGCTGAAGCGGAGAAAACTTTATTGGAAGCTTGCGGCAAGCGAGGCTCTATTTGCTCCTTTTTTGTTCACTTGAGTGAGAAAATATGTGAACGCTTAAGTGAAAGTACATGAAAGATTTCCTATGTCTGCACTTAAGTACAAATATACGGTTTACAGCTTTTTCTTGTCTATCAAATACAGTTTCGTAAGTCTTAACTTTTGTGCTTTTTTGTGGTTTGGTACCGGGCTAGCTCTTAAACGGAATGACCAGCAAAAAATTTAACATACGGTGTAGAACGTTGGTCAAATTGCGTGTAGGACAATTTTTTTCGTTTAGTATTAATTTGATTCCACGCCATTATACGTTAACGATGCGCCTCGCTTCTGTGCAGACGGCGAGACAGCTCTAACATTATTCTAAAAACATTAGCTGAACGATGGGATAGCCCGATGTTCCGCCATTGGCTGTATTTACAATGTGGGTCTTCTTTATTGTGTACCTATTTATTATTGTATAATTATTGCTTGATTGTGTTTCGTTCTATGTATATATTTGTTATGATTTAAGTTATGGGTTGAAGAACCTGAAACAAATAAATAAATTGAAATTGATGACCGTTTAAGTTGAACATTTGACTAATTTATGTTTCGGAGTCTATTTTAAAAACAAAATTACTTGAAAACTGGGTACGCATCTGAAATTTCGGTGTATTAAAAATCATTATCCTCTATTAAACCAACAACATTTTTCAAGCTTAATTTAAGTTTTAGGTACAAATTAAGTTAAACTTAAAAATACTATTGGAGATATTATGTTATTATAGCATAGGCGAATTCTTGAATGACAAGAATCTAAATTGAATTTTGATTATAGAAATTAATTTGATTGTCATTATATTCACTTTCTTGTATGTATCTAGAATTGATTTGTTTTATTTATATTGTATTAATATTATATTGAAAAAAATTATGTGATTAATTCTCGTCCTTATCTAAAATCATATATTGTTATTGTTAATTTGCATGATTGATAGCCGCATCTCATAAATTTGTAAGCCTGTATGTCAAAACATGATGCATATAAAAATGCGAACTCTAGTGCATAAAAATACATTATGATATAAATGCGGTAAGTTGAAAACTACAGCCGATGCGATATTGCCCTCGCCTAGGCTCGGGCTACAAGAAAGCAGAGGCTGGAATCATGAAAGCGCACGTATGTCATTCCACGTTTTGTAACATAATTGCGAGGAAATAAATAAAACTTGGATTTTCTTAAACGAATAAATCTATAATAACTTGTTGAAGCAGTATATTTTATCTCCCAAAGTTAATTTTATTCATAAAATGTTGACCACTTTTCTAACACAAAACCACTTTCCTAAGAATTAAAAAGTACCGTTCGTTTTTGACGGAGCATCTTGATAATCCGTGCGTTTTATCTGATTAAAAAGAAACTCGTGCGTTTAACATTACAATATCGCGCAAGTACGTAATCTATACTTATAATAAAACTGTAACAGGTCCAATTCTGTACATTGAAGATAATTTGCAAAAAAAATTGAGTGCACTCTGTAGCTGATACTGATGCCAAAACTGTATTTTTTTTTATTTTTGTCTGTCTGTCTGTCTGTCTGTATCCCGACCGCGCATCACTCCAAAACTACTGAATGGAATTCAATGAAACTTAACACGATTTGAGTTCATACTACGAAAAAGGTTATTGTATACTTTTTATCCCGAAATTCAGCACGGTTCCCTCGGGAAAGGGGATGAAAGTCAAAATGTACACTTAGTTGTAATTTACTAACGCGTAGTCCGATTTCAAAGATTCTTTTTTGTTAGAATAGTGATGAGTGAGCTCGGAACCCCATGGGCAGCCCGGCACCCCACGGGCAGCCCAGCACCCCATGGGATACTGAATGGAATTCAATGAAACTTAACACGATTTGAGTTCATACCACGAAGAAGGTTACTGTATACTGTTTATCCCGAAATTCAGCACAGTTCCCTTGGGAAAGGGGATGAAAGTTAAAATGTTACTTAGTTGTAATTAATGAACGCGTAGTCCGATTTCAATTATTCTTTTTTGTTAGAATAGTGATGAGTGAGCCCGGAACCCCATGGGCAGCCTGGCACCCCACGGGCAGCCCAGCACCCCATGGGGTACTGAATGGAATTCAATGAAACTTAACACGATTTGAGTACATACTACAAGAAGGTTATTATATACTTTTTATCCCGAAATTCAGCACGGGAGCAACTAGGGAAAGGGGATGAAAGTTAAAATGTTACTTAGTTGTAATTAATGAACGCGTAGTCCGATTTCAATTATTCTTTTTTGTTAGAATAGTGATGAGTGAGCCCGGAACCCCATGGGCAGCCTGGCACCCCACGGGCAGCCCAGCACCCCATGGGCTACTGAATGGAATTCAATGAAACTTAACACGATTTGAGTACATACTACGAAGAAGGCTATTGTATACTTTTTATCCCGAAATTCATCACGGTTCCCTCAGGAGAGGGGATGAAAGTCAAAATGTTACTTAGTTGTAATTTATGAACGCGTAGTCCGATTTTAATTATTATTTTTTGTTAGAATAGTGATGAGTGAGCCCGGAACCCCATGGGCAGCCTGGCACCCCACGGGCAGCCCAGCACCCTATGGGCTACTGAATGGAATTCAATGAAACTTAACACGATTTGAGTACATACTACGAAGAAGGCTATTGTATACTTTTTATCCCGAAATTCATCACGGTTCCCTCAGGAGAGGGGATGAAAGTCAAAATGTTACTTAGTTGTAATTTATGAACGCGTAGTCCGATTTTAATTATTCTTTTTTGTTAGAATAGTGGTGAGTGACCCCGGAACCCCATGGGCAGCCCGGCACCCCAAGGGCAGCCCAGCACCCCTTGGGCTACTGAATGAAATTCAATGAAACTTAACACGATTTGAGTTCATACAACGAAGAACGTTATTGTATACATTTTATTCCGAAATTTAGCACGGTTCCCTCGGAAAAGGGGATGAAAGTCAAAAAGTTACTTAGTTGTACTCTATGAACGCATAATCCAATTTCAACTATTCTTTTTTTGTTAGAATAGTGATGAGCGAGCTTGGAACCCCACGGGCAGCCCGGCACTCCATGAGCATCCCGGCACCCTACGGGCAGCCCAGCACCCCATGGGCAGCTTGGCACCCCACGGGCATCTCGGCATCCTTATTTAGATTTGCCAGCTTGCTAATAAAACTCTAAAATCTTGAACTTGTACATGTTTTATAATAAACTTTTGCTGTCGGAAAGTAATTTTTACCTGTTTGCGATTTTGATTAAAATTTTACTAACCGACACTAATTCTTGAAATATTGAGAATATTCATAATCTTTAAATGCCAGTTTACAAAGCTTATAAACTTTATTTAAAAATTGTTAGAATCGAATTGCTATGACTAATAGGCGATTTTTGACGATTTTTTTTCCAAAAAATAAAACTTTAAAATGCTCTCCTGTAAAGTTGCCATCATGTCGCTTGGTAATTATTGCCTTTCAAGCGTCGATATACATACTAACATAAATTAAACATAAATGTCAACTTGTTTGTCAAGAGTAATTTCGCAATGGAGTTGAAGGCATCCCAGCAATAATTAAAAGAAAACAGCATCGCCAGGAGCATGTTCCACTCCCAAGTAGTATTTCTTAATGCGGATGCAAATCCAGTATGTCTGGGTATACGATCTGGAAATTGTTATCTGAAAATACCGATTTTGACCAGACGCTCATACCTTGTTGATGGTTGTGTAATGCCAGTGGATTAATGTGTAAGTTTATTCAAATGTGATTACTAAGAAAACCTCAACATGTTTATTTTAGAACTATACCTACTTTAAACGGAGCAATTTGAGGAAGTTTACATTTTCAAACTGCTTTATTAAAGAAACTAGTTCAAATTTTTATACAGTATATGGTACTCAGTTGTTTGTACATCTATTTCTTAATATGATTCCAAGATCTATTGCCGAGCGAAAATCACACTAACAAATTATTAAAGTAAATTTACTTTTTTACTGTCCCAGGCGGGGGCTGTACCCGCACTTCTCGATTTAACGCCGGATGCCTAAACCACCTAAACATGGTCATATTGAGCTGAAATTGGTGCTCTAATTGCATAACTTTAATCGTTATAAGGGTAGTGCGTGGTCAACAATCGGACTACTTGACTTCATCTCAACGAAAGGTATGCTTTTCAAATAATTAATTCTCGCAATGATGTTGCTAGTTTTCTATATTTCTAAATATCAAGCACTTACGTGCGCTAAGCGAAAGTCACATTTACAAATATCTGGTATATTTGTAAACGTGATTTTAAAGTAATACAATAAGAGCACAACATTTTAGCTCAAAATGAGCATGTTCTGGTTTAGGCGCGAAGTCGATAGACCCGGGATCAACTCCCACGGGACAAAATAAAATTTTATAGTCTTATAATTTGTAAATATTATTAAACACCTATTTCCATTGCTATTGTATTCCTATTTTTCATAATCAAGAACCAGAAGCTAAAAAATATAGACTACACTGTCTACTTTTATTCTGAGCTGTATCGAGAACAAGATTCAAGTGTTCTTTAAAATTTCGCAAACTAAACTCATGTTTATAAATCATTAACCAGTCTGCTCTTCATTCCAACTAGGTAGAAACGTTGACGATAAGAAAAATATCATTTTCACAAAAATGGTATGTAATGTTGTGGCATAACATCTCTAAAACGTATCCAGAAAGTGAACTCTACCGGAGACTTATTCACATCTGTCCAGTAATAAGCGAGATTTTAATTTTGGAATCTCCTACTGTCCAGTAAGTAAGTATGTAAATTCATTACTGGACAGTTTTTTATTTTTCTATCTTGTAATTTGGACTCGCACGTATTGTGCGTTTGCCAGTGGCATGTTATATACTGGACAGTTAGGTCATCCTCTTTGGATCTGCTTAGAAAAAAACGTAGTACCAAACACAGATTAGTTTTTAGCCATTATAACATGGTTATAGGAGAGGCTTCAAATATATATCTCTCTTTTTAGGATGACATTTTATGAGAAAGATATATTTTTAGAGCCTTTAACAGCCTTTTTATAGTCTGTGAAGCTCAAGACGGTGGTCAGGATTGAACCAGGGACTTGCGGCACGGCAGTTCATAGCCATTACCGCTCGGCCATCATCTCTCCTAATCGCGTATTGCATAAAAGTAAACAAGAAGTAGGCATTTCGACATTTAAGTCCATTGAGCTTAAGATGCATAGCAAAACATGTCTTGTGAGACTGAGGTCTATTGAATTTGAGTGTATGACCAAGATACGACTTAATTATTTACTAGCTGTATTCTATGGTTTCACTCTCGTGATGAAAATAAATCAAATAAAAAAAGTTTCAATTAATTACTTTGAAATAACGTGCATCAGTTAAAAATCATAACCAACGTACAATAAAAAACTAGTGACATAGGTACACTTATCGCGAAATGGACACTAAAGGAAGTTGCCCAATAGTCTTAGTCGAATAATATAATTCTATTTTATTATATTCTAGCTAAATAGTCGAAACGTTTAAAGTCAAAATCATTTATTGAATTTAGGCGTCTACGACGCTCTTATGAAGGTTAATTACAATTTTTAATATTGAAATATTCTACACTGTACTGCCACGTTCAGCAAAAAACATGTATGAATCTCAGGGTGATAATAAAATGATTTTTTAAAATTGACATATTTATACACAGCGCTATTTTGGAATACCGCGTGTTAGATATGCTCCACGCGAACGTTCAGAATAACCTTAGTACAACTGCCAACGGATCCACCCGATACGGATATACGTTATAATGTTATTTATATATGCTACACTGAGAAAAAATTAAAGTCAAAAGCGCCCTAATGACGGCCAATTTATGTGGTATGAAGGCAAAAAACCGACCAAACGTAAATACGTACAAAAACGCCTTCCAACTAGAAGGCGTTAAACGAGGTCAGTGAAGGCGAATGTTTCTTTTCGTCTTCATTTAAGGTGTATTTTGTGGTCTTTCTTAAATATTGACTTCTCGATGAGGCTGATTAAGTCGTACGTTATAGTGATAATCACCGTATATAAACCGCCGTAAAAGTAAAGTATATTTTATGGTCAATACTGCAATTGTAATCGTATAACAAGTTCAATTCTGAAAATACTTGATGGAAGGCGTTTTTGTCGGTTGTGTTTATTATAAAATATGGTACATTTTTATTGATTTCGCTTTGCGTGGTGAAAATCATCTTAACCCCTCGTGAGTACAATCTGTCCACCTCCTATGACACAATCGTCCAAACTGCTCACGTTTTTTTATCCCGCGACGCCCCGTAACGTTTTTTTGTAGTACCAAGTAGTTTTCCATTACCTAAACATGTCACCCTAACATCCCCATACCCCAATATATTACCTATACCATACAAAAAATAACATTTTCATACATTTAGTTTGAGTGGATCAAACAGCGAATAAAAATATATTTTTCCAGATTTTGAGGTATTTTGTTTTTTAATCGAGTTTATTTGTGGCAGTCTCCAATCAACATATAAACTTCTTGGTACCAATGCAATCCTCATCATATTCTCTTTACGGGAAAAGAAATGAAAATAGACCTTTTCATGGAAAATTTTACAGGAAAATGGGTTTGAACAGACGACGAAAATGGCGGGAAACGGCATTTTTTATATATTTTTTGATTTTTTTTTCCGAAACTATTCCACCTACAACTTTGTTTTTTTTTTTTAATGTGTGTATTTATTATGGTTCTTTACCCATGAATAATACCAGATTGTAAGGATAAATATTTTATAAGTAGTAACGAGATTAAAACAACGCGTTTTTTTTTAAGAATTTTGGCGGGAAAACTGTACATAAGCGGATTTTATTTTTTTTCTCAAAAACTATACCACCTACGAATTTGGTTTTTCTTTTGATATGATTATTCAGATGTAATCTATACACCTGAATTGTTTCAGATGTTTAGGTTTACAGGTTTAAAAGTAGTTACGAGATTATTTATTACGTAAATTTCGATCGGTGAGTGTTTGCGCGGCAAAATGCATCGAGTGAAAGTTATTTTTTTTCATTTCATGATTTGAGTAACTTCTCGTTACCATAGAGTAATGCGGTTTTTTTGTTGTATAGCCAATGATAGTAGCTTACTAACAACGTTTAAATAATAACGATCGGATAAATACAAGCTTCACACTAAACCTTTTTTTTAGACCACCGGAATTCCAGCCGTAACAAAAACAGGGGTCAAATAAAAAAATCTATAAAAAAAAAAGTTATCAATCCTTATCCTTTTAATTTCTTTTAACATCGTTATTGACTTATTGCCTATACAAATGCAAAATTACAGCTTTCTAGGTTAATTACTTTAGAAGTAGTTACGAGATTATTTTTAAATGACATAAATCTATACAAAATTTTGGCGCCAAAATGTAATTTGAGCTGGTTTCAGATTTCATATCAATTTTTAACATACTTTCTGTTATATCAGAATATTATGGATTTTTTCTCGCATAGCCAAGGATCCATCCTCACGAAAACCGTTTGAATTATGAAAATCGAACTTACGCAGATTTTATGGTGAATATGTAAACACGACTATTGACCGCTAACCGGCAGGCCGGTTGGGACACATAAGGGAAATCCGGCAGACCGGAGGATAACGCTTAAGGTTAAGAGTTGTGAATTCACCTTGCGTAGTTACAATTCAATGGTAAAAGGTTAAATTTGATTTAACCCATTGATATCTGCGATAATGATAACAATAGAATTTCATTCATAAATTGGCCATAGTGGGTCAGCCGATGCCAAGAGATTACGCTCCAAAGTCGTTTTTCTCAGTGTACGCTCACTTTAACGTCTACTAAACGGTGGCACATTCTTATAACGGAGGCCAAGGCTCACTTTAGATCGCTGAACCTTCAAAGTCAGTTTTTATGTATGATTGTGACGGAATGCGAACTCGAGGCCCACCTAATGTTAAGCGGAATAACCTCTGCCTATAAGAGATGCATTTTATGTTACGAATTGCTCTGCGCCCGTCACTTTGAGACGTAGTCGTTAAGTCTCATGTGCCTGTAATTACACTGGCTCGCAAGGACTGCTGCCGGAACACACCGTCAGGTGCTTAGCGACAGATTTTCCACTTGTGGGTGGTAGCTAGATAGGCGGGCAATCGCAAAATGCCCTTCCACCATGCGGTGAAACTCAGGACCGAACCGGACAGAACCGGGAACTTGCGGCACGGCAGTCCATAGCTATTACCGCTCGGCCATCATTACTTCTTACTATGTATTACGACCACTAGAAAACAACATCTTGACCTATATATGAAATATAAATTATATCCATTGTATAATAGAAGATAATATAAAAGAACTTACTTACTCGTATATAAATACGCAAATCAAATACAATAAATCATCAACATTCTGTAGTGGTTTTTCTCTTGTGACTCATTACATTAATCAAGAAAATTACGAGAAAATTGACCTATTTTCTCTTCCAATGTTATTTCTTGTAAGACTCGCTCGATTTGTCTGTTGGGTCTCGTCTCGATTGAATACTAAGAAGCATTTAATTGATTCACAGTGTAGGAGTATCGTTATTTTTTTTTTTTATGTTATTGTGACGGAACAAGCTCGAGGCCCACCTGATGTGAAGTGGACTAACCTCTGCCTATAACAGTTGCAATTCATCACAAGTCACGAATTGCACTGCGCCCGTCATATT
Organism: Plagodis pulveraria; assembly: GCA_963890685.1. NCBI lineage: Eukaryota > Metazoa > Arthropoda > Insecta > Lepidoptera > Geometridae > Plagodis > Plagodis pulveraria. Next base: position 35,288,050 of record OY982951.1, on the reverse strand, counting down.
GAGACGTAGTTGTTAAGCTTCATTGTGCCTGTAATTTCACTGGCTCTCAAGGACTACTGCCGGAACACACCTTTCGGTGCTTGGCGACAGACTTTCTACTTGAGGGTGGTAGCTAACCAGGCGGGCAATCGCAAAATGCCCTTCCACCATGCGATGAAGCTCAAGCCGGCGGTGTGGATCGAACCAGGGTACTGCGGCACGGCAGTTCATAGCTATTACCGCTCGGCCATCATTGCTTCAAAATAGAAAATATAGTTCAAAACTGCTAAAAGAGACACATTATATGGATGTTTTAGTCTAGTAATTCATGCCCTTCGACTAAACATGACTGTTTATGTGTGTGCGTGCAGCGACTTTACTGTGAACTTGGACACACGCAAAAAGCACACTCACCACGATGACTGAAAAACCAATGATATTGGCGAGGATGTGTGTATTGCGTCTATACTCTAATTTACATGTACGGGTAAATACATTTGTGGGGAGTGCTTTTTTATACTGAAAGATTTCCATCATATTCTAATGTCCCTATAGATAAAAATATAAATAGCCACCTATTTATATGTCTTAGTGGTTGCCACCACAGTGTCGACAATATTCTACCTAGAATTAGTGAATGTTAAAAACTACTGTTTCGAGGCGTGAAGGGGAGATCACTTGCCAGTTTTTTATATCTATATACATATATATTTTTTTTTTATGCATAATAGGTTAGCCTTTGACCACTCTCTCACCTGCTGGTAAGTGATGATGTGGTCCAAGATGTTGTTCAGGCTAACCTAGAAGTACTGGCTCCCAAGGACAGCTGCCGGAACACACCGTTAGGTGCTTGGCGACAGATTTTCTACTTGAGGGTGGTAGCTAGCCAGGCGGGCATTCGCAAAATGCCCTACCCCTATGCTATAACGACTGCCATCCTAAGACAACAACCGGGACCGACGGCTTAACGTGCCCTCCGAAGCACGGAAACGCTCAGTAGTAATGTCACTAGCGGTCACCCATCCAACTCATGACCGCGGGCGACGTTGCTTAACTTTGCTGATCGGTTAAGAACAGCTTAGTAAACTTCGCTACGAGCGCTTCAAAATATATTTTATATCTTTCACGTCTTGCACTGGCACACTCAACACAGTACGTTGACACTGGTCAAGCAAAACAGGGACAGTGACACTGCAACTGCACTTTACAGGATTGATACGGAACTCTTGTTCGAACAAGGTTTAACTGACGCGGTAACCTCTACCCATATAACAGATATATTTCGACACAAGTCACGAATTGCACTGCGCCCATCACCCTGAGACATACAGTTGCTCCGAGAGTGACTACACGCATGATTCTTCATAACATAGACAAAACACAAGGTTTTAATGGGGCTGCTCTGGATATTACTACAATATTAGTCTTTCCTTTCCTATATACTTTTCGCTTTTCTCATTTTCTTTCCAATTGTGGCTTTAAATGGATAGCTGGTAAGAATTTTTGACTTCTGATCTCGCTCTTACACTTTTTATAGTAAGAGTAAGTTTTGGTGAATGAAGTATTTAACTTGGGGAAATTGTCTATAGATTCATGCTAATAAAAGTCTAAACTGATTCTCTATCTATCGAAGCGTTCATAGCGAAGTTTACTTAGCTGTTCTCAACCGATCAGCAAAGTTAAGCAACGTCGCTAACGGTCGTGAGTTTGATGAGTGACCGCTAGTTTACTACTGAGCGTTTCCGTGCTTCGGAGGGCACGTTAAGCCGTCGGTCCCGGTTGTCGTCTTAGGATGGCAGTCGTTATAGCATGGTGGTTGGGTATTTTACGAATGCCCGCCTGGCTAGCTACCACCCTCAAGTAGAAAATCTGTCGCCAAGCACCTAACAGTGTGTTCCGGCAGCTGTCCTTGAGAGCCAGTACTTCTAGGTTAGCCTGAACAACATCTTCGACCACATCATCACTTACCATCAGGTGAGATAGTGGTCAAAGGCTAACCTATCAGGGATAAAAAAAATACCTCGTTTTAAGCTCTTCATCATCTTATTTTGTGTATCGTCAAAAAAAATTAGTTCATCATCATTCTGTTTTTTTTTATTTCAATCAATCAGAACCATAGTTTATTTATTTTACCATTATCTCTACCTAGACAGAAACGTTTGTACAGCATTCAGTCATGGAGGTCTTGTCATAAACTTGTACTTGTTGTTTTTTAAAAAAGTAAATTGTCTATAAATAATATGTCGCATTCGACATCAAGTTAGTTTTCTGATCCAGGTCTTTGAAAAATACACGATGGACCCAACTTAGTTTTTTGGATGTGTGACCTCTATTGATATGCCGCTGAAGTAATACTACATTTCCTTAAAGTTGAGCTTAATTTATGTGGTTTAAGCTTCTATCGCATCTATCGCCTTTTGCATCGTTTTTTCAGTACAAGAACCTTTATTAATGTACCTTTTATACCTGAACTCGATCTCTGAAGGAAAATATCCGAAATTAGTCGGATACATTACACAAAAAAAAAGCGCACGCAAGATAGACTTTTTTCTATCTTACCCTTATGCCAACTGAAAATATATCAACGTTTACAAAATCCTTTCAATATTTTTATTGTTTAAACATCAGTTTTAGCAATATATCCTTAGGAGATAATTACAGTAAAAACATAACTGTAATATTACTTACCTTTAACAAACATTAACACTGCGATAATCCAAAGTTTTCATAAAAATCAGCCGCAAAAATACAAAACACTTGCACACTTTTCTGAGTGAGCATGTGACATGTCTCTGTGCACGTAGGGACTCGATCCTCATGCCATGGTTTTAATTTTCAGGTAGTTTCCATCTTACCCGCTCCTTCCATCTTGCCCTCCCTTCCCCTATGCTATTCGTCACTCGTAACGAAATGCATAAATATGTTATGAGCAGAGTTTAGTCCGCTTAACATCAGGTAGGCATCTTGTTCCATCACAATAACATTGAACTAAATAAAAATTAACACAATAAACATTTAACTATATTTAATATAGTTCTCGTTACTTTTTCGTTACAACGTTCAAAGAAGAAAAATGTTAAATTAAGGAAGAATTTAGACAAAGAGGTCAAAATAACATGGTACTACCTCGTTAGATAGCCGCCCCCCCCCCGCCCCCCGTCTCGCTTCCTCGCTGTGCCCTGAAGCAGCTTTGCTTTGTTGCGGTTGCTCGTCTCGTATTTTTTTGGATTTCTTTTTTTATCACATTACTGATATATTCTTGGTCATTCTCAGTAACAAGTTAACTCGACCAGGATAAACGACACTGAAATACTTAGAATATTAATGAAAAATAATATCTGGGACACTTGACTGACTTATTGAAAAAGAGAATAACATTTTTAGATATTGTGTCTAGGTTTAAATGTCATTAAGATTTAAAATTAGTCTGTTTCCTGTATAGCTACGAAACATGCTATTAAAGTTATAAATCTGTTTAATAATGGTTTAATGACTTTATTTTTTTATTTTTTATATTATTTGATCTTTTCACTTATATTAAAGTGCTTAACTAGTGAATGAAGTCAAGAATGTATCAATATTCATATTTTTTTACCGGCGGTATGCGTTTAATAGCAAACTACTACAAACTTTATACGCCAGAGCTACGATACTAAAAGCATTTAGGCAACCCAAAGGCCATTGAAGGCCTACAGGTAGGTTTAATGCCCCAGCCCACTAGTTAGTAGCGTGTCCAGTATGCTGGCAACATTGCCCCGTTCGCCTGCAATGCTTATTCGTTGAGCCAAATAAGTGACAGCATTTCTATCACGCGTCGCATCTCTGAGGTTTGAGAAGTTTTGGATAAAAAGATGAGCTCCTCAACGTCTCTACACCAAATGGTTCAAATATGTAACCACTACCGAGATTAGAACACTTGCGCCGCTTGTCGTTTTCTTTCGTCGCTCCGACGAAGTAGCCGCGGCGTGGCTCCAGGTCTCACGTTTGTTTCAGAAAGATGTGATGGCGCTAAAGTGTCAACATAAATAAAAGTTATAAAATAAATGTAAAGAACCTAACATAATCTTTAGTCATAAAAAATAATAAAGACTCCAAACTTTTTGTGGTGGTCAACATAAAATATTATTTAAAGAGATTTGTGATACTTGATAATTCTTAGATACGTTATAACAAACTTCGCGCGAGAAGATAAAAGGTGCGGCAATAATTAGAACTTAACATTAACTACAGATATTCATAATGTAAAATCTACAAAACTTTCTTTTCACACGGATTCTATTAAGCTAAGTAAATAGAATATAAGTAAACCTACCAAGTGCGAATAAGAATTATAGAGTACTTATTTATTTACCCTAAATAAATTTTATTATTTGTTTATGTTTAGGATCCTAAGAGTTTAGAGTGCGATTCCGACTCACGTTTAGCTAATTTTTATTATAATGTATTTTTATACATTATAATAATATACATAATACAGAAAAATAAATCCTAACCTAATTTCGTTTAGAGATAGACTCCTTTATTTAAACGGTTTAAAACTGACAAAATTTGGCCCCTCCCTTTTGATTCTAATAAATGTATACTGTATAAGTTCTAGCCAATGACATTCCGCATGCTAGGGTAACCACGTATTGCTTTTTACATGCTACTTTTTACTGTATTGTACCTATTAATTTTTTATTTAAATATTCAGTTTTGGTCAACGTAAAGAACTTTACCAAAACATCAAAATTTGAGCTTTGTATATTGTCTACCACCCTTACATGACATACGGACGCAGATTTTTTGACAGCTTACAGCACAGCCTTTGACCACTAACACACCTGATGGTAAGTGATGATATGTGGTCGAAGATATAGGTTAGGATTACCTAGAATTACTGGCTCTGAACCACTGGACAGCTGCCAGAATAAACAGTAAGTTACTTGACAACAGATTTTCTACTTGGAGGTGGTAGCTAACAAGGCGGGCATTCTCAAAATGCTCTACCTCCATGCTGAAACGGCTGCTGTCCCAGGATGACATTCGGGACGGAAGGCTTCAAGTGCATGGTCAATAGTAATTCCACTAGCAGTCACCCATCCAAATCACGACCGCAGCAGACATTCCATAACTTGAAATATATTTGTATAACATTTTACTAACCTTTGATAATAACAAATACTTTTAAAATATTTTAAGAAAACATCAAATTAATATTTTAATAAAACACTTAAAAAATATAAAAATATATCTAGTGACAATTCCGCTTAATTTTCCTGCTAAGCCGACGTGACGTCACAAACGCCACGCAGCCAAACCGGAAGAACTTTCGACGCGTTTCGTTTCTACACGAAGCATCCTCAGGAGGTCTTGACTCTTCGAGCGCACGATCGAGAATGAAGAATTTGTTATTATTAAAAATGGATTTCCGCAAAGTAACGCCTGAATCTATTCATTATACTAACCTTTGATTACGATTTTACTAATATTTTAATGACTGTTGTAAGGATATTTTTTAATTTAAGGTATTTTAATTTTAATTTAATTTTATGATTTTCTATTTCTTCTATTTTTTATATATTATGGATTAAGACTGAAATATAATTATTATAACTTAGTTGATCAGTTAAAAACGACTGAACCAGCTCAAACACCTCATGAGGACGTACAGCAGAGTGACATTATTAGGGTCTTTTTTGCCCTTCCGTAACCAGAACTATTAAAATCCATTAACAGTAGCCCGTGATTACTAAACACAATGATGTTCTTGACAAGAAAGGCAATCGTATTGATTGAGTTCATAAAAGCCTTGTTAATTATCGACTTCCGCCATCCTTTGCACGAAGAATAACTTACAATGAGGAAAATTCCTATAGTGATCAGGACAAGCATAAAAGGCTCGTATTTATCCAATTTTATAATATAAAAATACTAGATGTTGCTCTTGACTTCACCAGCGTAGTTTTTGCAATGGCACGTTTCTCGTAATTTGGATAAAAACGTTCAATATTATACTCTCGTGCACAAACTGGCTCTGTGCATAGATAATTTCTGTCGTCATGGATTTACAATACGTGTTGTATTGTTTGCTTCATCACGTTCGTATTATCGTCATATTACAAATGGCTTCTTAAATACTATTCAGGTCAGAAAATGATATATATAGACTCATACGTTCCTGATCCAAACAATATTAATATATAAAAAAATATGCCGACTGACTTCTTAGCCAAAAAGCTTTACATATCTAAATACATTTTATTAGGATTGACAAACAAAAATAAAGAACAAAATAACTGGTTTAATAGCAATTTTGTTGGAAGAAATCCAACAAAATTGCTTTTAAACCAAACAACTATAGCAACATTTTGTCGCCTGTTTAAAAATGCTAAGATATCGGGATAAAATATGCAATTGCTAAAAAAAAACCGGCCAAGTTCGAGTGGGACTCACGCACAAAGGGTTTCGTAACTAAATATTCTGTGAATAGTTAAAGCGTCTACCTGTCCTGACCGTTATTAGTATCGAGCAAGAAACGGTAAAAAATATCAAGTTTGTTGTATGGGAGCCCTCTTAAATATTTATTTTATTTTATTTTCACTATTTTTTATTGCAGCGGCTATAGAAATACATCATCTGTGAAAATTTCAACTGTCTAGCTATCACCGTTCTTGAGATACAGCCTGGTGACAGTCGGACGGACGGGCAGCGAAGTCTCCATAATAGAGTTCCGTTTTTACCCTATCGGTGCGGTACCCTAAAAAAGAGGTCTGGCAACCCTTTATCTTTTTCCGTTACATTATTGCGTTCAACAAACTCTTTACTTCCAATGTTTGTCTCGGAATATTACTTTCCACCCCTCCAATATAGATTTCCAATAGTAATACTAGATTCCCAATAAAGTTCTGGAGCTTCTGTTGCCGAACACTACGAATAAATACAATCATTTCCATCACACTTTGTCAAGGAACGAATACATCCTTAACATTAACGGTTACGCAAGCTTCGATTCGAAGAACCAAAGTAAGATTGCCATTTCTTTAGAACAGTTTCTTTATATGAAAAGGTTACTGAACAAGCACCTGGTAAAAGGTAACCTATGCCTATAACAGACGCATTTTGTCACAAGTGACGAACTGTACTGCGCCTCACCCTGAGACATTTACTCCCAATTTCTGAAACGTTTATCAAAGCCTTGATTAGTTAACAAAATAAATACGATACGCTGATTGGTCAATGGCATTCTATGACGCGATGTGTGGCCAATGAGCGTTCAGTATTCAGTCTTAAGTGTTAAGTCAAGACTTTTGGCATACGTTTCAAAAACTGGGGGATAGTTGTTAAGTCTCATGTGCCTGTAATTTCACCGGCACATATACCCTTGAACCGGGATACAGTTACTTAAATATATGATACAAACTAATGCTTGCCCATTCACGGGTCTAATACTCCTGTTATGTTTATCTTAAAGAGAACATTTTAATTTTTGAGCTATAAGGGTAAATTAATTCAAGGCTGGATGGATAAACAAAACAAAAATGTAAAAAATTTCCTTCCATTAACATTTCCTGTTTTCAGATCAAAGCAAAGGTTAAATTCAATAAAATATTATATTTGGACTGTTTTGTTTATCTTATATATATGAACGTATTAAGGCAAGGAACTGGTGAAATCTTAAGACGTGATGTTAAAGTCTCTATTATGTTTTTATTTTGTTATCGTGATGGAACAAACACGAGCATAGACATTATGCTCAAGGACACACATGCAAAATTTCACCGAGTTTGAACACTTAATATGTAAATATGACGAAACTACATTTGTTTAGAAAGCTCCACGAGACACTCTAGTCTTAAAACCTAAACAATTGTGGTATTTGTTCCACGTGAAGTAATGTAAGTCTGAAGCTCCCTTACTAAAAGCTTCTCCAAAGCTCGGGAGAGACGAAATGCATTTCTCGAGTTTTGCAATTTCATACAAACTACCCGCGTGTTTTGTTGAAACGGTCTGAGTGTAAAATCTAGCGCATGCTTATTGACGTACCTACCTAGTGAGTTTCCATGCGAGATTATTGTACGAGGAGTAATTTATGTTTACTTTATTTGAGATGTTATTTTACCATACACTTGTGTGTTTATAGATTTATACGTGTAGGTGTAGATAGGACCCTTGCTAGTTCCTGATAATGTGACCATCCCTGCTCTTCGAGCGTGAATATAATTGGACGTTCAATATTAATTGCTTGAAAAGTGTCTGTAATGTTAAAATACCTACAAAAACGAAGGTGTCCATATAAAACATAAAATGGCGTAAGCTCGTAATTTATTCCAGTGTTTCTTTCAAAAAGCAGGTACTTAGCTAAGTAGCTGCCCTTTGAGTAGTAACTTACATTATAGAATTTTGATCCTTTATTTTTAAAATAAAAAAACAGTAAGTATTAAACTCGCCTACAATGATATGCATGACCAAAAACTTTTTTTTTTTAGAGAGGACATTGTTGTTGACTACCGCTAAGTGGACGTCTAGTTCGACCGGGTTTTGGGCGAGGGAAGGCCTTCTTATAGCCCGGGAGGGAGAAGTGTTGTAATGAGTGTTTTGCCGGTTTATCTAAATATCTATATGTCCAGTATTTCCTTACGTATCTTTCGTAGTGTTTAAACGGTTTAAATTTTTATTTTACATGAGCACAATAACCACTATAAAATAAAATTATACACTATTAACATAAATCTGGACGTTTACGTGTAAGAATTTGTAAGTTCGGTTTTTTACGTGACCCGAGGATTATTTCCGTCGACAGAAAACTTTCATTCCTGTCTAAAAGTTCTAAGAATACTGAATGTTGTACGCAACATGAATAAGTAATAACTCAAGCTTCGCAATACCATAAAGGTTTGTCCATATAGTACTTAGGTGAAAAGAATGAAACAAAAATACAAAGACACGACTGCAAATAATGATAGGTACATAAAAACGCCCACTTGTCAAATATGTATTTTAGTTTCCATGAAATTTAGGGCGGTTGTAGCTACTTACTATGCTTAGTGCCAGAATCGGGCTGTTACTGTAACTTTGTTCTGACTTTTGTTACCCAAACTGGTGATACCAAACAAAATAACGTTTATATGGGTACTTTTGTCACAAGGATAATGTAGATCATTGTTGAAATAGCTTCGATAGTGCATCGATAGTCAATTGAGCTGGAGTTGAAAACACCTTTTTACGAAGGTAATTGATGCAATGTTTAGACTCAAGTTTAAATCAGTAAGGGCAAACAAACGCTTCTCTCATAGGGATCTGGAACGGGATACCCTCCATGGTTGCTACCCCACGCTGGCCAGGCGTCATGGCGATCGGAGTTATTAAAAAAGGCTCTGCTGCTGTTTTCCTTTGTCATCTACGATATGGCAGATATGGAGGGGTGATATCTAGCTCGGCTATTTACTACTACTTTTTAGCTCAGCTTGAACGCTTAATAATTTGATTTATCTTTGAATTTATCGAAATCTGAAAATTAATTCGAGATTTTGAACGACGAAAGTCCATACAAATCATATCCCTGTAATACTTACGGCAATTTTTATTCGAAATTTGGAAACTACTGTTCGTGTGTACGTGATAGGCGTTCGAAATCTATTTTCCGAAATGGAATTCCGGAACGTGATCCCGACTGTATGTGGCCAGCCTTAGCGCAATCCGATTTTCGTGACGGGAGCGTTTATAACGCATACGCGTTTATAATCGCACACACCCATATAAAATTTACTCGATGGCACGTGCGCTGACGAATTTAAGTACTTTTTTCGTGCCACAATTGCGCTCAATCTGTACAAGCCCTATGGGAGATTTTCTCTCAGAATTTTGGTTACTTATGCCCGAAATGTACCGTGTTAAGTGGCTAAATGAGGACAGATGGAACCTGATACAATTTATTATCCTCTTTCACAGTATATTTTTTGCACGGTATATAGCTTAATATAAAAGGATAATGTACACTTTCCTAGAACTTAGGATAACTCAGTAAGTCTGTTTGTTTATGAGGTAAGTGATATTGCTTTTGGAGACGCGGCAAGATTTATTTTAGCCAAGTTCTTGGTATTAAGGATAACATTGTTTATTTTTGGGTTGAGAAGCTTTATCCTTTTGACCCCTATCTTACATGGTGTTCGGCAATAATGTGAAAATAGATGTTAGCAGACTTTTACTAGATTTATGTTAAAAAGTTTGTTGGTTAATATGAGAACGTAAAAGAACAAGGTTTTTTTTATGTGTTTGTGACGAGTCAAGTATCGGCCCACCTGATGTTAAGTGGATTAACCAGTGCCTATACTACAAGTGACGAATTCCTAATTTAAACTGCTTATTTATAAGAATAAATGTAAACACAAGCAATATTACAAAAACAAATGTAAGATGTTAAAACAACAGTTCTAGTTTTAAATTTGGTCAATTAACATTTTATTTGTCTGACTTGTTTAATCTGGTATTTAAGAAACCGATGCTTATGAAGAGTAATATTAAAAAAATACGATTTTTGTCTAATTTCATAACTGACTTACATTACACTCAGACATGTTTTGCTATCGTAGATATTCTTAATATTTCAGTAAATGTAAAGAAATACATCGTACATAATTATAGTAGCAATAGAACTTTTGTGTCCAGAGAAGTTCTGCTACCAAACCTATTTCTATCGCTAGGTGTTGGTGAAATCACAGGCACATGAGACTTAATAAGTTTATGTATTTTATTTATAAATCTTCACTCCACAGACTTCAGGGTCCGTGATTTAACGAACTTCATCTTGTATCCAACTTCATCTGTTATAGGCATAGGTTTTTTTTTATGTAATTGTGACTGATCAAGCACGAGGTCCACCTGATGTTAAGCGGACTAACCACTGCCTACAACAGATGCAATTCGTCACAAGTCATAAATTGCACTGCGCCCGTCACCTTGAGACATAGATGTTAAGTCTCATGTGCCTGTAATTTCACTGGCTCTAAAGGACTGCAAACATCCACCATACATCAAACATCCACAACTATAAAAATATAATAAAGCGTGGTTTCTTGACAGATGCAAACCACTATTTTAAAATAATAATATACTTCCCTACCATGTATGTATAAGAGACTTGTGTATCTTTGTACATGCAAATCCAAGCTATTTTTAATAAAAGTGACGTTATTCCAAGACAAAAAAGACCTATGTATAAAAACTTATTATACCATCCTCTATGCCAGAAAGTGATATATGAAAAAAATGCTTATAATATGGCTATTACTGTTATAACAAATTACCGGAAAACTTGAAAACTTTGGCCGGAAACAGCTTCAAAACTAAACTGCACAATTGGTTATTGGACAATTGTTTTTTAAGCATGACAGAATATTTAAATGTATAATATTTTATTACGTAAAAAACATTTAGGAATAAATACTAATATTTGTACGCCTGCTTGCAGGTTGAAGGCATTGCTATATATTTTCCTAACATCTGAAATTGTAATGATTGTGTAAATGATTGATTGACAAAAGAATGCAAGAAGAAAAATAAGTTTCCTAATTAGACAGGGCGCGTAGCAGGATAAGTATCTCTAATTCATGAAATATGCAGAGGATTGAGTGTTGGCTGTTTTGCTTTTCATAGGAATGCACGTTTTTATCTGGAGTTGTGCGTACATGCTTTACGAAAGGGTACAGGGCAACAACGATGTGGAGTTCTGTGGCTGGTATGCCAATAGGTTACGTACTTGCCGTACGCAGGAGCAAAGATTGAGCCATTAAAAAAGTGAGCTCTTCACCCGATGGCAAGCGTAACAAATACGTAAGACCTTGAGCATGAAATTAAGAGTACGAAATTTCCGTCCAGCGTCCCCTATGACGGTTAAAGTAATTCAATTAGAGCACTACATTTCGGCATGTTCAGTTGGCCGAGTGGTTTAGGCACCCGACACGAACACGGACGCAGGTTCGATTCCGGCCCGGGACCTAAATTTTGTTTTTCATTTCTTATTTCTGCTTAGCACGCGGTAGTGGCTGTTATCATATCTATATAAAAAAGGAAGACATATTTACATTGCCTTCTATTCTCAAATTCAAATCATTTATTACGCAAAACATGGGTAAAATAACAAAGGGTTGAAAAAATATATAAAGAAAGTGCGCCATGCTTTAACCTATTGGTATGCGAAATTATGTAACATTATTTTACACATAGAAAGCTAAAAATAATAAATGATATGGTGATACGCATTTCTAAAATATGAATTCACAAATTCTTTTTAAGTATGTCTAATTGAAAAATAATGCAAGTATATTAATTAATCAAATTCTAATATTATGCACTATTAATTAGAATATATTATACATGTCAAATAAATTCTATGTCTAGCTTATCCTTAAGAAATTCATCAATTGAATTGCTTTGTCAAGTAAAAATGTTCTTAGTTAACATTTAAAAATATTATAACATTGGACATCTTTCAAAAGCCGTGGTAACTTATTATAGATTTCCACCCACTTTACAAAAGTACTATTAGCATAAAGCGCTAGTCTACGTTTTGGCGCTCGGAGTGTATTTCTGTGCCTCTCACTAGTTAATATGTCGTAGTCATTTATATTAATTCTTACCAGGATGGCTGACTCATATATATATAACGACGGAAGGGTCAGCAATTTTAGTTTTCTGAAACACGGCTTACACGTATCCCTTTGTCTAAGTCCACATATAGCTCGAACACATTTTTTCTGAGCTTTAAATGCAGAGTGCTTTTAGTACTATTTGCCCAAAATAGGACACCATACCTTAACTTAGATCCGAAGAAAGCGTGATACGCACTTAATAGTGTTTTTTCATTAGCGACCTTCCGCAACATATAAAGGGCGTAAGAATTCAAAATTAGATCAGGGTCTATATGAATTCCTACAAACATTATCGTAGGTATCTCGTAGGTATATAAGGTGATGGTATAACAAGGAATAAACTAAAAGTTGCCCACAGTTTAAATACCTACATATTTTATAACAAAATTCTTTTCAAACGGAACAAATCAGCCAAGTTGACGCATCTCATGGGCAAATTATACACAATGTGTAGTTAGCATGAAAAAAACACTATTATTTGTTATAAATCTAGGTTGAACAGTTGATTTTTTCATCTAAATTCTACGAAGAGTTCGTATAAGCCATCAGTAATGCACCGTGGAAGTCAAATACATAATTAATCGCTAACAGTAAATGTTTTAGTCTAGGAAATATATTGAACTAAATAAAATAATACTTAATGATAAAGTTATTAACTAAATGATCACTACAGCTAACAACATCATATGTTTACATAGCAGTTATATTTTCTGCCATAACTTCCTAGAAATAAGAACTATTTCAAGACGTAAGTTTCGCAAGGACATTACACAGACAATGATACCCCCAAGTTCGCCGTAATCGGTCGAGTGCGGCCTCAGTGGCGCGTCAGCATAATCCGCGATCTCCTCGAAAGCCCTGGAGATCGACGAGTGTGTCGACAACTCTTAAGTACTTCTCTAAAAGTTACTGGCAGAAACGATAATATGGTCAAAATAAGAAATGACTATAAATCATAAAATTCGATCAACACGAATACCATACTTTTAGTTTGAAGCAGGGATGGCTCAGTGGCATTGGCTTTGGACTGCAGCGCAGCAGGTCCATGGTTCGAATCCGATAGCCACGGGCTAGAGCTTCACCGCATGGTGAAAGGGCATTTTGCAAATGCCCGCCTGGCTAGCGACCACCCTCAAGAGGAAAATCTGTCGCCTAGCACCTAACGGTGTGTTCCGGCAGCAGTCCTTGAGAGCCAGTGAAATTACAGGCACATGAAACTTAAGAACTATGTCTCAAGGTGACGGGCGCAGTGCAATTCGTGACTTGTGACGAAATGCATCTGTTATATGCAGAGGCTAGCCAGATGATGAGTCAGATGGGCCTCGAGCTTGTTCCGTCACTATAACATAAAAAAAAACTGTGTTAGCCGAAATGTCCACTGCTGAACACAGTCTCCCCCATTAACCCATTGATATCTGCGATAATGATAACAATAGAATTTCATTCATAAATTGGCCATAGTGGGTCAGCCGATGGCAAAGGATTAACAGGGGATTTGCCATAATCTCCACGCTTGGCAGGCGTCATGGGAATCGCAGTAAGGTATCAGTTCCTCAGAAAATGCTGCGGACCACCTTCCGGTATTTTCCTTTAGTCGCCTCTTACAACACGTACAGGTAGCAATGGAGTGTGACATTCTAGCCCGGCACCCCACGGGCAACTTTTTAGTAGGAAAGGGTAAAACATTGATCTAATAGAACACACCGCTGTGCATTGTCCTGCAATTAAAATAAAATGTGAATAACATAAATAATACAATGAATAATACAATGAATTAAAGTTAAACTAATAAGGCTCGTCGTATTTTCCAAACTTATCAGAGGCCTCGGTATCGACCAAGACGCGTGATCAAATTGCTGGCACCTATTTGGTTCAAGGACTAAACATTGCAAGCCAACGGGGCAATGCGTCCAGCATGCGGGGCACGCTGACAACTGGTAGTGGGCTGGAGCATTTGGACTGCCTGTGAATCTGTAATGACTTGTAGGTTGTCTAAATACTTTCATTGTAGTAGCTGAGTGTTGTTTATAGTTCGTAGTATTTTGTTAATAAAGGCGTACCTACCGTCGGTAAAACATAATATTCTGGTTAAGTTACATTATAAGAAAATATTTTATCAACTCTACTATTACTGTATCAACCGGATTATCTACTGCTGAAAACAGCCTCTTCTACTATAAATGGGTTTGCCATAAACCCCACGCTTTTCAGGCGTCTTGAGGATCGCAGTTTAGGATATCAGTTCCTCAGAAAGCGCTGCTGCCACCCATCTGGTGTGATGTGTTACGGGTAGAGATGGGGGCTTGACATTCTATGACGCAATATTCCAATTCGATGACGCCGTTAACAACAGCATCGTACATCAAAACAAACAAAAATTCGACGGTTTGGCATCTGCATATATACTCGTAACATAACATAACATATATTCTTTGGAGTATCGTACTCAAGTCCTACTGGAAGATGTTTCCCTATCCGAAAAAAAACTTTTTGATGGCTTTTTGTCAAGTTGACACCCTCATTATCTGAAAGGTACATGTATACTATCAACGAGCGCTGTTCTAAGGAGGATTAGCGTCGCTACACATACGGGATAAAGGTATTTACAAGCTTGATTGTAAATGTGGCTTGTCAAACATTGGGCAAACAAAGAGGAGAATCGGTGTCAAAGTCTACAGTATGTAAACATGCTCTGGATAAACCTAATCACTTCATTCGGTACGATAATCCACAAATCCTCGACAGAGAAAATACTTTCAGCTAAGAATGTCACGCGAGGCTATTGAAATTAATAGTACCAAATTTCAACAGAGAAGATGGTTAACATGCTCCTGCTGCTTGGAATTCAGTAATTTTTTATTATTATTGCATAAAGACTATCATTCGACTGAAATCTCACCTTAGCTCAGCGACGACGCGGTCGACGGTGGAGCATGCTTGCCTAGAAGATACATATTCACACTTCCAAGACAACTAGAAATCCCAAGATGAACATAATACTACAAGACCTCTTTGGTGAGCACATGAATAAAGATAGAAGGAAAGTTTCACTACTACACGCACAGCTATGTGTGCGTAATTAGTCACTAACAAGACGTGCGGGGCTTGTAGCAGCCACACCGACGCCCGCTCCGGTACAAACTGGTGTGAACCAGCTTAGTAAGTGGAAAAACTTACGGTCTCTTTATTCAGGTGCTGTAAGTGAAAACTGTTTATTATGTTTAATAAAATCATTTGCGGCAGATACAACTGACTTATCAATCAATAAAGACATTTTCACGTTAGTCTACCCGTGAACACGATCACTACAAGGTATTTAAAATATCCATTTAAATGTATTTTAACTTAAAATGAAAAAACCGACTTCAATACTCAAAAATGTGAAATAACTTGTTGAAATCAGTACCACTATGGTACCTATTATTACAATATTGTGCAACATGGTACCGACTTTGACAAGTTATTTTACACTTTTGAGTGTTGAAGTTGGTTCCATTTTAAGGTGAAAAAATGTTTTTCTCCATTTTTAGTGACCCTTGCTACTTACGAGATCGATTGTCATTCACCGTCAATGACTATATCATCAAGATATGGAAAAACTTTTCATTCACTGGAGTGTAACACAAAAAATGACAGAACCGATTTTGATGAAGTTTAAATGGGACCACACGGAAAGCATCAACTTTCAAATAAAAAAAGAGTCATCATAATCAGTTCATCTAGTCAAAAGTTCTGAGGTAGGTAATAAACATAAAAAAATATAGTCGAATTCATTACTTCCTCCTTTTTTAAGTCGGTCAAAACAACATAACAACTTCAAAGTGTTGGACGAAAATAACTTCATCCTAATTCATTCAATTTAATTTTCATCCTAATCCTTTAAAGATTTTTAATTTCTATGTGTTATGAAGATAAAAAGATGATAAAGAGCTCGTTTAAGAAAACACCATAAACAGTTTAGTACGCAGCGGGTAGAAATCTCCAAGTCGACTAATGCAAATAAGCCTTACCCGGGCATAAGCCAAAACGGCTCAATATTCGCCCTTTCGTCGCACAAACACGAAAATTCGCCAGACCGCGATAATCTCAAGTCTCGTCTGGTCTGGGTGATAAGCGTCATTGCATTCCCTTATACTGGTAGTTCTACTAGAAGTTACCGGGGGAATTGTTTCAGTAGTAACTTGTCTTAGCAACGATTTTATTGAGCGCATTTTGTTACATTCTGATAATAAAATAAAAATTTATTAAAGTATATCGCCTGTATTCCCCGAAGGAATGGTTTTTTTTTAAATACTAATAGGTTAGCCTTTGACCACTATCTCACCTGATGGTAAGTGATGATGTGGTCGAAGATGTTGTACAGGCTAACCTAGATGTACTGGCTCTCAAGGACAGCTGCCGGAACACACCGTTAGGTGCTTGGCGACAGATTTTCTACTTGAGGGTGTTAGCTAGCCAGGCGGCCATTCGCAAAATGCCCTACCACCATGCTGTAACGACTGCCATCCTAAGACAACTGGGACCGAAGTTCGTGCACGATCAGTAGTAATGTCACTAGCGGTCACCAATCCAACTCATGACCGCTTAAGCTTAAGCTTAACTTTACTTATCGGTTAAGAACAGCTAAGTAAACTTCCCTACGAGCGCTTCAACAAAGTTGAGTTAGGGAGAGGTGTATCCCCTCGAAGTGTGTCCGTCGTGGACAGAGCTGCGCCGCAGCTTGGTCGCAGCAATTAGCAATTAGTCCAGACCTCTCGCTTCCCAGCGTGGTCAACGCCATGTTGGAGAGCGAGGAGGCCTGGGCAGCGGTCGCCTCCTTCTGCGAGGAAGTGATATCGCACAAGGAGGCGGCAGAGCGCGCAAGGGGGTCTCCCCTTGAAGCGCCACTGCGCAGACGAAGAAGGGGTGGGAGAAGGCGATTGAATAATCGTCATCTTCTCCCACCCGGTGGTGAATAGCGAGAGAAAGGCGCGGGGGCACCTTCTCTCGCATTGCACCTGTTCACCACCTCCGTCGGGAATAGCCAAGCATTCCTGGTCATTCCCGGACCCCTCCTGCTGGGAGGGGCGTGTGGGCCACGCTGTAAAAGCGGGCGGTCGTCGAAGGGGGACTGGACGCAAAGGCTCTGCCGGTCTCCCAGTCCTCCTCCACCCAAACGATGCCGGAATGCCACTGGGTTGTTTAGTGGGTATATCGTTCTTTTGAACCGGGGAGTCCCACATATCCCCTCCATCCCCCGATGGGGGGGCATGCGTAATGCATTTTTCCCAGCGTCAAAAAAAAAAAGGGAGAGGTGTATCACTATCAAAGGACATGGTCAACAGTAAAGAAATGCTTAAATTTTAAAGCAAGGTGAAGCAATTACCAGGCACACTTCCAGACATTAGATTGATAATGAAAACTTTTTATTGTTGGGGCCGTAGGGGACTGCGAGCTCATTGTATTTTCCTAAACTTTTCAGAGCGCGTGTTCAAAATGCTGGCACCTATTTGGCTCAACGCAGCAGGCTGGGCACGCTGCCAACTGTTAGTGGGCTGGAGCATTTGAAATGCCTTTGAGTCTGCAATGACTGGTAGGTTGTCTAAATGCTTTCAATGGAGTAGCTGTAGTACTGTATATAGTTCGTAGTATTTGGTTAGTACCCCGCTGAATAAAAAAATCATAAAAACCCAATTATTAGTCTGACCCAGGATCGTACCAAGGACTTCGATATTCAAAAGCGGTGTTTTTTCACACTTTTCATTACTTAATTATATTTTGTAAAAAATTAATATTATAAGAAAACCTTTATATTTATATTTTAGTAAAACACATACAGAAAGAAAATTTCTGGAAGACGAGAATTTCTTTCTCATTAGAAGCGAAATGCGTCGAAAATTATTTTGTTTTGGCTACGTGGCGGTAGCGACATCGCATCGGCTTAACAGAAAAAAAATAGGCGGAATTTTGTAGATATTTTAATATTACCTATATATTAATACAATAAGGTTGTTAAGATTCCAGATTGCCCAAGCAGGAAGTGTTCAGTGGAAAGCGCCTTCCACCTGGACAATCTGTTTTGAATGCTTAACAGGGCCGGCAGTTCACCGGACTGAAATAAAAACACGAAATACACTAAAAAGGGTATGGTACCTACAGAATGATGCAGGGTTTTCTCCGCTCCGTCGTTGATCTCCTCAGCCTATCGTACCCTAGGGAACCTATCGGCCCAGATGGTCGCTAATTCTAGGGTACTTACAAGATCCAAAGTCACGACGGCAGCGTCGCACAATTACACCACACAGTGTTGAGTTTTTTATAGATCTAATCGTAAAGTATAACAAATATTAAACAAATAATACACGTAAGCAAATTAACAAAAAGTCAACAACAATTACGAGAAACCAATTTAAGAACAGAGATTTTTCAATTTTCACAAGTTAATTTCACGTACAAAAAATCCATAGATCACAAATAGACGACTAGCAAAGCGGCGTGTTCCAATTGCCCGCGAAATTGATCGGTCCGAACAAAGGTTTTTTTTTAAAATATTTGTTATTATGAAATATGGATTTCCTCAAAGTAATGCCTGAAGCTAGTCATCATATTATATAACAATTTTTTATTGGAATCAGAATAAAAGCAGAAAAATTCTTAATTATCATTTTGATTTAATTGTTGTATAAAGATCAGTTAATATGTTTACTGCAGTTACAAGGTACTGTTGCAAAACGGAACTCGTATATTTTTTGCTGAGTTCAACTTTATGTCGCGGTCATGTTATTCGGAGAATGTAAAATGACGCTAATATGTGTTTTACCTGGATATTAAATGTAATAATATCGATAATTATTACAAACAATCGATGGCTTTTGAGAAATATAATACAGTTTTTAACACGTAGCACGGAATCTTTATATAGTTTTGTCGAGTTCATATTATCTTTATGTCACCCTCATTTATTCAGAGAAAAATTAGTTTTACGTGTGTGTATTGTAAATGACGATATTTTTTTTATTGCTGATTGGTAAGGCTTTGACCACAATCTCACGTGATGGTAAGTGATGATGTGGTCGAAAGTGTTAACAGGCTTAACCTAGAATTGCTGGCTCTCATGGACAACTGCCGGAAAACACCGTTAGGTGCTTGGTGACAGATTTTCTACTTGAGGGTGGTCGCTAGCCAGGCTGGCTTTCGCAAAATGCCTTTGAATTTCAATGCTGCACTATGCGGTGCAGCTGCTGCGCAGCAGTCCATAGCCAATGCCAATGTGCCATCACTGCTTCAAAAAATATTGTTGTTATAAAAAATACATCTTTCAATGTAATTGTAGCAAATCAAAAGGTTTCCGAAAATAGGCATACTTGACAATACCTACTATAAAAAAACCATATTACTCTGCAATAACTATTTTAAATGTGTAAATTTAACCGGGTACTGGCTCAAATTACATTTTGGCGCTAAAATATTACGTCAAGTTGAGAAGTTAATTAATATGTCAAGTTAAGAAATAGATAAATAAAAAATCTCGATCGTGCGCTCGTATAGTCAAGGCCCCCTGAGGATGCTTCGTGTAGAAGCGAAACGCGTCGAATACTCTTCCGGTTTTGCTGCGTGGCGTTTGTGACGTCACGTCGGCTTAACAGGAAAATTAGGTGGAATTGTCACTAGATATATTTTTGTATTTTTTAAGTGTTTTATTAAAATATTAATTTAATGTTTTCATAACTTATTTTAAAAATATTTGTTATTGTTAGTGGTAACATATTTGAGCCGTTTGGTGTAGAGACGTTGGGCCCGGGAGCTCATCGTATTTTCCAAAACATATCAGAGCGCTTGGTCGATGCGACGATGAAAATGCTGGCACCTATTTGGCTCAACGAATAAGCAATGCAATTCAACGGGGTAAGCAACCAGTATTCTGGACACGCTGCCAACTGGTAGTGGGCTGGTGGATTTGGATTACCTGTATGTTTAAAATGACTTGGCAAGTTGTCTGCATGCTTGAATTGTAGTAGCTGTAATGTATTATATTAATAAAGGTATAGCAACAACAAAAACAAAAAGGAAATAAATTTGAAAAGGGTGTATATTGGGAAGATTTTAAATAACGAACCCTCGTACACACGTTGAACACTAGTACTTAGCTGGTTTCGTTAACGAACTTGGCCTGTTTCAAATTATCTATTTCATGATTGCCTCGATCTAGTGTTGACCTCGCTGACTACCAGACTTGCTACGACAAGGTACTTGAGCACGAATCTGTAACCACTTGAAAGAAGGTTTAGTTCACAGTAGATGGAAAAGGAACTTTGTAGGTTTTCGATTTGATACGAAACTTTTTGTCGTGCACGTGACGCGCTCAAAAATAATACTAGAAATCATCATAATCATAACCTTATATAACTTAATATAGGGTCAGGTTTTTTTTTAAATGAAGAGACGCACAAGTCGCGCGCTTGATGGTAAACGTAACGCCTATTACTGTTGCATTGTCATCCTCGTTCTGCTTGGCATTGCACTGCACTCGTCACTCACAAACATTCGTTCTTATTTCTCGTTCACCCAGTAATTTAACTTTCTAGAGTGCCCAGTTGCCTGCACACTTCGAGGCAGTAGAATATCTGATATTAGGGTGGTACTCACCAAGACGGACTCGTGTTGGAGACCTACCACCTGGTGTCATAAGATTCCTCTAACAACACAAAGGACAAAACAAGAACATTATATTATAAAACATGTTCACTTAAAGACACAAGAGATATATTTATGGAATATGTGATATTTACTAATAAATGGCTTCACTTTTATAGCCAACCTATGAATTGTTATATATATATCATTATCTATTTATGTATGTTGGTATGTATTTTAAATATATGTATGTATTTATTTATTTATGTATTATGAAAACCTATATATATATATATATATTATGTGATATTTTTTATACATTTGTTTTGAAATTACACTTAAATACGTTCTATTTTTTAAAATAATTTTATGAGTTTTTAATATGTACTTATTCATATCTATTTATTTAGACTACACCCGCCTCTATTGCCTTTTTTTTTTTTATTCAACTCCATCCTAAGGTTGCCTGGTAGAGATCACTTTTAGTGATAAGGCCGCCCATTGTAACACTATGCTATTATATATTAATATGTAAACTTTAATATTTAAGAGTGGTGTAACAATAAAGAGTTATCTATCTATCTATCTGTTATTCGTAGCAGCCAGACAATTTTTTTTGTTGAATTCTAGATATATTTTTGGCCAGCATAATATATATATATACATATATATTATAGCTTATAGTACGCTGGCCATTGATCACTATCTCACATGATGGTAAGTGAGGATGTGGTCGAAGATGTTGTTCAGGCTAGGCTAGAAATACAAGCTCTCAAGGACAGCTGCCGGAAAACACTGTTATGTGCTTGGCGACAGATTTTCTAATATTATTATTACTTACGGGATTCTTACCGTGGTCATTTTTATTTTTGAGCTCCCGATATTTCGACGCAGTTGCATGCATCATGATCGCAGGGTGGAGAAACGAGCGGTTGACAAAATCAAGAGCAGACGAAACGGTCTACCCTCTTTCTTTGTCTTTTGCTACGCGTACCACTGGAACTCGCACTCGACTGAAAGTT
This sequence comes from Plagodis pulveraria, assembly GCA_963890685.1. Lineage (NCBI taxonomy): Eukaryota > Metazoa > Arthropoda > Insecta > Lepidoptera > Geometridae > Plagodis > Plagodis pulveraria. The sequence continues at coordinate 35,265,807 of OY982951.1, read as the reverse complement.
TCGACAAAATACACTCACAGTATCACTGCACATGTTCTTAGAGTCACTTTTATGTGAACGTGTAACATTTTTCGAATCTCCTAATACTGGATTCCACGTGCCGGACAATAAATAATTTCACTAGGGAAGAAGGCTGTATACTGTCTAATAGTTTTCTAGTAAACCGTGATAGTTTAAAAAACTGTTTGACAGATTTTCTAATTGAAGATGGTAGCTAGCCAGGCGGACATTCGCAAAATGCCCTACCACCATGCTGTAACGACTACCATAACTGGGATCGACGGATTAATGTTTTTTTTTATGTTATTGTAACGGAACAAGCTCAAGGCCCACCTGATGTTAAACGGACTAACCTCTGCCTATAACAGATGCAATTCCTCACAATTCACGAATTGCACTGCGCTCGTCACTTTGAGACATAGTTATAAGTCTCATGAGCCTGTAATTTCACTGGCTCTCAAGGACTGCTGCCGGAACACACCGTTAGGTGCTTGGCGACAGATTTTCTACTTGAGGGTGGTTGCCAGCCAGGTGGGCACTCTCAAAATGCCCTTACACCATGCGGTGAAGCTCAAGCCGGCGGTGGGGATCGAACCAGGGTACTGCGGCACGGCAGTCCATAGCTATTACCGCTCGGCCATCATTGCTTATAACGTGCCCTACGAAACACGGAAGCGCTCAGTAGTAATGTCACTAGCAGTCACCCATCCAACTCCTGACCGCGGCGGACGTTGCTTAACTTTACTGATTAATTAAGAACGGCTAAGCAAACTTCGCTGTGATCGCTTCAATTTACATCAAAGTAGCAACTACAATTTTAGCTAATAATTACGATTATATTCTTTCTGTGACATTTAAATATTTTATCCGAAAGCGCTTCACATAAATTGATTTGATACTATATGATATATAATTATGTATATGAGGTTGCAATAGCCTTTAGGTGGCAAAGTAGTGTTGTAATTAATTTGTAGTACGTATTTAGTTTATAAAAGTAAACTAAAAAAATAACTACAATATACATGAGAATTTTAATTAATTTTAAGTTAAGAGTTTTATTTTAAATGTTACTGTGACGGAACAAGCTCGAGGCCCATTCGATGTTAAGCGGACTAACCTTTGCCTGTAACAGATGCATTTCATCAAGTCACGAATCGCACTGCGCCCGTCACCTAGAGACATAGACGTTAAGTCTCACGTGCCTGTAATTTCACTGGCTCTCAAGGACTGCCTGCCGGAACACACCGTTAGGTGCTTGGCGACAGATTTTCTGCTTGAGGGTGGTAGCTAGTTAGGTGAACAATCGCAAAATTCCCTTCCACTACGCGGTGAAGCTCAAGCAGTCCATAGCTATTACCGCTCGGCCATCATTGCTTAAAGTATATTATACAACAAGATGCCCACAGTTCCTGCAATGCACCACATTAAACATGCTTATATGTAAAATCCTTAATAACATTACTCTACGTGAAATGTATATACTAATGTTGAACAGAAACATTGAAACAGCTCTACCGCAGCGTTACTAAGACAAGTATAAATAATTAATTTATGAAACAAAGCGCTTTAATCCTCGCCGCTATGTTGCTGTGCACGCGACTTAATAATTGTCACAACACTGTGCGTTTTGTATTGTAGTCTAAGCCACGGAATGAGGTTGAATCATTGCAGAAATTTACACTTTTTTTTATGCTTGATAGATTAGCCTTTGACCACTATCTCACCTGATGGTAAGTGATGATGTGGTCGAAGATGTTGTTCAGGCTAACCTAGAAGTACTGGCTATCAAGGACAGCTGCCGGAACACACCGTTAGGTGCTTTGTAACAGATTTTCTACTTGAGGGTGGTAGCTAGCCAGGCGGGCATTCGCAAAATGCCGTACCACCATGCTATAACGACTGCCATCCTAAGACAACAACCGGGCCCGACGGTTTAACGTGCCCTCCGAAGCACGGAAACGCTCAGTAGTAATGTCACCCATCCAATCATCTTAATTTTGCTGATCGGTTGAGAACAGCTAAGTAAACTTTGCTACGAGCGCTTCAAAACATAATCTTTACTAATATTACTAGTGGTTCTCCGAGCTGTAGAACTCGCCAGTCTGCCCTTGCATAGCTTACAATTGAATAAAGGTTCACTGCGCATGCTAATGGGAGAATGGGTCAAGAAATACAAAAATGTAGATATGTTATGTAAATAATGATTTTCTTGGACATATGTCTAAGAAACTCAATGACACGCGGGCCCAAGTGAAGGCTAGTTGTATCAGAAATAGGTAGGTAAGTAGTATATATACAATAATTTTACATACTTGGTAATGTATTTATCTCGTATTAATATACTACAAAAATATGAAAAATAAATAATTTAATATACGAGAGAGAGAAAGAGAGAGCCTATCACTTTTAGGCAAATGACGTGCGTATCATTGCCATTAAACTAAGTGGCGGCGTCCATACTTTCAGCATTTTATCACGTATATCTGCGTCATTTTGAAAAAAATCCCAAAACTGATCTAACAAACTTAATCGACAAAATTAAATTATGGACTTACCAAACCTGCTTACAAAATTTTGTCAGAATCGGTTGAGAAATGAGGCCCATCTGATGTTAAGCGGACTAACCTCTGCCTAGAACAGATGCATTTCATCACAAGTGACGAATTGCACTGCGCCCGTCACATTAAGACATAGTTGTTAAGTCTCATGTGCTTGTAATTTCACTGGCTCTCAAGGACTGCTGCCGGAACACCGTTAGGTGCTTGGCGGCACATTATCAACTTGAGAGTGGTAGCTAGCCAGGCGGGCAATCGCAAAATGCCCATCCACCATGCGGTGAAGCTCAAGCCAGCGGTGGGGATTGAGCCAGGGACCTGCGGCACGGCAGTCCATAGCTATTACCGCTCGGCCATCATTGCTGCAAAATTAGTAAACTGTATTCAATTCATTTTGATGTCTGTTAATTGAAAATTAACATGGTTTCATGGGAGTCATTAGGACGTGAGAAAATGTATCGATTATCATTCAATTGTAATTATGTAATACTCTGTGGTTGTAATGAGTAGTCTGTAATGAGAGTTCAAAATGTGTTCAATCAAATTCAAGCGTTCACTCCTTTCATTCACCCCTTCCTATTCTGGCCTTCAGCCGGAGCGCACGTCTCATCGGTCCAGGGACCGGACGTTGCCAGTAAATTCATGTAATATCATAGCTCAATAAGTCATGTAAATAACTGTTCAAAGTTGGATTAATATACGTAGAAACATATATCAAGTTTCATTCACATCATCACTAATCAACCTTCCCGAGAACGGCAGTGCCAGGGGGGCACGCCGCCATTTTCATTATCAACGTGTCAAGCAGTTCAAATCAAAACCAGGGCCACCGGGTGCATCAGTGAGTGGAACACACGTTAGCTCCTTTCTCAAGTGGGCTAGCAGATCGTCGCTTCGAACCCGCCGTCATCGTGTTTCACACCACAGCACAAACGCGGTGTTGGTCAGGGGTAATAATTCGGTCGTCCAGGGCGGGCGCTCGAATTGAAAATCACCCCCACGCCGAGTTGTACACATTCTTTGGTGGCCCATGAGGGGATCGAACGGAAATATCAACCAAGGGAACCAACGTAAATTGGAATCAACGGAAATCAATCAGATCCAATGGAAATATTAACCAATGAAATCAATCGGAATCAACGCGAACTCAATCAAATCATCATTACATATACAGAAATATCAAGCTGGGATTGCATCATCCTCATCGCATAAAAAATATTCAGTCTTGGGGGTAGCATCATCGTGTCGAAGACGAACGATTCATCGTACGAGTGGCGCGAAAACTGGTTTCAACTGGTTTTGGAGTACGCGGCGAGCGCCGAGCGACGCGCGGCAGTGACGCGGAGCGAGTTAGGTATTAAAGTGAAATATAAACATCGTCGCGAGTTCATTATTGTGTTATATCGTAATTTAGTGCCGTTTAACGTGTGTGATGACACATTATTTCAACTTCATCGTGCATAATTGGACCGAAAGGACATTCGGTGAGCTGGATTCATTTATGGACATTATTGTATTATGTTATAACTGTTAGGTATCTTCACTCAGTTCATTCATTCAGTTAAACCTTTCATTTCATTGTTTACTTTTGTTTGATATGGATAAGTGATATATTCAACTGTAAATCAATCTATTCTCATCCAAAATGACTACTAAGTCGCCAATCACCCAATTTAGAAGCAAATACCGGATGCTTAAGGATTTCGGTACGACTAAGTATAAAATCTGATCACTCTAGTATAGCGACCAGTGTAGCTAAACGTCATTTTTATCGCCATTATAATGATTTTGTGACGGCCTATGAACATGTCTTGGGTTTAGATGATGTGTCAGAAGATGAAATGGCTACTTTCACGTCACAGTTCACAGCTGAGATAAATCTCCTACTCATCAAGGTTGAGCAGCAGGCTGCAGGGTCACAGGCCTTACCTACACCTAAGGAAGGTCCATCAGCGTCATCATCTAATCAACAGGTAAGGGCTAAATTTATTGAACTACCAAAATTCACTGGTAACATGATAGACTGGGTACCATTTTATGATTTATTTTTATCACTTGTTCATGAGAGAGAACATATGTCAGATGCGGAAAAGCATTACTACCTACGTGCTTCATTGGACGGGGAGGCGCTCTCAATCATCAGACAGCTCCCCATGGATGAGTCAAATTATTTAGTCGCACTCAACCTACTCAAAGGTAGGTATCAAAATCGGAGGTTGTTGTTGGATACATATTTAGACCGAATACTCAACTTACCAGTGCTCCAAGGTCATCATTCACTCAGATCAGACTTTTATGATCCAATCAGGGAATCACTTCAAGCACTAGAAGGGCTCAAGGTGCCGGTCAAGGAATGGTCATACTTAATCCTATTTATCACATTGCAGAAGTTTCCTGTCAGACTTCGGTCCTTCTTTGAGTAACGGTATGGTAAGTCAAGGGATTACTTGCCTACCCTAGTTCAACTCATGGAACTGCTTGATGAGCAGTGTCGACTTCTTCAAGCTGTCAGTGAACCGACCTGGGCGAGGGCGGCCAGGCGGACACCGCCACTTCAACGGAGGTCACCCACGGGAGCAGGGCCCCACTCATCAGCGCGGAACTATGCACCTAAAGCTTCATCATCATCACCAGCGGCGCGCACGCAGGGGACGTCACGCCACACATATCAGGTGACTTCATCATCATGCTCGTATTGTGCAGGTTCAGTTCAGACACTTTATACCGATGTAAATTATTCACAAGGATGACTCCAAGTGATCGGAAGTCATGAGCTCGTAAATCGGGTCATTGCTTCAAGTGCCTGAGAAAGCACTACGCTAAGGACTGTCAACGTCCAAACTGGTGTATTAATTGTAAATCTCAGGATCACAACTCACTCATCTGCATTGGCGGCAGTTATAAGGCATCAGGGAGCTCAGTGGAAGGTCATCACTCAGAGCCCACTAATACATCATCATTGGAAGCTCAGCCGCTGAGCCAATCACGTAAACCTTCATCACCATCTAATATTCAGCATCATCAGGCAAGTCAGGTGTTCCACTACCAGAGGCCTAAGCCAAGGATTGGTACCAAGGTGGAACTAGCGCAGCAGCGGTTCAATGAACTGCGCTTTGGTTCACGTTCAAGCCCTGAAAGAGATTGACGGTCTCACACTGTTGGCGCATTCAGGGACTCACTACCAATTACACTTTGTCCAACCACTCAAGTGTTAATAAAGTCAGGTAGTGGTCAATTTGTTCAGGCTAGAGCATTAATTGATACTGGGGCCAGTGTCAGCGTCATCAAACAATCATTAGTAAATAAATTAAAATTGCACCAACGGTATAATGGTACTAAAATATATGGAGTAGGTCAACAAAGAGTTAGTCTACCAGGAACAATAGTAAAAAAAGTGATCAAACCACTGGACAAGCCAGTCCCTATAATCAGTACCATGGCAGTAGTCATGTACTCATTAACTGGAGATATTCCTTCACATCAATTAAACTGTATAGAGAAGTTGCGGTCATCAAATCTTATACTAGCAGATCAAGGTTTTGATCAGTCTAATGATGTGGATATAATTGTAGGCACGGATATTATCAATTATGTACTTGATGGTTCAAAAATTTCACTTGACATTCCAGGATTGTCAGCATATGGATCATGCTTCGGATACGTTATCATGGGAGCCATCACCAGCCAACCTACCATGGTCAAGGCAGATGCTAGTCACATCAGCCCCAGCTACTCAGTTCAAGACTACGGACTCATGGCAACACGACTCGAGGACGTGCTCGAGAGGTTTTGGAAGGTGGAAGAACCTCCATCACCACCAGCCATTCACCCGGAACACATGGAATGTGAAAGGTTGTATCATTCTACTACTAAACGTATGCCTGATGGGAAATACATGGTGCGCTTACCATTAATGTCAGAGCGACCAATCTTGGGAGAGTCAAAGGCTTTAGCTATTCAGCGATTTAAGTCACTGGAGCGAAAAATGGCTAGAGATTCAGTATTTGCAGCGAAATATAAGGATTCCATGAAAGAGTATATAACTCTTGGTCATATGTCAGAGTCATCATTTCAATTTGATTCAGAGCACTATGTCATACCACATCATGGTGTATTCAAACGTGCCATAGAAAAATTACGAGTAGTTTTTGATGGGAGTGGAAAAACTTCATCAGGAGTATCACTAAATCAATGTCTTTATTCTGGACCGCCACTTCAAAATGATATCACGAAAATATTATTAAATTTCAGACGCCATCAAGTCGTTTTCACTACAGACATCAAGATGATGTTCCGAATGACCTGGATTCATCCGGAGGACCGGAAATATCAGCTCATTTTGTGGAGAGATGACCCCTCACAGGAACTCAAGGTATTTACATTAAATACAAATAGTTATGGATTGCGCTCAAGTCCTTTCATTTCAATCAGAACACTACTTCAGTTAGCAGATGACTGGGAAGTCCATCACCCAAACTCAAGGGCATCAGCTACCATCAGACGAAACATATTTGTTGATGATATATTGACAGGTACAGATTCAATATCAGAGGCTCAATCATTGAAATCAGAGCTCATTGAACTCATGCAAGGTGCTGGTTATGAGCTAAGAAAATGGTCATCTAACTGTAGGGAATTATTACAAGACTTAGGATCATTGTGAGCAAGTTCACCAGTTTGATAATGAAGACAAGAGCTTTATCAAGGTTCTAGGGATTCAATGGAACCCAGTGTCAGATGTATTATCATATGAGGTCAATATACCTTTTGGGAATGCTATAACGAAACGAAATATACTCAGTACAATAGCAAGGCTATATGATCCATGCGGTTATTGTACACCGATCATATTCAGGTTCAAAGTTTTTCTTCAATCACTATTCACTGATGGGCTAGCTTGGGACGAACCTATTAGCCATCAACTTGATACTCAATGGACAATGCTCATTCAGGATATTGCTCATCTGTCTAGGTTACAGATACCAAGATGTGTGTCATTGCCAGATGCAACATACTCTCTTCATGGAATGGGGGATGGATCAGAGTTAGGGTATGGGGCTTGTGTATACCTAAGGTCAGAGGATTCATCATGTAATGTCATGGTCAGATTGATTATAGCTAAATCAAAGGTAGCACCTAGGAAAACCATGCAGACTATACCTAAGTTGGAACTTAGTGCTGCTCATTTGGTATTTAAATTGTTAAATCATGTAGCAGAGGCCTACAAGGATTCAATTCAAATCGATAGTATCCATGCTTGGTCAGATAGTACTATTGTATTGTCATGGTTAAATACTAAACCTCACATGCTTCAAACTTTCGAATGTAACAGAGTACAGGAGATACAGAATTCAAAATATCATATGGTATGGAGACATATTAGTTCACAGCTTAATTCAGCAGACTTAGCATCGCGAGGTATGTCAGCAAAGGACCTTATTGGATTAGACAAATGGTGGTCACCACACTGGTTATCACTCAAGGAGTCACAGTGGCCACAAACAACGGTTACTGTACCAGATAACCTACCAGGTTTCAAGAAGCTCATTCATACAACAACGCAAGTTGAATCATGGGAAGAACTATTATTATCACGAGTAAGTTCATACAGTAAGCTCGTCAATATTACTGCATATGTCTTAAGATTTTGTAAGAATATCAGATTGCCTAAGGAAGGGAGGAATCTCAATTCATATCTGTCATTGACAAAGGTGCAAGAAGCCACCAAACATTGGATAAAGACCGTCCAATCAGATTCCTATGAAGAGGAAATTAGATCATTGGAAAAGGGGAAACTCGCTTCAAGGAACATGAGGAAGTTGAGTGTATTTATTGATCAATACGGATTAGTAAGAGTCGGTGGACGTCTACGGAAGTCGGCGTTACCTTATGGAGCACGACATCCATATCTTATACCCAAGGATCATAAGTGGGGTCAGCTACTTATATAGCATTATCATCGGATATATTGTCATGCTGCAACGAATGAATTTATAGCTATTCTACGAAGAGAATACTGGATCACTTCAATCCGACGTCAGGTATCAAGGGTGATAAGAAATTGCATTGTTTGTTTCAGGTTTAATGTCTCATCACAGCCGCCATTCATGGCTGACTTACCAGCGGATCGCGTTACCGCTGCCAGACCCTTTTCTGGGGTTGCCACAGATTTCGGAGGACCATTTCTGGTCAAAAGCAGTTTATTAAGAAATGCTAAATCAGTTAAGGCTTATCTCTGGATGGATGGCGATTATCGAACCTTGCATATGACTTTAATTTTTACCCTCGTAAATTTGTCATTTTGTCATGTAATCCAGAGAGCATGCATTTTTGCAAGTATAAAAACATTGAAATTGTTATGTCTATATGTAAACCATTGCAACAAAGTTCCTTATCGCGCGATGCGAAAGAGGGCTAGACGGAATAAATTAAGACCAAAAGTTGTAACGACAATTTTTGCTATAGTCATTATTATATGTTCTATGCTATAGTTGTAAGCCGTGCGGCGTGCGCGTGTTTCTCTGTCTCTCTCGCTCTCTCTCTCATAGAAAGCAAGCCAGTTATTTTCATTTAAGTTAATATTAAGTTTATATTACATTATACACCGTGTCCCAAAATTCAACGATAAGCCGGCATCGGTGCATGGACCTACTCATGACTACTCGGGAAAAAATAAAAAAAAAATTATAACTCTTTTTTTTTTTAATTACAGAGACTTTTATAAAATTGCGCCAACTTTTAATAAAACTTGCCATGGTAGTGTCCATACTTTTTTTTTAAACCCAGACTATAGAAAGTGCATAGAATGTTAAAATCTATGAAAATTATAAGAAAAAAATTTTTTTTTACTGATTTTTGTAAAATAACTACAGACTTTCTGTAATTTTAAAGGATTGTGGTAGATAGCCGTCCTTCTTAGGTTGCTAATGCACAAAAAATATCAAAAATATGTCAAAAATTGTGGTCATGGTAGTTGAAAATAGCATAATGGGTATCGAATATCGATGAAATTTATAAAAGTCTCTGTTATTAATAAAAAAAAACAGTTATAATTTTTTTTTTTTTCCGAGGAGTCATGAGTAGGTCCATGCACCGATGCCGGCTTATCGTTGAATTTTGGGACACGGTGTATATATATATATTTTTATAATAAAAAAAAAACTTAAAAAAAAAATTACTAATCCTTTACTAATTAATCGAAAGGAACTTCGTTCCATCCGGGTGTCCCTTGACACCTCTCACGTTTTTTTATGCTTTAATATGTTCGTCTAAGGTATATTTCTATAGGCCTGTGTTATTATCATGGTAAGTTGCCTAAAATAAATGGTTTATTATTATTATTGAATTACCAGTCACTTGCACATTATAATTGTATGTGGTGTGGTAGTACGAAGTAATGATTGTCGGTGCCATTTTAGATTCGTTTGTTTATTAAACCAGATTATACACATATCAGGGGCTATATCTCTTAGCTATTGAACGGCGTTAACGCAACTTATTATTATTTTTTTATGCCTGATAGGTTAGCCTTTGACCACTATCTCACCTGATGGTAAGTGATGATGTGGGCGAAGATGTTGTTCAGGCTAACCTAGAAGTACTGGCTCTCAAGGACAGCTGCCGGAACTCACCGTTAGGTGCTTGGCGATAGACTTTCTACTTGAGGGTGGTAGCTAGCCAGGCATTTTGCGAATGCCCTACCACCATGCAAATAATTGTAGTTTTTGACATTATCCGTAGTCAGCCCGCTATTTAAGTTCGATCGCAAGTCAGTGGCTTGCTATCAATAGTTTTTGACATATTTGGTATGCTGTAAGCTATTTTCTACCGACTTCAAAAAAAGGAGGAGGTACTCAATTCGTCAGTTTTTTTTTTTTTTTTTTTTTTATGTTTGTTACCGCATAACTTCTGACTGGGTGAATTGATTTTGATAATTCTTTTTTTATTTAAAAGCTGATGCTTGCAGTGTGGTCCCATTTAAATTTCATCAAAATCGGTTTAGCCGTTTTTGAGTTACACTTCAAAAACTGAAAAGTGTTTTCCTGTCTTGATAATATAGTAAATGTTTGTTACCTTAGAACTTTTGACCGGGTGAACCGATTTTGATAACTCTTTTTTTATTTGAAAGCTGAGGCTTACCGTGTGGTCCCATTTAAATTTCATCAAAATTGGTTGAGCAATTTTTGAGTAACACCAATAACTGAAAAGTATTTTCGTATTATGATGAATTCTCATCGAAGCTCAAATTTGGTGGTAACACAGTAATATTTCCTCAACGGTATAAGAAATATATTTTTTTGGATAGGAAGATAAAACGTGTTTTGTGCTACAAATAAAAATAACTAGTCTTTTTTATATCTGAATGGTAAGCCTAACCACAATCTCACCTAATGTTAAGTGATGATGTGGTCGAAGGTGTTAACAGGCTTAACCAAGAATTACTGGCTCTCAAAAACAGGTGCCAGAATACACCTTTAGGTGCTTGGTGACAGATTTTCTACTTTAGGGTTGTCGCTAGCCAGGCGGGAATTCGCGAAATGCCCTTCCACCATGTGGTGAAGCTCAAGCCCGCGGCGGGTTTCGAACCATGGACATGCTGCGCGGTAGTCCATAGCCAATGCCACTGAGCTATCACTAATTTACAATAAATGTTATTTTATGTGTTAATCATACCAAAAATTAGGACGAATGACCATTTTTTATCGTATTCGTATCGCACTTCCCGTTGCAGTAAAACATTTTCTTACTGCTTTAACAAATTTCTTTTCAAACACTGAGTTCGATTAATTCGAACGTCAGTCTTATTCCGGTATCGTAGAAGTAAGTTAAGTGGCTCATCATGCCGTGATTAAAAAAGGTAAATTTATATTTATACATCGGTATACCGATAATACAATACAATGCATGAAAATGTTGTCAACATTTTCATGCATAACAAAATTACAGTGAAGTTCTTATATTATCTCACCTACATTAATAATGTTTATAATAAAAAGATTTCACTGAAATTGTGAGGCTATAATTAACGTATATACATTTCGTATTATAACTGAACTTAAGACCAAACTGTTGATTTATGTATTTACCTTTTGAATTATGAAAACAAATTAAAGTTGTTATTTCATGAATATTTGGTCTCATAAATAGTATTAAATTGTGCGAAAATAATAACTATAAAATAACTGAATCACTTTCGTGGATCACCGCTTCACTTTCATGGCATCTCAAACTTCAAAATTATTTTTATTCCGAGAGACAACCAGGATTGGATTAATTTACATATGAATTTACTCATACTATCAAGCTCGATAAGTGTTTTACAAAACTATTTCAAATAAGCAAAAACTAAAATTGTCTATGAAGGTGATGATGGGAATCGCTGCGATGAGAATTAGTCATATAGTCAATGACAGTAAATGACAATCGATCCCATAAGTAGGGGACCAAATATAATGACCACCATAAAATGCTTGGATACTCTTAATTGTTTTACCAAAAATTTTAATCGAGCACCAAATGTAGTAAATGGTCACTAAATCTCAAAGCCATGTTTAGGTGTGACAACGAGCAAAGCGAGGAGGAGCGTTAGGTTACTTATGACCACAACAATGCGCGAGCCGAGCGAGCGTAGCGAGCGTGCCGCGGCAGCGGCCGGCGATGCGCCAGAAGAATTACAGCAAATTTAATTTTGGTGATCATTTACTACTTTTGGTGATTGTTAAATATATAAGGGATCCTGTGGTACTCGTTATAAATGAAAGTTGTACAATTAAAATGCGTATTAAATTAGTGCACTTTCGTTTAATTGTATATTAATTAGGAATTTTTTATCAATACCACACCGATATTATCTAAAGTTGAAAAGGGAAGAGGCAGAGTTGCCCTATATATTAATTAACATAGGTTCATACAAATGTTGCTAGTAAAATAAGGTTCGATTAAGTACAACTTAAATCGATTCTAAGATAAATGTTTTACATTAATTATATGGTCATTTTGTATTGAACATAATTGGGGCCCAACAAAATACAATTTACTCTAAAGGTAGTGGACATAAACGATTTATTGACCTCCTATATATTTTGTTATTCATTTTTATATCGGCCACTCTTACTTTACCATCGCTACCTGGATAAGTTTTTACAATACGAGCCATTGGCCAATCTAGTGGAGTGGTGTTGAGATTTTTTACAATGACTAAATCACCCTCTTTCAAATTTGGTTGTAAATATTTCCATTTAGGACGGCTTTGAAGCTGAGTTAGGTAGTCATTGGACCATAACTTCCAAAAATCTTGTTTGAGCTTTGTACAAAGATTCCAAAACTTTAAGCGATTAACTGATACTTCTGTTAAATCTACCTCTGGAAAGCTAGTCAGAGCCGTTCCAATTAGAAAGTGTCCAGGAGTTAGATATTGACAATCAATAGAATTAGTAGCAAGTAGAGGCCTGGAGTTCAATACTCCTTCAATTTGTACAATCACTGTATTTAACTCTTCATAGGTTAAACAAAGATTTCCTAATACCTTTTTTAAGTGAGTCTTAAGGCTCTTCACACTACTTTCCCACAATCCTCCAAACTCTGGAGAGTAGCTGGGAATGAATTTAAATTTTATATAATTTTGACTGCAAAAGTTATCAATAGCATCTCTATGAAGTTTGGAAGTTTGTAGATTATACAATTCTTTCATTATGTTTGACGCTCCTTTGAAAGTTTTAGCGTTATCACAAAATATATTTGTGGGCATGCCACGTCTCGATATGAAGCGCTTGAGACATGCTAAGAAGGCCTCAGTAGTAAGATCTGAAATAAGCTCAACATGGATGGCTTTTACGGCAAAGCAAACAAAGACTGCTATGTAGCATTTTGTAATCATAGGCTTTCTAATACGAGCTACCTTCATATTAAAGGCGCCACAAAAGTCAATGCCGACATACTGAAAAGGCCTGGATGCTGTTATACGTTCCTTCGGGAGAGAACCCATCAACTGTTTGGCAGCCTCAGCTTTCATACGAAAACACTTGATGCATTTCCGTACCACTTTCTTGACTTCTCTAACGCCACTAACTAACAAGTACCTTTGAGATAAAGAACTTAATACCAACTTAGGTCCAGCATGCAAGAGCCTTAAATGTTCTCTCTCTATCAACATACTTGTAATGTGAGAGTTTTTTGGAAGAATAGCAGGATGCTTTTTATCAAATGGCATCTGTGTGGCATTTTGAAGCCGCCCACCAGTGCGCAGGACATGCATTTTATCTAAAAATGGATTGAGGTTTCCTATTCCTGTTTTTATATTTTTGCCAGCAAGGAGTAAGTGTATCTCTTTAGAAAAATAATCATTTTGTGTGCAACGAACAATAATAGACATTGAGTTACATAGTTCCATAGGAGTAAGGCTACTACTGTCTGTTATTTTATTTTGATTTCTTGAACAGTTGTTATAAAATCTATAAATATATCCAATCACTTTTTGTAATTTGTTAATATTTGAATATTTTTCAAATAATTGTGCTGTGAAGGATGGCTCTACATTTACTATGTTGCACTGCATAATATTTTCATCAATTGATTCTGTGTCTGTAGACAAAACAGATATTTTAAATTTCTCAAAATTATCATGTGCATGATAGCAATCTAGCAGATATGATGGTCCATGCCACCACAATGAGTGCTGCTGCAATTGATGTGGCATTATACCTCTTGACAATATATCTGAAGGATTATTTTCAGTTTTAACAAATCCCCAATTGGCCTGATTGGTAAGCTCTACAATTTGTTTGACTCTATTATTAGCATATAGATTTGACTTCACATTGCCAGATTTGATCCAAGCTAATACAATTTGTGAGTCACTATATAAAAACTGCTTTAACTGAGGAAACCTACCCTTCAGAACCCGACTAACTCTATGTGCCAACTGTGCCAAAAGAAGTGCACTATTAAGTTCAAGCTTGGGGATTGTTAGACTTTTGTTCAATGGTGCAACACGGGATTTAGAACAAAGCAAGTCTGATTGAACTGTGCCATCTGTTTTTATAATTCTTAAGTAAAGGCAACATCCTAATGCTTTAATGGATGCATCCGCATAGCCCACCAGCTCTACAGATGAGATATCATTTCTATTAACACACCTGTTGATTGTTAGTTTTCCCTGTTGACGCCTTGCATGTGTGTTGTAATACGTCTGGTACTCCCACTCACACACATGCATACCGACTAACCTGAACGGCGCTACGAGCTCTCAAGCAACTCACTTCTCGCAGGACATCAGACAAGCGACACGCAACGAAAGTTTTTTATGTACTCAGAAATTATTTTGTCAAGCTTCCTATCATTAAACTGTTAATACAATACAGCAAGTGTCATTTACAACCACAAGATCCACCGCCTTCAGCTACAGTACCCTGTCTCAACAATTGTTCCTAACGAGACGGATTTCTATGAAACCAGCGGCTGCATTTCTGACACGGGAAATACTGTGAAGGCGACTCGGAGCGGCCATTACGTGGATCGTGTTACTACGTCATTGTGGCTGGCAAGATAATTCCATACAATTATTGGAGCGCAGAAAGAAGATCGAAGAAGTATTATTTATCCAGTGGATTAACGGAAAACTTACCTGTTTGAAAGGAAAATCAAATGGCATAAAATATTGTCGAGGGCTCGACGTGTGTAGTGTAAGAACCTGGAAAGATAGCATAACTGTAAGTTCGTTCCAATTTATCCTCACCTGCTAATAGCTAATCATTCTCTTTACATACAAAGATATCTATTATTTCTTCGCATTAAGCATTAAGTTCTTTCTGCCAAACGCATTAATCACAAACCGTGCCATAAGTCAATCGCACTCCTTGCTTCTGGATACTGCAGGAAGTCATCATTGCAATAAATATCTATGCATTATCAGATCTATCAACTGTTTCCTACCAAAACCTTTGAAAACTTTGCTGAATTCTATTCTTACCTTTGCAATTTGTAATCAATGAGTCTAACATACGTACATGTACCGAGTACCTATCTTTAGTTCATTCAGGCCTCAGTAATTTTGGATGCCCGTGATTGTGTAAGGATAATATTCATTTCTTAGCTTAATCGCATTCTATTTCGCATTCCAGTGTAAGCTGGGGTCACGCGATAGACGCGTGATTACCTCTGCATGCCGGCCGCATCTCGCCACACGTCAGCTATCGGCCGCTGCGTCAGCGCACCGTGCTTCGTTCGCTTTGTTATCACTGCATTTTTGTGCCACGCGGGCGCTCAGCACTCCGTAATATAAAATTTACGTATCATTTCAGTTTTAGTCTATCACTATCAGCTATTCTTTTTTCCTCTTACTTTCATTGCATAGCAACCTAATTAAACGTTTATTTCAGCGTCAATAAAGTCAATCATTGAAATAAAGTCCACAATCATGGAGTTTAAATCATTAATCAAAAAGCGTGCAAGCTATAAGGCTAAACTCACACAGTTTAAAGCATATTTAGACGTAATTCAGAGTTGTAATTCTTTAAGCACATTACAAATCAATGAACTAAATATACGATTAGCTAAAATCGAAGTACTTTATACAGATTTTGACTGCGCACAAACTGACATAGAAAATGTGTGTGAAATTCCAGCTGATCAATACATGGAGCGAGAAACGTTCGAGACACAGTACTTCAGCACGATCGCGGCTGCCCGCGAGGTGATGAGCAAGCAGGAGACCTCTGCGGACTTCGGATCGGCTGCAGGTTCTGGTACTGTGCCTGGAAATAGAGGTGGGCCCAAACTAAAACTACCTACTATCAATTTGCCCGTTTTTGCGGGTCAGTATCATGACTGGCTGGAATTCCGGGATACATACATGTCTCTCATACACTCAGACGACACAATACCGAAAATTAGCAAGTTTCATTATTTACGCGCTGCTTTAAAGGATTCTGCTGCCTTAGTCATTCGATGTCTCGACTTTTCAGTTGAAAATTATGATGTTGCTTGGAACTTACTGTGCGATCGCTATAATAATAACCGTCTTCTTGTCAACAATCACGTTCAGGCTATTTTTAATATTGAACCCTTAGCAAAGGAATCCTCTAAGGCTCTGCGTAATCTCATTGACACAATCAATCGTAACTTGAGAGCATTAAAAACACTAAACTTGCCCACTGACGGTTGGGATGTGCTTATCATACATATAGTCGCTAATAAATTGGACGCAGTAACAAACCGTGAATGGGAAACATATCGTAATTCAATAAATGAGTTGCCTACCCTTGCAGACTTAAATAGATTTCTCACAAACCGTGCTGATCTATTAGAGACTATGGAAGAAGCGCATATCAGCGCACGACGTAGGCACAGTGACGTCACGCACGTTAGGCAAAAATCGTTCACAGTTAACTCACAATCACCGACCTCAAAGACATCATACTCTTGTCCGTTATGCAAAAATAGCCATGCTATCTATAATTGCATGAAATTCAAATCGCTCCCTATTGAAACTCGTATTCAAAAGGTGAAATTCCTTAAGCTATGCCTAAACTGTCTAAGGCAAGGACACACCGCAAATAAATGCAAATTAGGATCATGCCGTCTTTGTAATAAATCTCACAACACATTGCTTCATATCGTTGAGTCATCTAGCCCATCAAATCAAACACAATCTGACATATTGAAACATACCATGGATCTGTCACAGCCTGTTTCGGGAACCAGTAGCGTCTCGCTTTGTGCCACGCCGTCTGAAACCGCCACTGTTCGGCTGAGCAGTACAAGCCGTTACCAGTGGGAGAAAGTGCGGGGGGTATATCCATAGGCTGGTGAAAGTATGTAAAGAGCGGAATAAGTAAATGAACACAATGAAGAAGCTGCACAGTGGTACCTGGAATTCGTCTGTTATCCTCGTCTTCACGGGTCCTCCTGGTTGTAGCCTCTGGCCAGAGCTTCCTCACGTGCTTCACTATATTTCTTCGATTTGTGTACTATAATACGATCACAATGCGCGGCGCGGGTAAGAGTATATAGTGCTGGTGGTATCTTCACCAAGCAACTACGTATGCGGTGAGAACGGAGCGTAAATCCAGACTGTCGTCCTTGACGAATGACGACCAGTATTATTACTGTGCAGCGAAATATATATATAAAATGTGGGTAGGTGTGAGAAAAAGTTACCTATGAAATAATGCCTCAAGCGGCGCTTACATTGCCCCCGGCCTTAAAACCATCGGTTTTAAAAGAAAAGTAAGAGAAGCGGCGCGGGGGCATTAAATAAAGTTACTGAGAAGGTAATGGGCAAAGACGCACGACTGGTCTTTTGTAAACACCAGTAGCGGTTTTTACCAATGCTACTCGACAGATATTATCTTCACCATAATATACAGCGACAACAACACCCAGTGGCCAATGAAGTGGAGGTGTATTGTCAGTAAGTATAACAACCACAGTTCCTATTTCAATTGGATTAGTATTGGTATTCCATTTTTCTCTAGATTGAAGCTGATGTAAATATTCATGCTTCCAGCGCTTAGCAAATGACGTCACCATCTGATCGAGCAACTTATAGCGGCGTAACAGATATTTTGCATCTGTTTCGTTATATTGAGGTAAGTGTTTAAGGGAGTGGACATCAGAAAATGAGCTGGGGTTAAAGCACTGAGCTCAGATGGATCTTCACTCAGTGGTGTTAGCGGTCGTGAATTTATTACACATTCTATTTGCGTGGTAACAGTTAACAATTCCTCGTAGGTAAGAAGTTGTGAACCGACCACCCTGTATAAGTGATTTTTAAATGCCTTAACGAAAGTTTCATAGTGACCACCAAAATGTGGGCTACGAGGTGGGCCAAATTTCCACAAAATTCTATTGTTTGTAAGTTCATTTGCGAAAGCGTTTTTATATGTGTCAGAATTTACAAAATTTTGAACGTCCGATAGCGACTTTGATGCGCATTGGAATGTCCCTGCATTATCAGAGTACATGCAAAAAATTGCGCCTCGTCGCGATATGAAGCGTTTAAAAGCGGATATAAAGGAATTCGTAGTCAGATCAGTAGTTATTTCCACGTGGACACCGCGGGTCACTAAACATACGTATATGCATAGATATGATTTTATTGAACGAACTCCACGTTTCCTATAGGGTACAATCGCAATCGGTCCCGCAAAATCCGTTGCGGTGTGGAAAAACGCTTTACTGTCATTCACACGACACGCGGGTAAATCTCCCATTAAAGGAAAAGATTGTTTAGGTTTAGCCCTAAAACAAAAGTTGCATTTATGCGTAATTTGTCGAACAATATTACGGCAAGATATGATCCAATACCTTTGTCGCAGTATAGACATGAGTGCTAGCGGTCCGGTATGACAATGTTTGCGGTGATAATATGTCACTAATAACTCCATGACACGATCTTTACGGGGTAATAGTATGGGATGTTGTTGTTCGTAAGAAAGATCCGAATGGCGAAGACGGCCACCGACACGGATTAAACCACATCCATCAAGAAATGGAGTTAATTTATTAATCGCATTGGAACATTGTTTATTAGCGGTTAATTTCTTTATTTCGTCAGAAAAGTAAAACGATTGAACAGCCTTTAAAAGTTGAATTTCTGCGTGATTTAAGTCTCCAGCTGTTATATAATCAGAACGCATTATTTTTTTTATAAAGCGGTATACGTAGACAATTGCGTTTAATAGTTTTCTCCATGTTGAAACCCGAAGCGATAACGCCAACAATGGATGAGGTTCGTCGTTATCAGTAGCAGCAGCTAGCGATAGGACTTTAGTCTCAGGTAAATTGTCAGTTACCGAAACATCGTTTATAGATGTAATCGGCCACTCCTCAATCCCATACTGCAACCAATTTGGGCCGGAGAACCAAACCGGATGAGCGATGAATTGGGCAGGCGTTAATCCGCGTGATAAGCAATCGCTAGGGTTTTCTTTTCCCGGAACATGGAAAAAGCATTTAGCGGGTAAGTTTGATATAATTTTAGTAATGCGCGTCGCTACAAACGTTTTAAAGCGGTGCGGTGATGAATGCACCCAATGTAGGGTGACCATCGAATCGGTAAAACAATAGACATTAGCTATAGGATGACGCAAGGAATAGGTATCAATTACACGGCGGACGAGATTGGACATTAATAAGGCAGCACATATTTCGAGTCTGGCTACTGAAACAGTCTTTAGAGGACTCACCTTTGATTTTGCGCATACAAGCGATATTATGGGTTTCGGTCTATTAGGGCTCTCGATCTTAACATAAACTGTACACCCGTATCCCTTTTCGCTGGCATCGGAGAAAGATATAATGGATACCTTATTGTCGGGTGTTACACCTAGATGACGTTTAAAGCGGAGATCCCTGAGCAGCGGCAATTCGCGTATGTACCTCTCCCAACAATCTATGATTTCTTGCGGCGGGTTGTCATCCCAGTCTAGTTTTAAAACGTGTAAGCGTTGAAGAATTAATTTAGCGTGAAGTATGACTGGTGCAATAAGTCCGAGAATATCAAATTGACGTGCAATAACAGATAAAATATTGCGTTTACTGCACGATCTCTCATTTAAAGTCACTGTGAAATAGAATTCATCAGTTATGGGTGACCACTGAAGGCCAAGAACCTTCAGGGCCTGCGTGGATCCATCAAATTGAATATGCGTATCATAGCGGTGTGATTCTGGTAACGAATCAAGTAATTCGCGGCAGTTACTGGACCATTTTACGAGATCAAAGCCGCCGGCCTTAAACATTCCCATCAGTTCATCCTTGAGCTGGTGAGAATCTTCGATGGTAGGTACTGAGTAACATAAATCGTCTGTGTAACAATGATGACTGGCGACGTAAGCGGCGCGGGGAAAAGACGAGCGTTCGTCTTCACATAATTTGCGAACAACTCTCATAGCGAGATAAGGGCTACTACGGTTTCCAAAACATACCCGGTTGAAAACATATGTGACTAACGGTGAAACATTGTCGAAGCGGTATAAAAACTTCTGGTATTTTCTATGTTCGTCAGTTACTAAAATTTGCAAAAACATTTGCTTCAAATCACACGTGAACGCGATTTCAAATAAACGGAAGTCAAGCAATATTAAAAACAAATCATTTTGCAAATTTACGCCCGAGTGTAATGTATCATTGAGCGAAACGTTAGTATCAGTTTTAGCACTCGCATCCATAACCATACGAACTTTAGTAGTAGCTTTATCAGCGCGCACAACAGCGTGGTGCGGTATATAATAGCCTTCAGACCGATTGTCGTCAGGTAGCGGTGATATATAGTCTTT
This sequence comes from Plagodis pulveraria, assembly GCA_963890685.1. Lineage (NCBI taxonomy): Eukaryota > Metazoa > Arthropoda > Insecta > Lepidoptera > Geometridae > Plagodis > Plagodis pulveraria. The sequence goes on along the minus strand of OY982951.1, from coordinate 35,244,974 downwards.
CGATAGGTATTCACGAATTATTTCGTTATATTCCATGCGAAAGTCCGGGCAGGAATCGAACCTGCGCTCGAACGATAAGAAGCGTTTTTTAGCGGTTTGATAAGAGTCTCCTAATATACTAGGATCGCGGGCAAAGGGTAAAGCGACCGTATAACGGCCAGTGCTATCGCGGGAAACATTTTTATTAAATATTTCTTCGCATTCGCGGTCGGCTGGACTATAGGCAGGTTCACATGACACCTCTTCAAGTTGCCAGAATTTGTTAATATTGCGTCAATAGTCGGTTCTGGTTCCACAAAAGAACACATAGAAATCGCTATGTTATTATTTGTACTAAGCGTAGGTGAATTTCCGATAAGCATGTATCCAAATATAGTTTCAAACCCGGTTGGAGTACCTGGCGGTCCCGTTATTCGCCCAGACAATAAAATGTTACCAAACAGCTGAGCGCCGATAAGAATGTCTATATTTCCCGGTTCATTATATTGCCGGTCTGCGAGAATGACATGTCGTAGATGCGTAAGCGCAGCTATATCTATAGGTACCGTCGGTAGCTTATCAGTGATGCGATCAATAATGCAGGCATCGAGCGAAAGCGAGACATTGTTGTCTATTTGTGAAAATATGATTAAGTTGGTAGCACCTTTAATAGGGCTAGGTGAGGAACCGATTCCTTTAACGATGGCGCGAGAAACCTTATTATATCTAAGATTTAATTTATTACAACATTCAGCGGTTATAAAGTTGCTTTGTGACCCTGGGTCAACTAAAGCTCGGACAGTTTGTACGCGATTATTAGCATCGAGAACATTAACTTGTATCGTGCCTAACAAACAAGTTGTGTTTGATCTGTCTACAGAGATAAGACATGACGTGTCCGAATCCCGTTGTTTAGCAGACGGCTGCAGCGGCCCGTCAAGGCATGCGGTCTGTAACGCGGGTCCCTGTGACGTAATCTGTTTACGACAAATTAAAGAATGATGCCGATTATTACAATGACGACAGCTATGAACAGATTTGCAAGCAGAGTTACTGTGCGATGTACTGAGGCAGTTTGTGCATGCCTTATTTTCTTTAAGGTAATTGAATCGGTCGATTACAGACATTTTTAAAAATTGCGGACATTTATATAAGTTAAAATGGTCAGTTTGATTACAGCACACACAATGTGTATTTGCAGTTACGAATGCGTTTGTAGATTTTTGCGGTAGTTTAATTTGTGGTTCGTTATAATTACGTTTACCCGAAGGACCTGCGGTGCGTTCTAGAATTTTCGTTTGTTCTCGAAGATATGTAATGAAATCATCAAATGACGGCATTGAACTAGTCCGCATATGCATTTCAAACGACTTCGCGGTTTCTGAATCTATCTTCTTTAGCGAAAGATAAAGCAGCATAAAGTCTGATAAATCATCAATTTTGAGCGCCTTTAAGCAAGCGACTGCGGAACAAAACTTATCTAAAAACGTATCTAAATTTTTAGAAGTTGCTGTATTAAACGATTTAAATTCTATTATCTGATCTAAATACGAGGTAGCCAAACTGCGTTTATCCTCATATTTGTTAACCAACGTTTGCCATATTATGTTGTAGTTCTCTGCGTTCGGTGCGACTCCGGTACAAACGGAAAGTGCCCGACCTGATAGTTTTCCTAACAAATATTGCAGTCGTTCATTGTCGGTCAAATCAGGGTGCTCATGTACAGATTTTTGGAATGATTGATAGAAAATAGGCCATTTTGTTGGTTCACCTGAAAAGCTGACTAACTCGAGTTTCGGCAACTTTAATATACAAATAAACACAATCCTACATTAACCGAGACTAAGTTCGGATGGCTAATATCCGGGCCTGTACAAGCATTACATAACAATACTACAGTCCACTGCAATCATTCCTTTACAAATTACGATGATCAGCTTCAAGATCAATTGACCCAGTTCTTTGACCTAGAAACAGTCTCAGCCCGCAAACCTATTTCCAACGAGGAAGAAGAATGCGAGCTCAACTTTTTACAAACTACCACCCGCGAAGAAGATGGTATATTTGTCGTTACAATACCACTAAAGGAATCCCCTGAGGTGTTAGGTGATACATATTTACAAGCACTATCTAGATTTATTACTTTAGAGCGTAGATTCAATCGCGACCCTTCATTTAAAGCTCTATACACTGCCTTCATTAAGGAATACATTGCGCTAGGTCACATGACAGAAAACAAAACACCAGAGAAGGATACATATAGATACATCATGCCTCATCACGGCGTTTTACGCGAAACGAGTTTATCAACGAAACTGCGAGTCGTTTTTGAAGCATCAGCACGGAGTTCAACCAACTCCCCTTCATTTAATGAAATTCAAAAGATTGGCCCTACCTTGCAGAATGATCTCATTACTATTTTAATAAAATTTCGCCAACATAGATATGTTGTTACTGCTGATGTGGAAAAAATGTATCGCATGGTCAACGTCAACGAAGGTCAACGTATGTTACAACAGATTCTATGGCGTTTTGAACAAAACGAAGAGCTTAAACAGTATAAGTTAAATACTGTGTGTTATGGAACTGCTGCCGCGCAATTTCTCGCTACCAGATGTCTAATTCAGCTGGGAAGGGAATGCACAAAGAAGCCCGTTTCTGACGCGATACTTCAAGGCTTTTATGTCGACGACTTCACCTTCGGGCACGACAACCCTGCCCAGCTGATAGATATCTGCAAGGATGTTATAAGCCAGCTAGCCAGTGGCCAGTTTCACTTAAGAAAATGGCACTCAAACAGTCACCACATTTTACAAAAAATCATAGGCGAAAACAACCACGACCAATTGTTAAACTTAAGCAATCACGAATATGCAAAAACGTTAGGATTACATTGGGCATGTCAAGAAGATAAATTATTATTTTCAGTCAGCACTACACTACACGAACACACAACAAAGCGTACAATCCTGTCAACTATTGCGCAGGTGTTTGATCCCCTTGGCCTAATAGGGCCCTGCATCTTACAAGCAAAAATAATATTGCAGAAATTATGGGCATCAAAAATAGCATGGGATGTACCTGTTCCATCCGACATTCAAGAATCTTGGTGCAAGTTCATCTCGTCTTTAGCGAGTGTTTCCAATATTAAAATACCTAGACGTATCATTTGTGACAATCCGATAATATGTGAAATTCATACATTTAGTGATTCATCTACTCTCGCCTATAGTTCAAATGTATATATAAGATCAATCGACAAACATAATAATACTTCGGTACAACTGGTGACGGCAAAGAGTCGTGTGGCCCCTCTCAAGCCCATGACTGTGCCGCGATTGGAGCTCTGCGGTGCTCTGCTAGCAGCCCGTCTGGCTGACAAGGTCAAATCATCATTAGGTATGGAAACGACTCGATCAGTATATTGGTGCGACTCAACCATTGTCCTTGGATGGATCAAGTCACCTAAAGCTCACCTACTAAAAACGTTCGTTTACAATCGAATTCATGAAATCAATACTCTTACTGACCCTTGTGCTTGGAAATTTGTGCCAACCCAGTGTAACCCTAGTGATATAGGAACCAGAGGCGCAGACACAAAACAACTAGAAGCAAACCGTCAATGGTGGTCAGGCCCGGCATTCTTATTGAAACCCGAAACCGAGTGGCCTGTTCAACCAGCACCGCATTTACAAGACAGTCAACTGCCAGAATTTAAAGTTCAAACTCTCGTGACGATATCAGAGCCACAGCCGAATGAATTTATTATTAGATTTTCTGAATTTGGTAAGCTACAGCGGGTCACGGCCTATATACAAAGGTTTGCGCATAATTGCCGCTACCCACAATCTAAAAACACTGGTTTCCTAACATTGCACGAATTAAATAGTTCATCAATCACTCTTTGTAAAATATCACAGCAGGAAACATTTGCGTACGAATATAAGCTGCTGAAGAACAATAAACAACTCCCTTCAAAGAATAAGTTGCTGAATTTAACCCCTTTTTTGGATACTGATGGTTTGATAAGAGTAGGTGGTAGATTAGTAAATTCTCATTACGACTATGACACTAAACATCCAATCTTACTACACGCTTCTCATCATCTAACTACACTTATCTTTACCCATCATCACAAATTACTTATGCACGCAGCCCCTCAGTTATTGCTTACCAGTATTCGTCATAAGTTTTGGCCTCTGAATGGTAGAAACTTGTCACGAAAAACTGTTCGTAACTGTATCACATGCTGTAGGTTTTCAGGAAGAGTAAAACAACCAATCATGGGCCACCTTCCTGAAACACGATTCCATACTGAATACCCATACATAAATACAGCCATTGACTACTGTGGTCCAGTAATGATACTGAACCGCAAGGGCAGAGGTAGTAATCTAATTAAGGCATACTTATGCATTTTGCCTGCATGGCCGTGAAAGCAGTACATATAGAACTTGTAACCGATCTGAGCGCTGAAACCTTTTTAGCTGCCTTAAGCAGGTTCATTGCCCGCAGAAAACAGAATTGTCCGAGAAGATGTTAGCGCAAAACCAGCTAACATCTTCTCGGACAATGGCACATGTTTCGTAGGCGCTTGTAATGAATTAGCTCGTTTTCTAAGGTCGAATGCAGAGTATATCGGTTCTTACGCGTCAAATTTGTCTATTAATTTCAAATTTTCACCAGCATACAGTCCTCATTTTAATGCACTAGCTGAGAGTGCGGTAAAATCAGTAAAGTATCTTTTAAAACGGATTCTATCATATGCTAACCTTAATTACGAAGAAATGAATACGGTTCTTACCCAAATCGAGGCTATCCTAAACTCAAGACCTCTTACCCCTTTATCCACCGATCCATCAGACCTGGCAGCCTTAACGCCGTCACACTTTCTCATTGGACGAACCTTAACAGTTTTACCTTCTCCTCCAGCACAAGAGCCCAAAAAGCTAAGCACATTCTCGAGATATATGAGAATTCAACAGTTGAAAGCCCATTTCTGGGACCGCTTTTATAAGGAATACATTTCAGAATTACAGAAAAAACGGAAATGGTTTCGAGATGGCGGAACCCTGCAACTAGGAGAAATGGTACTTGTTAAAGACGATCGCGTACCCCCTAATAAATGGTTGCTCGGGCGAGTGACCTGCCTATTTCCTGGCAGCGATGGCGTATCTAGAGTAGCGGACGTACGGACAACTTCAGGGACCCTCCGGCGTGCCTTTAACCGCTTATGCCCACTACCAATCGAGCAATCTAAAGTGTCTCAAGCCCAGTTCCAGCTCGACGCACCTGCAAACACTCCTGATGATGAGGAGCATGAATCCACTCTCGGGGTGGCAATATGTTGACGCCTTGCATGTGTGTTGTAATACGTCTGGTACTCCCACTCACACACATGCATACCGACTAACCTGAACGGCGCTACGAGCTCTCAAGCAACTCACTTCTCGCAGGACATCAGACAAGCGACACGCAACGAAAGTTTTTTATGTACTCAGAAATTATTTTGTCAAGCTTCCTATCATTAAACTGTTAATACAATACAGCAAGTGTCATTTACAACCACAAGATCCACCGCCTTCAGCTACAGTACCCTGTCTCAACATTCCCATTAATTTTAATTTACTTATGAAATTGTTCCAGTATGATAACTGATCTTCGGGTACTATAGCGTCCCATCCTATTTGCAAAGACCATAGCTCTTGCATATAAATTTTAGCTACTACTATGATCGGGCCTACTAATCCTAGAGGGTCAAACATTTTCCCTATAAAACTCAGTATTTTTCTTTTAGTATTTAAATTATGCTCCTCATCAATATTTGGGCATGAAAATGTAAATGTATCTGTGTATACATCATACATCAATCCTAAAGTTTTAACTAAATTGGTTCCACTCATGTCTATATTTTCAAAATACTTTAGCTCATCTGGAATATCACTCAACAAATCAGGAGAGTTTGAGCACCACTTGTGTAAAGAAAAGCTACCTAATTTGAGAAGCTCTATCAACTGGTTTTTTAATTTATGCAACTGCTCTATAGTATCTGTTCCACAGAGGATATCATCAACATAAGTATTATTTTTTATTATATGAGCAGCAAGTGGAAATTCATTTCTATATCGTTCAGCTAATTCAAGAAGACATCGTGTGGCCAAGAAATTAGAAGCTTTAAGTCCATATGTCACTGTCAGCAGCTGTAAACAGGTGATGGGCTTTCTGTGATCATCCCGCCAGAGAATATTTTGAAGACAGGTTTGGTGGTTATTAATATACACCTGACGGAACATTTTTTGAATGTCACATATCAGAGTGAATAGATAAGTTCTGAATAAAATCAATATATCAAACAGCTCACTCTGTACTACAGGCCCATTCAGCATGACGTCATTGAGAGCCACCTGGTTCCGTGATTTCATGCCTCCGTCAAAGACTACACGGACCCTAGTTGTCTTACTTGCCTCGTTTACAACCGCATGATGTGCTAGAAAGTAGACAGGGTCATTATAAACATCATATTTTGCTACATCAACTATCCTAGCATGTCCCAACTCTACATATTGATCTATAAACAATTTATACTGCTCTAACAACTCAGGATCTTTATGAAATCTTTTTTCTAACATTAAAAATCTTTGGTAGGCAACTGAAAATGAGTCTCCGAGTTTCAACTCTTCCACAGGAGAGATGAGAGGCATGTCAACATAGAACCGATCTCTAAGAAGACTCACTGAGTCCTGAAATATTTTTTCTGCTTTCTCAAACTCATCACACCTTGGGACTGTGGGTTCAGGTACCTTTTCAGACATCCAGAAATGTTCCATTACATTTTCTAACTTATTTTGATCCTGGATTGCAAAATTAGTTACTAATGCACAAGATAAGTCACTTACATTATTAGAAGTACATTGAAGATTGCCACCAACTACGTAGCCAAATAAAGTATTCTGCAGTACAGGACCATTGTGAAGCTTTATACAACCATCTAACAAAACTTTGAAATAAATATCAGCACCAAGTAACAAAGAAATTTCAGCAGGAATATTATAGTCATCATCTGAAAGCTTTACATTTTTAGGTATATTCCATCCTGATGTATTTATGACCTGTTGGGGCAGCCTCATTGTTATTGTTTCAACTACATGACAATTTAAGTTGAATCTAACATTATGGTGGCATGAGAGAATACTTAAATTTACTGAGTGATCAAGTTTTGTTGATTTATTTCCAATTCCAATTACATTACTGTGTTGAATTATAGCATTCAATCGAAGTTGTTTTACAAGACTACTTTTAACAAATGATACTTGGCTACCAGAGTCAAGGAGCCCCCTTACACAAATTAATTCACCACATTTATTCAAAATATTTACTTTAACAGTGGGAAGCAAGACATTGTTGGAGATAGGGTTTGATAGTAATGTAACTGGTTCTTTATGATTTGCTGGCTCCTGGTGCAGCAGTGTATTATGATCTAGCCGACATAGTTTGCACTTAAAATTAAATTTGCACTTACCACTATGTCCTTTTAAACATAGTGAGCAATACTCATTCTCCCGCACAAATGCTTGGCGGTCTTCGAGCGCTGCCGTTTTGAATTCCGGACAGCTGTAAAGAGCATGATCAACTTTGTTACAAAATTTACACAATCTTTTAGGTTGCATGGCAACATAACTTACTTTTTGTTTGAATCTTGTACTTTCATTGCAAATACTTTTACTATAGGAGCTGTCCTCAAGTGCTATAGCGCGCTTTTCGAGAAACAGCAATAGCTGTGCCATGGAAGGCATATTATCATGGTCCCTGTCTAATTGATAAGCTCTATTTGTAAATTGATCTAACTTTCTAGTCAAAATGGATATCAATAACATATCCCATGTATCGATGGGCTGTTCTAGGTTTTTTAAGGCGTGCAATTGTTGCTGCACTTCAGCTAAAAATGACCTTATAGAGGTAGCTGTGCCTTTTTGCATAATAGGCAGATCAAGTAATATGTTAATATGGTTTGATACTAATCTTGCCTTATTGTCATAACGCCTTTCCAACATATGTAATGCTTCCTTATATGATTGATTTACTAACGGCAAGTTAACAATGACAGCCAAAGCATCATCTGCTAAGTATTTTCTCAAATAGAACAGCTTTTGGACATCTGACAGTGACCTATTATTATCAATAACGGCAATAAATAAATCATAAAATGGTCTAAATTTAGTGTAATCTTTGCCATTATATGTTTCAATGTCTACATTGGGTAATTTGCATGTGGATACATTATGGCATTCAGAGACAGATTTCTTACCTATTAGCTTTAAGGAAGCATTAATTTTAGCTAATACCGAATAATATTTTTCTTCTAACAGACCAACCTGTTCAGTGTCGTTTTCGTCGATGCTTAAAATATCCAGTTGCACTGCCTCATATCCTTTGAGCGCACTTATCAGTTTCTCCCTTCGAGCTTCCAGAATGTCAACCGTAGCAGACGCAAAGCTGATGGGGTCATTTACGAATGTTTCAATCCTGCTAATAGTTGCTTTGCACTGCCCGCGAAGAAGTTTGTGCTTTTTTAGCGTTTCTTTTGCTTCCGCCATTTTATTGACTTGAAATTTGTATTGTTTGTAGACCAAATGCAAGTTTCGGATATCGAGCTTTTGCTAACTTGGCTTTGAACTTGAATAATGCGTGATTAATATTTTCTTCTTGATACAATTACAATTTCCACACAATGCACGATGATTTTATGGAAGAACGATCTGCGCCAGCGAGGCTTGCACTCAAGCGCCGGTAATGGCGTCTCGTATTGCGAGACGCTACACGCAATCTCCGTCGATAATTTGGCAATACTCCTTCGGCACTGGGTTCAAAACTTTTGAAGGACCACACTAATTATGTACAATTAAAATGCGTATTAAATTAGTGCACTTTCGTTTATTTGTATATTAATTAGGAATTTTTTATCAATACCACACCGATATTATCTAAAGTTGAAAAGGGAAGAGGCAGAGTTGCCCTATATATTAATTAGCATAGGTTCATACAAATGTTGCTAGTAAAATAAGGTTCGATTAAGTACAACTTAAATCGATTCTAAGATAAATGTTTTACATTAATTATATGGTCATTTTGTATTGAACAAAAGTCTTCACTTGATATATGTATTGTCCTTTTAACATAGTTTAGGTTACACAGCACTTAATTTACTATTTTAATTAATTTATTTTGTAGGAACAGTTATGGCCTGTTGGCTGGTGTAAGATGAGAGAGCGAGACAGCTTTACTTATTTAATAGGGCAATATTAAACAGAGATCATTTACTACTTTTGGGTTAAGGATGATTTATTTTGAGTAATTTTGCTTAAATAGGCTAGCGAGATGTTAAAACTTTGGATATAAGTTTACATTAAAATGGGGGTTAATTTTGGTGATCATTAACTATTTTTGTCTGTTATATGTTACTAGATCTGGTGGTAAGTTAAACATAAGCCCATAAGTAGCAAGGGTCACTAAAAAGGGCGAAATAAAAAATTTTACCAAAAAAATTGAACCGACTTCAACACTCAAATGTGTGAAATAACTTGTCGAAGTCAGTACCATGCGCACAATATTGTGATGATAGGTAATTTTGAACTATCATGGTACCGACTTCAACAAGTTATTTCACACATTTGAGTGTTGAAGTCGGTTCTATTTTTTTGGTAAAATTTTTTATGTTGCGATTGCGTTGCTACAGTGGCATAAAATATTTTGCAGGATTTTAGATAGAAAAATTGCTAAATAATTTAAATAAATGTATTTAATGTATTGTTTGCTAGAAATACACTGTATTGATGTTTTAACTAATGCTTGATTGCTAGAAGTTTTCATTATTATTTGGCAACATTTGCAAGCCATAGCACAGCCATACGATAGCGACGCGATTGCTATACAACAGCGATTAGGAGATAGAATTAGCAGACTACCGAATTTGACATTAACAGCAGTTGGATCGCAGAAGCATCGCAGTAGTGTGGCGTTTGGTCAATAGCTATGAGAATTAGGGCCCACGTATTATGTTTCGCTCACTCCTCAATAACATTTTTAATATTGCTGTTCATGTTCTTTCCAATTTTGACAGAATGCACACAATTTTAATGAAATGCGTAATCTTTATTACTATTCGTAATGGATAATGTTCCACAAAGCCGTGAAATAGTAACACATAGAACCTCATTTATATGTAATTGCTACTTTGATGTATGACATCAAAGGATTGCGACATGGAATTCCCACGCTGGTAAGTTTACGCAGTCCTTTTCATTACGTCAGATGTATAAGGGGCTTCCAACGCAGTATTTCCAAAGAAAAACAACAACTTTAACATCAGAATTGAGTAAGGGAAAAAGTAAATAAAGTAAATTTCCTTTTTCCCATAAGAAGAAGAATCATTAAGACAGATAAATAACAATTTAAAATGAAGGTATGTCCTACATAAATATGTTCCAAAATCAAATTGACAGCCGGCATTGTTTGCTCGCTGTTTACATAGAATAACAACTTGAATACCATCGTATAAATATAACACACGGCACGGTCAGGTCCGTCAGCACGGTTCTATCAGCTTTAATGTCATCGCACTTTGATTCGATCCCGCATCAGTCCGTTCAGAGAAATTTTTGTATGAATGTGATAAAGAAAATTGTAAAAATAAAATATGCAACAAACATTTTTAAAACATCATTGATAATGTTAAAAAAATAATAATACAAAAATAATTAAATTTTCATAAATTCAGTGTATTTGGGATTAAGAATGGGGTCCCAAGTTATATAGATCTATGCAAGCAAGAATAGATCTAATGTCAAGCATAAATTATAATCAATACGATGAATTAGCTTATGTCTGGAATAAAGTCCAGATAATGTGAAAAGGCATGCACGTAAAAAACATTAAATTTGAGGAATACCTTTATATTTGCTATTTTAGGGAAAACCCTTGGCAATGAGACCAAGCTTTTTGGGAATCAATAACTCCTTATTGTGCTTGGAGATGATGTATATAAAGCGAGATCAAAAAGGAAATCACTATTTAACTGAGTGACGTGGGATTTCTGACATCACGTCTTAGCAAAAAGAATAAACAATACCAATTATTTTAAAGCTATATCAATAAAACATTTAATTAAATTTTTTTACATATTAACTATGACTTAGTTAATTTAATTTTAAATATAGAAATGTTATGCGGAGAAAAGTAAAGGATTTGGCCTAATAAACCCAAATCCTTTACTTTTCTCTGCATATGTAGACCCGTCATCATCACGTATTCTATTCAAGGTTCTCTTAAAAGTCAAAGCAAACGGGTACATAACTAATTTAAGGGTCTCCTCCTAATTAATTTCACATTACAAAGTCTGCATGATACCAAGACGTAATAAAACTTCTTAAGACACAGCCAACGGTTGTTTTAAAATATCCACAAATGTAGGTACAAACATTTGGTACCACCACCTACACAAACACAAGACGAATCGTTGTAATGCTGATGGTCTATAAAATAGAAGCGGAACCAGCTAAAAGATAAGTACGCATGGCCACTTATCTATGCTTTTGCTTTCATGAAAACTGGGGATTAAGATTAAAATTATCAAGTAGGGTTGTACATACTTAATCTGTGCTTATAAATACTTTTTGTTCATAAGCGGAATAAGCATTTTACTTGTACACATTTGGTTTTTCTTTCTCTAGATGTTAAATTATTAGAATTGCGACTAATTTATACATCAAGGCTTTTTATACAAAGACCACCATAGTACGTTGAGCTACTAAGAATTAGAGTAAAGATGGAATCTGAGTTCATTCAAAAGTTTACGTTACCAAGTACGTTAAATATTACGGCTTTGTCATCAAAAACGTTTTTAATGTCATATCCTTGGATAGTTTATTAGTAGCCCGTACCCTTAACTTTTAATTTAGGATGCTTATGCCTACATCCTCAACCACACTCGAGGCCCAAATTAATTTGTTCACTGATCTTATAATTACTTGTTAGACGTCTGACGTACACGATAAAACTTTATGATGTTTGGAGTTGCTTGGATGTGAGATTGGTTTCACCAACCCTCTTGATGAAATTGAAGACATGTAGGAAAATAATTCGTTCATAATAAATGTGTAGTGATCGAAAATCTAAATATAATACATCAACGTGACTTCAGAAACAATTTCAGCTAAAATCTTTTATTTGCGTTATGTTAATATTAGAAGAAACTTGGTTATTAGAGAAAAAAATATTATAGTAAACTTTTGTTATTTACCTTCACAGAGACATTAGAAGAGCAATTGCATAAAGAATATAATGCTAAGTAGAGACGCAAGTGTAACGTCTGTATGTAGAACATGCTTGCTTAAAGCAATATTATTCATTCTGTACTTGAAGACTCCGGAATTATATCTATCGGAAAATAAAGACGCTAGTAGCGTTTTCTAAAATGCACCACTAGTGCTTTCGGGTGTTTTATACTTCGGCCGTTCATATTATGAAGCTGGATCCTGCATATTTTAGGAATAGCGACCATGTACAGATGTTGTTTTGCTGAGCGCCTTGTTGTCCGATGAAAGAATGACAATGGGGGAATCGATTGTGTAAATTGAACGCAGCTTTGTCGTAATGAAGCCTGTAAAATACGTATTTTATTTTATAATTACTTTGCAATGTATAAAGCAAAGCTTGCAAGATCAATAGCATGAGGCATGAGACAATAAAATGCGTTTGTTTCAAGAAGTGGATTCAGAAGCTGGATTAAAGCCAAGGATAAATAAAACGTCGCATTTTGTGAGCATAATAAAGAGAATCCACCGTCTGCCCAAATATTAAAACGCTACAAAACAGAATAATACATAACCCATAAGAATAAAATAAGTAATAAAAGTTAAATTTAGCATAAAACGGCTTCAATAAGTTCGCAGTAGGCAAGCACTATAGAGGTAAAGTAGCAGTATGAACACATATCTATGGAGCTCCACATGTCTACTGTGCTATAGCTGATACAGTATTTATCATCATCACATCGACCGCAACGTCCACCGTTGAACAAGGTCTCCCCCATTGGGGGCACGCTTGGCCGGCGTCTTTGGGGTCGTTTTCAGTTCTTCAGAAGGATGAGATTTAGGGGGGGAGGGGGGGGGGGGGTGACATCTCATTAGGGGGGTCTACCGGGTCAAAGAGGTTCATATTACTGTTTCATTCTAGTGGAAGGAGGAGATAGAAACTCTTTGGCCAAAGACAAATAAGAATGTACCTATTTTCAAGTTTAAGGTGCTGTTACTAGAACTATAGAGTTTCTTTAAAGGAAGTGTTGTTTGTTGTTACAACTGAATTTTTTTTTATTTACTGTTTTCGATTGTGTATCTAGTATTTTGAGAATGTAATATTAAGCGAATGTAATGTTTTGCAAATATAATATTTTGCAAATGTAATATTATGAAAATGAGGGGGCGTGCTGCTATATCATCAACAGTTATAAACATGGAAGAAGAATTCTTCATAAGAAACAAAAAATCAAATCATGTTGTCTGTGATTTAATTTTTCGTAAATTTGCATGACATTAGTTGGTACGTTTAGTACAGTCGCCTGCAATAATAAGTATACACATTGTAATTTTAAAAATTGTAACAAGGACTTATGTGTCTCTCTATGAACACAGAAGTATTTAAATACAAAGAATAAATTGAATTTGACTAGTATTATTTTTATAGGAGCATTGACGCATGCTAATAATTTCTAATAAATTGAATTGTTTCACTCATGTGTATATTAACTTTAATCAATAAGAATCTAGTGACATCACATTATTATGAAAATTACGAAGTGTATACTTATTATTGCAGGCGACTGTACATACGCACTCGATGTGAAAGCTGCTCGATCATGCACGCATCGACGTACTTACTGTACGGTTTGGAGCGTTCTTCATGATAAGTTTCAAGTTCAACTTGATAACTATTATAAATAAATAGTTTTCTCGACAATTTTTTTTTATATTCTTGTGACGGAACAACCCCGAGGCCCACCTGATGTTAAGTGGACTAACCTCAGCCTATACCAGAAGCATTTCGTCAACGACGAAATGCACTGTGCCCGTCACACCGAGACGTACAGTTGTTAGGTCTCATGTGCCTGAAATTTACTGGCTCTTAAGGACTGCTGCCGGAACACACCGTTAGGTGATTGGCAACAGATTTTCTACTCGAGGGTGGTTGCTAGCCAGGCAGGCATCCGCAAAATGCCCTTCCACCATGCGGTAAAAAATATAATTACTATTATTATTACACAAATTAATAAGAAACTAATATATTCGCCGGAATTGTAGCTCTGCTCCTACTTTCATGTGATCTATTCTTCTTCGTTTAAGATTTTATCCGTGTAAATGACATCAGAGTATATTCATACAACTATTTTCCAGGGAAACCGGTGCGCATGCTCGCCAACACCGAACCATGTAGTAAAACAGCATGGTGACAAAAATAACACATTGATAATAATTAATTTCAACCAAACTGATTTTGAGAACGCCGAAATGTGATCTAAACACGATAGAGCGATGTTATTGAACACATTCATGTTTAATGGTCGATATAATATAACATCTTATCCATATCATCCAGGTGGATCTCATTAAAGTCGACTAAGGGAAATAACACGATAAACGAATATAATGCGTGTTCGGTATTATCAAAGCTTTTTTGTCAGCTGGCATATCCAGCCTTATTTACCTATACTTTGATCTTTATGTTGTTCATGTTAGAATAAATGAATAGTTTTGTATTTAGCTACCGTTCGACTTCATATACCAACCCGAGTAGAAATATGTCTAAGTAAGTACCTACGTCATGCCATACAGTCCACTATTCTGTTATTGAAGTTAAGTTAGTTGCAATTATACGGTTACTACCGACACACGTTCGTTTCAATCCTACAAACCTTCCCAACTAAAGTGAACCTTATTGCGATCACATAAATGGTCCTTCGAGCCGGATCAGCAGGTTGGGAAGAATAGCTTCGACGCGAAAGCCGCTAACGTTCGTTCCGAGTTTTTAGCGAATCATTTTGAGAAATAATCATAAGATCTGATTGTGAATACGGAGTGAATTAACAATTATTCATAGTGTTATATCAGAACATTTATTAGTGCAAGTACTGTTGTGTGAAATTGTGAACAAACGTGTCTACTTTCGATGATATAAAGTCGCTAATGGATGACACGCACAATTTAATAAAAAAGGCATACGAGAACTTCAAAAAATGCCCAAAATCAAGGAAGACTTTAGCATATACGAAAGTACGTATGCAATCTATAGAGGAATATTGGAGTCAATTTAGAAAATACCACAGTAACATGGTTCAAGTTACGAAAAAGGAACAACGCACAGAATGTTTCAGTTATTACGAAACCGTAGAAGATCTGTATCTCACCGTCAAAACAGACATGCAGGAAATAATGGATTATGGAATAATGGATTGGAAAATAATGGAAATAGTCTATTCACGTTAGCGTCAGTTGGGTTTCGGTGCAAGTTCCTCAAATAGGGCTCAACCAACTTTACTACTAAAAGATTATAATTACCAAGAAGATTATATCCAAAGAGAGTAGGCGTATTGTAGGTGGTCAGCTTTATGTCTGCTGATAGGCTAGCCAACGCTACTCCAAGTTTGCCATAAGGGCCACTAATTTTTTTTTATCTCCTGAATAAATTTATGATTTTTTTAGATGTAAGCGTGTTACGTGGATTACTTTCATTTTTATAAGTATTATATATGTACCCGCATCACTAATCTACACTCGATTAACACCTATATTCGAGCAAAGCTGTAGTGTAACTATTATATTATATTGAAATTAGAAGTCAAAGCTTAATATAAAAACTAAAATTATATATTTTATACATACTTTACTAGCCTAATATTAAATATGGTCACTAAAATGTATAAAAAAATATATTTAATTAATAATACTGTAATTTTGGTTCACTGTATACTTCACTAGCTTAAGGAAGCGGGCGTTGCTATCTGCGACACAGTCTTGTACTATAGCAGGTAGCATCGTTTCACTGTTTATTGTTTCCTTTGTTATTTTTGTTCCAAAATAAAGATTATTATTATTAATATTATAAAGGGAATGCTAAAAACCATCCGGCTTCAGTGTAGTGCTGAGCCTACCCCTATTACCAGTTATATTAGTCTATTTTCCATTTTTTTATTTGGTCAATGTTCAATTTGTTAAATTGTGTTTTACTGGCAATAAATGTTATTCTATTCTATTAACAGAACTCAAAATTGTAGCGTTAGAAAAAAAATATATAATGTTTTGTGTCCTATTTTCTTGTCCTTTGTGCTTTTAAAGAAAATGATCCTATCGACCCCACATGCATGTAGTTAATAATAAAAATGATAATATATAAAAAGTAAAATATAAAAAAATGTGCTGGATTTGCTTTTACTTTTCATATGATGTTTTGATTTGATTTTATTTGTATGTTAATTCTAATCTGTGTGGTAGATGTAATTGATTTTAAAGTCGGTTCCTGAAAATAAACAAAAAATAATATAAATTATAATTTATTTTAATGATTTCAAAATAAAAGATTTCTTACAGGTAAACACTACAAACAAAATACAGAGACAGTGTGAGAAAACTTTAAATGTACAAAATTTTCAAATTTACACACTTGTAAGTTAATCATAACTTAATTGTTACTGAACATCAGTAGAAAGTGTTAGCTTAATACGAATAAGTTCGTTGTACAAGATTGTTGACTTTAATTGTCGAATAGTGGTATTTGCCTCGTAAGATAAATTCAAACATTTGATATTAATTCGGCGAAATTTAAAGCCATAGCAGCGCTAAAGTCTAGACTGGGGAATAATTTAAGACGAGACGAAATTTTGTTATTGATAGAGAAATGTAATGATGACTGCATATATAGTAATGAATATAATTCACTGAAGCGAAAGATTAAATCGAATTGAAATTTTAGTTCGTTTAAAGTTAATACTTTTTTAATGCCGCGTGAAGAAAGTAATCGCAAAATTCTGCCCGAGCTCTTTAATGGTTCTGCACTGCAACAGTATAAGGAAATATTCATTTTAATCATCGATTTTTAATCGATCGGCGTTTACAGTATATATTGGTTTAATAGATTGTATGATATTGATATTTCAGATTAATAACTTAAATTATGTTGTTTTTGAGGTGGATCCCGTTACTGAACCGCTGCCTCTATCTAGATAGAGGCTATATGCGAAAAGATAAGGCCGTGGAGCATGCACGATTGCACTGCAAAGCTACGGAACAAATAAGCATCACAACCGGACTACAAAAGTCATTCTTATCGACGACAACCTCACCACGATCACACACATCACTGGAGCAGCTATGCCAGCGACCCAAAATCCTTCTCCGCTACATCAAGGAGTTGGGATGGCTTGGGTAGAAGCTGGCGGGGGAAATGCACAAACCACCCCAAGCAGGACGTCAGTGCAGGACATATCGCCCCCAAATAGAATAAGAGTACACCAGCCAGATCAGCTATAATAGCCGTATCTCCCACGGCATTGCGATAAACACCTTTCCACTTACGGCTCACCCATCCATAACTTTTGAGTATATTTGCAACTACTGCTGCCTCTCCACGTGATCATATTTTACATGTAGCTGTAAGGAGTGAAAAGGTCTGTATGCCAGGGATATCTTCTATCACCTCAACTAACTTTTATTGTACTCAGTACGGTAATTGTACTGTTATATCAAACGTTGCAACAAATGCCATAATTTTACAAATTATTATTTCTTCCTATAACGTTTCTGATGTGAATGGTAAGTCGGCCTTTATCCCACCGCCGGCAAGAAAGCGACTATTTTAACACGCTAAAGAAACGTTTAAAAATACAAATCCCATATCAGTAAAATAAGTTCCAATATATAGAGACACGAGTATCCAAATAGAATAGGTACTTCACGCCTTTTGCGCATGTATAGTAAGAAGGGCCTTCGGCACTTCACCTGCTAGTGTTAAGGAGTGCTTTTTCTCGCCCAAAGCCCGGTGGAGTTGTATTGTCACAGCAGCAAACAATATCCTGGTCTCCCCTTAAAAAAGGTCTACAAAAGAGAACTTTTTTATGAATAGTTTATAGCCGAACGTTCACTCTCGCTTGCTCGCCGAGAGACGCTCGCTTGGTAGCATACTAGGGGGTCGCCCCAAGCGAATGGTCCAAGAGATCGCCCGTCGCACTGACTCATCTACTTATAGCCCAGCAAACCTTCTAATGAGAACTGTAAAAAGTGGACTTTATTTAATTAGATACAATGAACATAAATAGATCTTAGTGATATTCAACCGGTAATAACGTGCGATTTTTTTTTAAATATGTTTTATATTCACATCATACATATGCGATGTAACTTACACAATCAAGCGTTACTTTGAAATATTTATTTATATATTTTTTTACCTTGTAACCAATGACCTCTACCTCTTTTGCTGTTTAGTATTAATAAGGATTAATCATTAAATATTTAACAAAATTTTGGCTTTTAATGATAGACCTAAGAACAAAATGGCTTATAAAGTTTCGTTCGTGGGCCTAAAACTCAGCCTAAAAGGATTTAGGGATAAAAACCCTTGCGGATTTAATTTTATTAGGCAGAATTATTAACCAAATGTTAGTGGTGACAGCCTCTCATATTAGAACTACCCATTAACAGTACCAAAACCTCTCAGGACTTATATTTTATTTAATATACCTATGTTTAAAGGTTAGCACAATATTTCCTTTATTTTTTTTATTTTTTTTTAATTATTGTGACGGATTAAGCACGAGGCCCAACTGATGTTAAGCGGACTAACCTCTGCCTATAACAGATGCATTTCGTCTCAAGTCACGAATTGCACTGCGCCAGTCACCTTGAGAAATAGTTGTTAAGTCTCATGTGCCTGTAATTACACTGGCTCTCAAAGACTGCTGCCGGAACACTGCTTGAGGGTGGTCGCTAGTCAGGCGGGCATTCGCTTAATGCCCTTCCACCATGCGGTGAAGCTCAAGCCCGCGGCGGGATTCAAGCCATGGACCTGCGGCACGGCACTTCATAGTCAATGCCACTGAGCCATCACTGCTTCAATTTTGAAACGCCATAACTACGATGCGTCTTCTTTTTGTTTGTCGATTCTATACCGAGCGAACCTGTCGACTGCTACTGCAGTTGAAATAAAAACACATAGATATAGGTAATAATCTAAGAGATATATATATAGATCTATTAATGTAAGTAAGTAGTACAGGGAGCTGTACGATGGTTAAGAATGAAAATGCAAATCAGAGTATGTATATATATATATATATATATGTCAGTATGAGTAGTAAGTATATATATGTCATGCCTTGTTGACATATCGATAAGGGAAAACTCCGGCTATAGGGGTGGATGGCGCGGGTTCGAATCCCGCACATCACTATATTTTTTCCTCTCGTTGTAACTTTGCTACGTAATCCACGAAGTATGCGTCATTGCAGAAAAAAATTAAAATTACGCTGTTTTTATACGACTTCCCAAAAAAAGAGTTATATTTTCAGGGTTCATGTATGTATGTATGTTTGTAAGTTTCATTATTCCACCATAAGTTCTAAACGGTCTAATCGATTTCAATTTAAGAGATACCATTAGATTCGTCTTGACAGCGCAAGTAGCACTAGGTACATAAAAATAAATAACAAAACAAAATGGCGGATTTAAGACGCCATATTGTTAGATAATATTTTTTTTCTTCCAAAGCTTTCGTATGGTGTATCAAAATGTACGAAGGCACGTTCTGTTGGAGTTCTATTTGAGTCAACCACTTAGGTTTTCGCGATTATTACACAAGAACCAAATAATTTTCTTAATAACTCATGTGACAAATAAAACCAATTAGTCACCCCGTGACCACGATCACTGCAAAGTGTTTGAAACGTCGGGACAAAAATAATGATAAATATACGCGATTTAAACCGTTTCAAGTTGTTCAACCACTTAATCAGGATGAGTAGGTATAGGTGACAACATTTACTTGTTGCTTCGCTTTGTTACTAAAGAAAACATTATCGTTGATTTTATTACGCTGTAAACTCAAAATATTTCAGAGCTCCTTTCTATTGCATCATAGTGTAATATATTTTCTAAAATAAAACCGTAAGGTTATTAAGACTCTACAATAAATTTCCATTTTCACGATTAATTCTATACAATTTAACATAATAATCAACAAAAACAGAGGAAAAAAAGAGAGCTTGGGACGTGTGAACAACAGCTAAAATTGAAGAACTTTTGAACTCAACTGATCGCTATGTGTAGGACAGTGCACGTGGAACGCAGACTTCGTAGGTCTGAACTTTGGACGGCTCGCTGTAGGGCCGGCACCCAAATCTTTAGGGGTTATCATTACGTGGCTTCTGAGGACACAGCAATATCAACATATTATTGAAACTTAACGATTCAGTTTACTTGAATTTTCTGTATTATAAAAAATTTCAAAGTTTCCAGAGGTTTGTATACGGCCGTGTCTTAATCATTATAAGTGAAAGCAATAACTAAGTTTGGCTTGGCAGTAGATTAAAATTACTTCGAATATAATTTAGAATTGCAATTTTTCAGGTCGATGCTAACATTTCGTCTCCACATGGTATTGTGACGGAACATGCCTGAGACTCACCTGATGTTAAGCGATACCCTCTAATTTCCAACTTGAGGGTGTTAGCTAGCCAAGCAAGCATTCGCATAATGTACTTCCACCATGCGGTAAAGCTCAAGCTGGTGGTGGGAATCGAACCATGGGCCTGTGGCTTGGCAATCCATAGCTAATACCGCTCGTTTATAATTGCTTCAAAAGCACTTACTGAGAACGTTTTAATAGATCATGTAAACGTTCTCGTAAGAAAATAAAACAAACACGTCTAGTGGCCGTCTCTAGTTGTTGGGATAAATTATTTTAAATATAAAGTTTATTGTCAGAATCTGAGGTCGCCAGCACCGAGAAATATTATTTTACGAGCAAAATTTATTTAAGCTATAGGGTTAAGGCTGAGGCAAGATAGTCTAATCAAGTTTCAGAACGTTGGCTGCGTCGAGATTTTTAGGGATCCTCTCTTTTGAAGTTTTAGGTTATATTAATAATAACAAGTGATTTTTTTTATTTCTCAGCCATCGAGCTGCAAAACTGTTCTGTTATTGAATAATAAACAAAATGATTGGTGAGAAATAAGGTCCATAAATCGTCAAGTACCTACGTCTGTGTTGGTACAATTCAACATGATATTTTAATGTTGTCTTAGGTTTTCGCGATTATTACACATAGAAATTAAACAACTTTAAATGGTTTAAATCGCCTATATTTATCATCAATAGTCACCCCGTGACCACGATCACTGCAAAGTGTTTGAAACGTCGGGACAAATTAATTGATAAATATACGCAATTTAAACCATTAATTACTATGATGTTTTAATACTTACATGTTTGGGAATTACAGTATTCACAGCTAAATATATATATATATTTTATTCCTGATAGCTTAGCCTTTGACGTCTATCTCACCTGATGGTAAGTGATGGTGTGGTCGAAGATGTTGTTCAGGCTTACCTAGAATTACTGGCTCTTAAGGACAGCTGCCGAAACACACCGTTAGGTGCTTGGAGACAGATTTTCTACTTGAGGGTGGTAGGTAGCCAGGGCATTTGCAAAATGCCCTACCACCATGCTTTAACGACTGCTATCCTAACAACAACCGGGACTGACGGCTTAACGTGCCCTCCGTAGCACGGAAGCGCTAAGGAGTAATGTCACTAGCGGTTACCCATCCAACTCATAACCGCGGCGGACGTTGCTTAACTTTGCTGATCGATTAAGAACAGCTTAGCAAACTTCGCTACGAGCGTGTTAGTTGGATTTAAACAACAAAGTCAATAGTCAAAACCATTTATTCAATTTGATGAAATTTTAATATGAATGATTCTACATTGTACTGCCACGTTCAGCAAACAAAATTGTATAGAGCCACTGCGAGAAGAACGGGCAAGAAACTCGGGGCCATTCTTTTACAAGTCTTTTAACAATGTGTTACATACTTACTATATACACTTTATTTACACTTTCACTGGATTATCAACTATTAATTAACATATAAAGTCATTGTTTACATTAACAGGTATTTTCTTATTCGATATACAATTGTCATAACCTTAACAAACCATGTAATGGTCCAAAAGGACCATTACATTTAAACGAGGTTTGTCGTTATATAATATCAGAAAAGATAAAAATAAATTACTTAACTTCACAACATCTTGATCGGGCAGCACTTCGTCACTAAAGACTACTTTCCAAATATATTTCGACACCCCGGAGCTCTGCTTGGCACGGCGGTCCAACCGAAACTGAATCAAGCAGCACTTCGTCGTAAAACACCATTTCAACATCACTGGAGGTCTGCTCGGCACGGCGGTCCGACAGAAAGTGAATCTACTCGCTTTACACTACCCCTTTTATAGGAAGGAACAAACAAGGTGACGAAGCAACTACCGTCACAAACACAGTACTCTTTTAAATTGACAATTATGTGATTTCAAGCTCTATACATCTGGCAATAAGTATAATAAAATCGTCAATGATTTTACACATAGATATAAAGTACATAATATATACTATTTTAAATAAGTATCTTTACAAGTATCTTGTCACATGATCAGTTATACTACTAATAAAATATACTTGTAGTAAAAATATTATCAAATAATGATTCCAGTGATCATGATAATCCATATATGATGCTTAATCACAGTCTTACATTATGCAATATTAGGTACAGTATAAAATTCACACCACAGATAAAATATACACATAGATAATTAAACCACTACTTATTTTCATCTTAAGAACCACAGAGTATTTCTTAAATGAAATTAGAATGTCACATTATACCAGTTGTTTAAATCTTAAGATTAAAGCCAATCAAGTGAATGTGAACAAATATTTCAATAAATAGTGAGCCAATTTTTAAATAATCTATCAAGCGCTTCAGAATATAGAATGGATAATGGCGGTTGTATGTTATAAATGCTCTTTTTATCATTATTAAGGCCCAAGGGGGAATCTAAGTCATTTTAATTTGATAATGCCAACTTCTAGTCCAATATGAATCCTTGGGTCAACGTTTAACACCAAGTATCAAAATTTTACTTATCTCATTATGCTTACGTGCTAGAAACCCGATACATACGGACTGCAGTAGACAAAAGAATAACTGAGTTTTTTTATGTGATTATGATGGAACCAGCGACAAGTTCATCACAAGTGATGAACTGCACCCATCACCCTGAGACATACAGTTGTTGAGTCATTTGCCTGTTATTTACTGGCTCTCAAAGACTGCTGCCGAAACACACTGTTAGGTTCTTGGCCACAGATTTTCTCCTAGCTAGCCAGGCGAGCATTCATGAAAATGAGTCATCATCCATGCAGTCGAAGCCAATTAAATACGCATGATCTACGAATAAATATATTTATTCGTAGCGCATGATTAAGGATAGCAAACAATACCCAGCAGATCTCACTGAAATTCAAATTGGACCACATGACAAGTACCTGCTTTTAAATATTAAACAAATCATTAAAATATGTACACCCTGTATAAAGTTATGAGGTATATATAATAGAGTCAGATTGAAACCTCCTCCTTATTTTCAAGTCGGTTAGAATTAATTCAAAGATATCGTTCAAACAACACGATTATATTATGAGAGATAACAGGAACAGTGAGGCTAAGGTTTGGGACCACGCCAATAACCTGATTCTACGGGCGAGCGCAAAATGCTTTTGATCAGTTTTTTGGAATCATACGCATTTTTGTTTGTTATAAACACCAAACGATATTTTTTTAAGCGACAAAAAGTTATATGATTTTTTGCGTTGTCTATAAGCAAATAAATTTTTATGCTCATTGAGTAACATTAAAAGCAGTCGCATGGTTTCAACAGCGTGAATCGGATGGGCTTTTAAGGGCCTTTTTTTCTGTTTATCTAATAACAACAGAATTTTTGAAAAATTTGCAAATTAATTCTCATTACAAAAAATACAAATATACGAGAGGAAAAAATTAAGTCATGTGCGGGATTCAAACCCGCATCCATTCACCCCTTTAGCCGGGGTATGCTCGAACCAATTGAGCTAACATGAAAATGAGTCCTAACTCAAATTTTTCCTGTCGTTATTTAACCATCGTATTGGGATGGAGCGACATCTATAGTACAACTTACATTGTACTACAAACAAGACCAATTTTGCAATTGGTTTTATACTTGTAAATGATGACGCAACCTTATAATTTTAATATTATTATGTATGCAATAACTTCTGCTATGCGGATTACATTACTAAATTACAAATATACGAGATACTTCTGATATTACGTAAATGCAGAATTCTATTCTTGGAAAATAATAATTCAAAAATTATCAACACAAATGACAGAAAAATCATCATCATTATAAAAATAAAAAAAATCTTTATAGAAAGGGTTTTCTTTTTACAAAATTTGTTTTGTCTAAGCCCAACTTTGCGCTGTGATTTTGATTTAAAAATATTAATTTATTCGGAACCATTTTTGAATTAAAACAATAACACTTAACCAGCTAACTCCCGAAAAGAATTGAAATATCCAAATGTATTATAATGAATACCAACAAAGCTTTTCTACACTTGTTTATTTTTTCTCCTGAAAAGGGTTTGAATTACAAAGCGAAGTTTTTCAACGGATTCCAACTTTCCGAAAATGAACTCGATTTAAGCGAAACCCTATTAAAATAACACTCTCAATTCTGTTTCAGGTAAGTGAAAATTGGAGTGTTTCAGAGAAAGGGTGAATATATGAAATGTCTGAATATTTTTGGCAATTCTCAAGTGTGCTACGAGAGGTTCAAGTGCTCCCAATCTGGCCAGTGAGCATTTCGAATACGCTTGCTTGAAATTGTACATAAAAAATATTATAATGATGGTTGTTGTTGAACTTTTTGAACGATGCATACATTAAACTGGTGTAGGGAATATGAATTTGAATAATTAAAGGCAACATCTGGATATAATTAAATTTAAAAAACCGGCCAAATGCAAGCCGTACTCACGAATACATATATAATAAGTTGATTTATAATTAGGACTAAAGGTGTGTACCGAATTTCAGATCAATCGATCAACAGGAAGGGGTTAAATTTGAAATATTAGATTTGTCGCACATAATACACGAACAAGGCAAGATAAATAAAAACGTTTAAAAAATGGTTGCTTTTTGAAAAAAAACGGCCAAGTGCAAGTTCGCGCACCGAGGGTTCCGTACAAACCTGTAGATATCAGTAAAATTTATGTTATTTTTATTGCTAAATGAAATCAATAACATTTTAAAATAATTAAAAATATTTTGATTATGTGATGTAACTAAAAATGTATGCTTTTCACATTTTTTCCTTTATAAGTGCTATAAGACGTTGCTTTGTAAAATCAAGATTCTGAGTTCACGGGAAGTACCCTGTAGGTTTTGATTCGTAGTATCATTGAGAGAGCCAAAAATTTGCGACAAAAACGGCTGTATCTTTTGATTGCGTTGGCTTAGAAGAAACATTTTTTCACAGCTCAGTCTAGGGACAGTAGACCTGAGTATTTGATATGAATTTCAGCTTGATACCTACACGCGTTCCTGAGTAAAAGTGTCTTGACAGATAGACGGACAACAAAGTGATCCTATAAGGGTTACGTTTTTTCTTTTTGAGTTACGGAACCATAAAAAGGATTCGATTGCATGTATTTTTTTTAAATTGCGTGTTGGGTGATTTCATCTCCAATTATAAACGTTTTTGATAATATAGACAGTATGTACCTGTACCTTCGATTTGGTCCCTTAAAAATTTCATTATAATCGTATGTGTATTTTTAAGTTATACCCAATTAACTGGAAACTGTTTCTGCATACCTGTACGATTTAACAGGAAAAGCCACTTTTGTCGATGGCAAACAGTATTTTGGGCGAGTGCAACGGTGTTGGTTCCCCGTGGGCTACCACGCAACATTGATATTGCGACCTGTTTCTACCGCGATAGTTCCGCGTCGGAACTCGAATTCAAAAATCACTCGTTTTCTATCTTTCTTGTCTAAGCCGAATAAAATAAAAACAATTGAAAGTCGATAATCGAATGTTGTAAATTTTTTAAAATAAGAACTTCATGGGTTCCATGTGAAAAAAGTTACACTCAAAAATCTCAGGCCATGAAGGTTCTATGTTAATTCGATGTATCACAATAAAACGGCAATTTCATACCTTAACCTTAATAGGTCTTAACCTATTAAGGTTAAGGTTAAGTTACACCTTAGTGTATATTGCAAATAAAATGGGTGGATAATGACCATTGCTTGCAAAAAGAGCTTAGGTAGCATTTCAAATTAGGCGCACTTGCCTAATTTGACACGCTACCTAAGCTCTTATTGCAAGCAATAGACACAGTCACAAGTTGTGGCGATGATTTTATATTTTAAAGCAGTGATGGCTCAGTGGCATTGCCTATGGACTGCCGCGCAGCAGGTCCACGGTTCAAATCCTGCAGCGGACTTGAGCTTTACCACATGGTGGAAGGGCATTTTGAAAATTCCCGCCTGGCTAGCGACCACCCTAAGTATTTACTTTATAAGTAGAAAATGTGTCGCCAAGCACCTAGCGGTGTATTCCAACAGCTATACTTGAGAGCCAGTAGTTCTAGGTTAAGCCTATTAACATCTTCGACCACATCTTCACTTACCATCAGGTGAGGTTGTGGTCAAAGACTTACCTATCAGCATTAAAAAAATAATAATGGAAGTATGAAAAATGTATTTGGACAGTAGCGAATTATGAAATGAAATGATTATGTGGTAAAAGAGGATGACTTCGTCTCATAATGATCTCGTTAGCAGTACCTAGGCAACTATAAAAAAAAAAAAACTAAAAACTGAGCTGAATTCTTACACTAAAAAGTATGAAATAACGTATAGGAGTCAGACCATGATAATGTGAGGTCAGTAGTTTTAATCAGCATGGTACAGACTTCAAAAAGTCATTTCATACTTCAGTATTGATCTTCAGTTCCGTTTGTAAATTCAAATCGAAGCAGAAATAAATTTGGTTACTGAGTACGTTGCAAGTTTTAATGACATACAATTTTTATATTGTTATGATTGCAATAACGCCTGCTAAGCGGATTACATTACAAAATTACAAATATACGATAGGAAAAATTTAAGTCATGTGCGGGATTCGAACCCGCGTCCATCCGCCCCTTTAGCCGGGGCATGCTCTAACCAATTGAGCTAACATGACATGACGTCATAACTCGAATTTTTCCTATAGTTCATTAACCATCGTATTGGGATGGAGCGACATCTATAGTACCACTTACGTTGTACTACAAACAAGACCAATTTTGCAATTGGTTTTATACTTGTAAATTATGAGGCAACCTTATAATTTTTATATTGTTATGATTGCAATAACGCCTGCTAAGCGGATTACATTACAAAATTACAAATATACGATAGGAAAAATTTAAGTCATGTGCGGGATTCGAACCCGCGTCCATCCGCCCCTTTAGCCGGGGCATGCTCTAACCAATTGAGCTAACATGACATGACGTCATAACTCGAATTTTTCCTATAGTACATACAATTAATAATACAGTATAATAATTATCATCTTTACTAAAATTAAAGTTATTACGAGCTCTTTTTCTACTAGGAGGCTGTTATACAATGGATTTTATAACTAAACAAATATATACTAATGAATAGTGAATAGATTCCGGCGTTACTTTGCGGAAATCCATTTTTAATAATAACAAATATTTTAAAAGTATTTTAAGAAAACATTTAATTAATTATTTAATAAAACACTTAAAAAATCTTTATAAAAATGATATATATCTAGTGACAATTCCGCCTAATTTCCTATTAAGCCGACGTGACGTCACAAACGCCACGCAGCCAAACCGGAAGAGGATTCGACGCGTTTCGCTTCTAAACGAAGCATCCTCAGGAGGTCTTGACTCTACGAGCGCACGATCGAGACTAAACGTCCGGATTTTTTTTTTTTTTTTAGGGAGGACATAGATGCTGACTACCGCTAAGCGGACGTACAGCTCCACCGGACTTTGGGCGAGGGGAGGCCCTCTTATAGCCCAGGAGGAAGAAGCGCTGAGGGCACTTCTTCTGAGACGGGCGTATAAGGCGAAAAGCGCCTTATACCTCCGTCTCCTGCGGGCGCCGAAAACGCCACGCTACTATCGGGAGGGGTGACAGCGAGCTCAAGGGCACCACTGTGGTTCGGACCTCGGCTTGTCTCGCTGCCGAGAGACAAAGGGGGAATCGGAACTAAATGCCCCGGTACAACTGCAGTGTTGTACCGTTGAGAATGGGCCCTATTGAATATTACTCTGTGACTATTTGGAGAGACACTAATCGGGATTTTATTTTTGCCTCGAGCTCGCCGGCGAGCTCGGTGTTTGATTGTGTAACCTCTGATTACCGCACACCTGGGGATGTTACCAGGACGACTTGCGGACAACGCTAAAGCTGCCAACGTAATGGCTGCGATGGGGTCATCCGGGTCGTCCAATACCTGCCGTGGTCGGCGACGGGGGGGTTTAAACCATGGGTCGGATGAGGCAGTCGAGTAGTTCGATGCCTGGACAACTAGAGGGTTCGAGTGGTGGGGCGCTCGATCAAAGTATCGGCGGGCGCAGTCCTTATTGAACTGCGCTAAAGAGGGAAGGTTTAGGTCGCAGTGCAACTCGGCGTTCCGTACATACCACGGAGCACCGGTTGCCTGGCGGAGGAACCTGTTTTGAATGATTTGAAGTTTACGTAGGTGGGCCTCGCTAGCATGACTAAACACTACTGAAGCGTATGTCATGATGGGGCGGATGCAAGTAGTATAAAGTGTCTTCTTATTTTTAAGAGACATTTTACTCTCTGTACGAATTAAGGGACCTAGGCGACCCATAACAAAGGCCGCCCTGTTACGAACATCAGTGATGTGAGCGGCAAAGGTGAGATGCCGATCAAGGGTGACTCCAAGATATTTTGTTTTACCAACCCAGGGAATGGGTTCGTCAAACAGAGTTAAAGGTTTAGGATAGCGGGGGTTCGAGTGAGTACTCTCATTGAAGTATATAGCTGCACTTTTAGTCGGGTTGACTGCAATGCGCCATTTACGGAACCAGTCACCGATCTCGGTGATGGCTCGTTGAAGGAGAAAATAGGTCTGTCTATTAATATGCCAGCCAGTGGAATAAATGGCGGTATCGTCCGCATATTGGGCTATGAAAACCTTGGGCTGTGAGCGTGGGATGTCGCTGGTATACAGCGCGAAGAGAATGGGTGATAGTACGGAGCCCTGAGGGACTCCGGCACTGACTGGGTGGGGGGTGGAGAGGGTGCCTTCCACGCGGTAGCGAAAGCTTCTGTCCCTTAGGAAGTCTTGTAAGGTGAGCACAAGACGTACTGGCACGCCAAAGTGGTATAACTTGTAAATCAAGCCATTGTGCCAGACTTTATCAAAAGCTTTCGCTACGTCGAGGAAGACTGCTACCGTCGTTTGGGGTTTGGGTTTCTTATTGAAACCTTCAAGGATGTGCTCCGTGAGGCGGTGCACCTGTTGGACGCATGAGTGCTTGGGCCTAAAGCCAAACTGCTCTTCGGGAATAAGGTGGTGTTCCTGCGCATGAGCCGAGAGACGGTTCGAAAGGAGCCGTTCGTATAGCTTGCCTAGGGCACTGAGAAGGCTGATGGGACGGTAGCTGGTGGGGTCAGCGGAGTTTTTGCCTGGTTTGTGAATGCCAATGACATTTGCACATTTCCAGACGTCGGGAAATAAACAGTGGCTCATGGCCACATTGAAGATGCTTACTAGTAGATGAATCAGGGGGGGAGAAAGGTGTTTAAGTACCTTGTTGGAGATGCCGTCGGCACCGGGGGCTTTACGTTGTTTGAGGTCCTTGATCAGTCTCGTCACCTCAGCGTAAGATACTGGGGTGTGCGGGGGGAGTTCAGAGATGACCACAGAGCTTTTACGTTCGACTTCAGCGTCCACCGAATCGAGGTGGGCTTGGTCTACGTGATCTACGTTGGGGGAGCACTGAGCCTCTAGGCTATCAGCTAGGCACTCAGCTTTGTCTTCGTCAAAGAACGCCGGGGCGCGTGGGACTGGTGGGTATAGCGGAGGTATGTCGCTCTGTCCGACACCTTTCATACCTCGTGCGAGATCCCAATAAGCCCGCTGGCTAGGCACGAGGTTTGAAAGCTTGTCGCCCCAGCTGTGGTCACGCAACTCGGACATGCGACTTTCAACCATGCGTTCAAAGTGGCGTTTCCGAGTTTTGTTTACTTCGCTTGGGTAGGAGTCGTAATGTCTGGTCACTGCTTTACTCTTCGTCACTAATCGCCTCACATCCACTGGAATGACAAGGCGCCGGTCGTCCGGCACAATGACTTCCTTTGAGGATGCACCTACTACGGTGGAGAGGTGATTAGTGAACGAATCGATCGCTAGGGATACGTCATCTTTGGTCAGAATGTCGTCAGGGATTTTGTCGAGGTCGGGTGAACTGATAGCCTTTAGGGAATTGCCTAATTGCTTCCAGTTCACCATCGTCTTGGTGGGGCGGGGTAAGTCTGCTGTAGGGTCGGGGCCTAGTCGCAGTATAATGGGGCGGTGGTCAGAATGTAGTTCGTGACAAACTGTTATAGAGCGTAACTGAAGGGTTACGCCTCTAAACAGTGCCATGTCTAAGACGTCAGGTCGGTGGCGGACGTTCTCGGGGTAGTGCGTTGGCTCGATAGGTGTAATTACGTCAAAGTTCAAGTCAGCGACTAGGTTGTCAAGAATAATACCGTTAGGATTGTTAGAATTACAATTCCATAGGATATGTTTACTGTTGAAGTCGCCGATCAGAAGGACGGCGCTTCCAAGAGAGAAGAGAGCTTCTAAGTCTGCGCGGGCGACGCGCTTTAAACCAGATTGGTAGCAGGATGCTATGACTATGGGTTGATGACCCGTCATAGCTAGTAAGCAACAAGATGCTTCCATAGTACTCAGAGTCGGGGTATCTAAGGGGATGCAGTGCAGGGACCTTTTGTAATAGATAAGAGTGCCTCCCTTAGCGGAAGTCAACCTATCATTACGTACACATCGGTAATTAGCAAACCTGGGATTCGCCCTTCCCGGTTTTAAAAAGGTTTCCTGCACGCATATAATATCGATCAGGTTGGTACTGCAAAAGTCATGGACAAGGTCACGTTGTCTGAAGAAGCCGTTAGCGTTGAAGGACGCTAACGAAACTGAGCGCGGTTTAGTCCTTAAGGTTGTACTACCCATAGTGGGTGTACTGGGGGGGAGTTTGCGGGGCGAAGCGCTTTAGAGCGCTAAGAAGGCTGGCATGTTCCAGCGTGTACTGGATGACTTCCGCAGGTGATTGTGCGGAGTACATCTTGCGTGCTAGAGCACGGACCTCATCTATATTGATGGACATAGCAAGGTCGCTGACTAGCGCTATATCCTCTTGAAGAGAGGAGTCCATCAGTGGCATAGGAGGTGGGGCCACGGGCCGGGCGACGCGAGGTGCGGCGCGTGGAATGAGGGCAGGAGGTGCCGGGGGGGCCGCGCGGACCGGGGCCGGTGCGCGGGCAGGGGCCGCGGTACGGGCGGGGACGGGTGCGCGGGCCGGGGCGCGGGCGGGAGCGATGGTTTTAACCATGCTCGGTGGCTTTGACCACGCGTTCCTAGCTGGGAGAGGAGCGGGAGTCACCTGTGAGGCAGGTGCTACTGTCAGCTTAGGGCTGACCCGCTGCCACCTATCATAGGTGGGACGAGGAGGTGGCGGAGGTCTCCTTTCCGTTGCCACCCTGCGGTTTGTGCGTGGCGCCCTCGGGCAACCGCGGTAGTTGGCGGTGTGCCCCTGGGTGCCGCACAGAACGCAGCTGGGTGGGTCGGGTGAGTCCCTCGTGCGAGAACAATTCTCTGTGGCATGATCGCCTAGGCACTTAACGCACCTAGGACGAGCGAAGCAGAAGCGGGCAGCGTGCCCGTATAGTTGGCAGTTATGGCACTGTGAAGGAGAGCCATTCCTGAATGGGGACTGAACATCTAGTCCGGAGAGGCCGCAGACCGTCTTCAGGTTGAAGATGGTCTTGCCCTCCGGGGATCGGTCTAGTACTACGAGTACTAGGTCGTATGGGCTTTTGTCTTTGCCACTGTACATGCGGTGTACGGCAAGGACAGGGAAGTCCTGTCTTTTAAGGTCGTCAAGTACAGCGTCTGTACGGACTTCCTTCGGGACACCGCGTATGACGACGCGTAGGACTTTCTCCTCTTCGAGCGCATAAGTGTGGAAGCTTATGCTCTCTTTACGGAGGAGTTTGGTTAACGCTCTGTGGTCGTTAAGTGAGGAGACTTGGACTTTAATGCCCTGCTGCGTGGAGCGGGCGTTCGTATAATTGATCTTACGATCAGTGAGGAGGCGGGATAGCATATCCCATTTGCCTTTGTCCTGTATGAACAAAGGCGGAGGCGGCTTTTCGCGGCGTGCGTTAGCGTCCTGAGAGGGCGCTGTAGCCGAAGCGGTTGCGGAAGGCGGGGACGCGGGGCGCGGGGCGGGAGTCGGCCTATTGCCGGCGGTAGGTGCTTTGGCGGCTGCCTTAGCGGGCGGGGCGGAAGGCCCGGAGTTAGCGGCCTTAGGGGCGCGCTTGCGTTTGCGGTCTACGACGGTATAGCCGTCGTTGTCGGAATCTTCGGAGTCTGTGCGTGAGGCGCGGGGTTGGTCGACCTCCATGTCCGTTTCCGAGTCTGAAACTGACTCGACAACGACATAGGCAGGTTCGATGCTCGCAAACCGACCGATCGGTGAGCGAGAGCGAGAACGGGGTTGGGCTACTACCGCGCGCCTGTTATCAGGGCCGGGGGCGGGGGAGTCCGGGCTCTCCTGTAAGTAGGATGGCGCCGGAGGGTCATCGTAGGTGGGGACGGAGGTCCCGGAGGGAGCAATGGGAGTGTCCGTGAGGCGGGCACTCTCTGCGTCTGAGGTGAGGGCTGCTTGATGAGCAGCATAGAGTTCGGGGTACCGTAAGGCAAAGGTCTGAAGGACCTCTACCTCACTATTGGTAGGGCGGGGCTGCATCCTGAGGGGTGCACTCAGGATGTCCTAACCAGGGTAGTGTCTCCCTCGCACAACCTGTGAGCTCACTGTGTGAGAGGGAGTGAGTACCTACTGTGTATCCCTAGGTGTGTGTCCCTATCCGCACTTTTTTCTGGGGCGGCGAAGGGGTGTCCTAACGACTCCGGGATTAACTAGGGGCGACCCCAAGGCCAGTTGCCCCGGAGACCTGCTTGTTTCGGCTGATCCCGTGAGGCGGGAAAAGGCCGCGGTACAAGGTTAAACCAAAAATCAACAGAGGTAGTTGGCACCGTTAGGGATCACTCTGCGACCGCAGCAAATGGCGGATTTGATCGTTCGAGCGAGCTTAACCCGGTAGGGCTCCACCTGCCTGAACGATGCCGCTTAACAGCACAAAGTGTGTTGTTGAGCGGGTGTTGTTGTTCGTGCAGAAACAAAGACGAGAAACAAGAATAAACTGCACTTTTCAGTGCAGTTTAACGCAGCAACACCGACCCGGGCTTGTCCGGGGCGGTGGTTGCTCGACGGTGGAGCGCCGCCTCAGCAAGCACGAAGCTCGCGTCGCACGGCGTTCGACGAAACTCTCATTTCCTGCACAGACAAACACAAGCTGAATCGGGATCACGCTCTTCAATGCGCACTGTAGCAACTAGCGTCGGAACGATGGTCCAGGCGAGACGGCAATAGTGCGGGGACTATTGCGGTCTCACTGGAGGGTCACTTGCAGCTGCGGAGAGGTGCGCTCGGCGTGGCGGCGCAAGGCGGAATGTGTGGCTAAACGTCCGGCGGCCAAACACGCCTTTATATAGGGACGATCATGAAACACGGCTCTTTGTTCGTAGCTTACAATAGAAAAGATATACGTTTTTAAAGTGACAATTACATAAAAATGGTTTGTGAATTGTTTAAGTATTATTTTTAAGGTATATATGGTATGAGTCGTGTTTGTAAACATGTGAAATATTGAATAATATAGTAAAATATAGTAAAGTCATTTATGTAACGGTAAAGATCGAGTGGAAAACAATAAAAAAATCTGGTGTTTACAAACTTACCTGTGACGAATGTAATAGCGTTTATATTGGTCAAACTGGCCGTAATTTTGATATCAGATATAAAGAACATAAATCCGCGTTTAGGAACGACCATCCCGAACAGTCTCACTTTGCAAAACATTTGATTGAAAGCGGTCATCAACTTCTTGATAGTAATACATTTAAAATCTTACATTGTTGTGATAAGGGGTTTAGATTGTGTGTATTGGAACAGTTAGAAATATTAAAACATAGTGTAGGCGTTTCACTGCTGAATGAACAGACTCATTTGGTTTCATCCCCACTTTTACGTATTTTTAGTGATAATTTGCCGCCACAAACTAGTTAAATATGTTTTTGTAATTTTCGGTTATTATTTTTTCATAACGTGCCGAGCCAAGCTACCCGCCGAACCAGCAACCAGTGATGACGTCACCCTGCCAGTCAAGCCACTCACCGTGTCATCCCTACGTGTCCTGAAAAGCTGCAAACTGGTCCTGTGACTGACTCATCGTGCAAGCCGCCGTTCTGTGCATAATATTAAGTTAAGAACTAGTTTTTTAATGTTGTTTACTATATTATTCAATATTTCACATGTTTACAAACACGACTCATACCATATATACCTTAAAAATAATACTTAAACAATTCACAAACCATTTTTATGTAATTGTCACTTTTAAACGTATATCTTTTCTATTGTAAGCTACGAACAAAGAGCCGTGTTTCATGATCGTCCCTATACGAGTATAAAGGCGTGTTTGGCCGCCGGACGTTTAGTCTCGATCGTGCGCTCGTAGAGTTAAGACCTCCTGAGGATGCTTCGTTTAGAAGCGAAACGCGTCGAATACTCTTCCGGTTTGGCTGCGTGGCGTTTGTGACGTCACGTCGGCTTAATAGGAAATTAGGCGGAATTGTCACTAGATATATATCATTTTTATAAAGATTTTTTAAGTGTTTTATTAAATAATTAATTAAATGTTTTCTTAAAATACTTTTAAAATATTTGTTATTATCAAATAAATACTGTTTAGTTATAAAACCCCGTGGGGTGCCGGGTTAGAATTGCACCTCCCTATATCATCCTGTGAGTGTCGTAAGGGGCGACTAAGGGAAAAATACTGGAAGGTGGGCAGCTGTGCCATCTGAAGAACTGCCATCTACTCTGCGATCCCCTTGCCGCCTGCCAAGCGCGGGGATTATGGCAATTACCCCCTTTTTAAGGAAGGCTGTGTTCAGCAGTGGAGGAGTCGGCTGTTACAGTTTATTGTTTAGCCAACAAAATATCAATATTAAAACCAAATAATAATGCAAATATAATATAATTAATAGATTCAGGCGTTACTTTGCCGAAATCCATATTTATAAAAATTATATATATCTAGTGACAATTCCGCCTCCTTTAAAGCCAACGTGACGTCACAAACGCCACGCAGCCAAACCGGAAGAGTATTCGACGCTCTTCGCTTCTAAACGAAGCATCCTCAGGAGGTCTTGACTCTACGAGCACAGCTCCGATCGTGCGCTCGTCGGCTTAACAGGAAATTAGGCGGAATTGTCACTAGATATATATAATTTTTATAAAGATTTTTTAAGTGTTTTATTATTTAATTAATTTGATGTTTTCTTAAAATACTTTTAAAATATTTGGTATTAGCAAATATAATACACATGGGGGAGTCTTTTGTTCAGCGGTGGACGTCTGATGGTAATGATGTTGATTATGATGATATAATACATATTTTCTATTGTGTAAAAAAGCAAAATGAACCCACCCATTCGAAAAGAGTTACGATTTGCTAAGCTAGTAAAATTAAAAGTTTAATTAAGTACAGGGTTACATTCAACACGAAACAGCAGTCAATTACTGACGAAAAATGCCGCGGATAATTGGGCACGTCCTAAGGGAAATCATACTTGTCTTACCCCCACTGCCCTCAGTAATGAGAGCAAGTCTACGGATGGAAACGTCACATTTTGTTTTAGGAAAAATATTTCAATAAAATCCTTGTTATTTGTTTGACACTAATAATATAAATGTGAAAGTGAGATAGTTGTGAGTGAGAATGTGAGTGTGTATGTTTGTAACTACTTGACGCTCAAACGGCTTAACCGATTTGGATGAAGCTTGGGATGAAGATAGTCTATATTGTTATACTTACCTAGTTTCACTTGCGCTTTCAAGATGAATCTAACAATATCTCAAACATTAAAATCAGTTAAGCAGTTTAGAAGGAATGGTGGAAAGATACAAACTTGAACCTTGACAATATAACAGTTCTTTTTTTGGGCAGTCTTGTATTCAATAAATTTTTTTATTGCTTTGGCCGCCATTCCATATTTATTGTAAAGTTTGGCACGCAGGACTCCAAAAGTTGTCCATACCTGGACTATATCGTCAAGATAGGAAAATACTTTTTAGTTATTGGAGTGTAACTCAAGCGGCTTGACCGATTTTGATTAAATTTAAATGAGACACGACAAGCATCAGCTTTCAAATAAAAAAATATCGGCCAATCCAGTAAAAAGTTAAGACGTAACAAAATTAAAAAAAACAAACGAATTGAGTACCTCCTCCTTTATTTGAAGTCGGTAAAAATAAGTCAGTCTCAAAAAAAAAATTAAGAGTTGTTCTTATAATATTTTTTTTACCAAACTGCAGAACTTACTTCAACAGTCAAATGTGTGAAATGACTTGTTTAAGTCGGTACCATGATGGTTCAATAGTAACTATTACCAGAATATTGTGCGCATGGTACCGACTCCAACAAGTTATTTCACACATTTGAGTGTTAAAGTCGTTTCTATTTTATGGTAAAAAAAATTTCACCCTCTTCAGTAACCCTTGCTGTTTATGTATGGAAAATGTTTTTCAGTTATTGGAGTGTAAGTCAAAAAATCGGTGTAAAAATCGGTGATGCCATCACCGATTTTTATGAAATTTAAAAGGGACCACACGACAAGCATCAGCTTTAAAAAAAAACATCTAAGTCGGTTAACCAAGTAAAAAGTTAGGAGGTCATAAACATAAAAAAACAGACGGATTAATTAATTAACCTCCTATTTTTTTGAAGTCAGTACAAATAAGTCTGACCCAAGAAGTAAAAAAAATTTTTTAGGTCCTGTTCTTAAAAAAACGAGATTCTAGTGCTTAGCTTCCACTACCCGTCTGTAACTTTTAATGAATACTGTAACTTAAGAATCGTAGTAGTTGAATTATTTTTTTATTTTTTATGCGGTAGTACTCTTCCAATGGAATTTGTCACACCGATCCTATCTTCTGGTAGAAATAGGCATTTACTCGTTAATGCTGCAAATAGGTAATTATTATTTTTTATTTATGCCTGATAGGTTAGCCTTTGACCACTATCTCACCTGGTGGTAAGTGATGATGTGGTCTAAGATATTGTTCAGGCTAACCTAGAAGTACTGGCTCTCAAGGACAGCTGCCGGAACACACCATTAGGTGCTTGGCGACAGATTTTCAACTTGAGGGTGGTAGCTAGCCAGGCGGCCATTTGCAAAATACCCTACCACCATGCTATAACGACGACAACCCTGACCGACGGCTTAACGTTCCCTCCGAAGCACGGAAACGCTCAGTAGTAATGTCACTAGCGGTCACCCATCCAACTCATGACCGCGGGCGACGTTGCTTAACTTTGCTGATCGGTTGAAAACAGCTAAGTAAACTTCGCTACGAGCGCTTCGTTATTTCCGAAAGGTTGTTACAAATTAATAGAAAAAAATTGTCTTTTCCCCTCACGTATAATATTAGGTGTGTGTTCTGAAATACGCGTTATTTTTTCACACGTTTTCATTTTTCCTCCCCCAGGCCAAGTGCTTCATTCTGACGTGACTGCCGTGTCTCTAATAGTTTATTTGTCATCATATTTTTGGAGCACATGTTGTTTTTCTGTCTCTACTAAGCCTCTTCTGGCTGTTAATGTACATTTCTGGAATAAAAGAAAAATCAGTGATTCTTTACAAAAATACGTGCCCTTTAGATAACAAATATTTCGTGCTCTACATATCCCCAATCAGTAACAAGTAAAAAAATATCATATATTTGTTATTCGGATGCTAAGAAAATAATTATTTTGTTACATTGAATTTTTATGACATATTATATTATTTTTTTTATCCCCAAGACGCCTGCCAAGCGTGGGGATTATGGTAAATCCCCATTTTATGGGAGAAGCTATGTTCAGCAGTGGACAATCCGGCAGTATAATACAAAAAAAATTAATGTTTTTCAACCGATCACAGAAGCTTGGAGTCCAAAAATATAATTTTAACAAATTATTGGAGTACAAAATTGTATGCCCAATGCGGGAATCGAACCCGCGTCCTCCGATATCACGTCGGATGCATATTTAAAATATATTTTCACATAGCACGTGAAAGTGCGTGTAATAATGTATATAAAAAAAAAAAAAATTTAGGAAAAACAGCGGTACCTACCACCACACACTGTACAAGAAAATGGTATATCATAATTTTATTTAAATTATAGGGTTGCGTCATTGTTAACAAGTTAAAAGCAAATTGCAAATATTGTCTTGTTTGTAGTACAACGTAACTTGAACTATAGATGTCGCTCCATCCCCATATGGTTAAGAATGAAAGGACAAATTAGAGCCATGCGTCATAATTATGTCATGTTGACTTAGCGGTTAGAGTATGAACTAGCCGCTAAGTCAACTAGGTATAGGGTTGTTGCCAGATCAAGGTATATCAATTCCTGAACATTTCTGGGGTTAGAAAGAAAGTCAATGGCGCGCATTCGAATCCCGCACGTGACTATATTTTTCCCTCTCGTTGTAATTTCGTAACGTAAACCGCGGAGCACGCAACGTTGCAATAATTAAAATATTAACATTGATAAGTATGTAACATTCTGCTCTCTGAGATAATAATAATCTGGTAGATTTTAAACCCAATATTGTAAGACAAAAATATTTGTTTTTCTTCCAAACCCATCGAGTGAGATATTTAAATATAGGGTTTTATAAAAAGGTCCCAAAAGTTTATATATCTTATAGTTTTAATTTCAATGGAACCATTAAACGCTTAACAAAAATAAATAATTTGCAGTCGGGTGTTTTTCTTTTTTAGATAATTTATATAATTGTGTCTCGTTTTTAGTTCTTGGTCTATCATTAAACCGAAATACCTACAAGCGGTAGTACCTTCTGTGCTATCTTGCCAGCATGCTGGGCATGTTGCCAGCTGAAAGAATTAGCTAGAGTATATACCGTATTCCACGTGACGCCAATTTCGTTACTTTCGATAATTTTGACCACATTTTGTGTCTATGGTTCCATATACGGACCATGTGGAATCATAGACGCAAATGTGGTCAAAATTATCGAAAATAACGAAATTGGCGTCAAGTGGAACATGCTAATAGACTGACTGTGAGTCTGCAATGGTAATTATATTTCCTTAATAATTTCGGTTTAAATAACGGCTTATTTAACTTACCACCAAATATAGTAACATATTACAGACAAAAATAGTAAATGATCACGAAAATCAAACCCGCATTTTAATGTAAACTTATAAACAAAGTTTTAAAATCTCGCTATCCAATATAAGTAAAATGACTCCAAATAAATCATTGTTAACCCAAGAGTAGTAAATGATCACCAAAATTAAACTTGGTAGAATTCTTCTGGCACATTGACGGCTGCTGCCGCTGCACAGTTTATCTCGATCGCGCGCTCTAAGAGTCAAGAGCTTCTGAGGATGCTTAGTATTGAATCGAAACGCGTTGGAAATTCTTTTGGTATGGCTGTGTGGCGTTTGTGACGTCACGCCAGGCTAAACAGGAAAATGAGGCGGTATTTTTAAGGGTTTTACTAAAATATTGACATAATATTTTCTTCAAATATTCTAAAAATATTTGTTATTATTACATATGAATTTCCGCAAAGTTACGCTTGAATGAATTAACTAACAAAATATATCCATTTTCAATTACATTTTTACTGGGTGTAAGTTCTCCGTGGGGTTGGAATGGTGTGTCGTAAGGGGAGACTAAAGGTAAAATACGGGAAGGTGAGCAGCAGCGACTTCTACTGAAACAGTAACAGTAAGTGTAAAATCTTTATAAAAAATATTTTTTTTTGTCTTGGAATATAAAAGTAGGCTAATCAGCAACCCGTTTCATGCCAAGCTGAAACATTTTATGAACTTTACCTCCATGAAACTCAGAAGAAAGTTCTCGAAGCAAACAGAGGGTTACTTTCCCGATATACTCGCAGACACGGATGTGGCCGTTGAAGTATTTGACTCGAACTTAATGTAAACTGTTATTATTTAATTTGGTTCAATCAAAGGGCTTTTGGGAGCAATTCCTTGAAAGATGCAGTGTACTTATCTGAAACAGTAATACAGTAAACAGTATACTTAACCGTCTTTCAAAGCCTGACATCTCAACAATTATTACAAAATGTTCGGCTTTAATCCATCTGCAACTTTCAAAACCTTTAGTACCTTACGAACATGGCTTATAGTTGATACACCTTGCAACAAATTATAGTTCGCGCTCAAGCTCTGTGAATGACGGACTTGTTTCTGCGCACGGAGCCTTCGTGTAGTGTACTGACTGTTTTGATAAATAATGTTAAGGATCAAAGATTACCGCCAAAAGTATTTTTGATACCTTTATTATATTATTTTAATGATGAAATACAGGTACTCTTCTAGACTTAATATAAGTTTACAACGAATGGGCTTTTTTTAACTACTAGTGGGACTCGGAGTCAATATCGGACTTCCTAACCCATGGGATAGTAATACTTAAGTTAGTTATTTTTAGATTTTATTTTAGCAGAGGATGTAGTAGCTGGTTTCTTTGTTGATAGCAGTAAATCATTAAGATATATTTAAAAAATATATATATAGAAGGCAACTGTATCTATTCAGTTCACAGAAAACAACTCTATTCTTCACCGATTCACATAATACTAGCTTTTAAATATCAACGGCTAAGGG
Source organism: Plagodis pulveraria (assembly GCA_963890685.1). NCBI lineage: Eukaryota > Metazoa > Arthropoda > Insecta > Lepidoptera > Geometridae > Plagodis > Plagodis pulveraria. Next base: position 35,203,709 of record OY982951.1, on the reverse strand, counting down.
TAAATAGTTGTCTCACAAAAAGTTCTGATATAATTTTGCAGGCAATAATTTATTATTACTTAACAACAACAGCTGATCTGTCGTCAATCCCCTAACATCGTGTTCTGGTAGCTATCCTTAAGAGCTAGTAATTTTAAGTTAAACCTGTCACTTACCATCAGGTTATATTGTGGTCAAAGGTTTACCTGTCAATAAAAAAAATGTTATGGTACAAGTTTTGCCAGGCATGTCCTTACAAAGCTGCATAGCTCTTTGATTTCGCGTTCTTTGCCGAATACAAACACAAATACGCATGCTGATTATTATTCTGGGCCGCGCGTATTTGGCTGGAAAACAAGCTTCGTGTAACCTTTCATTTATAGACGGCGACTCGACAGTTTTTATTTATGTTATCAAATTAAATATCAAGGGGAAGAGAGTAAGTTATATTATTATTTTTGGAATATAGTATGTTTAAGGGTTTTTATTATGGGTTATTCACCTTGTGGTAAGTGATCCTGGCGCTCACGAACATCGGGTACACCAGAGGTTTTTAGGATTAAGCCGGCCTTTGAGGAGGGCAAATGCACAAAGTCAGAGTCATTAATTCAATTTGTGTCTAAGACGTTCTTATGAAGGAGTGGTCGCAAATACCACTGCCTTCCCATATGATTTTTAATTTTTTTATTTTTTTATTGTATGTACCGCTAGAATTTACACCCACACTAAGACGTAGTGTTTAACGACATACACATTCCAACTTATCCATCGAAGTGACTAAAGCAGTGCAATAGCATAAAGGAGTAATGGAATACTAATCTGTGTTGCAGTGTCAGACACGACGAGTGTGTAGCTTGTATCGTACTTTTATATTTAAAGAAAACAGGCTAAATGCGAGTCGTGTCTTGATCTTTATGGGTTCCGTATTGCAACCTTACACAAACGAAAAAAGATCTACTTATTTTGTTTATACATGATTACATTCACTATCACGTGCTTAACAAAAATCACATTAAACAAATTATTGGTTCACAAAATTAAATGATGGGACAACAGGAATCGAACCCGCGTCCTCTGATTTCGTGCCGATGCCTGATCCACTCGGCCACCTGGACACACTTTTTCGAGCCGAAACCTTGTACTCTAATCGTATACTACTTATGTATAATACTTGTACCGTCATAAGGGACGGTGCAACACCAAGTGTTCAAACACGTTAAATCCTAATATCTATTCTATCCTGTATAGCCTACCGTGGCTTCTGGTTTGCCAGGTTTTCGTTTTATTATTTATTTAATCTCTAAATGAAAATTCTTCCCAAACCAAATGTTTTTGATAATATGCCTTTTTACGGACAACTGAAAAACTAGAAACATACATTTCGGACTCAAGGACATGCATAGAAAATTTTTCCGAGTTTGAACAAGTGATATTCAAAAAAGGACAAAACTACGTTTTTACGGAAATGGCTATAAAGACAAGTAAGTAAAACTTAAGTAGTCTATAAAGCGCTCGATTTAGCCTTTTGCGTACAGAACCCTTAAAACAATACGTAAGTATAATTTCAAGAGGATAATATTATATAAATCTTGTGTTATTAATAATTTGCTATAAGGTAACGTACTTTGATAAATGTAATATGTCAGAGAGCATTACCGGCTACAATCGTTACAATTAATGATAACGGGGGATTCTCTCCTGCTGCGTCAAGATGATTAAGGATAAGGTAAATACATTTCACATACAGTAAATATAAGCCCGAAGAGCGTAAAATATTATTTCAAGACGAACGTATAAAATGATTAGAAAAGCATTTTGCAACTGAGGAAGGTACGTGATATTAAATATCAAGATCTCGAAAATTTACGTAAACAAAATGACAACGTAAGGAAGAATTAAAACCACGAATGGGATCCGGACGTGAGAACATCCGTCCCTAAAGCACGCCGCTCTGCCGATAGAGCTATCGTGGTGAGTGAGTAATACCTCAAATTTATACTTGCGCTTGTTGAAACCACATTTCTCTGTAGACATTGTAGTACATCTTCGAACAGAATTGGCAAATCGTTTTGGAATGCTAAGTAGGTATTTTCTGAGGCGATGCACAGCTTGTATTCGAGCCGGAGGCAAACAATTCTAACATTTACTTTAGTTTTAAGGAAGAAATAATTAAATAAAAGTGATACGATAATTACTTGTTTGAATTTGATTAATTTTCACAACACTATTAGTTATTAGGTAATATTAGTCGCGTTGTAGAAATGAGTTACATTTAAAAAAAAAAAAAGTTTATTGGCTAGAAAAATGGCAAGTGTTGCAACATTTTGGAATATTAACTGAAAGGGCCATCTTTTGAAATAACTTGCCAAGGGGAGTGTAGTTCCTTTTTTACCAATATGAAGTCTGAAAGGTAATTGACAATATTTTTGTACATCATGCCTCAATGAAACTTAATTTATTTTACTACATTTACAATATATATAACGTTGATTTGTGGTTGCGAGTAATATTTTTTCCTTTCTTTAAGAAAACATAATTTAAAAAATCACTGCGAAATTGTTAGATTTGTGATCACAATACTTAAAAATGCGACCAAGGTTGTCAGTTTCCAACTTTTAAATACACTTTGGCAATACTTATATCGAACAAAAATGGCGGGATACGACATGATTTACAACAACAGTTTTTTTTTGACACGGCACATGTTATATAAAAAATATAAATGTATTTTATATATATTTATGTGGGGAGTCATTGTCTAGAACTTGCAATAAGTTCTATGGTATATATATTATGTTTTTTTTTATTGCTGATAGGTAAGCCTTTGACTAGAAGCTCACCTGATGGTAAGTGATGATGTGGTTACCTGTAGCTGCCGGAACACACCGTTAAGTGCTTTGCTACTTGAGGGTGGTCGCTTGCCAGACGGGCATTCGCAAAATGCCCTTTCACCAGGCGGTGAAGCTCAAGCCCGAACTATGGACCTGCTGCGCGGCAGTCCATAACCAATGCCACTGAGCCATCACTTGATATTTCAAAGTTGTAAATTTTCACCATTCTTGTTAACGTTTTTGACTTAAAAACTAAAAAGACAGTAAATCTCAAATTACGATAATATTTACCTACCTTCCTTTATCTAAAAATTATGTTTGAAGCTGTTATCAAAACTGTCAAGATTACTTTCTATGAAGGACAGTTGCGATGCGAAACCCTTGAAGCAAAATTAAGGGGAAAACACGAAAGGTATATTTTAAGGCACATTTCCTGGCGAAAATATAGCGTGTTACGCTGTAAAATAAATCATGTAACATGTATGATGAAGTTTGCTATCCAGGTCTCACATTTAATAACCATTAGCTTTGCTAATAATTATAGTCGGACAGAATTATCAGTACTTCTAGTTGCCTGAACGACATCTTCGACCATATCATCACTTACCATAAGGTGAGATAGCGGTTAAAGGCTAACCTATCAAACATAAAAAAAACATCCCGAACAATTTCAAAATTTTGAAGTACCGAGATAACAGATTGTTTTAAAGGTGTATCAAATTCTTTTGGTACCAAACTTGGGTCAGGTATTCTTTAAGTTCGTACGAATGTTTTCATGGTCCATTTCTTCGTAAAGTTAATAAAACTATGGATTATATGTGTAAAAGCTCCTACAAAACGTAATTAATACGTGAGTCAAAAACCAACTTCATTTCCTCGCAAATATTATTAGGAAATAGTTGGAAGGCAGCGTCTATTGATTCGAGCTCATGCTCTTCCTGTTAAAAAGAAGACGCGCAAGTGACCGCTAAATGCACAAAATCAACTTCGAAGAAGAAAAAAAAACGCGCTGCCCAATTTGCACTCGGCCAATTGTTTTTAATCATAAATCTTGAAACACATTTCAGAAGCTAAAATCTTACCGAAATCATGATTTAAGAACGGCTTAAGGTCGTTTAGTGTAAAAGTGCTACTGAAGTCCTATTAGGGGCAGATCACGTCGAGTGGAAACCACGATGGGGTAAAATTAGGCCGACTTTTTTACCTTTGCGTGTGGAAATGAGACACTTTCTGCTGAAGGTAGAAAGTAGGTAATAAACTTTGACATGTCGATCAAATGTCACACGGAAGGGTTCTTCCTAATGAAAAACACTTCTACAGACTGAAAGGTAAATCTTATGTAAATATGTACTCACAGCTGACATGTCGCAATGTCTATATTGCTTGTTTTTTTACAGCTACAATATATGCTTCTTATTTTAAAGTTGAATTGAATCGCTAGTAACGTAGCTTGTTTCAAAAGGATTCGGAATATAAAAGACGATTCAGTTCAAGATTATTTTATGTATTTTTTTATGTTACTGCGACGGAATAAACTTGAGTCCACCTGATTTTAAGCAGACAAACCTCTGCCTGTAACAGATGCATTTCGTCACAAGTCACAAATTGCACTGCGCTCGTCACCTTAAAATATAGTTGTTAAGTCTCATGTGCCTGTAATTTCACTGGCTCTCAAGAACTGCTGCCGGAACACACCGTTAGGTGCTTTCCTACTTAAGGGTGGTCGCTAGCCAGGCGAGCATTCCCAAAATGCCCTTCCACCATGCGGTGAAGCTCAAGCCCGCGGCGGGATTCGAACCATGGCCCTGCTGCGCGGCAGTCCATAGCCAATGCCACTGAGCCATCACTGCTTCAAACGCTTCCACAGATAACGATATTTCTTACAGAAGAATTAGTCTACCCTCCCGAAGTATCACAGACAAGTGCCGGGTTTTATGTATTGCCAAAGTAAAAAGTATTATTGTAATTAAATTTGTTTAACAATAACATAACACTTGTTTAGTCAATCTTAACAGAAAATGCAGCGGAGCAGTCATGACTTAGGTGACCGCTTTTCTAATAAGCGTGCTTCGTGCTTCGGAGGCCACAATAACACGTCAGTCCTGGTTGTATTCTGACGATGGTAGTCGTTACAGCAAGGTGGTTACGACATTTTGCTAATGTCCGCCTAGATAGCTACCACCCTCAATTAGCCAAGCATATAACGGCGTGTTCCAGCAGCTGTCACTATAATAATAATAATAATAATAATAAAATATATTTATTTCAATTAAATATTATTACGATCAACGAAACCTAATAACAATATAGTAGATAAAATCTATTATTAACTATTACACAAAAATAATCAAAAAAGTAACTAAATCTATAAGTATATTATCTAAAAATGATAAAGAAAAAAAACGTGTTCCATCTGTTTTTATTGAAAGCTAGTAATTTAAGGGTAGTCTGAACTTCATCTTCAACTATATCATCACTTATCATCAAGTTAAAAGTGATCAAGGGCTCTCAAGGACAGTTGCTGGTACACACTGATATTGAGTTTTTCTATTTGGAGCTTTGTAGACCAAAGTGACATTTGTAAAATGCCCTATCACTATGCAGTGAAGCTCAAGCATAGACCACTGGGACATCACTGCTTCAAGAGATCTTTCATTTCGTCTTTTCTCACCAAGTGGTCTTGGTGTTTTCCCTTGCAGTGTCGGACATGCTGCCTGCTTCACATATATAGTGTGCAAACACTAGGTTCTGTATTTAGGCGTGAAGGGCATTGTAGCAAGTGAAATTACTGCAGCGAGCGAGACGCAACATCTAACGGCTCGGAGTGACGTAAAGTCTATTAGATCGAAAGAGGTGACACTGCAAATGTAATGGAGCGTTGTGACGAATACTATCATGCGTGAATCTTTTTCATAACCTCATAAAAAAAAACATTGATAAAATCAATTTGATAAAATAGTTATTATAACCTAACTAATTACAGGCACATTAAATCTATATATTTTTTTATGCCATTGTGATCAAGTACGAGGCCCACCTTCACCTTCAGTGGTAACCTCTACCTTAAACAAATGCACTTCGTCACTTGTAATCAAGTTGTTAAGACTCCTGTGTCTGTAATGTCACCGGCACCCATACCCTTCAAACCGGAACACAGCATTGCGAACATACCTGCTTGGCGATTGAAATAGCTATAGTGGCGGTACTTCTCTGGACGAACTCGCGCAAAGAGTTATACTGGTACAAAAAAATATCTTGCAATAGTACTAATGTTAAGCAAATAGAAGGTACTTATCTTGTATGCTACGACCATAAAGGTATTTTAGGGGGGTTACACGAAAATTCGGAAGACGTCCACTGTTAAACAAGGCCTCCCTCATAGAACGCCACAAAGAACGGCTATTAGCCGCTTGTAACCTTTGGCTATCCGCGACTTTAACGATGTCATCAGTCCACCTGGATGAGGGCCTACCAACTCTACGTCTTCCGATGTAATGTGGTACCCAGTCCAGAATCATTCTTCCTCATCGGTTATCAGTTCGTCGAGCAATGTGGTCCGCCCATTGCCACTGCAACTTGCAAATTTTGAGAGCTATGTCGGGGATTTTGTTTCTTTGGTGAATATCCACGTTCCAGATTTTATCGCGCAAAGAAACTCCAAGCATAGCTCTCTCCATAGCTTGTTGAGCGACGCTGCTTGTCCATAAGGGCCACAGTTAAGGACCACGTTTCAATGCCATATGTCATCACTTGCAATACACACTGGTTGTAGACTTTAGTCTTCAAGCTCTGCTATGTATATTATATATATATATATATATATTACCTGTTTAGAAATAGACAATCGTTTCTTAATAATAACAAATATTTTAAGGAAACAATAAATAAATTAATATAAAAATAAATCTTGTGAAAATTCCTTCTAATTTTCCTGTTAAGCTGACGTGGCTCCATAAAAGCCACGTAGCCAAACCGCTACAATTTTTGACGCGTTTTGCTTCTAAGCGAAGCATTCTCAGAAGATCTCTTCCAGTGCACGATCAAGAATGAGCAGCCGACTGTTTGTTAGTTAAGGGAGGACAAAGATGTTGAATGCCGATGTCAGCTGCATAACTCCATCGGACTATGGGTGAGAGAAGATTCTCTTATAACTATGTACTCTTATAACCCTGTGTGAACGGCCGGCGGCTCTACACGCCTCTATATAGATAAGAATGTGAATTCCTGCTCATTGTTATAGCTCGTAATTAGGAATTTATACGTTTTTAAGGGAACAATCATATTAAAATTAAGTCTCAATTTATATAAACGTAATAATGTGTTTTTTAAACTCAGTAAAACTATTAGGCTAAGGACATACATGCAAAGTTTCATCGAGTTTGAACACTTTGTATTTTAAATAAAACGAAACTACGTTTATATGGAAAGCGCCACGAACTCTCTCTTCTCAGGTCCATGGTTAGAATCCCACCGCGGGCCTGAGCTTCAAAGCATGGTGGAAAGGCATTTTGCGAATGCCCGCCTGGCTAGCGACCACCCTCAAGTAGAAAATCTGTCGCCAGCATCAAACGGTGTGTTCCGGCATTTGCATGCATTCGCAAAATACCCTACCACCATGCTATAACGACTGCCATCCTAATACAACAACCGGGACCGACGGCTTAACGTGCCCTCCGAAGCACGGAAGCGCTCAGTAGTAATGTCACTAGCGGTCACCCATCCAACTCATGTTCTAGGCAGAGGTTAGTCCACTTAACATCAGGTGGGCCTCGTGCTTGATCCGTCACAATAACATAAAAAAAAAACACTCTAGCCTTTACATATTCAGTGAGTCACAAGAGGCGAACTACACTGCACCCTGAGACATAAGATACTCGTGTGTTTTCTCATTTAGATATATTCTATTTCTATATTTTGTGCATTGATTCAGAAAATAGAGTTTAGTTCGAACCATATCCTGTCTATGCAGGCATGTAAGCTAAATTGGCAAGCTTGTGCGTCAAGTTTAGGTTATACCAAGTGCTAAGCGAAGCTTGAAGCCTGCAGGCAACTAGTATCTGATTGCAGAGATATAGATCGTTCAAAGCGAACTAGGATTTCCCTTTTGAAGGTATTACCTGATATTGGCACGGGTGATACCTGATATTCTAAGATAATACCGTGTGTATACACAGACATAATCTTGATTTGCCTTCCTTTATCCCGCTTATGGGAGAGTCAGTAATCTATAATACAATACAATACAAAACTCTTTATTGTACACCAAAAATACATTAAATAGTCTTATAAATTGTAATGTTAATTAATGGTAGTACAATGGGAGGTCTTATCGTATATAGCGATTTCTTCTACGCAACCTTTGAATGGTTTTAAAATACACACACAATGAATAACAATATAAAATATAGTAAATAAGTAAAGTACAATAAGGAGGAATAAAATTCATACGTACACCATTTTGATAAACATTTTACATAAGTTCGTAAGTTCCAATATATAATACTTACTTGATAAAAACCACATATAAAATACAGTTTAACAAACAAATATACATACATACAATTTTAGTATAATTTATATAAATATATATAATATCATTATAAACTGTGTTACATTACAAACATGATAAGTAGTGATTCTTTAATATGGTTTTAAATATTGTGAGAGATTTAGCACGCCTAATGTTAAGTGGTAATGCATTCCATAGCCATACAGCCTGTAGTGTAAACGATGTACTAGTATTTTAGTACGTCGTTTACAGTACAGAAGTATGGGGAGGTATTGTACTCATAAGTGGTAAAGTATCAGAAGAGCGTAGAGACAGGTCGTGAGTAAGACGTCGAAACTGGAAACGCTGTTTTAGATACAAGGGCGCATTGGGGACAAAAATGATGTTGTACCGAAAATAAAGCATGTGAGCATTCCGGCGAAGACGAAAGGGCACTGCAGTTTTATTTTCGATATTCGGATATATGGTCATATTAACGTAACACAAATATAGGTATATCTGCTACAGAAATTTTGTAAGCGTTCAAGTTTATCGAGCTGCACTTTGGTTAAAACTAGATAAGGTATGTCGGTGTAGTATCATATCATATAATATCATATTTTACAAATTATTGGAGTACAAAATGTTCTGTCCCGGGCGGGAATTGAACTCGCGTCCTCTGATTTCGCGTCAGTTGCCTAGTGCCGAGTGGTTTAGGCATCCGGCGCGGAATCGGAAGACGCGAGTTGAATTCCCGCCCGGGACAGAACATTTTAACCCAAGTGCAGCTCGAACTTGAACGGATTACAGGCTGTCAGCTAGTTTACAAAGTTTCTGATTTAATTAACTATATAGTCTAAAAATAAACTTTGCTATAGGTTTGTAAAGTTAATTAATTTAGTAGCTAGCTGGTTATAATTCTGTGTAAACGTGTGTTGATGTGTAAAAGCTTGTTAAATTACACACCTCGAAGAGAATGTGAGGTGGAAGACGTAAACTCTTCACATTAAAGTGTTTCATTACCAACACTCAACGCTGAATGTACCATTGGACAGTGTGACCACATTGATAGGACGCAACAAAATAGCCCACTTCGCGAAGAACGAGGTCATATCTTGTCGTATACAGAGATTACCAAGATGCATAGTGTATTTCGTAGTTTATACACCTATTGTGTATAGGTAAATCTTGGAGTGAATAAAAAAGGATGTGGTCAGTATTGTTAAGTGTGCTATGCGTTCATACTAGGTATTACCACAAATTGTATGAAGCAATGATGGCCGAGCGGTAATGTCTATGGACTGCCGCGCCGCAGTAACCTGGTTTGATCCCCACCGCTGAATTGAGCTTCACCGCATGGTGGAAGGGCTTTTTGCGATTGCCCGCCTGGCTAGCTACCACCCTCAAGTAGAAAGTCAGTCGCCAAGCACCTAACGGTGTGTTCTGGCAGTAGTCCTTGAGAGCCAGTGAAATTACAGGCATATGAGACTTAACAACTATGTCTCAAGGTGACGGGCGCAGTCGAGCATCTACGAGCGCACGAAGGAGAATCATCAATCATTCTCGATCGTGCGCTCGTAGAGTCAAGACCTCCTGAGGATGCTTCGTGTAGAAGCGACACGCGTGGAAAATTCTTCCGGTTTGGCTGCGTGGCGTTTTTGACGTCACGTCGGCTTAACAGGAAAATTAGGCGGAATTGTCCCTAGATATATTTTTGTATATTTTAAGTGTTTTATTAAAATATTAATATGATGTTTTCATGATGTATTTTAAAAATACTTGTTGTTATCACCTTGTACCTTAAATTTATATTCACGTACAAGATATCTCTTTTATTATCGTACAACCGCGCCTAGCTCTGATCTCTTCTGACCTGACACGCACAGTAGAATTATCCCATCCGGGCGGATACGCCAAGGTACTTTTTATTGTAGCTTTGTATCTAAAGTGCGGAGTGAGTCAGGCCTGACCTAATTGAAATACGGTTGCTTATTAATTCATGCAAACCATTTTGGATCATCTAGTGAAGAATAATTAACAATGCAAGAAGGGTACGCATAATTATGTTTCTGAGAAAAATCTTGTATTATAATATTTTAATCAAAATATTATTTCAATATATTGGAATATTATTTTAAAATAAAGTTGATAAAAAATGATATTTTTAATTTTTTTTCTATACGAAGAAACGTAATAGATATTTATTTTGTACTACGTTCACATTTATATTTTATCTTTAATTATGTGTTGAATAAATATTATCATTTCATTTCAATATTATTTCTCAACTTAAGGATCTTATCAGCTAAGTCAAACTGTACGTATCACGAACGAATGTTTTTACTCAGCAACAAATTGAATTACTTACAAATTACTCCAATTACTCGGAGAAGGCGTCTTCTAATGCTAAAAGCACATAAGAGTTTAAATAACATGATTTAAGGAGCCCTTGTCTGGCGTTAATTGTATTGTTCTATTTTCGGTAAAGGATAAAATTTGTGAAAAATGATGTCTAACTTTGTGTAATAAAGATTTAAAGCTGATTTTTGTGACTACCCCTGATTTATTTCTTTTGAAGCAGTGATGGTTCAGTGGCATTGGCTATGGACTGCCGTGCAGCAGGTCCATGGTTCGAATCCCGCCCAGAGCTTGAGCTTCACCGCATGGTGGAAGGGCATTTTGTGAATGCCCGCCTGGCTAGCGACCACCCTCAAGTAGAAAATCTGTCGCCAAGCACCTAACAGGTGTGTTCCGGCAGCAGTCCTTGAGAGCCAGAAAAATTACAGGCTAATGAGACCAAACAACTGGACGTCTCAGTGTGACGGGCAACGTGCAATTCGTCGCTGACGAAACGCGTCTGTTTTAGGGAGAGGTTAGTCCACTTAACATCAGGTGGGCCTCGGGTTTGTTCCGTCACAATAACATAAAAAAATAAAAAAAAAATCTTAGTATACAATAATTTTTTTATTATTTTTATAACTTATTGGTGAGCTGTTGAGTTTTATCTCACCTGATGGTATGTGATGATGTATTAAGAGACTTGAGAAGAATTAATTGCCACCATGAAAAGATGCCTGACGAAATTGTTAGGTGATTGGCGACAGATTTTCTACTTGAGGTTGATAGCATGCCGGGCAGACATTCGCAAAATGCCTTACCGCCATACAATTATTCGGTTTTTTTTTATGTAATGTTGTTTGACGCCGTCAAATTTCCAGATGTTTGTGTAACATTTTTGCATGGTGATAAGGCGTTTTGCAATTGCTCGCCTGTCTAGCTACCACACTTAAGTAAAAAATCTGTTGCCAAGCACCAAACGGTGTGTTCCGGCTGTTGTCTTTGAGTAAAGTAATTCTAGGTGAGCCTAAACAATATCTTTGACCACATCATCACTTACCATCTGGTGAGATAGTGGTCAAAGGCTAAGCCTATCAAGTATAAATAATTATAAAAAATATAGAGATCTACAAAAACAGATTTACAACGTACTCAAACTTCAACATCAACCAAGGAGAACTTCTAAACACACAAAATGATGCCGTTTTTGTCAATATGGTTAAATAATATGAATATAATCCAAATTTAATGGAACATTTAGTACGTAGGTATTTATTTAAAAATTTAGCAATAAATATTAATTACTACCTATTTATATCTGGTAATTAATTTGTTGGTTTCATCACTTAGCTGCATTGAAAATTCATTTCACCGAGTAAAATCTGTTAGCGTAGCCTTAAATACAGGGCGGGCGGGATTAGAAATTTAACCAAATGTGTTAAATGTATGTGAAAATGCGGTTTCAGATTATGCATAAACATGTATTTACACACTCAAATATAACATGTCTTATTCTGAAACCACACGTTTACGAAATAAGTTAAATTTGGTTGAAAATCAACTCCTACATTTAAGGCTGCGCTTAGAAACTGGACCGAATAAAACGCAGAATATTTCACATATTAGCTGACATTATTTGTTGACTACTAGTTAACATTAGCCTACTAGTATGTACAATCAACATAGATCTTGCTAAACTGGTTGAATTGGTTTTCACCGTCAAGCCTTTGTTCAACTTTAACTAGTACCCTTAATCGAAAATGTAATCAAGTATAAATTGATTAAAAATAGAAAAACCCGCGCAAATTATTTATTTTCGCTAAGAGTTTTATCGTTCCATTGAAATTAAAACTGCAAGCTATATATATTTACGGAATGGTTTTTTTTAAAGCCCTTCTGTAGATAACCCATTCGATGGGTTTGAAAGAAAAAAAATCTCTTACCATATGTCGTCTAACGTCCGCCAGTTTGATTTTTTTATGCACCTAGTGTAACCTACGCTACCAAGACGAATCTAGTAAATGATGTCTCATACATTGAAATCGGTTTAGCCGCGTTAAAGTTAAGGTGGATTAAATAAATTCACAAACATACACACATACATACACGAATCCTGTAAACATAAAATTTTTTTGGGCAGTCTAGTCTGTACAAAATATATAAGTAAGATTTCTCGTTACAAGCATAAACTAATAATCAACATAGTAATTATATATTGATAATTTCGTCTTTTCAAAGAAATCCAGCCAACTGACATGGATTAGACATAAAAATAAAACATAATATTGATTTTCAATTCTATATCTAGTAGTTATGACTAGTGCACCTACCTGCCTTCTTATATGTTGTATCTAAATTTTGTCTATGTCTAAAATAATAAATATAAATGGTAGGCATCATTTGTGTGCTACATCAAGGTCTCGGCTCAGCATAATGCCTCACCACATCACTGAAATGTAGCTAGGCACTGGTATTCTGCGAAGACTTTCAGACAATAGATCCTGTATGTAGTCGTCTACTTTACGTGGATGCAAAGCGTTTCTGAAATACATTATTTTAGTTTATTTTGCACAAGGATTTCCGAAAAGTTCTTCTCTATAGAAATCGTCTTAACCTAAAGATTTTAATATAAAATAAACCTTACCAATTCCGATACCATAATTACTGTACGTAGTTACGTCAAGAAAATACAAATAATGTAACGAATTCTCCTTACAATTTAATTTGTCAAAATAGGAATTAATAGGACAAAATTAAAATTCTGATAACTTCTCTTTTGACCGTTTTCGAGGAAAAACAGCTCAAAGTAACTATGGAAGAAAAATGTTTTTTCTTCTGTTCTAGGGTTTTTTACTTGAAAAAACAAGCCTTGCACACTAAGCCTCTGCTATCTGTCTGTCGGTTTTTCCGTTTGTCTGTCCATACATTTGTCTGTCATATATTAGAAGAGCTGTATCTGTGGAACCATAATAGGTAGCCGGTTGATTTTTTACAGAATATAATAGTATAGGGGATTTTATAGCAAACGATAGTACTCGTAATAATAGAGAAAAATAAAAGGGTTTACCTTATGTAAATAATGTGTTTATTTTAGCTCGATCTTAAAAACAATATATAGTTATATATCAATATCAACACTAATATTATAAAGCGGAAAGATTTGTATTTTTGTATGTAATATATAGTTATATATCAATATCAACACTAATATTATAAAGCGGAAAGATTTGTATTTTTGTATGTATATTATGAATAACCTTAAAAACAACTAGACCGATGTAGCCAGTGGAGAATCTTCAACTTTCCACCAGCGACCCCACTACAGGGAAGCCAGGAGGCGAGCCAATTGCCGACTCCTCGCCCCCGCTCGTCCGCGCCGGAGCGAAACGTACCGTTACGTGCTTGACGACAGAATTTCTACTTGAGGGTGGTCGTTAGCCAGGTGGGCATTCGCAAAATGCCCTACCACCATGCGGTGAAAAGCTCGAGCCTGCGACGGGATTTGAAACATGGACCTGCTGCGCGGCATTCCATGGCCAATGCCACTGAGCCATCACTGCTTCAAAACTGCTTTCGTGCACAACACACACAATCTATATAAAAAATCCGTATATTTAAGGCGAGTTCGATCACAATGCTTGTCTCCACATGAGTCTTTTTATGCTTTAGTTGTCTTCAGTATCATCCTCTCTCCTCAAAATATTATTGTTCATTTCAATAGTAAGAAACCTACTAACTGCTGCCAGCATGCTGGCCACGCGGGATAGTGATAGGAACGGGGATAGTGGGAGGAAGCATTTGGATTGCCTGTGAGTCTGCAAGGACTGTAGTATTGTATATAGTAAGTATATAGTATATAGTAACCTATATAGTAAAACCTTCCATTAAACCCAGTTCTATTACAATGAAGGCATTATTTCTTAACCTAATCTCATTAACAGTCAGTAAATACCATCAGATTTAATATCCTGATTTAATTTTGACTGCCAGTAAAATATGTATGAAACAGGCCTGGAATGCTTAATACCCTAAAAAAGCCCTCAAACACCCCCAAAACAGCCATTTCTAACGAAATTTTACTTTCAGAATTACATTAATGAAATAATTTTAGCAGAAAAGCCGGCGACAAAAATTAAATTAGTCTTTGTAAGCCCAAATATGCGAGCAATGTTCTGAAATAATGTTCCAAAGAAATTCACAGTAAATCCCGTATTTGAAATGGGATTTGGAAATTCTTTGAGCGGTTAAGTGTGAAAAGAACTTCTAAGTTTTTAAGGCAATATATATAGTTAAATTTGCCTCTTTAATGTTGGCGGGTAACATTTGGCTTACGAGTGTGCACAAATAATTGCTTTATACGGTTATAAAGCAATTGAACACTGGTAATACACGCTACCATTATCCATTATCAAACACATCATCGTTATTCTATAGGTGTTAATTTTCACTCCAGCTAGTTCACGATCGACCACGGTGTCACTTTTCATCAGGTCATATTGTGGTCAAATACAATATGACCTGATGAAAAGGGACACCGTGGTCGATCCTGAACTAGATTTACGATCACTCTGTATTTGATGTTTATTCTGAGATATATCTCCAAGCGCCAGTACGGCGAAATACAAGTGATTAAGGATGGATTTCACTACTAAAATTGAACGCGATAAATTCTAGCTAAACTGAGTTCACGCGCTTGACTGAGACCAATGCTCAATTTGAATTTTACCAATTGAACATAGTTTTAACTAAACCGAGATTTTCTTGCTAAATCGCGATTAACTTCTAAAATCACTAATTTCTTCGCTTAGCTTAACAATACACGTTCAATGACCTTCACTTTAATCAACAAATAGCAGCTGATTGCTTAAGTGATTCACACCAATCACAATACTCGCTGCCATGGAAACTAAACGCGATCACAATATTTTCGGTGAAATCTTTTTCACGTAAGCCGCGTACAAAACCGACATTTGACCTCGTTTCACTGAACTGGGTTTAGTTAAACGCGTTTTTGTAATACGTTCCAATTTGTGCTGAGAATTTACACGTTTCAGATAGAAATGTAGAAAGATAACGTCCAAGTAATTTTTGTAATTATTTAATAATTGCTATTGTTTGCTCTAGCCCGTGCTACGACATGAAAAATAAAATTTACTAACACAAAGGCATTATTCCTAAAAATCTCAGTCACTCGTAGTACTCGTGTACGTTCAGTTCAGTCAACTTTAGTAGCGAAGATGCTACAAAGAACTAAATATATCCAATGGGAGTACGACAAATAATTTATGTTTGGGACCAAACGGGTGATTTTAAAATAAAGGACTATTTATGTTGTGCGATGGGAGGTATTTAAATGAGTATAATTCCCACTATCATATTGAATCTAGTTATATCCTTAATCTGTCCTAACTCTTAAATTTTAAATTGAGCTGCCATTACTGTCTCCCTGTAATAGCGATGAATATATACTTTAGAATAGCCTTTGTTTGCATATAGATTAATGGAATTTTTCCATAATATTTTATGCTTCATCATCATATTTTATTACCAAAGAATATTATGAAAATTCCATTTCCTCTAGACGGATTGCATTTTATAAAAAATGTGCTAATCTGAGTTTTATCGCAGAAAATATAAAGCTAATAATTGCTTGACTTTTAATGCCATCAAAGGAAAATTCAAGTCAAGTAAGACGTTTACTTGAATTTGCGAGGAGCGGGGTAATATCGTGGGGTGCAAGTTATAGAATATGATACATAATTTTCTTCCAACAGTTAATACATCAAATAAGCCTCAGAGTCAATTGCAAATAGAGCTGTAATGGCGACCGTCACAAAGATAAACGGAAGAAAGATGGCGGTGATTTTATTACACCTACTAATGGGTGTTATCATATTATAAGAAGCGCTTTTAGCGAAGTTTACTTAGCTACTCTTAACTGATCAGCAAAGTTAAGCAATGTCCGCCGCAGTCATGAGTTGGATGGGTGACCGCTATTGACATTAATACTGAGCGTTTCCGTGCTTCAGAGGGCACGCTAAGTCGTCAATCCTGGTTGTTGTCTTAGGATGGCAATCGTAATAGCATTGTGGTTTTAAAATAATAGGCATATGGATACAGATCAATGATAATGGTGATGTGGTCAAAGTTGTTAAAAAGGCCAAATATTACATACTATTTAGTGGCTCATTATTATAAGGTATCTTTCCTGTCAGTTTGTTGCAATTTGACTCAATACTATAATATTTCCATAAATCATTACTCGTTCAGTGCCACGTATGCGTCCTACTGGTCAAGTCCTTTTATTTGATATCTATGGACGAATACAAAAATATGACACGTCTTTTTGTGATGGCGGCCATCTTGGATTTTTAATTATACTAAATACATAATAACTTGATTTTTAAATAGGACTTAAGGCGTCTACCAAATTTTAGATCAATCGATCAACAGGAAGAGGTAAAATTTCTTATATTAGATTTGTCCCACGTCCCAATACTAGAACAAGGCAAGATAAATAAAACCGTTTAAAAATGGTGGCTCATCTAAAAAACTGATCAAAGAAAAAAAACCAGCAGCAGTCCTTGAGAGCCAGTGAAATTACAGGCACATGAGACTTAACAAATATATCTCAAGGTGGCGGGCGCAGTGCAATTCGTGACTTGTGATTAAACGCATATGTTATATCCAGAGGTTAGTCCGCTTAACATCAGGTGGGCCTCGAGCGTGTTCCGAAACAATAACCTTATTAATAAATACCCAATTTTACTTCACGGCTAGGCCGCGCTCGTTTTTTTATTGTTATTGTGACGGAACAAGCATGAGGCCCACCTGATGTTATGCGGCATTATCTGCTATAACAGGTGCATTTCGTCGCAAGTGACGAACTACACTGCGCCCGTCACCCGGAGACATACAGTTGTTAAGTCTCATGTGCCTGTAATTGTACTGGCTCTCAAGGAACGTTAGGTGGTTGGGCACAGATTTTCTACTTGAGGATGGTAGCTAGCCAGACAAGCATTCGCAAAATGCCATTCCACCATGCATTAAAGCTAAAGCCAGCGGCGGGGATCGAAACATGAACCAGCGGTAAGACCGTGGTAGACTTCAAAATTGAACAAATGACTTGATTTTGATTTTCATCAAATCCTCGGATGCTTGTATCATATTATAAAAATATGGTATATTAACAAACCCGCTCCTAGCTTATCTCTTACACAGTGCGTAGCTAAGAACACTTAGAGACCTGATGATTCAGGGTTTCGTCCGATAATGGGAGATAGCCTTAATCACGTCTGAAGCAGCAGCCTCTCTCTTCTCAGCTAATTCTACCTTCTACTGTGACAATTGAGAAAAACATCGTGCAAAATAAGAATTTTGGTAATTTGTGCTAACTATTTCGGACATTTAAATACTAGTTACAGTAATGACACGCGCAGACCAACTGGCATCTAAGTGCCTTTTTTCTTCATTATATTCAGTTTTTTGTGCATAGTAATATGATTATTAGTATGCTCAAATAAAAAGCGTAATTGGGTACGCTCAAAAAATATTTAAAACAAAGTACTGATCATCACCATGAACTCAACCGCAGAAGTAGGTGAACGCGTTGGTTTGCGCGTATCTTTAGTTTTTTTTTATTAGAAACGTGTATTAAGGTACGCATCCATTGGCCCGCGCCGGACGCACCGCACGCACGCAACAGATTTTTTGTTTATAAATATCGGCTTCCAATGCGGGCGCTGCGGATAGTGGACGCAGTGTTCTGTAAAATCATACAAAGCAAACTAAAATCCGTTGCGTGCCGTGCGTGCGATGCGTCCGGCTTGGGTGTATGGACGCGTAACTTAAACGTGTATTTGATTGTATATATTGATAATGCTTTACCTAAAACCGCACAAAAAGAGGGCATTTCGAATCGCTTCCTAGCTAGTGCCAACCATCCACACCATCACATACTTCAGTTAACTCGTGATATAGCGCCTGTAATAGCATCGAAATATCGAGAGCTCAAAATTTAATAAGTAAATAATAGAATTGAAATTTTAAAAAAACCGTAGGTGCTGGACTATCCATCTCCCGGCGGTGTCGTAAGAGGCGACTAAATATGAAATACTGGATAGTGGGCAGCAGCGCCTTCTGAGGAACGGGGGTGCGTTTAGTAGTAGACAATCACCTGATGTAGTAACCGGTAAATATACCGTTTTTAGTAAGAACTATACTGTGTATGTGACCGTGACCGTTTAAAATTTATTTTGTTTTTCTTTTTTAATATATAAATTTAATACTAGCTTCATGTCCAAAATTTAGCTTCCGTGTACCTAGATAGCAAATTTCATCATTTTCCTAACCTCGTATGAAATGTACTCATACGAAATGTATGGTGTAAGTACAAGTGTTCTCTAACAATAAAAAAGGCAACATAAAAACCTTTTATGAAATATTTATGTCAACGTCGCATTTTACGACATCAAACAGGATATTGCAATATTAGAAATTAGCAGGCAAAAACACTCACGTTGGGGATCGAATACGTCGACCCCTGATCTGCAAGCGCCCGCTGGGAGCTCGCAGACGCAGCTGCGCACTCGCCCTGATGATGAGCATCTTATATGCTCGAAACCCGCGAGACCTATTCGATCCTCAACAAGAGTGTTTTTGCCAATTAATTTATAATATTTAAATATGTGTGAAACTCACGTGAACTTCATTTTAATGAAGAATGAATGAATGAAATATGGAAAAGTCTTTAGAAGGGCACAATACCATTATTTGATACTGCCACTGAACAATGTTGTAATATTTCTAATACGAAAATTATATTATCGTTAATTTCCATTAATATTGTTTTCTAATAACTAATCGCCACAATCCACAACCTTCGAGACTAGATCTTCAGATATATTTAAAGAACCATTTATTCATGGACTGTGTCTGAATCCAAGTTGAACGAGTAAAGATCTTGCTTGAATTGAATGAAATGTAACTGTGGTACTTAAGTACAGTAATTTTAAGGCTAAAGCTTAGGAGTTTCCAAGAACTTTCATTAATATACCAAAATTCAACTCAGACTTCATTATTCTTAAATTAATTGCCTTTAGTAGTACTCTCTACTAACATAATTTTTTGTGTTTAGCTCTTTTAACATGGTACCCTAAATATGGTCTAGCTAGAGTCATATTTAGTTTAATATTACCAATGCGATTTTTTATAGCTGGTAGGCTAGCCTTTGACCACTATCTCACCTGATGGTAAGTGATAATGTGGTCGAAGATGATGTTCAGGCTAACCTTAAGTTACTGGCTCTCAAAGACTGCTGAAACATACCGCTAAGTGATCGCGACAGATTGATACTTGAGATTGGTAGCTAGTCAGGCGGGCATTATAGTACTACGATGCTATAACGAAGGCCATCGTAAGACAACAACTGGGACCGATGGCCAAACGTGCGATCCGAAGCACGGAAGCGCTCAGTAGTAATGCTACTAGCGGTCACCCATCCAAGCCATAGCCGCGGCGGACGTTGTTTAAAAGTTAACTACGGCTAAGTAAACTTTACTAACAGCGCTTCAGAACGTTAAACAAACCCTACTGATGATACAACCTGAATATCATTATGGAATACGACACCCCACCCTTGACTCGTAAATTGTGGATACTCATGTAATCAACCGAATGAATAGTTAATCAAATACGTAATTAGCCGTTTGAATCAATGACGTCAGAACAACCGCGTTTTGATGAGAGGATTCGAGATTGTTTGTTTTACGTGTTCTGGGTACAATAAGTGAGTTAACGCAAATCTGGTACTAAAGGTGTGATAATAAGGATAACATAATACAAGACGCAAAACGAATGGACCCTGATTGAGACTGGTAGAGTGTGGCATGTGCCCATATATACTCGTATGGTAACAATCAATAATATTATTTAATAATAACAAATATTTTGAAAATATTATAAGAAAACAATAATTAATTTTTCTTGACGTGACGTCAGAAACGCTGCGCAGCCAAACCGGAAGAATTTTTGACGCGTTTCGCATCCACACGAATCATCATCAGGAGGTCTTGACTCTTCATGTCCCGATCGTTTTTTTTTAATGCTTTTGTGAGGAAACAAGCCCGAAGCCCACCTGGTTAAGTGGACTAACCTCTGCCAGACGCATTTCGTTAACGAAGATTTACACTGTGCCTGTCACACTGAGACGTACAGTTGGTAGGTCTCATGTGCCTGTGATTTTTCTGGCTCTCAAGGACTGCTGCTGGAACACACTATTTGGTGCTTGTCGACAGATTTTCTACTTAAGGGTGGTCGCTAGCTAGGCGGGCATTCGCAAAAAGCCCTTCCACCATGCGGTGAAGCTCAAACCCGCGGGGGGATTCGAACCATGGACCTGCTGCACGGCAGTCCATAGCCAATGCCACTGAGCCATCACTGCTTCACTCGTTCATTTCGTGCGCTCGAAGAATCAAAACCTCCTGAGGATGACAACTTTGACCACATCAATACTTACCATCATATGAGGTGGTTAAAGTCTAACCTACGAACAATACAAAATATATGAGTTATATATGTCCAGATAAGATATTTACAGAGAAACAATTAGGAACATACTTTAAAGGTATATATATAAACCTGCTATCTGAAACTAAGTACATAAATGTCAAATAGATGGCGGTTTTCAAAACTATTATGTAACATTTTAGGATAAAGTGTCAAGTATTTTATGCCGCACTCTAGATATAAATGGAGGTTTAGTAATTTGCGTCCATTCTTGTTTATTAAGCAAATCAGTCCATGGAGTCAAAAGAAATAAAGCTCGACTTAAAAGTAAGTCACACTGAACTGGAATTGAAGCAATATTTTTGATGCAAATCATTATCACAGTAGTCGTGGTGTTCGTCTATTTGAAATAAAGCCTCTGACATCTCGTTATCAAAATAAAAAGTCCCTATTGTGACATTACGTCATGGAAGTGGACAATGCGACCGTAATTCGAAAACTCTTGGACGTCTCTGCAAAAGCTGTTGGAAAGGTTTTTTGTTTCGAACACTCTGAAAAATTAATATAAGCCTTGGCTTTCTGAATTTTCATTACCCATTGATACTTGGACTTTTGTTTTGTGCAGTAATGTTATAACATAACAATGTTATAAAATTATAACATCTTGCATCTTAAACAGTAATGAAGCAGTGATGGCTCTGTGGCATTGGCTATGGACTGCCGCGCAGCAGGTCCATGGTCCGAATCCCGCCACGGGCTTGAGCTTCACCGCATGGTGGAAGGGCATTTTGCGAATGCCCGCCTGGCTAGCGACCACCCTCAAGTAGAAAATCTATCGCCAAGCACCTAGCGGTGTGTTCCGGCAGCAGTCCTTGAGAGCCAGTGAAATTACAGGCACATGAGACTTAATAACTATGTCTTAAGGTGACGGGCGCAGTGCAATTCGTGACTAGAGACGAAATGCATCTGTTATAGGCAGAGGTTAGTCTCGCTAGCTTCGAGCTGGTTCCGTCACAATGACATAAAAAAAAAGATTATGTTATACGTTATGTAATACTTTTTTTTTTATCGCTAAAGCCTTGGCCACAATCTAAATCTCTCTCTCCTCAAAAAAGTGGTGATGTGGTCGAAGGTGGACAGGCTTAACCTAGAATTGTTGACTGAGTGAGCTCAGTTTAAAATAATATTTACTAAAAATACTTTCTTTTACATTTAATACAGATGTAGCTGGTATGATCAGCAACGCATGTTGTATACATATTTTGGGGCAGTCAAGCGTTCAGTGGAGTTTGAATTGCCTGAAATACGACATATCCACAATGGCGATTATAAACCACAAAGGAAGTATAAGGTATTAATAATATATAAACAATTTCACTATTTAAAGGCCGTTGCGCCATGGATTTGTAGGTACTGACACAAATAAACATTCGATCCGCCTACCAAATAATTCCACGAAGCCTCTGCTAATTGAGCTTGATTAATTATTGTTAAAACCAACTTGATATACGTGTTTGCCACGAGTTGAATAGATTAATTTATTTTCGCATGAAAACTTAGAGACCCGTGGAAGCCCATAGTTTTCTAATTTAAGAATATCAAGTCCTGTTTTTGTACAATTGTAATGCATTATATTTTTAATAAGTTTTTTTTAACATATTTTTTATCTGTTAAAAGGAATTTTATTAGATTCAATGCTTAGTAAAAACTGCTACCATAAGGTCTTCAATAAATTATAGAAAATAACTTTGTGCTCTAACTGTATTACTTTAATTGCATGGTGGTAGGGCATTTTGCGAATGCTTGCCTGGGTCTGACGTCACGTCACGCTAGCTACCAACCTCAAGTAGAAAATCTGTCGCCAAGCACCTAACGGAAAATTCCGGCACCTGTACTTGAGAGCCAGTACTTCTCAGTTAGCCTGCACTTCATCATCACTTACCATCAGATGAGATAGTGGTCAAAGGCTAACCTAACAGAAATTAAAAAAAAACATAAAACACAACAAAAGATTTACTCATCAAGGGTTCCAGACCAACATACACCTAGTATTATGTATTATTTTTATGTATTTACCAAACACTCTTATGTTTTCGTTGAAGGATCATTAATGCGTGTCGTTTATCATCTTGTTTTTCGAGTTTGTTATATAATCACAACGCGTGTTACATGTCTATGTTATAATCATTGATAAAAAATACGTTTCTTATATATTCTTATTTAATTATGAATAGATTCAGGCATTACTTTGCGGCGAGATATTTAGGTAATAACAACAAATATTTTATTAGTATTAAGAAAACATCAAATTGATTATTTAATAAAACACTTAATTTTTTTTAATTAAAATATATATATCTAATTTTCCTGCTAAGTAGTAACTAGATCGACTATTTAGTCTCGATCGTGCGCTCGTAGAGTCAAGAACTCCTGAGGATGCTTCGTTTTTTTGTGATGGAACAAGCTCGAGGCCCACCTGATGTTAAGTGGGCTAACCTCTGCCTACAACAGTTGCAATTCATCACAAGTCACGAATTGCACTGCGCCCGTCACATTGAGACATAGTTGTTAAGTCTAATTGTGCCTGTAACTTCACTGGCTCTCAAGGACTACTGCCGGAACACACCTTACGGTGCTTGACGACAGACTTTTTACTTGAGAGTGGTAACTAGCCAGGCGGGCAATCGCAAAATGCCCTTCCACCATGCGGTGAAGCTCAAGCCGGTGGTGGGGATCGAACCAGGGTACTGCGGCACGGCAGTCCATAGCTATTACCACTGGGCCATCATTGCTTCAAAAAAAAGAAGAATTCAAAGCGAAACGCGTCGAAAACTCTTCCGGTTTTGCTGCGTGGCATTTGTGACGTCACGTCGGCTTAGCAGGAAAATTAGGCGGAATGTGTTACAAGATATATTTTTTTTCATATGTTTTTTTAAGTGTTTTACTCAATTATTAATTTGATGTTTTCTTAATATACTTTTAAAATATTTGTTATTATTACCTAAATATTTTTTTATTCTTTTTTATTATATTGTTTTCATCTTTTGTCAGACAATACGCCACAATAATCCTAATCTGTAAATACCTAACTCTAAACACCACCTACAACGGTTCAAAAGATAAGAAAGCTTTTTATAGAGATCCGACATATAAATGGGCGACGTAGGCTTAGAATAGGTTTTCTCTGGAACCTAACAATGAAACTTGTTTTTATCAAAAGAAGCTTTGAAGTGGAGTTGATTTCCTGAATTTACGCATATCTGCTGCCATCTGTAAGTGTGAGCGAGGATCGCATCTACATATCGTATCAAATCACTGATTTTTATACGGCATCACCTTTGTGAGGTCATGCCTAAAGCCAAATACATTTTAGGGTTCAACACACATGAAAGATAAGCCTCGGGTCCCGCCCAACCTTTTCACGCTATGTCTATTCTGAGATGATATATGAGAGCTTTCGGCGAATGATCGTGTTTTAGCGATTTTTTTCTACTTTCACGCCTGTGTTTTGGCTTTATACAGTACGGAGGTGTGTGGGAGACATTGATTTATTTTGAGTACCCTTGGAAGCGATTTGAAGAGGTCGTCCTTTTGGGTTTTCTTTGAGGATAGAAAATATCATATATTTTTTATAAAATATTTTTTCTGACTACTCCTGGTCAGTGGATAACATAATAACAGTGAAAGAAATAGTTAAACCACATAGGAAATCTGGGTCCCGGCAGCTCTTCTTGAGAGCCAGTAATTCTAAGCTAGCCTGAACAACACCTTCGACCACATCATCACTTACTATCTGGGGAGATGATGGTCAAAAGCCTATCAGCTATAAATAAAAAAATGTACAGCCATTTAGCAATCTCGCCTTCAGTTACCTCCGCAATTATAAAATAGTTTTCGCCTCGCTCTGAGCCCCTTTGTTTGAGTACAGCCCTGTGATATACCTAGTTTCTCCACCTGGGTGAAGCAAGGAACTTTCCCTTAGACCCCTTGCTCCAACCAACGATAGTAGTCGTGTACAGTAATTGTATTTTTACATTACCTACCACATTCATAATAAAATTGCAAGAACCTTTCTTAACCGAAGTCTACTTTTCATAAACGAACTATACATTATACATGCCAAAATTTTAGCCTTAAGTACTATAGGTTAAGTTATTTTTGAGATTTCCTGTGTGATATCGTTTTTTTTTCGAGTTTTGGTTTAAATTTTATTTATTGTGACGGTATAAGCTCGAGGTCCACATGATGTTAAGCTGACTAACCTTAAATTTACAATTACAATATTATCATTATTGCATATTTAAGTTCTTTTTTTAATTCATATTTGTTATAATTAAATAACAAATATGAAGACCCTCGGGAGGGTCCCGCATAAGCTTGTTATGTGAGACACCAGATTGGAGAGCGGCCAAAGATTGGACAGAGTAAATTAGTTCAAGTATTTTGGTTTCATTGTTAATAATGGAGTTCATAGTTAAGAGATAAGGTGCCGCATTGAACTTTTGTTTGGAATACTTTCTACGAAATGAAGTCGCTATTCTGCAATAGGCGCATTAACATCAGCCTACGGCCTACGTACCCAACTCTTTCGCTTGCTTCGCTCGCGATACAGTTTCGTGTTCTCCAGTCTCTTGTACGGTGTCGAAGCATGGACACTCACAGATGTGCAGGAAAGTTGAAGCAATTTAGACGTGGATGTCCAGAAGAATGGGCATCATAGAGAGATAAAATAAGAATCGAAGTGGTGCTTGACAGGATCAAGTCAAAGTCAAAATCATTTATTCAATTTAGGCGTCTACGACGCTCTTATGAAGGTCAATTACAAATTTTAGTATTGAAATATAAAATAAGATTTGTTACAGCTAAAAATTCACGGCATGTTACAATGTGAACGCAGTATTGGTAGAAGAACAAGGCTGAAGAACCTGAGTCCAGTAGTTTATCAAAGCACCCGTTCTCTGTTTAGAGCTGCTGTGTTCAAGATCAGAAGATGGCATCCCAAGAAGTTGAAGAAGGTTATTAAATATGAATTTCCACAAAGTAGCGCCTTAATTCATTAATTGTTAACATTAATTGTTATTATTTGTAAACGAGCAATATCAAAATAGTATGGAATAACTATTTATGGATGTACAACTTCTCACAAACAATATACAACTTAAAGCAAAAGGAATACATACACTCAGTTTTTTTTATGCCTGATATGTTAGCCTTTGACCACTATCTCACCTGATGGAAAGCGATGATATGGTTGTTCAGGCTAACTTGGAAGTACTGGCTGTCAAGGACGTCTGCTGGAACACACCGTTAGGTGCTTGGCGACAGATTTTCTACTTGAGGGTGGTAGCTAGCCAGGCGGGCATTCGCAAAATGCCCTACCACCATGCTATAACGACTGCCATCCTAAGACAACAACCGGGACCGACGGCTTAACTTGCCCTCCGAAGCACGGAAACGCTCAGTAGTAATGTCACTGGCGGTCACCCATCCAACTCATGACAGCGCGCGACGTTGCTTAACTTTGCTGATCGGTCGAGAACAGGTGCAATTTATTATTTTATATTATTTTATAACTTTAATTGCCAACAGCATATTCAATAATGTAGGATTGTTAACAAACTGAGCTACAGCCAAGATAATCTATTTGAATTTTGATTTTCCGCCGCAAATACGTTTTCATTTTCTAGAAAAACTTTTCTTGTAACTGAAAAACATAACGCGCTAAGTACATAATCTGAAAGCAATCTTCATTAAAACTTAACTGCAAATTTCATAAACCGAGCTTAATGAGAGGCAATGGCATAATGCAATTAGCTGCTAATGATGTCGTTATTTTTTTAAGGTCTTACTTCGAGACTTATTTAAACAGTGTTCGTTTTGTCCGTTATTTTAGACCACTGAATTTTTTACCGTTTTATAAGTCTCTGCGTACAAAATTATAATATTCTATAAAGGAAGTGTTGTAAGTGGACTCCCGAACAACTGCAAGTTGGACTCACAATCCAAAGGATTCGCCTGTGGTTTTTTTTTTTCTTTTTTTTTTTGTGTTATTGTGACGGAACTAGCCCGAGGCCCACCTCATCTTAAGTGGACTAACCTCTGCCTATACCAGGCGCATTTCGTCAGCGACGAATTGCACTGTGCCCGTCACACTGAGACGTCCAGTTGTTAGGTCTCAATAGCCTGTAATTTTTCTGGCTGCTGCCGGAACACACTGTTAGGTGCTTGGCGACAGATTTTCTACTTGAGGGTGGTCGCTAGCCAGGCGGGCATTCACAAAATGCCCTTCCACCATGCGGTGAAGCTCAAGCTCTGGGCGGGATTCGAACCATGGACCTGCTGCACGGCAGTCCATAGCCAATGCCACTGAGCCATCACTGCTTCAAAAGTTTAGGTTACGTAGCAACAAACAATAGTTTTTTTTTATAGCTTTAAGGCTAACCTTTGACTACTATCTCATCCGATGGTAAGTGATGATATGGTCGAAGATGTTGTTCAGGCTAGCCTAGAATTACTGGCTCTCAGGGACAACTGCCGGAACACACCATTAATTACTTGGCGACAGATTTTCTACTTGAGGGTGCTTGAGGGTAGGTAGCTAGCCCGGCGGGCATGCCCTACCACCATGCTGTAACGCCTGCCATCGTAAGACAACAACCAGACTTAAGTGCCCTCCGAAGCACGGAAGCGCTCAGTAGTAATGTCACTAGCGGTCACCCATCCAACTTCTGACCGCGGCGGACGTTGCTTAACTTAGCTTAACTTAGCTGATCGAGTAAGAACGGCTAAGCACCTTCGCTACGAGCGCTTCATACATTAATTTTTATGTGTTTTAAACCAAGAAGCATTTTTTTATTCATTAATGTCAAAATCAGTTAGTTCAACACGTTTTCTACCTGCACTTTAGTAGTTATAATTTTTTTTGTTATATCTTTTATGTTATGAGTGGCTCATTACATGTATTTAAAGGATATTAACATAATCCAAGCCCACATTAACTGAGAGTAGTAGGTGTACTGCCATGGAAAGTTGTCATCAATAAGGCGACTGCCTATAATACCCTTCCACCTTATACAATATGTTCTTCAGGCGAGAAAAAATATTCTTAATGATGAGATATTATTACAGGTAGGATGTGAATAATGCTGATGAGAAAAAAAGGTGACGTTAACAAACATTGTGAGTGATTTCTGTGTTATTTGAACTACATTTCATTTCAAACATTGCCTGGTGCGTTTAAAGTGCTTTGCTTATATATAAATTAAATTAAAAACATTGACAATTGCAGATCGCATTTGAGATTACTGATTTACAAATGCTGATGTTGCAAGTGACAGTAACTTGTTATAAAGTAAGAACCTAACTGTGATTGACATTAAATACGGAGTGATCTTCTAGAGGTATTAACTTGAACCTTGAAGTACAGCCGACTATTACCTTTACAACATAATAAAAAGGACCAGAAGGATCATTCCGCCAAGCCACTTCTTTAAATAAACGAATCTAGCTACGACTCATTAAAGTGCACTTTAGCTTCACAAAGCACGGAGTACCTAATATTTATATAAGTATACACCTGTAAGGCGTGCTCTTGCTATCGCATAGCCACACATAGCTCTGATCTCTGCTGACGCGGCACGCCCGTACAATAATCCCGCCCAGACGGATATACACCGATGTTACTGTAGATTTGTACCTACAGTTCGGAGTGAGCCAAACTTGCCTTCACATTCCTCTGTCACACTGGTTTGACGGTAAAGAAGAAAATTTCCTTATTGTCACATAAGAATAAGGGATTTAATTTCGGTCTTGTAACTTTAACACTATTAAATATTGTTTTCTCACGTTCAGTGATAGCACTTACCATGACCGAATAACATCCATAATCGTCCTAATCCCAATTTTATCTTGGTTCTGAACCTATGTCTATGTTATAAAGTACCAGGAGATCAGAAATACTGAAGCGATAACGGTTAAAAGGTACATGAAAAACGATACTGGTTGATACCTTCTACTAACGGTCTACCTCTTCATTATTTCTGATCTCCTGGTACCTTGTACTATATCAATCAAACAGTCTTTCAATCAGCTGTTTATTTGTAAGAATACAGTACAATCCACGATCTTGTAGATAAGTTCAGCAGCCTGCAAGCAGTCGTCCAATTATTATAAAACATTAATCATCTTTACCATATATATTCCGCTATTATCATTGAAACAATCCGTAATAAGGAACTTTTTAAAGATTATTTATATAATTCAAATAAGATAGGTACTCATTAATACTATAAAAAATACGTATGCACAACAGTCCGCTGTTCGAATCCCGCGCTGGCTTGACCTTCATTGCATGATGGTAGGACATTTTGCGATTAGGCGTCTGTGAAACACACAATACAATACTAGAAAATCCTCATTAAAAAAAACATCGTTATCTATCAACAGTAGAGATGGTTGTCGGCTAAACTGTCTGTATACATATAAAGCAATCTGTCACAAACCAGCAAAGACAAATAGGTATATGATTATTCTCTTTGTAGCGCTTATGCAAATATTAACTTAGTCTGGTAAAAGAGTTTTGAAAAAGGTTTATTGAAATCCATGTTATGTTATGCCAGCGTGTGTACAGTTTCTTATTTTATATTCGTTAGTACACGTGTGGTAAACTGGGCCCTATTAAGTTTCACTTATATGTATATTTTACTTTAATTACCAGTTTAAAATGAAACGTAACTGATACATTACTAATTAGTCGAAAAAAAAGCGTCATCCAAAACTAAAAAATGTACTGTATAACAAATACACAAATAAATAAATTGGAATTGCGTTTCATATTTTTTTAGTTGTGGATGTCGGCTCAGTTTTTTTTAGAGTAATTTGTAATGTATTAGTAGTGTTTCATTTTAAACTGGTAATTAAAGTAAAATATACAAAACATAGGTTATTTTATACACAAGGCCCAAAAAATGAACGCGATGAACGTTGTTTAACTTTGCTGATCGGTATAGAACAGCTAAGCAAACTTCGCTACGAGCGCTTCAATGTAATATTATATATAAATTCTTCATATATCGTTGGATTGTTGATTAACTACATTGAATTATATTACACTTTTGCTGCCTTTCTACTACCATGGAAAGATATAGGATATTCAAGTAACAGTCTGGCATCCCTAGGGAATATATTAGGGAACATCGTCAGAAATGTATACTTAAAATCCCTCAAGTCCAGCCCTGTTCACAAAGTTTAATTAACTTCAAATCAGTATCGTTATGTTTATGTTAGGCTTTATTTAATATGTATATACGAACTTACAGTTTATGTTTAAGTTCTTTTTTTATGCTTTTGAAGATATCAAATATTCTTTGAGATGTGGCATCACAACCAGTTTGATATAATTTTCTGACTATTAAGTTTTGTGGTATTGACATTTCATTTTGTGGAACATAAAAGCTGCTGCTACTGTGTACATAATTGTTCTTTAGCAGAAAGAGGGCACGCAGCCGATTATGCATGCCTTTATTGATAATTTTAATAATATATATATTTATATAAATGGTACACATCTAAACATCTGTACATTGCTACATGAAGAAATAATTAGAACAATGACCACCACTTAACTTGGTATATTCCCACATAACGAAATCGGACTTAATTGATATCATAAGATATTCTGACCATCGAATTAATATTTCAATGGAAGTAATCCGTAAAGTTTTTTTTAAGAACTACCTACACTGTGCCGCTTCAACCACCCTCACTTGTGTATAGATGAATAATAATTTGACAAATTGTAAGTAGAAATTTGCTTTCTAATGCTACCAACTTTAATTGGCTATAACTAGTTTTTATGGCAATGCAACGAAATTACTTGTTCCTGACAAGCAATTTTAGAAGCACTGTCCATGAACTGCAGCAATAGGTTTTATGCTTCAAAGCTAACCTTTGATCACTATCTCACCTGATGGGAAATGATGATCTGGTCGAGGTGTTGCTTAGGTTAACCTTGAATTATTGGCTCTCCCTGGGTGTTAATTTGTTATCTTTACATACCTCTTAGGCAATGAAGAAGCTTGGTATATATGATAATGAAAAACCTTTAAACGGTATAAATCGCGTATATATATATCATTATTTTTGTCTGTTGGTCACGGGGTGACTTACCACGATCACTGCAAAGTGTTTGAAACATCGGGACAAAATAAAGATAAATATAGGCGATTTCCACCGTTTAAAGTTGTTTAATTACTATGTGTAATAATCACGAAAAGCTAAGACAACATTATTAGTAAAATGATGATATGAGTATTTTTCTGGCTGCGCCTGGCTAGTTACTAGCATCAAGTAGAAAGTCTGTCGACAAGCACCGAAAGGTGTGTTCCGGCAGTATAGTCTTTGAGAGCTAGTGAAATTGATTCAATGAGACTTAACAACTATGTCTTAATGTGACGGGCGCAGTGCAATTCGTGACTTGTGATGAATTGCTACTGTTATAGGCAGAGGTTAGTTCATTTAACATCAGGTGGGCCTCGAGCTTGTACCGTCAAAACAACATAAAAAAAAATGTATTGGCATTTTGCGAATGCCCGCCTGGCTAGCTACCACCCTCAAGTAGAAAATATGTCGCCAAGCACCTAACGGTATGTTCCGGCAGCTGTCCTTGAGAGCCAGTACTTCTAGATTAGCCTGAACAACATCTTCGACCACATAATCACTTACCATTAGGTGAGATAGTGGCCAAAGGCTAACCTATCAGACTTAAAAAAATATGTAAATCTGCATTGAGGATACATTCATTTAACCGAACCCTATTCTAGCAAGCATGCTACATCTTCAGCCGCATCATCACTTTCCATCAGGTGAGAAGAAAAAAACTCAATCAACCTAACCTTCAATGTGTTAATTTTACTTCGATGGTTCAGCGAGTAAATGGCAGTTAAGTGGCTTTCTTTGTAGAAAAGCATCGTATTGTTGCCAAAATAAATGTTTATGAGAGAAGAATTATTATCTTAGAGGTTGTTTTGTTCATAACATTAGCAGCTTTTAGTGGGGGTATTTAAATAGACTGGCAATAAAAAGGAAAAGTTCACGTGACTACGCACATATATAGATAGTTGTATTATATTAAACCTCACAAATATATTTCTGTATCAATGACCGGAATTCGTGATTAATTATATGTTGGTGAAGGTACTTTTACTCTACTTACTTATTATATTCCCGTGAGGACCGGGCTTGAATGTCAATAAAATAAATATTTTATTAAAAACAAGTATAAATTTATTTAAAAAATAAGAAACCAGACTGCAAATTATTTATTTTCGTTAAGCATTTTTTTTTATGTTATTGTTACGGAACAAGCTCGAGGCCCACCTGATGTTAAGGGGACTAACCTCTACCTATGACAGTTGCAATTCATGACAACTCACGAATTGCACTGCGCCCGTCACATTGAGACATAGTTGGTAAGTCTCATTGTGCCTGTAATTTCACTGGCTCTCAAGAACTACTGCCGGAACACACCTTTCGATGTTTGGCGACAGACTTTCTACTTGAGGGTGGTAGCTAGCTAGGCGGGCAATCGCAAAATGCCCTTCCACCATGCGGTGAAGCTCAAGCCGGCGGTGGGGATCGAACCAGGGTACTGCGGCACGGCAGTCCATAGCTATAACCGCTCAGCCATCATTGCTTCAAAAATTTTATCGTTCTATTGAAATTTAACTGCAAGTTATACATATTTATGAAATCGTTTCTAACGCTCTTCATTTTAATAGGTCAATCGATAGGTTCGCGACACCAAAAATGTTTTCTTCTCACAATATTGCGTCTAAAATATGCCATATTGTTTTTTTTTACTTGTTATGTACCTAATGGCACCTGCGCTGTCTATACAATATCTTATACATTAAAATTGGTTAAGCCGTTTAGAAGTTATGGTGGAAAAAGAAACTCACAAACATACATACATACGAGTACATATTGCACCCATTTTTGGGCATTCGTGTAAAAAGGCTAGGTCTACAGAGTACATACAAGGTGTCCCAAGAACTAGTGATATACTGAAGCTGGGAGGTAGAGGACCTAGAGGGCTATCTGAATCACGCCCATTTATGTTCCGCGATTTTTAATATTTTCGGAGTTATGACTTTTTTAAAATTTTCACTTATCGCCGAGTACGATGAGATTTTTATTTATGGTGTAGTGAATTATTGCGGTCGATGCTTACTGCTGTTTCAGACTTGTTTTTAATTGTTTGGTATTTTCCTGACTTATTCCCTGTTTTGTAATTTACGTTTATTCTCAAAATTGTAAAAAGTTAATATGTTTTAACAGACAAAATACACTATGTTAGATTTTAGACAACGAGAAATAGGTACCTCAGTAAGTACCGACTTTGAATTAGGCCAGTGTACTTTTTTCAGTTATAAGGAATCTTGAGAAAAGTTTAAAAGAACATTTAACCAGTTAAAAGAAAAAAGGAAAATGAAAGGGTAAGAAAATACAAGATTTTCGTTTAATTCGAGCGTCGGGTAAAAGAACTCGTGTAAAACTTGTTCTAAGGTTGGATTCTTTCTTGTAAAATATGTCTAAAAGTAGAGAGGTACCTAGTGTATTTCTCTTTTTAAGGGTTCCACACAAAAAAAGTTTATTAATAATTCTGTGTAAGAACAATAAATCCGTGATATATGGACGGACATACCTACGCACAAACAGACAGACAGAGTCTCATTTTTATAGAGATAATATTCTAATATAATGTTACGTCATTCCATTGTCATCGTTCTAATATTGATTTAATTTCGCACTGAGCTCAAGGGACTCCAGGTATGCTTTGTCGAAATTATATCCTAACACGAGTCTGTTAAATCTCTATTCACCGCCTGTCTTCAATTAACGTTCAGTGTCAGTATTAAGTTAGCAATACTGACACTGAGCGTTAATTGAAATTAAAAAAGCGTCTTTGTATCAAATATTATATTTAATAATAACAAATATTTTTAAAATATTTTATGAAAACATCAAATTAATATTTTAATAAAACACTTAAAAATACAAAAATATATCTAGTGACAATTCCGCCTAATTTTCCTGTTAAGCCGACGTGACGTCACAAACGCCACGCAGCCAAACCGGAAGAATTTTGTTTCGCTTTTACACGAAGCATCCTCAGGAGGTCTTGACTCTACGAGCGCACGGTCGAGGAAAATATTATATTCATATAATAAAACATGCCTTGGAAACTATATAATAGCTTAAATTCGTAATTCAAAAATAATATCCATATTCAGTTGCAGGTCAAGATTCCAGCCACCGAAAGTGAGAAAGTTTTAAAATTACAAATTTACGTTGGATAAACCTTCCTGAACGTATCTGTTCGGAAAAGGTAATGAATATTACTCGTAGCTGAGTCATCAGTGCGGCCAGGACAGTACCCACAGCAAGCCAAAGATTAATACCCTTCCCGGAGGATTAGGTTGACAAATCTGGCGTATCAAGTCGGATTACGTCGGAGGCTGCGGTTCAATTAATGACTACGGAGCCTTTGCAGGCACTTGTGTGCTCTCTAGGCCGTTACTGGCTTCATCCTCTGCGTATTCCATTAACTTATCAAAGACAATACAAATGAATACTCGATGTAAGCTCCGCTGGATTTAATAAGCGTGTCTCTCTTTCCAGGTTTTCACTCAGAGAGGCGAAGAATTAAGGGCCATATTCACTAAGAATAGGCTACCGGCCCGCCGGCCGTGGCTGAGCTTTCAGGCCATTGACTTATTATGCTTGACCTATTGTTGATTAGTTACAACTAATAAACTCCGCTACGAGTGTTTAATGAACAATTTTGGTATCCTTAATGTAACGTTACCAGCAATATTAGTATTATTCGTAATATTAAATTATATTAATCATAAACTTAAAATATATTAATAAAATTCCATAAGCAGTGATAGCTCAGTGGTATTGGCTATGGCCTGCCGCGCAGCAGGTTCATGGTTCGAATCCCGCCGCGGGCTTGAGCTTCACCGCATGGTGGAAGGGCATTTTGCGAATGCCCGCCTGGCTAGCTACCACCCTCAACTAGAAAATCTGTAAGCAAGCACCTAACGGTGTGTTCTGGCAGCAGTCCTTGAGAGCCAGTGAAATTACAGGCACATGAGACTTAACAACTATGTCTCAAGGTGACGGGCGCAGTGCGATTCGTGACTTGTGACGAAATGCATCTGTTATAGGCAGAGGTAAGTCCGCTTAACATCCGGTGGGCCTCAGGCTTACTCCGTCACAATTACATAAAAAAAAATATAACACACACAAAAAAGAAACATTCAATTGAGACCCTCCTCCTATTTTTGAAATCGGTTAAAAATACATTATTATAACGACCTTATATAAGGAAGTTGTTAAGGGAGAAATATCTTGAAATGATATCATCATACGTCATTATTTACATATCATAAATTATTGAAGTTGAAATGTACACTTAAATAACATATCCTTTTCCGTTGCAGGTTATGATTGAGGCAGATATGATAATGAGGTGCAGATGATAGAGCTAATGAAAGTTGAAGTGATATGAGTGATACTAAAAGTTGAACGTGATAATGTACCTATACGTTGTGGCTGAATCTTTCTGAACGTATCTGTTCCGAAAAGGTAATTAATATTACTCGTAGCTGAGTCATCAGTGCGGCCAGGACAGTACCCACTGCAAGCCAAAGATTAATACCCTTCCCGGAGGATTAGGTTGACAAATCTGGCGTATCAAGTCGGATTACGTCGGAGGCTGCGGTTCAATTAATGACTACGGAGCCTTTGCAGGCACTTGTGTGCTCTCTAGGCTGTTACTGGCTTCATCATCTGCGTATTTCGTTAATTACCAAAGACGAAACAATGGTGTCTCGATGTAAGATCCACTGGAACTAATAAGCACGTCTCCCTTTCCTGCTTGTTAAGCAGAGGAAGAAGAATTAAGGGCCATATTCACTAGAAATAGCCGAGTCGGAGTTTTCAGATCACCTGTAGGCCACTGACTTATTTTGCTTGATCTGGTTAGTTGGATTGATAAGCCAAGCTCCACTACAAATTTCAATTAAAAATAATTTTGATGTCCTCATTTATTTGTTAAGTACACAGAACTTTCTACGTGCGAACTGCAAAAAGAAATATTTTTTCATTTAACGCTGGGGTAATATTCCAGTTATTGTAACCTGTGCTCTCTACGCAAAAACAAAAATGTGTCTAATAAACTACCGAGGTAAGCATTACTTGCGCCGCTTGAGTTGCTCCGCCGAAGTAGCCACGGCACCAGTCCTAACTTCAGAAAAACTTGAAAAAAATAATGTTTTACACAAAATTGCACAAAGGCTTTTTTGCCATTATGCCAAACACTTGACAGGAGTCTTGGGAATCGCAGTGTAAGATGGCAGTTCTTCAATAGGCGTTGCCACTCACCATTAAGTATTTTTCAGTTTGTTGCCACTTGCGACTCTCACCAGAAGATGTCATCTTCAGCTGGAAGACGTCCGCTGTTGAACAAAGTCTCTCTTATAGAAACTCAGGGGGGGTTTGCAATTCTAGCCCATCATTACGGAATAATCAAAATTATGTTTTCGCCATTCGATGTATGAGTACGAATACTCCCGGTTGTAAGCCACTTGTATCCATCAGCTCTCCTCTTAAGCGCTAACTTAAGTACTAAAATTATTATATTTTCAAGCAAATAGTATGGTAGAAGGATGGCCGTAAATTTCTGTATCTCGGTATTTTTTACTGAGCAGCATAGAAATCATGATAATTTAACCTTTTAAAATAGGTACGTGATTATTAATCTGAACTCATATACTAGGTATAGTGTTAGCTAAACCTTATCCTTACCTTATAGGGTTTATTCAATTTAATCGTTATATGTTTTGAGCTGAAAGCTGAAAGCCGAGATCTTTTACCAGGGCGTAAACATATTGCCTTAAATAATGATTTCTTAAAATATATTATAATTTAATAATTAAAATATATTTTAATTTTTATTATAATTTAATAATTATAATATATTTTAATCAATCACAAAAATCATATCTGTGAGTGACGTATTGATATGTTACATTATAAAAATAAATGTGAGAATTAAACTTATAGATATGTAAAGCCCTGCTTATCCAGGATAGAGCAGGCATTTTAATGTTCTACATGTGCCTCCAATTAAGGTCATTTTCTAGTTATACTATGCTTATATGCACAAGCACAATATAATAAAATAATTCAATTCATCCTTATCCAATCTATCATCTGATTTAGCACCTTTAGATTGTTTTGATTGACAGGTCAAAGAAAAGGTTTTAAAATAAAAATTATGTTATAGAAAAGTTATTCACAAAAAAACTAGAAATTTTCTTAAAATGAAGTGAACTTTGACATAATTGATATGAACGAGATGTAACAGTTACTTTTTATTTTACAAGTAAATTTATTTTTAAGGATTTTTTGATAGATTATTAATTGAAAGTGATTGCTTGTTTGGATTTAACTGCGAACTAAGGCATGCCGCAGTTAGAAGGGTATTAATTGAATACTTGCCTCGCAAACTACCACTCAGAAGAAAAAAACTAATATATTTATTTTCAAAGAAACATCAAAAGGCATTCAGCTCAGGTACGCGCTGAAGCCCGTTCTCGTCGCTTCGCGTTATCGTAACCCCAGACAAAGAAGAGCTTCAAAACATTTAAAAACTAGTCGAAAACTATGCGGTCAATATAACGACGGTCCTGGCAGGTTGGTATCAAAAAAATTAAGACCGTAGTTCGAGATACCAATTGGCAAGTTGTCATATCCGAACGGTTAACAAAACTTGTAAGTTAATTTGTTGCAGTGGAATGTTATAATTTGGCCATTTACAACAGGTTGTAAGGATTAGAGCGACGAACCCGATGCTGAGCCACTTAGATGGCGTACTATAGTATATATATTATATGCAATTTTTTGATATCAGCTGCATGTAACCCCAGCTTCTTGTTTCTTTCTGTTACGGAGATAAAAGTATTCTCATGCATACATTTCATCTTTTATATTGAAATATTTCTACTGCCACGTACAGGAAATAAAATTTAAAACTCGCTGCTATTCTTTTTAAACGTCTTTTAATAATGAGTTACAAAAATATACCTTAACTATTATTCACCACGCCACAACTTGTCGTCTATTCGACGTGACTATATGAGATAGTGTTCAAGGGTTAGCTATTAGCTGTAAAAAATACCTATACAAACGATTTTATTTAATAATTAAAGTGCTATGAATACACTACCCTTAAATGAAATACTTTACATAAGGGTCAAACACCTCTTGAACTTCAACTACAACTTTTACGACAACCCACTTGCAACTTTACTTATAGTCCACAAACTACATAAATTCCTTCTGAGCGAGTTACTTCAAGAATTCGGTCTGAAATTTAGAGGCTGTTATGTTACAACAAGTTTTACCACGAAATTGAACCCTCTTACCTACAAACTATGACCAAGAGCTATGCAATAGTTATTGTATGAAACAATTGCTCTCTTGTAGTAACTGCTATAGTGTCTGTGATCTAAGGATATTGTCCACAAAGTTTAATTGTTTAGAGCTAGCGGGCAGTGGTTGCGGGGAGCCATCTATTCTGTCGGATTAGAAACCTATAGTTATTCGGACAGTTCTTTTAGTTTATAGCCTGTGGATCTAATTATTGGAGTAACCATGGAACTAATAAATTTTTAATGCATTGTTTTTTTAATTATTATTTAGCAACCGGCTAGGACTCGCGTAATATTTACCGGATATTGCTCTGACCAGTTTCGAACTTTGTTTTTTTACATTGAGAGGAGTTGGACTGAGTTCAGTAATTTAGACAGAATAAATGTGTAATTAAATAATGTTGGTCCATGTTTCTTCATCCTCAACGGGTCTATTCACGCACGAATAAACATCAATACAATCATATTTTGACTAACCTTGACGTTTTGAACAAGTTGCATTGACCGGGGTCACGAGTAGGCTTCAGTCTACTCGTGACCACGGTCAATGCAACTTACTGAACTCAGTCCAACTACTTCCAATGTAAAAAAACAATGTATTAAAAATTTATTAGTTCCACGGTTACTCCAATAGTTAGATCCACAGACTATAAACGAAAAGAACTGTTCGAATAACCATAGGCTTCTAAGCCGACAGAATAGATGGCTGAATAGTAGACTTCAGTCTACTCGTGACCACGGCCAATATAATTTGATCGGAAAGTCAAGGTTAGTCGAAATATAAATATTTTGATGTTTATTCGTGCGTGAATAGACCCGTTTAGGATTAAGAAACTAAAAAAAGGCTAGTTCACGAAAGTTTAAAGAAAAGTAATGTTGGTCCAGTCTAATTTGGGGTCGAATGCAAAGAAAGTGTTTGTAGGTTAGACCTTAGTAGTACTATTTACCTAATAATACTACCCTACTGGTAGTAGAGATCACTGGTTTGTGCTTTTCTTTTGCTTCGCAGCATAATAATGAGGTACTGATGTCCAGAGCATCCAATTTACGCTTAAGTCCTCAATATAATAGTCCTGTTGCAAACCGTTTGCGAATCTGATTTCGAACTCACCCACCTGGCCATCTTGAGTTGTTAAAATCATTTATTCAATTTAGGCGACTACGACGCTCTTATAAAGGTCAATTACAAATTTCAGTATTGAAATATTAATTGTACTGAATGGATAATATTTTCAAATATATGCAAGCTTGGTAAGGTCAAAATATCTATTTCTTTAAAAAGATCCCTCAAAATGCCATTTTGTCAATAATTTTGCAGATTATGTATTTTTTTTTTAGTCGTCTTGGGTTGGTATTGATATCCTTTAGCTTGTTTATCTTTGATTAATAGATGATTTTGAATATTATAATTTTGTAATGAACTTGTAGGAAGTGAATTCTAAAAGTGTTTGAATAGAATTCATATTTTATTGGATACAGTTGTGTGAAAAGTTTTTTGTAATTTGAATCAACTTATAAGTGTTCTATGTCACCGAAGGGGGCCCTTGCCTTCAGGTGTAGTTGCTGAGGAAGGAGCTGTTTTACTGGAGGTTTGGTAAGTCCACGTGTATCTATGTCTAATTTTGGCCAAATTTAAATAGTTATTCGTGTTCTTGATCAACCTTTCAGCGTCATCAGTGCTCCTAACTGAGTACCCAAAACTTTCTAGGTTAAGTAACTTTTAATTTGAGCTCCGCGAAACGCGGACAGTTTACGTCCTCTTTGCGAGCATGCTCAGTGCAGACAAAGTTTTTCTTCCACTGTCATAGTTTCCTGCAAGAGTACACGGTAACAAGTCCTCATAATCTACTTTCAAAACTTAGAGGTGTTCCACCAGCTGTCCTTAAGAGCTCCAATTACCATTGTTAATTTAGTTCATTAACGTAACTGAGCAAAACCTCATCTGCCAACAAGAGGATTATTAGTTCCCAAGACTTACTATCAGTTATAATAATAGCCGGGTGCTTAGTAATGGGGTGCTAAATGCGGGTTGGACTGGAACATCCAAGGTATATATTTGTGGAATGTAAGTACTAATTTTCTGGCTATTGTACCTTGAAAGTAACGTTCTTCATCTGTCTTCAAAATTATCACAGATTATATAAAATAGGGGCGTTGCTAAAATCAGTTATCAGGGGGCCAACTCTCACCTCTTATAGTAATAATAACTTAATCTTACTGCTAAATTTTATGCCTCCATGTCAATTAAGCAGGCTTACAATCGGTAATTGAATCGCTCAGCGTTTTGATGACGTCACAACAAATTGTTCACTCTATTCGCGAACTCTGACGTTACATTTAATGCGTAGTATTACCACATGAATAAAGAACCGTACAAAAGGAAAGCTTCATCACTACACGCACAGCTATAAGAGTGCACCTTGTCGCGACAAGCCGCGCGGGGGTTACAGGGGCATACGCACGTGTACAAAACCGGATTGAACCAGCTCAGCCTAGGGACAAAGTTAAGATGTGCCACAAAGCAATACGACGGAAAAGATTATGTAGTTTGATTTATCACAGTATTAATATTGGATTGTTAAACCATAACAGAACCAGACAAGGAGTTTTTGTTACTTATTTTTTTTTTTACAAAATTACAAATATTAGTAATTGTTTTTTTATGTTATTGTGACAGAACAAGCTCGAGGCCCACCTGATGTTAATCGGACTAACCTCTGCCTATAACAGATGCATTTTGTCACAAGTCACGAATTGCACCGCACCCGCCACCTAGTTTTAAACTTTTCGTGATAAATGTATTATTAGGTATTTTGATATAGGTTAATACTGCATAACAATGTTGTCTGCCAACTGAAGAAAGTTGCTCCGATTTGGCTGAAAATCGATATCTAGGTTGTTCTGGATGTCCTTATTCCAAATTTGGACGTTATTTTTCTATCACGTCTGCCAAGTGAAAAA
Organism: Plagodis pulveraria; assembly: GCA_963890685.1. Lineage (NCBI taxonomy): Eukaryota > Metazoa > Arthropoda > Insecta > Lepidoptera > Geometridae > Plagodis > Plagodis pulveraria. The sequence continues at coordinate 35,162,106 of OY982951.1, read as the reverse complement.
AGTTACTCCGATTTGGCTGAAAATCGATACCTAGGTTGGAAGTCGTTATTCTGAATATGTATTTTTTTTGAATGACTTCTGCCAAGTGAAGACTAATGACGTATCTCGAAAACGGTAAGAGATATGTACGGGAGATTTGAACAACTATCGTAGAAAATCGGAAAAGCATTCGAATGATATGTGTTAAAAATCCAAAAAGGCGGAATCCAAGATGGCCAAGGGATAAAAAATTCAGGTTCGATCCGGGCTCCTCAAGAGTTTCGCATTGCTACAGTCCGTTATATAAGAAACTGTTTGTGTTCATCACAGCTTCAGAGCTGCATTATAAATCAAAAGTCTCAACATCAAAAGGTTTGATCATGTAACCAAAACTGGAGTCAACATACTGGCTCTGCTTGTGTTGCTCAAGATAAGCTTTGATTTTCCATTTAGATGCCTAACAAGGTTAATAAGTAAATCCAGGTTGTAAAAATTTTACCTAGAGCACGTGGACTCTCTCTCCTTTAAGGTTTCGCATGCCGTCAAAGTCAGTTTTTTGTTGTACAAAGGCCTCTCCCTTAGAACGCCACAAAAAACGGTTGTAAGCCACTTGTATCCATCAGCTCTCCTCTTAAGCGCTAACTTAAGTACTAAAATTATTATATTTTCAAGCAAATAGTATGGTAGAAGGATGGCCGTAAATTTCTGTATCTCGGTATTTTTTACTGAGCAGCATAGAAATCATGATAATTTAACCTTTTAAAATAGGTACGTGATTATTAATCTGAACTCATATACTAGGTATAGTGTTAGCTAAACCTTATCCTTACCTTATAGGGTTTATTCAATTTAATCGTTATATGTTTTGAGCTGAAAGCTGAAAGCCGAGATCTTTTACCAGGGCGTAAACATATTGCCTTAAATAATGATTTCTTAAAATATATTATAATTTAATAATTAAAATATATTTTAATTTTTATTATAATTTAATAATTATAATATATTTTAATCAATCACAAAAATCATATCTGTGAGTGACGTATTGATATGTTACATTATAAAAATAAATGTGAGAATTAAACTTATAGATATGTAAAGCCCTGCTTATCCAGGATAGAGCAGGCATTTTAATGTTCTACATGTGCCTCCAATTAAGGTCATTTTCTAGTTATACTATGCTTATATGCACAAGCACAATATAATAAAATAATTCAATTCATCCTTATCCAATCTATCATCTGATTTAGCACCTTTAGATTGTTTTGATTGACAGGTCAAAGAAAAGGTTTTAAAATAAAAATTATGTTATAGAAAAGTTATTCACAAAAAAACTAGAAATTTTCTTAAAATGAAGTGAACTTTGACATAATTGATATGAACGAGATGTAACAGTTACTTTTTATTTTACAAGTAAATTTATTTTTAAGGATTTTTTGATAGATTATTAATTGAAAGTGATTGCTTGTTTGGATTTAACTGCGAACTAAGGCATGCCGCAGTTAGAAGGGTATTAATTGAATACTTGCCTCGCAAACTACCACTCAGAAGAAAAAAACTAATATATTTATTTTCAAAGAAACATCAAAAGGCATTCAGCTCAGGTACGCGCTGAAGCCCGTTCTCGTCGCTTCGCGTTATCGTAACCCCAGACAAAGAAGAGCTTCAAAACATTTAAAAACTAGTCGAAAACTATGCGGTCAATATAACGACGGTCCTGGCAGGTTGGTATCAAAAAAATTAAGACCGTAGTTCGAGATACCAATTGGCAAGTTGTCATATCCGAACGGTTAACAAAACTTGTAAGTTAATTTGTTGCAGTGGAATGTTATAATTTGGCCATTTACAACAGGTTGTAAGGATTAGAGCGACGAACCCGATGCTGAGCCACTTAGATGGCGTACTATAGTATATATATTATATGCAATTTTTTGATATCAGCTGCATGTAACCCCAGCTTCTTGTTTCTTTCTGTTACGGAGATAAAAGTATTCTCATGCATACATTTCATCTTTTATATTGAAATATTTCTACTGCCACGTACAGGAAATAAAATTTAAAACTCGCTGCTATTCTTTTTAAACGTCTTTTAATAATGAGTTACAAAAATATACCTTAACTATTATTCACCACGCCACAACTTGTCGTCTATTCGACGTGACTATATGAGATAGTGTTCAAGGGTTAGCTATTAGCTGTAAAAAATACCTATACAAACGATTTTATTTAATAATTAAAGTGCTATGAATACACTACCCTTAAATGAAATACTTCACATAAGGGTCAAACACCTCTTGAACTTCAACTACAACTTTTACGACAACCCACTTGCAACTTTACTTATAGTCCACAAACTACATAAATTCCTTCTGAGCGAGTTACTTCAAGAATTCGGTCTGAAATTTAGAGGCTGTTATGTTACAACAAGTTTTACCACGAAATTGAACCCTCTTACCTACAAACTATGACCAAGAGCTATGCAATAGTTATTGTATGAAACAATTGCTCTCTTGTAGTAACTGCTATAGTGTCTGTGATCTAAGGATATTGTCCACAAAGTTTAATTGTTTAGAGCTAGCGGGCAGTGGTTGCGGGGAGCCATCTATTCTGTCGGATTAGAAACCTATAGTTATTCGGACAGTTCTTTTAGTTTATAGCCTGTGGATCTAATTATTGGAGTAACCATGGAACTAATAAATTTTTAATGCATTGTTTTTTTAATTATTATTTAGCAACCGGCTAGGACTCGCGTAATATTTACCGGATATTGCTCTGACCAGTTTCGAACTTTGTTTTTTTACATTGAGAGGAGTTGGACTGAGTTCAGTAATTTAGACAGAATAAATGTGTAATTAAATAATGTTGGTCCATGTTTCTTCATCCTCAACGGGTCTATTCACGCACGAATAAACATCAATACAATCATATTTTGACTAACCTTGACGTTTTGAACAAGTTGCATTGACCGGGGTCACGAGTAGGCTTCAGTCTACTCGTGACCACGGTCAATGCAACTTACTGAACTCAGTCCAACTACTTCCAATGTAAAAAAACAATGTATTAAAAATTTATTAGTTCCACGGTTACTCCAATAGTTAGATCCACAGACTATAAACGAAAAGAACTGTTCGAATAACCATAGGCTTCTAAGCCGACAGAATAGATGGCTGAATAGTAGACTTCAGTCTACTCGTGACCACGGCCAATATAACTTGATCGGAAAGTCAAGGTTAGTCGAAATATAAATATTTTGATGTTTATTCGTGCGTGAATAGACCCGTTTAGGATTAAGAAACTAAAAAAAGGCTAGTTCACGAAAGTTTAAAGAAAAGTAATGTTGGTCCAGTCTAATTTGGGGTCGAATGCAAAGAAAGTGTTTGTAGGTTAGACCTTAGTAGTACTATTTACCTAATAATACTACCCTACTGGTAGTAGAGATCACTGGTTTGTGCTTTTCTTTTGCTTCGCAGCATAATAATGAGGTACTGATGTCCAGAGCATCCAATTTACGCTTAAGTCCTCAATATAATAGTCCTGTTGCAAACCGTTTGCGAATCTGATTTCGAACTCACCCACCTGGCCATCTTGAGTTGTTAAAATCATTTATTCAATTTAGGCGACTACGACGCTCTTATAAAGGTCAATTACAAATTTCAGTATTGAAATATTAATTGTACTGAATGGATAATATTTTCAAATATATGCAAACTTGGTAAGGTCAAAATATCTATTTCTTTAAAAAGATCCCTCAAAATGCCATTTTGTCAATAATTTTGCAGATTATGTATTTTTTTTTGAGTCGTCTTGGGTTGGTATTGATATCCTTTAGCTTGTTTATCTTTGATTAATAGATGATTTTGAATATTATAATTTTGTAATGAACTTGTAGGAAGTGAATTCTAAAAGTGTTTGAATAGAATTCATATTTTATTGGATACAGTTGTGTGAAAAGTTTTTTGTAATTTGAATCAACTTATAAGTGTTCTATGTCACCGAAGGGGGCCCTTGCCTTCAGGTGTAGTTGCTGAGGAAGGAGCTGTTTTACTGGAGGTTTGGTAAGTCCACGTGTATCTATGTCTAATTTTGGCCAAATTTAAATAGTTATTCGTGTTCTTGATCAACCTTTCAGCGTCATCAGTGCTCCTAACTGAGTACCCAAAACTTTCTAGGTTAAGTAACTTTTAATTTGAGCTCCGCGAAACGCGGACAGTTTACGTCCTCTTTGCGAGCATGCTCAGTGCAGACAAAGTTTTTCTTCCACTGTCATAGTTTCCTGCAAGAGTAGGCCTACACGGTAACAAGTCCTCATAATCTACTTTCAAAACTTAGAGGTGTTCCACCAGCTGTCCTTAAGAGCTCCAATTACCATTGTTAATTTAGTTCATTAACGTAACTGAGCAAAACCTCATCTGCCAACAAGAGGATTATTAGTTCCCAAGACTTACTATCAGTTATAATAATAGCCGGGTGCTTAGTAATGGGGTGCTAAATGCGGGTTGGACTGGAACATCCAAGGTATATATTTGTGGAATGTAAGTACTAATTTTCTGGCTATTGTACCTTGAAAGTAACGTTCTTCATCTGTCTTCAAAATTATCACAGATTATATAAAATAGGGGCGTTGCTAAAATCAGTTATCAGGGGGCCAACTCTCACCTCTTATAGTAATAATAACTTAATCTTACTGCTAAATTTTATGCCTCCATGTCAATTAAGCAGGCTTACAATCGGTAATTGAATCGCTCAGCGTTTTGATGACGTCACAACAAATTGTTCACTCTATTCGCGAACTCTGACGTTACATTTAATGCGTAGTATTACCACATGAATAAAGAACCGTACAAAAGGAAAGCTTCATCACTACACGCACAGCTATAAGAGTGCACCTTGTCGCGACAAGCCGCGCGGGGGTTACAGGGGCATACGCACGTGTACAAAACCGGATTGAACCAGCTCAGCCTAGGGACAAAGTTAAGATGTGCCACAAAGCAATACGACGGAAAAGATTATGTAGTTTGATTTATCACAGTATTAATATTGGATTGTTAAACCATAACAGAACCAGACAAGGAGTTTTTGTTACTTATTTTTTTTTTTACAAAATTACAAATATTAGTAATTGTTTTTTTATGTTATTGTGACAGAACAAGCTCGAGGCCCACCTGATGTTAATCGGACTAACCTCTGCCTATAACAGATGCATTTTGTCACAAGTCACGAATTGCACCGCACCCGCCACCTAGTTTTAAACTTTTCGTGATAAATGTATTATTAGGTATTTTGATATAGGTTAATACTGCATAACAATGTTGTCTGCCAACTGAAGAAAGTTGCTCCGATTTGGCTGAAAATCGATATCTAGGTTGTTCTGGATGTCCTTATTCCAAATTTGGACGTTATTTTTCTATCACGTCTGCCAAGTGAAAAAAGTTACTCCGATTTGGCTGAAAATCGATACCTAGGTTGGAAGTCGTTATTCTGAATATGTATTTTTTTTGGATGACTTCTGCCAAGTGAAGACTAATGACGTATCTCGAAAACGGTAAGAGATATGTACGGGAGATTTGAACAACTATCGTAGAAAATCGGAAAAGCATTCGAATGATATGTGTTAAAAATCCAAAAAGGCGGAATCCAAGATGGCCAAGGGATAAAAAATTCAGGTCCGATCCGGGCTCCTCAAGAGTTTCGCATTGCTACAGTCCGTTATATAAGAAACTGTTTGTGTTCATCACAGCTTCAGAGCTGCATTATAAATCTGCGCTTACAGTAACATTCTGGTTGAAAAATATATTATGGTGGGGTACGTTATATATTGACATTTTGGATTTGTTACTAATTTTTTGATATAGAATCTGTATCAAAATTAGTCTACCACTTAAAATGTTGATAGCCCCTGAACCATTTATTTGTTATTTCTAAATAAGATCATAAGCATGTATACGTGCTAAGCCAAAATATTGTATACAAATTGTTACAGCACAAATTTTTGTCCCGGGCAGGAATTGAACCCACGTCTCTCATTTTCGGCCCAAACTAGCATGTTTCGTTGGCCGAGTAGTTTAGACATCTGATGCTAAAACGAGGGATGCGGGTCCGATTCCCGGCTGAGACAAAATGTTTGATTGAATTAGGTTTTTGTAATTGTATTACAAAATAATAAATTTACGAAAAAAAAAAAATTTAGTCATTTGCGGGATTCGCATCCATCCCTTTAGCCAGGGTATGCTCTAACCAATTCAGCTAACATGACAATGAGTCATAACTCAAAGTTTTTCTCCCGTCCTACACATGACTATATTTTTTTCTCTCCTAAATTTGTAATTTTGTAATGTTATTCGCCAAGCAGGCGTTATTTAACAATATTTAGAAAAAAATAAGATGTTATTTGAATTTGAACAGATAAAATCACATAAAAATATTTATTTACTTTACTCAATAAGTTCTAAACGAAGATACCTCCCATATTAGGGTGCAAAAAATATTTTTCTGTCAAAAATCTGCTCCTGTATTAAAGACACTGAATTTCTTAAATTAAATGTAAAGTCCATTATTCATCTTTTAGTTAACTACACAAAATACCTACATAAACTTCTTGTTTGCAACTCATTACATACTATCAATTAGACAGACCGTGGCATCACTTAAATAAATATTTGCTTGCCCTTTGGATATGGAGCACTAAAAAATACCATCTGAAAACATAATTTTAACATTTCCCATTATTATCTTCAATATTACTCAAGGCATAATACAAAGAGTTAACAGTCTTTGTGGCAGTTAATGGACTCGCAAAATCCCCGAAAAATGTATTCATGCAAAAAAGAGAAAGTAAAGTATTGAAGCTCGTTATTGTTCCTGCTTCTCTACGAATATTTATGCGTAGCTGCTACTAGATTATCATATAGATGTGCTCGCGGTAGTATAATATAAAAAAATCTTGTTGATTTTTAATATTATGCATCTTAGAACATCACATTATGTCCTTATAATGAATATTGCCACGGGGTTGCTGACCTACCCGTTTGTCCGACCAAATTTAGACCATAACGGGACTTACCCTGCCTAACGCCCTGAGACAAGCCGAGGACAGAATAGTGTGGAAGCAGCTGGTAAACGTCTCGTCTCAGCTGAGACATTTCAAGACGGGCACGTCCTTCAGACATGAATAATACTACGAAGAAGAATTAATATTGATGATACTAAAGGCATACGTGGTTATCGAGCAGATGCTCGATAACCACGAATATTCTGTATCAGACGGATTGTCCACTGCTGAACAGAGCCTCACCCATTAAGGGGGGGGTTAGCCATAATCCCCAAGCTTGGCAGGCGTCATGAGGGTCGCAGTTTAAGATATCAGTTTTTAAGATATAAGTTTATATAAGATATCAGATTAGCGCTGCTGTCCACCTTCTGGTATTTTATCTTTGGTCCCCTCACAAGAGCATATTCCCTCCTTTAAGGCTGGCAACGCATCCTCAATACTCTGGTGTTCGGAATGTTCGTGGGCGACGGTGATCACTTACCACCAGGTGACCCGCCTGCTCATTTGTCCAACTTCCGATATTTTAGTCGCCTCATACGACACCCAAAGGTAAAAATGGAAGGGTGACATGCTAACCCGGCACCCCACGGGGTATGAACCACGAGTATTGTTAAAATGTTGCTACGTTTTCCATTACGCTACAAGAAACCTGGAACAAATGACTGTATTAAAAAATAAAAGATATTTACGTTCTGATTGACTAACACCGTCACAGTAGATACTGTTCTAACCGCCATCCAGGAGGAAGATATTAATATTTTGCGCAGAGGATTATGTACCTTGATAAATCTGTTATGTCAGGTAGTATTATCCCTGACAGCTTTGATTCATTTGAATTTGGTCATTGCTGATTTAGGATGGTGTAGCCGTCCATATATATCCTCTATAACTCCATACATATGGAGAGATGTGGAGGTTATTGTTTTATTTTTTTAAATTATTGAAATTGAAATGTTTGATTCAAGTGCATAAATTTAATATTTTATATTCTTGGCGGATTTATGGAATTGTGTGTAGTTTTATCAAAATACATTATACAACCATATAACTTTTTACACGCAAAACCATATTATACATATAGAATGGTTTCCAATCCTGGGTACAAGAGCTCTAAGTATGTCAAAGACATCGTTTACGTGCCAGGTTCAGCCCCACCGCATGACATGCCGCTGGTGGTCCTTGTGCGGTTTCATCGCTATACTAGACCAACCATCGATGGAATCGTACACATTCCACCTACCACCCGGTCGTGGAAGTAAGGGCAAACCGCATGTTCACGCACGCAGATTCCTTTGTATTTGGCATGGGCAGTCACCGTCCACAAATCCCAAGGATGGACATTGGAAAAGGTCATTGTCGATATCAGTGACAAAGAGCTTGGGGCATGTTGCTTTCTCCAGATCGAAAGGTCTAGAGGATCCTATGTTCGATAGGAGTTCCGATTTTGATTGATAAATTATGAAGCGCTCGTACGGAAGTTTACTAAGCTGTTCTCAACCGATCAGCAAAGATAAGCAACGTCGCGCGCGGTCATGAGTTGGATGGGTGACCGCTAGTGACATTACTACTGAGCGCTTCCGTGCTTCGGAGGGCACGTTAACCCGTCGGTCCCGGTTGTTGTCTTATAGGATGGCAGTCGTTATAGCATGTTGGTACGGCATTTTGCGAATGCCCGCCTGGCTAGCTACCACCCTCAAGTAGAAAATCTGTCACCAAGCACCTAACGGTGTGTTCCGGCAGCATCCTTGAGAGCCAGTACTTCTATGTTAGCCCGAACAACATCTTCGCCCACATCATCACTTACCATCAGGTGAGATAGTGGTCAAAGGCTAACCTATCAGGCATAAAAAAAAGACTGAAATTTCTGCCATTGACGCGAGTTTCGACCCCATTGAGCAGAATGCCACTACTAATAAAGAAGTTATACGGGTGTAATTGTAGAACTTGGCTCCTTTTCATCTTAACGTCTTGATTTACCTGCCCCTAAAGATGGCAGGTGTACTACCATTAAAACATATTCTCTGGAAGATATGTTATCAGGAAGGTGGCGAGATTGAAAAACAAAGTCTAAACTTCATGGAATACCTTCTTGAATTCGCTTCGTCGAGTTTCGTGATTTTGTGTTTTAAGGGAAAAATATTGTTTAATATATTCTTATGTCACGCGTTTTGTGTGATTAGAAGAAATACATTGTTTTGGCTACATAAAGTGGGACAGCTTTTGGAAGAATATGAAGAAGACAGGTCGGCTGCTTATCTTTTCGAACCTATAATTCTTTAATCATAAACATATAGTCGTTTTTTTTAACTATTAGGAATTTTTTTGACTACTTCTTCACCAGTTGGCAAGTGATGATGCGAACGGAGCTGTTGTTCAGGCTGAACTTGAATTACTGGTTCTCAAGCATAGCAGCCGGAACAAGCCAGCATCTTTAAATGCTTTTCAACAGATTTTTTCCTTGAGGGAGCCGGGCTTTTTCGAAATGCCTTACTACCATGCCGTAACGATTGCTATCCTAAGACATCCCACTAGGCCTGACGACTTAACTTGCCTTTCGAAGCACGGAAGCTCTCAATAGTAGGTAAATGCCACTTCCGGTCCATCCAAGTACGAGTAATGGCCGCTGCAAACGTTACAGCGAACGACTTGTCAAGCCCCACTGCGACTGCTTCAAAAAGCGTTGGTAACATACCTGCTACTTTTCCGTTACAGAGGGCGTTGAAATAGTAGAATACTATTGTACACTAACGTGCAACAACACCTTATGTCAAGCGCATAGCATGAACGGCTTTTTTAAATTGTTCTATTCGTAAAAATAAGTAGTCAAATTGACAAGGCGCTCTGGTATCTCTCATAAAATAGGTTGAGTTTTTTGTTCTCATGAAATTAAAGTCATCAAGGCTCGATCATGTAACCACGACAGAGGTCAACATATTGGCTCTCCTTGAGTTACTCAAAATGTGCTTGGAATAAAATGAGACCAGAGTGACATTAACATGGCTCTATTTACCTTCGGCTACAAAACCCTAGAAATTAACCAAAACACAAAAAAAATGCAGCAGTATATGTCTATAATGGATACTAACGCTGTTGTATTATATGTGCCTTTAACTTCATTCATTATGTTTTATTCAGTTCTAGATGTTAGACAACATAAGCACAACGTGTCATGACGATGTCATAATTAAACTGTTCAGAGTTTCCCTTGTCTTAGTTTAAATAAAAAAGTTACCTAAAGGTTGGTCAAACACCTCTCAAACTTTGCAAAATCTTTGACTAACCACTTGCAACTATCCTTAAAGTCTCGGAACTACATAAATTCCTTCTGAGCGAGTTACTCCAAGAATTCGGACTGAAATTTAGAGGCAGTTAAGTTTTTGCCACAACTTTCTACGAAATTGAACCCTCTGACCTACAAACTAGAACCAAGACTTCTGCCGTAGTTACATAACCAAACAGTAACCTTCTCGTAGTAACTGCTAAGGTGTCTGTGACTTAAGGTCATTGTCCACAAGGTTTAATTGTTTAGTACCAGCGGGCAGTGGTCGCGTGGAGCCATCGATCTTATCAGCTTAAAAACCTAGTTCTTTCAGACAATTCTTTTCGTTTATAGCCTGTAGATCTTATTATTGGAGTAACCGTGGAACAATTTTTTTCTTTATAATTGAATGGTATTTTTTCTGAACAGGTTTATTTTTTATTTGTATTTTTGATGCCCGCTGAAACCATGTTTCAGCGGGCATCAAAGTAAATGTTACTATATGATACGAACCTCTAAATTGTTGTCCCGACTATAAGTACATTCTTTCAGTCTTTTCGCAGTTGTATGTTATGATCATTTACAACATTCTACCAGACACCGATTTGTCACTTTTTCTCGTCTCTTCAATTAGCTAAAGGCAGCCTTTGCTTGTTCAAAAATAAGATCTCCATAGCTTCTAAGTTTTTGTAATCAATTTTCATTTTGTTACCTTGATGATCTAGTATTATAATTAGTGTTTAAGCAATGTAACTTTTTTGAACAATAAACAATTTATTACTTATTATTAAAATTTATTCAAACATAGCTGTGTTTCAGTTCCCATTTTTATTCAATATAATTTCTAAGTATAACCTCTGGATACCAACAGCACGATAGTTTGAAATGGCTTACTAACACAAAATATATACTATTAGGAATCTGTTTCTAGCTACTATACTCATTTACGTTTCTACATTAATACTTATTGTAATACTCGCAAATAGTGTTCTTCATCTTCTCTTCAAAATCCTCACTCAAAATTATCCATTATTATTCTCATAATGTTTTGAGGGATAAAGCAAAGTGTTAACACAGCCTTTGTGGATGATAATGGACCCACAAAGTACCCTAACGTTTAACTAGCAATTTGTGCAAAAAAGGGGAAATAAGTACGTTGGAGCTCGTAATTGTTAATGCTTCTAGATTAACACATTTTCAAAAAGTAGACGGGTTGTTTATGGTCTACTCCTGAACTACTGATTGAGCGTTTATGCGGGTGGAATTTGATACGGCGATACATCGTTTACGAGTATAATACCTGCCCTTTGCGAATGCCAAGTTGTCTAGTTTAATGAGTCGCCAAGCAGTCAATGGTGCGCTACAGTAATGTCCGCGAGAATGGATATAAGCTTGAGATAATCATTTTGAATACTGTGACAGTGGCTACTTTCGCATCCTTGCTATCATCAATATTTATTTTATAGATTGTTTGAATAGTGCATATTACAGGACTCTTATGTATTAGAAGATTTTGTGAGAGGCGATTCCCTGATATTGGTCACTTTAAAGGTCCTCCAATCTCCTCTCCATCCAAAAATATATATTATGGATCGTCAATAAAATCTCTGCTCAAAGTGATTTCAGAATGGCTTGATTAATAAGTAAATAAGTATAAACTAATAAAAAATGAAAATGTGCGACAACAAATTATTATTTTTTCGTTAAACGTTGTAGCATCCCATTGAAATTGAAACGACAAGTTATATATATTTATGAAATGGTTTTTTGAAGCCCTTCATTTGAATACCATCACTCTATGGGTTATGGAAGTTTTTTTTATCTCAACATGGTGTCTAAAATCCGCGAGTTTGTTTTCTATTATTTTTTATGTTCTTAGTGTCACTTGCGCTATCAAGACTAATCTAACGATATTTCATGCATTAAAATTGTTTAAGCCGTTTAAAAGTTATGGTGGAACAAAGAAACTCACAAACATACATACATAAACCCTCAAAACATAACACTCCTTTTATGGGCAAGCGTATAAAAAAATGTCTGAAGTGCAGCTGTTTTTAAAATATTTTGTATAACTCATCAACGAAAATAAATTTCTAATACAATTTTTTGCTAAACTCTGACTGATTATATAATTAAAGAATCAGCTCTGATTTTTTTTTAATCGGACAATCGGAAAGCATTGATTTCTTTAAGTAAAGCGTATTTGGAACTAACATTACGTCGTAGCCGCCACATGCAGCGCGCATTGGAATTGAGCTTTCAATAATGTAAAAGATTATATTAAAATGAATATTTGAGAATATATAAGAAAATTGTTAATCCAACTGGTGACAGCATCGATTCTCGATTGCAACTGTCTTTAACGAAAATAATTAACACAAATAGAGAAGCAGTCCAGGATAATGAAATCAGTAACGAAAGTATAGTTAGTTTGTAACGAATAACCCAACGAATCATTCGACTAGAAAATTGGGATTTCGATAATAGAAATGAGTAGATATTTTAGACGGCCCAAAATAACATTGAGACGTCCTAGACACTGAAACATTTTGGTTTCATGAAAGTTTGCGGTATGGTTATAGTATATTGGTACCTAAATTACTACATTTAAGTACCAATATACCGTAACCATATACCAAATATACACCATCTAGTGATAGCATATATATACAATACGTTGATATCAACTACCTATATAGTATGTTAATCTTGGTAGTAGTAAGATATTAGAGCCGTTTGGTGTAGGAACATTGGGCTCTCGTATTTCCAAAACTTATGAGAATCTTAGGTTGATGCGATGTGTATTAAAAATGCAGGTTATGATTTGGCTCAAGAAATAAGCATTGAAATCCAACGGGGCAACGCTGCCAGCAAGCTTGGCCCGCTAATGCTTGTAACTTGTAGTGCGCTGAGGCATTAAATTTGGACTGCTTGTGGGCCTGAAGTACTAGAATTTTTAGTTTATTGTGTATGTAGAAATTATACATTTTAAACAAAGAATTATACTACAATATGTAAGTTATGTTGTAATGTGTAATGTATATGATAATATCTAGGAAATTGTATGGACATGAAAGTATGTAATTCAAATATTGTTTAAAATTAAGTAATGGAATTAAATAATATTTTAATAATGTCATTGAATAATATTGTAAGAAGTAGTATATTCTAAGACGGTAATGAAATAATTTTGTAATTTATATAGACATTGATACCACAATTTGCACCCCTTGCAGGTTCAGATATAGAGCAACACATAATTTTGACATATGACCTGTTTAATGTACCTATATCTAGCAAATAAATAATTTGGAATTTGAATATGATTTTGTAAACAATAATTTGTCTTTAAATCCATTACAGTTGAATATATATATATATATATATATATATATATATATATATATATAATATAAGAGAAAGTGTATTCTCTTGTAAATTCGCCGGGGAATATGGGTCTCACTGAGGGGCCTCACATTACTCATTTCGTCTCGTTGTGGTCGGCTAGACAACAATCTTGAAAGGGTTTTAGCTCAAAGGGATAATAGCTACTACGAGGAATAAAAATGGGGTACTTAGAATAAAAAGAACCTGAGGAGCATGAAATAACATAAAATCACCACCTAAAACCAGCCCTTCGTTAATTTATAAGGAATATGTAGTTTTAGCTATTGTGGCAATTTAGTTTACAACTGCATATCAATTGAGTATGTTTAAATTCGACTTTATTTTAACTTTTTCACAAATGAAGATTTGCACTGCACCCGTCACTCTGAGACGTACAGTTGTTTAGTCTCATATGCCTTTATTTTTACTGACTCTCAAGGACTGCTGCCGCAAAACACTGCTAAGTTCTTGGCGACAGATTTTCTACTCGAGGGTGGTAGCTAGCCAGGCGAGCATTCGCAAACTGCCCTTACACCATGTGGTGAAGCGTAAGCCGGCGGTGGAAATCGAACTATGGACCTGCGGCATGGCAGTCTAACTATATACCGCGGCCATCATTGCTTCAAAATTAATCTATTTTTTTATATCTCCTAATATTACTACTTGGTACTAATTGTTATTTCAGAGCACAATCAAGAAGGAGCCCAGCACCTGGTAATACAGAACTTAAAATAAATGAACTATAAAGTAAACTGGTGAATTAACTTCCAATTTTAAATCTTGATGCAATATGTTCGGCTGATATAAGCCATAAAATTTTATTTCCTTCAAAGCCATCGTCAAATTTGAGTCGGTGCAGAGCGAAGGGTACACATAAAGATGGATACTAAAAAGATTTACGGCCTATGAACGTTGCAACAGATAAAATGAGCCAAATTTATTATTTACTGTTGCCATGGGAGCAAGATATACGAAATAATAACCTTATAATAATATCAAAAAAGGTTTGCCCAGGTTCCGCGTTGTTACTTACAGAAAGAAAGTTTAAAATTATTATGATATTCCTCGATGATGCCCTGGTTTCATTTCTGGAGTAGGACAAGTGTCGTTGGCTTTCTGCAATCAAACCACTTTTATAATGTTGATTAAAGAATTGCATCCAGTAGAAAACAATGTGCTCAAAAATAAAATAAATAGTAAAATGTGAAGTCGCATACTCCGTAACAACATGCAAAGAACCAAATGATCGTTATTTTTAATTCAAATTAAGATGTATAGCGGGAGTCTGAAAAGTACTCGTCCAGATTTTGTTATTTGTTGCTATACGATACCTATTGCACTATAATTACACGATTGCCCAAAATAATTAGTGTTGTTTCAGAATACATGTATGTTGAAGCAGTGATGGCTCAGTGGCATTGGCTATGGATTGCCGTGCAGCAGGTCAATAGTTCGAATTCTGCCGCGGGCTTGACTTGTCAAGTAGAAAAGCTGTCGCCAAGCACCTAACAGTGTGTTCTAGCAGCAGTCCTTGAGAGCCAGAAAAATTACGGGCTAATGAGACCTAACAACTGTACGTATCAGTGTGACGGGCACAGTTTTATTCATCGTTGACGAAATGCGTCTGTTATAGGCAAAGGATAGTTCACTTAACATCAGGTAGGCCTCGGGCTTGTTCTGTCGCAATAATATAAAAAAATGTATGTACGTTTCTGAGATTCTTTATTCAAATTCCAATTCAAAATATTTATTTCGCAAAGTGGGTACAAAATAATGATTTGTAGAAAATAGTGAATAGGTAAGATCAACATGCTTTAACCACCCAAACCCATTGAGTGTGATATCAAAATGAGGGGCTTTAAGAAACAATTACGTATATATACATAACTTGCAGTTTTAATTTTAATGAAACGATAAAACGCTTAAAGAAATAATTTGCAGTTATGTTTTTTTTAATTTTTATACCAAGTCTAAAGCGCACGTATTACCCTTTTTATGATTTAGATAGGGCAAAAACTTAAATCATTAAAAGAATACTATTACTGCATAGGGGACCCATTTTATTAAATTAAAATATTGTATAATTTTTAATATTTGTAGGACAATCTGCCATGCAAACTCATATTATGTTAAAATTTTAAACCTTTATAGATTTGCTACAGGCGGATGAAGAGCGGAGGCTTGTAGGGTCTCGTTTTCTGATTTAAAAATACCCTTAAAACAAATAACTGATAATTATTTTGCTTCTAAACCAACTGTTGATACAAGTTAATTAAAATGTGTTACAAAATTACAAATTGATTATTGCAAACATAACAGTATTATAATTAAAATGTGGTCTAAGATGTGATAGTTATAGGTCTAGACTATACTGTTCTCTGTCTCTCATGATTGATTTTCAATCCATTGTTTGTTTCTTGGTGACAGGAAATGCTACTTTGTGAGACGGGTATTTGCATAATGCCTTTCTAACTGCGTTTAGTCTAAGCCCGAGGCAAAATCCAGACAAGCAATCGCCTTTTGTAAATGAACTGTCAAAATATCCACCAAAAATATATGTATTAGTAAAAAGTAACTGATTTTACCCATTGGCATCGGCGATAATGATAACAATAGAATTTCATTCATAACTAGGACAAAGTGGTCCAGTACGATGATGATTTATTTGTTGATATGAATAATGTAAGATTTATTTGAACTTACACTAGGAATATATCTTGTTTTTTTTTTCTAATAACCTATACGAGATGATTTTAATTATAAGAAAGTTACGTTGAACATGTCATTAGAATTTAAATATACTTCAGAAGATGATGGATTAATTGAGAGATATATTTTTTCTATTATATTGTGCCGTGCACGAAAACAAAGCATCTGGAAGCCTATAAGAGGTTCAAATGCCTACTCTAATCCTGATACGCAGGGTTGTTCATCTAAATATCATTCTTGTTATATATATGAATAAGAAGTCCATGCGTAACTACCTCCAGATATAATTTTTTTATCGTAGTAGTGGGTCAATGACCCGGTAAAAGATCTCCGCTTTCTTATAGAACAAACAATAATATTATAACTATTATATATAATTGAATAAAAACTATAAAGTTAAACACAAATTTAGGTATAATGTTACTAGGTATATGAACTGAAGTTAATCAATTGATCGTTTAACCAGTAATTATCACTAAAAAGGCTGAACATTTTATGTAACACATTGATTTATACTTTTCAGTTTCAGTCGGTTCCATATTTTGCTTAACATTTTTTATTAAGTCTAATATATCATAACTGTGATTGTGAACGGTGATGAAGGTGATAGGTTTTGATAAGCACAAGTGATGACACAAAGTATACTTTAGTTCGTTAGTTTATAGTTCAGCACGCGCGGTGTCGAGCGTATGCGCCTAGCGCGGACAGTTAAATTGATGGCGGGAACCTTACACGACTTGAAACCTCTATTCCAGTCCTAAAACAACACTGAACACTGTAAAGTCATAAATTCGATAACAAATTCATTTACATCGTATGTTTACATTAACATTTGGCGCTGTGCTCAAGTGGATCGGCACCGTTGGACTTTTGGTAGATATAATAAAAACGCGTTGTTTGTCTAGAGATACAAAAACTCACTTTTTTTCAACCATACTATTTGCGTATAATAATGTATGGACTTACTTTAGTAGGAGCAAGCCGATGGATACATAAGGATTTCCTACAAACGTTCGCTAATTTATAAGACCACGCTATATTGGTGTTATTATATTTAATTATAATACATTTTATGAATTATATACCTTATAAATGTTCATTGTTCAGGCACCCGGTGCCGCGTGAAGCTGAGCAAAGCGGTCTCAATCCCCGCTCAAGATGTAAAATGATGTGCTCTAAGAATTTGAATATGTAATAAAATATAATTTATAAGAACTTTATAATAAAATGTATACTAGAAAAATATAATGAAGAAGCCAACCCGCAACAACATCCATTTTCGATTTGTTACAAACTAATTAGTATTCATTATCTTATATTTAACTATTATTTTTCATGGATATAATTAATTCAAGTACTAATTATATAATCAGCAATAAAAGTATAGTTAGTTTTAGTCTAATGAATAACATACCTAACGAACTATTCGAGTAGAATATTGGGAAAATTAAGGCTAGGATAATATAAATGAGTACCTACTTTCGCAACCCCAAAATAACATTCAGATGTCCCAGTCACTAAAATATTTTGGTTTCATAGTGATAGCAGTATGGGCACCGCATATTATGACTTAAACGACTAGATAGTGTATATTTATAATACATGTAAATTATATATACAATACACCTTATTGGACACGCTTCTATGGCGGCTCCCTGTTGAGACGTTGATTTTGGAATCAGCATCGGGTTAGTTTTAGACAAGCTAAGTGTGTTGCTGTGTTTAATAATCAAACCAAAAAGTATTTCTTGTAAAGTTACCTATTCTCTCATGAAAATTTGTAAACATCTTAATACAATCTATCCCTAATATTTAACTCCATTTAGTAAGTAGGTATTTAGTATTATGATATTTATAATAGCACGCAATAAGGACCTCGAGCTGAATAATACTGTAATAAATTTTTGGTTGGTAAATACATAAAGGTAACGTAAATTTATCTATTGGTGAGGGACCTAAGAAACGTAAGTGCGCGTCGTACTTTAACTATGTTTCTTCTTTATTTTAAATAACATATATGGGTTGAATAATTACGTACTTACTTATTTTGAATAGTAGATATATTTTCTCTGGTAAATTCACCAGAGGCCATGGGCCTCGTTACTTATTTTAGTTCTTTGGCTAGATAACAATCTTGAAAGGGTTTTAGCTCAAAGGGATACTACCTACTAGGACCAGAAAATGGCAGTACTTAGCGTAAACTGTACGTAGATAATAAGTTGCTATATCAAAGTTTTTTTTTTTTTCTATTTACGATATCTGAAGACATTTTTTTAGACAACATTTATGGTTATTTGACGTTGGAATTAAAATGGTCAACAATAGTTAAACTTTAACGGTTTCCAATAAATTTGAAAATACTTATAAAAAGTAAGATTGAACTATAAAATACTGACTGAATCTAGAATTTAAGGCTCTTTGGATTCATATTATAGTTTACAGGTATCATCATTAAGAGATTTATTCATATTCAAATTGCATAAGGAAGTCAAGCAAAGTTCTACGTCAAAATGTAAAGTTTCATACATACATTACACATGTTTCCCAAACCTCTTGTAACGCAGTATTAAGATAACTGAAAAGTTTGATATGAGAAAAATCTTTGAAATATCTGGCTTGATAGATTCATTTTGTAGGAATCAATGTAATGTTAGTACTAACTTATAAATAAAGAAATTGAGAGCACAGATAACTATGAAGGTACATTATCACGTTTGATGAATATCAACAGCAGTACACACTTCAATATTAATGCGGCGTTAGGGAGCTGCTAAGCACCGCACTGCAGCCGTTAGGTAAAACTCCGGGAATGGGTATTAAACGTTTATTAGGCCATATTAGGTTGCACAGCCACACACTTCTACCTGAAGTTGGTTAGACTGGAGGGAGTCCCTGGCCTGAATCGAAGACGGGATCCTTATTTCTAAGTATGATAACAAGCACTATCGCATTAATTATATTATAACATTGTATTAATCATTCAGCATTATGGCATAATAATAATAAGGAACACGCCCTAGAGAGATTCACGCACTTCACTACAAGTATTTAAATATAAAGATATGACTATAATTAAAGAAAGTATGTAATGTATTTATTTTCCGCAGTACACTGAGGGCCTGTTTCAGAATGTTCGAGTAAGTTCTGGTTATACTACCCAGAACATATTTCATAAATAAAACACTATCTTTGCGTTTCACAGTCATCGATTCAGCCTATCCATCGGTTAAAGCTTGAAACGCGCTGCATGTTAACTGTCATTTTTATCATTCAGTTATTTCATGTTCTGGGTAGTATAGCCGGAACTTACTTAAACATTCTGAAACAGGCCTTTAGTGTTCTGTGCCACATGCATAGCAGAATGAATGCACGCCACAGAATAACACATAGTAGCTAGAGCTAACTGCGTTCAAGAGATAAGGAATTTGTTTAGTGTTCCTTGACTTGTTTTCGAAGCATTAGCGATAATACTTTTTGAATGTACACAAGCCAAGGGTTCCGCACGTAATTATTTATATTAATCAATAATATTACAGTAAGTATGTTAATAATTTTAAGTAGTATGTGGGTTAGTTATGGAATTTTATTCATATATTTTAAGTTTATGATTAATATAATATATTGTTTAATATTACTAATAATACTAAAATTGCTCGCAACGTTACATTAAGGATACCGAAATTGTTCATTGAACACTCGTAGCGGAGTTTATTAGTTGTAACTAATCAACAAAAGGTCAAGCATAATAAGTCAATGGCCTGAAAACTCAGACACGGCTGGCGGGCCGGTAGCCCATTCTTAGTGAATATGGCCCTTTATTCTTCGCCTCTCTGAGTGAAAACCTGGAAAGGCAGACACGCTTATCAAATCCAGTGGAGCTTACATCGAGTATTCATTTGTTTCGTCTTTGATAGATGAAATATGCAGAGGATGAAGCCAGTAACAGCCTAGAGAGCACACAAGTGCCTGCAAAGGCTCCGTAGTCATTAATTGAACCGCAGCGTCCGACGTAATCCGACTTGATACGCCAGATTTGTCAACTTAATCCTCCGGGAAGGGTATTAATCTTTGGTTTGCAGTGGGTACTGTCCTGGCCGCACTGATGACTCAGCTACGAGTAATATTCATTACTTATCCCGAACAGATACGTTCAGAAAGATTCAGCCACAACGTATAGGTACATCATCACGTCCAACTTTTAGTGTCACTCATATCACTTCAACTTTCAGTTGCTTTATCATCTGCACCTCATTATCATATCTGCCTCAATGCAACCTGCAACGGAAAAGGATATTTTATTTAAGTGTACATTTCAACTTAAATAATTTATGAAATGTAAATATGACGCATGACGATATCATTTCAAGATATTTCTCCCTTAACAACTTCCTTATAATATAAGGTCGTAATAATAATGTATTTTTAACTTATTTCAAAAATAGGAGGAGGGTCTTAATTTGAATGTTTCTTTTTTGTGTGTGTTGCATTTTTTTTTTAATGTAATTGTGACGGATCAATCACGAGGCTCACCTGATGTTAAGCGGACTAACCTCTGCCTATAACAGATGCATTTCGTCACAAGTCACGAATTGCACTGCGCCCGTCACCTTGAGACATAGTTAATGAATAGATTCAGGCGTTACTTTGCGGAAATCCATTTTTAATAATAACAAATATTTTAAAAGTATTTTAAGAAAACATTTAGTTAATGATTTAATAAAACACTTAAAAAATCTTTATAAAAATGATATATATCTAGTGACAATTCCGCCTAATTTCCTATTAAGCCGACGTGACGTCACAGACGCCACGCAGCCAAACCGGAAGAGTATTCGACGCGTTTTGCTTCTAAGCGAAGCATCCTCAGGAGGTCTTGACTCTACGAGCGCACGATCGAGACTAAACGTCCGGCGGCCAAACACGCCTTTATATAGGGACGATCATGAATCACGGCTCTTTGTTTGTAGCTTACAATTGAAAACATATATGTTTTTAAAGTGACAATTACATAAAAATGGTTTGTGAATTGTTTAAGTATTATTTTTAAGGTATATATGGTATGAGTCGTGTTTGTAAACATGTGAAATATTGAATAATATAGTAAACAACATTAAACAACTAGTTCTTAACTTAATATTATGCACAGAACGGCGGCTTGCACGATGAGTCAGTCACAGGACCAGTTTGCAGCTTTTCGGGACACGTAGGGATGACACGGTGAGTGGCTTGACTGGCAGGGTGACGTCATCACTGGTTGCTGGTTCGGCGGGTAGCTTGGCTCGGCAAGTTGGCGGCTTCCACGTTGAACCAGTCACAGGACCAGTTTGCAGCTTCTTGAGGCACGTGGGGATGACACGGTGAGTGGCTTGACTCGCAGAGTGATGTCATCACTGGTTGCTAGCTCGGCGGGTAGCTTGGCTCGGCACGTTATGAAAAAATAATAACCGAAAATTACAAAAACATATTTAACTAGTTTGTGGCGGCAAATTATCACTAAAAATACGTAACAGTGGGGATGAAACCAAATGAGTCTGTTCATTCATCAGTGAAACGCCTACACTATGTTTTAATATTTCTAACTGTTCCAATACACACAATCTAAACCTCTTATCACAACAATGTAAGATTTTAAATGTATTACTATCAAGAAGTTGATGACCGCTTTCAATCAAATGTTTTGCAAAGTGAGACTGTTCGGGATGGTCGTTCCTAAACGCGGATTTATGTTCTTTATATTTGATATCAAAATTACGGCCAGTTTGACCAATATAAACGCTATTACATTTGTCAAAGGTAAGTTTGTAAACACCAGATTTTTTATTGTTTTCCACTCGATCTAGTGTAGGCGTTTCACTGCTGAATGAACAGACTCATTTGGTTTCATCCCCACTGTTACGTATTTTTAGTGATAATTTGCCGCCACAAACTAGTTAAATATGTTTTTGTAATTTTCGGTTATTATTTTTTCATAACGTGCCGAGCCAAGCTACCCGCCGAGCTAGCAACCAGTGATGACATCACTCTGCGAGTCAAGCCACTCACCGTGTCATCCCCGCGTGCCTCAAGAAGCTGCAAACTGGTCTTGTGACTGGTTCAACGTGGAAGCCGCCAACTTGCCGAGCCAAGCTACTCGCCGAACCAGCAACCAGTGATGACGTCACCCTGCCAGTCAAGCCACTCACCGTGTCATCCCTACGTGTCCCGAAAAGCTGCAAACTGGTCCTGTGACTGACTCATCGTGCAAGCCGCCGTTCTGTGCATAATATTAAGTTAAGAACTAGTTGTTTAATGTTGTTTACTATATTATTCAATATTTCACATGTTTACAAACACGACTCATACCTTAAATACCTTAAAAATAATACTTAAACAATTCACAAACCATTTTTATGTAATTGTCACTTTAAAAACGTATATGTTTTCAATTGTAAGCTACAAACAAAGCTACACGATAAAACACCGAGCTCGCCGGCGAGCTCGAGGCAAAAATAAAATCCCGATTAGTGTCTCTCCAAATAGTCACAGAGCAATATTCAATAGGGCCCATTCTCGACGGTACAACACTGCAGTTGTACCGGGGCATTTAGTTCCGATTCCCCCTTTGTCTCTCGGCAGCGAGACAAGCCGAGGTCCGAACCACAGTGGTGCCCTTGAGCTCGCTGTCACCCCTCCCGATAGTAGCGTGGCGTTTTCGGCGCCCGCAGGAGACGGAGGTATAAGGCGCTTTTCGCCTTATACGCCCGTCTCAGAAGAAGTGCCCTCAGCGCTTCTTCCTCCTGGGCTATAAGAGGGCCTCCCCTCGCCCAAAGTCCGGTGGAGCTGTACGTCCGCTTAGCGGTAGTCAGCATCTATGTCCTCCCTAAAAAAAAAAAAAAAAAAAGAAAAAAAAAAAAAAGCCGGACGTTTAGTCTCGATCGTGCGCGAGTCAAGACCTCCTGAGGATGCTTCGTTTAGAAGCGAAACACGCGTCGAATACTCTTAGGAAATTAGGCGGAATTGTCACTAGATTTATATCATTTTTATATAGATTTTTTAAGTGTTTTATTAAATACTTAATTAAATGTTTTCTTAAAATACTTTTACAATATTTGTTATTATTGAGACATAGTTTTTAAGTCTCATGTGCCTGTAATTTCACTGGCTCTCAAGGACTGCTGCCAGAACACACCGTTAGGTGCTTGCTTACATATTTTCTACTTGAGGGTGGTCGCTAGCCTGGCGGGCATTCGCAAAATGCCCTTCCACCATGCTTTGAAGCTCAAGCCCGCGGCGCGATTCGAACCATGGACCTGCGGCATGGCAGTCTATAACCAATGCCACTGAGCCATGACTGCTTCCGTGTACTGGGTACACTGATTTTGATCCCATTTAAATTTGAGTGAGATCTGCCGAGTAGTATTTGAGTTATGCCTAATAATGCGTATTTAATTGGCTTTGACTACATTGATGATGTTCTCATTTTCACTTGGTGACGTGAAATGGACAAAAAAAAGAAAGTGTTTAGTCCATTCATGTTTTCAAATAATTTATGGAAGGAGTCAATTTTCTCGTTGTTAAAATTTTAATCATTTGATATTTCACAATGGCACCAGAACAGCCAGCGTTGTCATATCTTTGGAAAAAAACATAACTGATATATAGCGAGTACTCGCTACGTAATGTAAATTGTTCCGAAATGCACTGAGCATTTCAGAACAATCGCTCACTCTGAAGTAAAACGCGAGTGAATAAGTAGATACCATATGGGTGAGCGCGCTTAAAAAAAAAATGCAAAACTAGCGCGCCATAGATGCCAAAAAAAAGGAATTTGACTAATCAATCGTGCAAAATTTGTAGACGTGAAAATTCATATATTATATCAATTCTTATATTCTTTTTTTTCTCTCTTTCTTACATTCATATACGAGTACGTTATTACTGCAGATTAAGATGAATTACCGCTTGAGATCCAGTCCTCATTTTAGGTTCCACTTATTATTACGACCAATAAAATTAAAATGTAGCCCATCCCCAATAATATAAAATTATAAATTCTCCTTTTTTAGACATTACATACCCATATATCAATTCAAATGTCTACCTATTTTGCGCATTTTACACGTGTGTAATAAAGTTTTCAAAGCGAGCATCAAAGTCACAACAAAATTCAGGCTCAATATTTTCGGGCTACAACGTAAACCATCCAATTTGTGTGATTGAAAAATCACGGGTAAAAGAGCATAAACAACTTACTAAGACTCGATCCCCCCCGAAATGGCAGCGGCCGGCATTGCAGCAGCCGTTTTGATATCAAACCATTTTTGACTTTGTCGCCATCACTACAAATATACGATAATATTATCGCTTGATAGACTATCATAGGTCGCGCGGGCGTCACCGTCAATTCTTTCATCCTATACTATACATTGAAGTGATACAACAACATCGAAAATGGTTTGACAGAAAACTTCCTGCCGCTTTGCTGCTAGCCGCTGCAACTTTGGGGTAATTGAAAATTATTCCGGCTTCTCCGCGGATTCTTCAGGTTCTTAATTGTTTTTTTATATCTTTATAGGTACGTCCATTTCACTGCAAATACCCCGTATCTTCTTGATATTTTTACATGAATAGACGCTCTGATACCTGTGGTTTTAACTTACTTCAAAAATAGGAGGAAGTTGACCGACTGTTTTTATTTGGTTTTACCTTTTAACTCTTTACAAATTGTAACTTTTTGAATTATTTTTATAAATTCGATAACTAGTGCTTGTCATGTTTAGTGAGATCTGACGAGGAGTATTTGAGTTATTCCTATTTTTTTTTTATCGGTGATAGGTAAGCCTTTGACCACAATGTCACCTGATGGTAAGTGATGATGTGGTCCAAGGTGTTAACAGGCTTAACTTAGAATTACTGGCTTTATGGATAGTCGGAACAGACCGTTAGGTGCTTGGTGACAGATATCATACTTGAGGGTGGTCGCTAGCTCTTTCACCTTGTAACGCGTACTTTTTGTATGTAGTCGGATGTTTTTTGTTAAACAATTTTGTTCAATTATAAGTAACCTAGTCCTAAGAAGTAAGGAAAGGTATGTGGGTGGAGCGTAAGACGCAGATAGACGCCAACTGATCTTAAATGTAACAATGTCTGTAATGTGTCATATAACTGTTAATAAATATTAATTAACCAGTAACCGAAACTTTTAATTTCCATTACGCAATGAAAATTAAAAGTTCCTGTTTCATTCGTAAAGCTCATTTTGACCTAATTAATTTCTATAAAATAACGAAGTCACGAAGTTTAAAAACAATTTGCAGCACGACTGAACATTGAAAACATCCAGCAACTGTTGACTTTAATTATTTCTCATACTTTTCAACTTTGATAAATTCAATACACTCCTTCTGAAATACGTATATTACAAATTTAAAATGGAACAACATCTTCAGCACAGTATTAAAAATCATGTTATTTCTATCTTTTTCAAACCGACATATAGATATAATAGATACACAATCGTGGTCATAAAATTAAATCAAACTGGCTCTGAAGCCACATCTCAATAATCCCACAAAATAAATCAATTATATCTAATAACTTAAGAACTATATTAAAAACCTTAAACCAAACAAAAAACATGAGTTGTGAGATCGTATTACATATATTAAATGAATCCTTTTATAAACATAACGAAACTGCTTTGAAGTTAATTAAACTCTGTGAACAGGGCTGGACTTGAGGGATTTCTAGCATATAATAATATGTATGACAATGTTGGGGAACAAATTCTCTTGGGACGCCAGGCCTTGAACTCGTTGCCCCCATCCCTCTTCGTGGGAATCGTAAGAGGCGGTTAAAGGAATGAAAAACATACTTTTACAAAATTACTACTAGACGAAAAATTATAGTTATGTGCGGGATTCAAACCCATGCTATCCATCCCTATAGTGGGGGTATGTTCTAACCGCTAACCCAACATGACATATTATTATGACGCATATCTATAATTTGTCCCTATATGTTGTACAACAAACAAGTTTTAAGCAGTGATGGCTCAGTGGCATTGGCTATGGACTACCGTGCAGCAGGTCCATGGTTCGAATCCCGCCGCGGGCTTGAGCTTCACCGCATGTTGGTAGGGCGTTTTGCGAATGCCTGCCTGGCTAGCAACCACTCTCATGTAGAAAATCTGTCGCCAAGCACCTAACGATGTGTTTGGCAGTTGTCTTTGAGAGCCAGTCGTTCTTGGTTAAGCATCCTAACACCTTCGACTACTTCATTACTTACCATCAGGTGCGATTGTGGTCAAAGGGTTACCTATCGGCAATAAAAAAAAACTATTTTTTTCAATTAGCTCTTACCTTGTCATAAATTACTCAAGCTAATAATATTAATATTTTTGCAATAACGTATGATATTATGTTATAATATTATTTTCAACACCCTTACTCGTAAAGTGAGCTTTATTATATCGTTCTTAGGACCATAAATCGAACTATAACAACCTCTTGCATAATAATATTATACACTAGTGCTTACACTTCTTATACACTAATATAATTACCTCTACAAAGTTAAGTTAGTACCTAACTGCAAATTTATTGCGAGCAAACAGAGCATTTTCAATTTAATCGGGTAATTTATCCCTACAAAGTTAAGTTAGTACCTAACTGCAAATTATATGCGAGTAAACAGAACATTTTCAATTTAAGCGGGGAATACAGATTTGTAACATCAAAGAGGTTTATATGTGTTCAATCATCACAAATTTGCCGCGCGAAAAAAAAAGCTTCAGCGCTATTTTCCATAATTTTCGTATGTTGTTTGTATCGCATTTGTGCAATATATTTTTTTTTCCTCGCAAGTATGTTGAAAAAGTGCGTATGAAACTCGTGAGCAACTTGCTCATTATACACTCGGCTGATTTACGCCCTCGCCTACGGCTCGGGCTGCAAAACACAGCCTCGTGTATAATGAATAACTTAGCTCACTTGTATCATAATCTACTATTATGTATTTTATTATATTTATGCTACCCGGATGCGGATATAAAAATGTTGATTCGATTTTTTTAATATTTTCACGCTAGGATAAGTAAGTCATAGAATAAGAAAGTTTTTACAAGCATATTTCAAATGATAAACAGAACCATTTGGAACTTGTTAGTTGAAACGTTTGTTGAAAGAAATCATCATTTCATGTCCGCGGATGCGTCGTGGCAAATACTTTAGTCCCTAGACCAGGACTCTAGGAAATATAATAGGATCCTTAAATATAATCTTGATTTCATGTGATGAAAATTTCAAAGTTGCGTAATGCCAAATGAATTTGATGTTGAACGAAACTCATTATATTTTACCTCACTATATTGAGGAATAAATGCTAGTTGTAAGAAAAACAACATAAAGAGAAGCACTGGTAGCGTAGTTTAACCGATCACCGACTCGGTCATGACGTGGATGGGTAACCGCTGGTGGCATTAACATACTGAACGTGCACGTGCTTAGCATGGTGCACGTTAAGCCGTCCGCGTCGGTCCCAGTTGTTGTCTAAGGACGACAGTCGTTATAGCATGGTGGTAGGACATTTTGCGAATGCCAGCCGGGCTAGCTACCATCCTCAAGTAGAAAATCTGTCACCAAGCACCTAACGATATGTTCAGGCAGCTGTCCTTGAGAGCCAGTGAAATTACAGGCACATGAGACTTAACAACTATGTCTCAAAGTGACGGGCGCAGTGCAATTGATGAAACGCATTTGTTATAGGCAGAGGTACGCTTAACATAAAAAAAAAACAGTTTTATACGTAAGTAGTAATACATAATATATAAGTTCTACCCACTTATAGTAATATGTTACTAATTACCATAAGAATAGATACATTTCTGTACGTAAACTAAACTAAATAATTATTTTTCGCGTAACAAAGTCAGTCAAACGACCACAGATAGTGGTGAGGCCTACGAATATCGTTATTCGTAGGGTGAGGCAGACATTATTTGTGACATTTTTAGTAATAAAAATATGTTATTAAACTTAGTCTATTTGAAGTAATGCCGCCATCACCACTCATTTGATATGAATTTTAGCTCGAAACCTTCACGCGTTCCTGAGAAAAAGAGACAGACAGACAGACAACAATGTGAACCAAGTAAGGAACACAAAAAATGATTTCTATCTTTGCCGCATTAAATACTAACAAACATACAAAATCTCACGTTCCCTGGCATAATATATAAACTTTAACATTTATAAAATTAGTGTGATATTTACCAAGAAATAAGATTCTAACCACATGCTATTACTTCACTTTGAAAACTACGTTTGGAAACTTGTTACGCGCTGAGGCCCGTGCTCGTCGCTTCGCGCAATCGTGACTCCCAGACGAAGGACTTCAAAACAGTCCGAAACTGGTCGGAATCTTTCCGGTAAATATAACGCGGGTCCTAGCTGGTTCCTAATAAGTTAACATGCTATAACGATTCTGAATACAATAATACTGTTTATTCTGTAGGTTTTTTTTACTGAAAACGTAATATTATTGACGATCGATATATCTACCAACAATCTAACTTATTTAATGTAACAGTAATGTTTCATAATCGATTCCGACACTATGTATGGTAGTGAAAGTTGTGTATGGAAGAAAAGCATTAAATTAGAATAAATTCAGTGGAGATGGACAGGATAAGGAATAGTGTGATAAGGGAACGATGTGGTGTGATGAGGATGTAATGATAAAAATCAGGAAAGGTATGTATGGACATATATAAAGAATGATTAAATGAGACTGATTACACAGGTTGCTTATGACAAGTGAACGGAAGTGTTGGAAAGGGAAGACCTAGGCGAACGTTTTTTTATGCTTGATAGGTTTGCCTTTGACCACTATCTCACCTGATGGTAAGTGATGATGTGGTCAAAGATGTTGTTCAGGCTAACCTAAAATAAAATTACTGGCCCTCAAGGACAGCGAATGTTCTAAAATCAAATAGAAGACATTCTAAAAAAGGCCAGGTCAGAAGTACCCTAAAAAACCAACACTTATGTATGAAAGGATTGATGAGTGTAGATGAAGCGAAAGAAATATGCAAGGATCGTAGAAAGTGGAAATCTGTGATCTCTGCCTACCCCCGTTCGGGAAAGAGCCGTGATTTTATATGTATATATGTTGTTCCCTAATAACTCCGAGATTACTTAATCGAGACATGTTTAACCTCGCGTACATACCAACGAAAACGAAGTAAGAAGTACACAACATACGAGTAGCATAGACTTCAATAAACCTTTTTTAAAACTCTTTCACTGACTTCAATATAATATTTTCATGAGCGCCACGTTCAGATTAATATTTATTTTTTTCTGTTGGTTTGTGATAATATTTAAACGAGTAGCTTCCTACGAACCCCACAAATTGAATCCCATTTTCAAAAAAATCATCTTATTCCAAAAAATCTATTAGTCTCTCTTCTATTGGATGATAAGGAGATTCCGCCAGAGAGCGCTATTCAAGTAAACAAGTGATTTAGTGTTCTCCAGACAAAAAGTAATTAAAAATAGAAAATTGATAAATTTTACAGTAAAAATAGATAAATTACAGAGCCTATAACCCAACTCATTGTGACAAGTGTTATCAAGTTGTGTAAGTGAGTGAATTTTAAATAACTCATGGCAAAAATATGACTATTTAAACAAGACGAATATACCCAAGGGATTAACAAATATTAATGAAAACCATTTGGAATACGTTTACAGTGAGTAAATTAAGTAATTATTTAGAGCAATAATATTCCTAAAATTGGATTGTTTTTACATAATTGAAACTTGTAACTGTTATAAGTCCAAAGAAAGTAACTCCATCTAGCAGACTCACAGAAAACACTTCATATGTGCACTTGATTTAAAAATCCTACACAAAGTACTTCCAACTGTCACCAGTTGAATTAACGCCATCTAAAAAGAAAGTTGTAAAACATTTTGCAACTGCATTTGCTTTGCTTTAAAAAACGCAAATCGACAACTTCGCAAGGTTGATCACTGTAGAGGGCGTTATAATATATATAGTTTTTACTATGGCTCATGATAATGTCACCGCAAGGAAACCTAGGCGAAAATCAGATATGGATGTGTCAGATATAACGTAGGAAGACACTTTTCTGAGTTCCTCCTATTCTGGAGGACTTGACCTGTCTACAAAGAGCGTTCCGGCGGGTTTGGAAGACATTTTATCGGAGGTCGTATAGCTTAAACACGATATTGAAATTTTACGATCAGAAAATGTTATTGCTCATGAGGAAGTAAGCAATCTCAGCCTTGAAGACATGCAAAAAAATAGACAGATACAATTTCTGAAAAATATTTCCACCGGCACGCCATTTCAGAAAGCTACAACTCCAACTTTGAAAAGGCTAACGAGTATCTAAATGAAAATATCCCGTCTTTCACCTATCAATAACCTGAATTTTTGCCTCGCTGATACATCGCAAAAACCGTCAGTAAGCTCAACAGTCTTGAATGAGCAGTTTCAATACTCAATTGCCGTTGAGACGGAGAAGAAGGGAGCATTATTATTATTACGACACAACATTGACACAACTTCAGAGGGACCTTTTTCATAACAGTTGCCTTTAAGGGTCAGTTCCTATTCTAGGCTTAGCCTGTTCAGGTGAGATTGTCAAGTCCTAATCTATCGACTATGTACAACTAGAAGTTTCATTTAATAAGAATAGTATGTTTAATGTAAACCTTTATAATTTTATGTCTGAGCACGCAAAAATATACTTTATCGACAGTATGCTATATTTGTCATAATTACTTTATTAAAAGCTTAAAAAAAATGAAATTGCAGTAGTTTAAAAAAATATTTTTGACTCTAACGGTAACGTAACATATTCACAGATAATTATATATAACTAATTTTTTACCAATTACATCCGTGGGTCGGCACAAGCTAGAGGCCGGGGTGCCGGGCTAGACCCCAAGGAGTACCGGGTTTGAATCAAGCCCCCAGATATTCCTGTGGGAGTCGTAAGAGGCGACTAAGGGAAATAACACCAGAAGGTGGGCAGCAGTGCCTTCTGAAGGACTACTATCTTACACTGCGATCTCCAAGCCGCCTGTCCTTCGTGGGGATTATGGCAAACCCCAACTTAATGAGAACGGACTGTTAATATGATGCACCGTCCGGTTTATACAGTACAGTATATCTGTAACAATTTAGTGTTGATCATTATCAAATCAGACAATCGCAGCCGTGTAAAAATATTATTTTCTCAAACTTTCGCACATTTCGGGGAGACAAAACGTTGTATCCGCCAAGTGCAGGTCTCAACTCATTAAAATTGAACTCTGTTCAATTCTACTTAATATGTTTTATTTTCCTTTGCAAGCTTATGATTGTTCATGTTTCTAAATTCTAAACGGGTCTATTCACGCACGAATAAACATCAAAATAATTTTATTTTGACTAACCTCGACGTTTCGATCAAGTTGCATTGACCGTGGTCACAAGTAGACTCAAGGTCAATGCAACTTGATCGATTTAGAAACATGAGCTTAGTTCACGAAAGTTTAAAGAAAACTTATGATTGTTGATCTTGAATTGATCCGAATCATAAGAACTAACCTACGACCTCTAGATCATACTACCACTTAGCTTAATTTTTTGTAGAAGCAGTGGTGTAGTAGACAATTCATATATTATTATCGAATAAGAGAAGTATTAACTTATTTTACTTTCAAAGTTCTTCATGGAGTATGTGTAATAATTTTACAAATGCGTACGAATGCCTGTGGGTCCAAAGTTTCACTGCATGATAATGCCCGCTCGATAAAACTTTGCCACTTAGAACCTTATCAAAATCAAATTAACAGCTGGAACATCACTCGTATTTATTCCCAATCACAGCTGAGTTCTTACTTTACAACAAGTTACTGTCACTTGCAAAGTAAGCAATCGTAAACCTGTAATCCAAAATGTCAATCGCCGTTCTCGAACTTTTAAATTTAACTTGTTTAAAATCAAAGCATTTGATCGCCTCAGGCAATGTTTGAAATAGAATGTAATTTTTTTAAATAACGCAGAAATTGTTATTGTTATCTACACTGCGTCATTGATGCTGGCTACTTGTATGAATTTAACATTTATTGAACTATATAGATAGTCATATCAATGGTAGTTTTTTTTAGTTAGCGCTCTGCTCTATTATCTACTATTGGGTTTTTTTTTTTTTGCCTGATAAGTTAGCCTTTGACCACGATCTCACCTGATGGTAAGTGATGATGTGGTCGAAGATGTTGTTCAGGCTAACCTAGAAGTACTGGCTCTCAAGGATAGCTGCCGGAACACACCGTTAGGTGCTTGGCGACAGATTTTCTACTTGAGGCTTGAGGGTGGTAGCTAGCCAGGCGGGCATTCGCAAAATGCCCTACCACCATGCTATAACGACTGCCATCCTAAGACAACAACCGGGACCGACGGCTTAACGTGCCCTCCGAAGCACGGAAACGCTCAGTAGTAATGTCACTAGCGGTCACCCATCCAACTCATGACCGCGGGCGACGTTGCTTAACTTTGCTGATCGGTTGAGAACAGCTAAGTAAACGTCGCTACGAGCGCTTCAAAAGGATTATAAGGATTATATTCTCTTTGTACATTACGTGTGAAAATAATTGTCGCCTGTGTTTTAATCTATTATTATTAATCCAGCGTAATCTCTTTAAAATCATCATAATTATGATTATTTTTAACAGTTTGCTTTAGTAAATAAAGTATACATTGTATATATGTTTATTTGACTTCGCAAATCTCCTCGCTGCCATTCTGATCGATCATCAATCCAAAACCACACCGTTCTGCGCAAACAGAAATCTATCACAATGTTGATTAACGTTACCTATTTGTTATCATCAACATCATTATCTTTATACCCTATGTCACATACGTGCGGCGGATATAATATGTTTTAACAGCTTTTGAAAATACTGTAGAAACTTTCAGGTTCTACCTGATGACAAATTACCGCGGTAGTGTTCCTGCAACTCTCGGTTAATGAGTTTGTTGAGGTTAGAGTGCACGTAGTACATTCCATACAAACGTAGATTCGTCATATTTTACCACCAAGTGTTCAAACTCGGTATAATAGTGCATGCATCCTTGAGCTTCTAGTTCCGTAAAATTCTATATTTTCAAATATATTCTGACGATCGTTTTGTGTGGGAATTCTTATTTTCACATTTAAGGGTAAAATATAAAAAAAATCTAAAATCTGGCATCCAGAAACATTATGGTCAGGGATATGCACGAAATATTACACCAATTATGAACACTTGGTATTTGGAATATAATGATATTAAGTTAGTATGGAAAGCGTTATGTGCACTTTAGCCTTATTATGAAAAAAAGTATTTCTTTTTAATAATTTCCCAAACTTTCGCGCATTTCGGAGAAACAAAACGTTGTATCCGCCAAGTGCATGCAATGTTTGCAAAAACGCCTGCTATGCGGATTACTTGAGGGGTGGATGGACGCGCTTTTGAATCCCGCACATGATTTAAATTTTTCCTATCGTTATTTTGTAATTTTGTAAAAAGTATTCCTACTTCAATCATTACACTAAACAGGCGTCTTGTGGATCGCAGTGTAAGATGCCAGTCTTTTGGAATACCTACTCAACTTATGTTACGTTTACTGGTTCCTGAAACACAGTTATACACTAGTTCGGGAACCTATGGGTTCATTAATAACTACTGTAATCAAAGTATGTCAATAAAAATATATTTGTTTGTTTGTTTTAAGTCAGGTAACCCAATTGGATATATTTATGCCAATAAACTTATTTGTTGTGTATTAGCACGGAACCCTCCGTGTGCTTAGCTATTTCGCATTTGATCGGTGTTTGACTGATAACCAGTCCTTTAATGGTACTTAATATAAAATTTTAATAAAAAGAAACCAAAAAATAGATGTGTAAAAAATGTAAGTCGATCACAATAACAACAGAACACGCACATTACCGCGGCAAGCGTGGTTTAAAAAGTTAAACGTGCGGCGCACCAACATTACCTTGACGCGACCAATCGGATACGATCATTTCTAAGTGCCAAATCAATTAATGAATTTGGAAACTTGTGCCTGTTTCAAAAATTGTAAACTTGACGAGTCTGAAATCAAAGCCGTAACTGTATGAGAATTACACTTTATATATTTAGTCGTAGTACTCAACAGATACTTTTGTAACGTATACACAAGGTCTTCCAATAGGCACGTCCGAACTTTAACAGTTGGTAGCGGCCATCTTGTTGAAGCTAAATCTGTCAAATTAGTTGTCATTTATTCATTCTGTTTTGCCAAATCATCATGGATAGCTATAGCATTTAACAACACGTGGAAATGATAAAATTGTTTTATCAAAATAAGTGTTCTGTTCGGGCAACGCACCGCGCGCTTCGCCTATTTTACGGTCGCCATAATCGTCCTACCGAGAAGACTACTCGTATTCGTAACAACATATGCCATAAGTCAAATTCAGCCTGATTTATGCGCAAAAGTCATGGAAAATTGGATATCTCGCATGCGCTCCACCCAGAGAAGCCGTGGCGAACATTTGAATGTTGTCATATTCCACACGTAACGGCATCACTACATCTTTCAAATAAATAAACAATTTTGATAATATCTTACACACACTTTGTTTTATTTAAATTTATAGATAGGACACGCTTAATGAAAGACCCGTTACATCCAACTGTTTAAAATAACCGACAAAGCAAACACTACAAAATCACAAATATATGATAGGAAATTTTTTTTAAGTCATGTGCGGGATTCAAACCCGCGTCCATCCACTCCTTGAGCCGGAGTATGCTCTAACCAATTGAGCTAACATGACATGACGTCATGACTCGAATCTTTTTTTTTTTTTTTTTTTTTAACGTGTGAAAAATGCATTTACGCATTCCCGTCCACCCCGGGGAAGGTGGCCGGGATATGTCGGGCTCGACACCAACTACTCCCACAGCAGCAAGTGCCCCTACCGACTAAATAACACACGGTGTTCCATTTCTACCGCTTCTCGGCGGGATCGCAGGGTCGCTTTAGCACTCAACCACGAACCCGCCACGGTTGTCCGTTGCCGGACCCCTCCTGGAGTGCTACCCCTCACGACGCACCAGAACACATGGCACGTCGCTACCACCCGGGGACCAAGCCCGCAAATGGGCGTCAGACGACCCCGCTTCCGACGCCCTAGGTCCCCCTGCGACGGGTCAGATGAGTAGCCCCGTCGCCTGCTACTTCGGCCGCAGAGGATAGGGAGAGCGGCGCCTCGCTATACCAACACTCCTCCTCCCCTGCGGCCCCTCCGCGTCCGCCATCAAACGGTGGCGTCCCCGCCGTGGCCACGGAAGGTAGGGAGAGCGGCGCACCGTGATACCGGCACTCCTCTCCCGCCGTGGCCCCTCACCATCAGCTGTGGTGTCGCCCATACAACACCACAGCCCGCCTCAGATGCGGTGCTGCCCATACAGCACCGCAGCCTACCCGTTGCCGCTCCAGTCTGGACTTAGAGGCAAAGCCCAGTGGAGCGGCCCCTCTGGGACCGGCCGACTGCCCAAGCCAGCACGGCCCCTGGTTCCTCTTCGCTTCACCGTGGGTGACGAAGCCACGGCTACTAAGCCCCACCGCCACGACAAGGCGGGAACCCTTCGGGGGGATGACTCGAATCTTTACTATCCTTCTTTAACCATCGTATTGGGATGGAGCGAAATCTATAGTACCACTTGCGTTGTACTACAAACAAGACCAATTTTGCAATTGGTTTTATACTTGTAAATGATGACGCAACCTTATAATTTTAATATTGTTAGGTTTGCAATAACGCCTGCTATGCGGATTACATTACAAAATCACAAATATACGATAGGAAAAAAAAAAAATTTAAGTCATGTGCTCCATCCCAATACGATGATTAAAGAAGGATAGGAAAGATTCGAGTCATGACGTCATGTCATGTTAGTTCAATTGGTTAGAGCATACTCCGGCTCAAGGAGTGGATGGACGCGGGTTCGAATCCCGCACATGACTTAAATTTTTCCTATCGTATATTTGTGATTTTATAATGTAATCCGCATAGCAGGCGTTATTGCAAACCTAACAATATTAAAAAAGCAAACACTGTTGAAAGATATCTCTAAGTAAGACCTTTGAAAAAAATAACGACATCATTAGCAGCTAATTGCATTATACCGCCGCCTCTCATTAAGCTTGGTTTATGAAATTCGCAGTTAAGTTCTAATGAAGATTGCTTTTAAATTCGGGTCTTAATGCGAGTTGTATTGTTCAATTACAACTAAAGTTATTTTTTAAATATTCATCGTGATCATCATCTTCCTCCTTATCTCTCACACGTAGAGGTTTCATGTTTTCTATAATTAACAACATAAAGAACAACTTAAGAGTTAAAACTATAATGTTTTCATTAACAACATACAGGAGATAATTGTAAAATTATTTGTCTATTAAACCTATTATTTCCCTTAGGAGTCCGTATAACATGATTTCTTTCTCTTACTTTATCAGCTGGATTGTTCACTGTTGAACACGCCCTGCCCCATTTTGGGAGGGTTTGCCATAATCCCCACGCTTGGCAGGTATCTTGGGGATCACGCAGGCGTCTTGGGGATCGATACCGATATTCAAACTTTTTCTTTCTCATACAATGAAAAAATTTAAACGGTCTCTTCCTTATGAATATTGACGGTGGAGAGGTACCTACAAATGTTATTAATTACCTCCAGGTCTGTCAATCAGTCTACTCCCAACAACGAAGTTCGATGTTTTCTTACCACGAAAGGCTTTCGAATCCGAAGTAAGTGAATTGACATTTTACCCGTATTTGACCCTACTCCCAAATGTTGTTTGTCATTTACTAATAAGGTTATTTTTGCGGGTTATTAAGTTATGATTTTATATACGCTCTACTTTTTACGTCTGTCTCAGTTGTCGTTTGCTGAGAAAAGTACAACGTTGCCTCAAACAAAACATGGGCGATTCTGTTTTCGCACATTTTAAGAATCAATGTAACTAGTTTTAATGAGTAGGTACGTTATTGATAGGTTATTTTGCACTTGACCATTTATACACATTGTAAATTTCATCTCTCAGTAGCTTACATACCTTGAATTTAGTTACATCTCAAGGTATATTTACGTTAAACTTATGGTCAAACACCAGAGAAGTAAATCCCAAACATTATTTAGTACTTTACAACGACAAACCAATGGAAGTACACGAACTTAGGACCAAAATTTGAATCCAAAAGCGTATCACCGTAGAAAACGTGCGATCCGTAAAAATTAAACCTCTAACTTCGTTTTTGGCAGTTTAGCTCAGCGCATCACCGTAAAAACACGTGCAATTCGTAAAAATTAAACCTCTAACTTCGTATTTGGCAGTTTAGCTCAGCGCATCACCGTAAAAACACGTGCAATTCGTAAAAATTAAACCTCTAACTTCGTATTTGGCAGTTTAGCTCAGCGCATCACCGTAAAAACACGTGCAATTCGTAAAAATTAAACCTCTAACTTCGTATTTGGCAGTTTAGCTCAGCGCATCACCGTAAAAACACGTGCAATTCGTAAAAATTAAACCTCTAACTTCGTATTTGGCAGTTTAGCTCAGCGCATCACCGTAAAAACACGTGCAATTCGTAAAAATTAAACCTCTAACTTCGTTTTTGGCAGTTTATGTCAGCTTATCGCCGTGAGAAAACGTGCGATCCGTATAAATTTAACCTCGTACTTCGTTTTTGTCAATTTATCACAAGATTAAAATATGTTAACCTTATTGTTAAACACCGAAGTAGTAATGCCAAATAACATTTGGAAGTTAAGTTAACGGCAAACAAATGGCAATACACGAACTTTAAACCGAAATTTGTATCCGATAGCGTATCGTGGTAAGAAAACGAGCCATCCGTCAAACAAAAATTAAAACATCGTTTATTGGAGTAAATCTCCTGGGCGTAAAGAAGGTAAGAAACATTGTTGTGCACTCAATGTTGAGCTACACCTCTCTCGCGAGAAACCAGATGCATGAGACCGCCGGAAAGCGAACACCAGTGGTGTCCCCTACCCAGAAAATACCAGTAATTGTTATGGGGAACAGCACCAAGCCAAAAAAGAAGACAAATTTGCATAATTTATAAATTAATGGTAAACGAAATCATGAAGAAGAAGAAGAATAGCAGTAATTTATTGAAATATACACAACTTAGAAAAAGGATGCAAACATTGCATAGAACGGCTATCAACTAGTGAAGCCTGCGCAGTGAAGATACACCATGGGCTTGTAGCGCCACAAGGTCCAGCAGAGGCCATGAATCACGGCTCGAAACCTCCACCAGCCAAATGGCTGAAGAGAAAATGATGATAACTCTCTCTCGTGTCGACGTGAGTGGCAACATAGTGTTCATTACACACATTATTTTCCTTAGTCACCTTTAACTACATCCAATAAGAGGATATCGAACAGTCCTTCTATTCTCAAACCGGGAACTATACATCAGTGCGTCATCAATAATTTATTACAGCTTTTAGTCTAAAAATATAGAGAAGAGAGAATATAGCGATGATATAAATTGATGGGGCTTAAGTCGAGATGTGCAGGACACAAAGCAAAACGCGATTATTATAAGTATCAATACGGCAATAACAGCAATTACCTAGTCTTGTAAGGAGAAATTATGTAGAACGTCTAGAAGCACACTGAGATAATAACCAAAGAGATGTTCTATTCAATACCAAAACGAAAAAATACGCAAAATCATGATTTTAACTCGATATCGTCCAGTTGAGCTTTATTATGGATTAGGCATATTTAGATTTATGGTTTCTGTTCTTTATAAGTGTGTTAGCTTATTCGCTTAGTTGCTTGCCTGTTGATTTTTAAACGCTCGTCTAGATTAAGCAATATTCTCTGCAGTTATTGTTGGATGGGTGAGCGCTAGTGGCATTTACTATATTGACCGCTTGCATCCTTCGGAAGGCCCGTTTAGCTATCTGTCACGATAGTCGTTAGGCTCCGTTGGAGCCCTTCAGGCGATCTAAAAGTTCCGACAACCCGTACCACTATGGGTGCAAATTTCCGTCTGTCTAGGTACCCACCCTTAAGAAGAATATCTGTCTGTATATGTGTCGGTAAACACCTAACCTTGTTTCCGACTGTCTTTGTGAGCCAGTTCCCATTCTGGGTTAACCCAATTTACAACTTTCGACCACATCATCACTTTTCATCAGGTGAGATTGTGGTCGTAGATAAAATAAATAAAAGTATATATTACAATTCAAAAGAATTCCACTCAACTTCAAAGCATCTTTGCAAATGAGCAAAAGTTAAACAATTACGAGATTCAATGTATTTCACTTTCCCTTTATTGTATTAATCGCTTGAAATGGGGATTTTTGTCGGTCCTTTATTTATGATTCTACAAAGACTGCGCATATAACATCTATTCAACATTATAAAAATACTTTGTAATATGCCCCAAAATATTACAAATTTAACAATGGAAGATACAAAAGAAAAGTTTTCAGAAGGTACATTTAAAAGATTTTAGCAGCAATTATGTATACGATATTCTGTATAAATTAAGAAAAAACGACGGACATTACTTCACAGTAATATTGACCATTGATGTAGAAACATAGGTATTTACAACATATCTATATATTGTGTTAGTAAGCCTTTGAAATCTATTGTCCTGTTGGTAACAGAGGCTCAACTTAAAAATGGTAGTTAGCTAGAACGGAAGCTGTAACACACTGTTGTGTTCGAATATAGATTATCAAAATAAGGGCGATGGCGTTACTATATTTAATGACAAGAGTATAAAGTAGTACATTGTACATCGAGGGGAGAAAACGATCTATTTCTGTTCAAGAGTTTGTTTAAGCCCGACGCGCAGCGAAGGGCTTAAAGGCAACTCGAGAACAGAAATAGAATTTTCTCCCGAGTGATACATAGTGCTTTACACTACACCTACGAGGAAAATAAAAGACAATATTCCTTTGATTAAAGTTTATATATTATATTAAGTGGACCATAAGGTACTTGGCTTATATTTTTGCGCAAATATGATAGTAGGACGTTTTCTGAGGATGATTGTGCATTTTAGCTCGAGACTTCTCAGGCAGTAAGTTCTTTATGACTTCTTGAACTGCATTTCTTATTTCTGGTGGCGTCATCATTATAAAATAGTCACTTTCACTATCAGATTACATTTTGCAAAATTATTTAGAATAAATAAAAGTGTACTGTTAAAATATCAATTTAATAAAAAAAAAAAATTTAACCAAACAACAAAATGCCACGTTTTTTTTCTCGTAGTGCAAAAAAAGGTAGCCTTAAAATTGAAAAATCGAGTACAAATATAAATCACACCTCTTTATTCTAATTATTTAATATAAAACCTTTATGATATTGTATTTTATTATGTTAGCAGCTAAAAAAAACAAAGGAACGCTGGCAGGTATGGATTTTCATACAACATTCCTTCACTGCTAGGAGTGAAGGAATGAAAATCTATATAACTTTTCCCGCCGTACATTTAAAAGGGAGAAATTACGAACTTTATAACATGTTTTTGAACGAGTAATGAGACGCTTTCTGAGTGGGTATGATATAAAACTTTTATCAATGTTGTGAAGCTCAAACCTGTGATTTAATCAACGACCACATGTTTGGTAGTCATGTATCCCTTTCCAGACAGAGCCGTCACTATTTCGAAACAATTTTCTTCTGTCTAGACCCATTGGCATTCGCTTGGACGATATCATCAATTTATGAATGACATTATAGGGTGTATCCGTTTTAATCTCACTTTTCATGTCACAATATATTATTCTCATTATCTACGATGCGAATAGACTAATGAACTCTAGACATTATCTCAAATCAGCTCAAATAAAATTATCGCACCACAATAAAAATGATTAAGTTCCACAGTAACTCCAATAATTAGATCCACAGGCTATAAACGAAAAGAATAGTCCGAAAGAAATAGGTTTTTAAGCCGACAAGATCGATGGCTCCCCCTGACCACTGCTCGCTTGCACTCAACAATGAAACTTTATGGACAATGACCTTAGATCACAGACACTATAGCAGTTACTACGAAAAAGGAATATTTCTGTTACGTAACTATTGCATAAGTCTTGGTTCGAGTTTGTAGATAAGAGGGTTCAATTTCGTGGCAAAAGTTTGGGTAGCAACTTAACTGGCTCTAAATTTCAGTCCCAATTCTTGAAGTAACTCGCTCAGAAGGAATTTATATAGTTTGGAGACTATAAGGAAAGTTGTTTTAGATATAGATTTTGCTAATTTTAAGTGTTGCTTGTCTTATTTATTTATAGTATAGAGGTAAACTGGTCAGTAAAAATACACTGTGTTATCATAGCATCACAAAATGACACGTATAAGTTTTTAGTTTTCTTTCAGTTCCAAAGAACTTTAGTTATTGTTATCTGAATTAAACTATAATGAATGAATTTAAAAGCGCATGGAATTCTATAACGTTATTAAGAAGATGATAAAGAGTAGAGTGCACCAGGGTCCATACAAACGTAGTTTTGTCAAATTTTATATTCCAATATTCAAACGCAATCCCGTGGGGTGCCGGGCTTGAATGTCACCCCCCACCCCCATCTCTGGTGTCGTATGAAGCTGTTAAGGGTAACATTTCAGAAGGTGGGCAGCTGGTCTTTCTGAGAAACTAATATCTCATACTGCGATACCGAAGCCAACTGCAAAGCGTGGTGGGGATTATGGCAAACCCCCATATTAGGGGCAATGAAGCAGTGATGGCTCAGAGGCATTGGCAATGGACTGCCATGCAGCAGGTCCATTGTTTGAATCCCTCTGCAGGCTTGAGCTTCACCGCATGGTGGAAGGGCATTTTGCGAATGCCCACCTGGATAGAGACCAGCCTCAAGTAGAAAAACTGTCGCCAAGCACCTAACGGTGTTTTCCGGCAGCAGTCCTTTAGAGCCAGTAACATTACAAGGCATGCAACCTAGATATGTATATAAATGAATAATATAATGTATACTTATTATTATTGATTTATTTTGAAGCGCTCGTAGCGAAGTTTACTTAGCTGTTCTCAACCGATCAGCAAAGTTAAGCAATGTCGCGCGCGGTCATGAGTTGGATGGGTGACCGCTACTGACATTACTACTGAGCGTTTCCGTGCTTCGGAGAGCACGTTAAGCCGTCGGTCCCGGTTGTCGTCTTAGGATGGCAGTCGTTATAGCATGGTGGTAGGGCATTTTGCGCCCGCCTGGCTAGCTACCACCCTCAAGTAGAAAGTCTGTCGCCAAGCACCTAACGGTGTGTTCCGGCAGCTGTCCTTGAGAGCCAGTACTTCTAGGTTAGCCTGAACAACATCTTCGATCACATCATCACTTACCATCAGGTGAGATAGTGGTCAAAGGCTAGCCTATCACCTACAAAAAAAACCTATAAGTCATTGCAGACTCAGGTAGTCCAAATGTTTCAGCATACTACCAGTTGGCAGCGTGCTTAGTATGCTAGCAATTATTATTATTATTAAATTATTCCTAGTAAGAAGCTTGTATGTATTACAATTTTTAAGATTGAATAAAAAAATAATGCACGTTCTGTGATGACAAGCTCCTCTACGAATGCTTCCAGGTATTCAAGTCAACGTATGTTTATCAATTATTTTATCATGCTTACTTTATAAAAAAATCAAACATCATCACTTACCATCAGGTGAGATAGTGGTCAAAGGTTAACCTATCAGGCATAAAAAAAAAAAAAAATAAAAAAAAAAAAAAATAATAATAATATACTATTGTCTATACATATGAGTATCGAGTTTTTTTTCTCATAGATAGTGATGTTGAAGCAGTGATGGCTCAGTGGCATTGGCTATGGACTGCCGCGCAGCAAGTCCATGGTTCGAATCCCGCCGCGTACTTTAGCTTCAGCGCATGGTGGAAGAGCATTTTATGAATGCCTGGCTAGCAACCACCTTCAAGTAGAAAATCTGTCGCTAAGCTACTAACGGTGCGTTCCGGCAGCTAACCTTGAGCGTCAGTAATTCTAGATTAAGCCGATTAACACCTTCATCACTTGCCATCAGGTGAAGTTGTGGTTAAAGGCTTACCGATGAGTAATAAAAAATAAGAAGATGAATAATAGTGTGTTTAGGGGTCAATACACTTTGATTCTTGGGTGTTTAATGTTGAATTCCTTGCTACGCTCAGGATTTGAATGTAAAATTCTTCGCTTCTCTTCAAATTTAAAATAAGAACAAAAAAAACAATATAATCCTTTGGTCCCGAATAACACAATTAACTATTATTACCGGTACTTAACAATAAATTAAATTCTCATTATTGAATTACTAATAACAATATAATGTGATATACTAGCAATAGGTGTAGACTCAACTGGCTCAACTGCGTAGACCTGTTAGATTTACGCAGGGTTGGTTTTCAGCGTGCCCATTCAAGCATCCATAATTAAATCATACACTTACCTATTATAGCTAAATTTTAGTTGATTTCAGGCTTAGGTCTACTCTCAACCTCAATATTCTAAATCCATAAACTCTTAGTCCCAGTAAAGAGAGCTAAAACCCTTTCAAGATCGTTAACTAGCCGACGACGACGAGACGAAATGAGTAATGAGGCCCATAGGCTCTGATGAATTTACAAGAGAAAATGTATCTACAAATCAAAATAGGTGACCACGTATTTTATTAAACACTTATGTTTTTATTCAAAATAAAGAACATCGTCCAAGTGTGAGTCGAACTCGCGTGCCTTATGTTCCGCACTTATATATACAGGGTTATTGGTAAAATGCTAACAACCCCTGAAAAAAGGTAGAGAGTAGGTAGTCCGCTTAACATCAGGTGAGCCTCAAGCTTGTTCCGTCACAATAACATAAATAAACGACTTTTTCAGTTAATTGAATGTAATATGAAGTATACTATCGTTGTTGATAATATGTAAATAGGACGGAACTTTGGGTATACTCGTACACCAGCCAAAACCAAAATATCATTGTGCGATAATCGACAGTCGATCGATACTGCAGTGTAGCGACTACATGTAGGTTCATCCTCATCGTCACGCTAGTGTGATATACAGTGTAACGACGAAGGACGAGTGGGAAGACCTAGTCAAACGTTATGCGAGGTAATACTTGAAATGTATAAAATTTATTTATTCATTTTTTTAATCGGATATGATGTGAACTGCATATTCAGAAACAAAATATAATTGCTTACATTGCAAATACATAATAATTATGTGTTTTTATTTGTTTTTTTATTTTTTTTATTTATCTTATTGTGATTGAACAAGCTCGAGGGCCACCTGATTGTTATCGCCATATACGCATCGATCTGTTATCGCATAAACTCGTTGCCACTACGGTTACATGTGTGTGAGTGCACGGCTT
This sequence comes from Plagodis pulveraria, assembly GCA_963890685.1. Taxonomy (NCBI): domain Eukaryota; kingdom Metazoa; phylum Arthropoda; class Insecta; order Lepidoptera; family Geometridae; genus Plagodis; species Plagodis pulveraria. The sequence continues at coordinate 35,117,257 of OY982951.1, read as the reverse complement.
GCAAGGTAGCAGCGTGCTCCTACCCCTCTCCTTTCGTCGTCACTCCACGCACCAGAAGCATCCGCGCTCTCTTCGTGTGTCTATGTGAAAAGGAACGATTGTGCTAAAACGCGCCCGCGCCGCTTATATCTTTGGTGATCTATTCATCACCGAATTACCTACACAAGGACACTGTGCTGTGACATCCGCATAGGAACAAAGCCATCAAGTTAAGGAGGAATTAAACAGGTGCGTGGAATTCTTTAACCTTTCCTTGTTGTATATCTTGTAAGACGTGTACCTTCGCTCACCCATGTAATCAGCGCACCTCTCAAAAATACAGTCCACTAAAGTTGAAGAATTTAATTTAATTGACGCCATAAGCCTTAGGGCCATAACGCTTTCCGCAGGCTTAATATTTTGCCTAGTCATTTTTTGGTCCCTACGACCCTATATAATACATTCTGGTACATATTATACCGCAGATTACAGTGATATCCTTGTTTACAATCTTCACCGCGTGGTCGGCTTCTCGCGCCACCACAAATAAATACGTGTTTGCTTTGATAATTTAAATAGATTTCAAATTGCATAGAGTAAACACATGTTTTAAATGCATTTAAATACATACATATTGCATCATATTTTATTCCCGCTACGCCTTATAAGTATTTGCCTTTCGACCATTTTTTACACTACCCACATTATCTTGTATTAAACCTTATAAGTATTATTTATCATATCTATTTACGTACATAATATCATACACATACATGTTTACTACTCACGGCACATCTACAAAACGCATTCTTTAAATAAGATGATAAATTTCGATTGCATTATTATCAATAAATGTTACAAATGAGCTTACAGCAAGCGAAGATCGATGATAATTATTTATTTATTTTGATAAATTTTTTGTCGTTTTTTTTTTCGATTGCTGATCGTGTTTATTTATTGTACATAATTGCAAAGGTAAGCTATTCCGATACCAACCGCATTTTCTTTTTATCATTTTGTTAATAATAATCGCTAATGTCTCGCAAGGAAAAAATGGCTTCACCATGTAAACCACGTCTAGCCATTTTGGAGGCAAAACGAAATGCTTTATTTGAACGAATTAATGCCGTGTATAATCAAGCTAAAGTTGCACATAGTTCACAAGAAAATCAGGAGTTATTTCTTAATTCTTGTATAACAATTGATGATATACGTTCGAGTTTTCACAATGTTTTGGATACTTATAATGAGGCATTACTGGAATATGATCCTAACGCTACCCCTTCATATCAGAGTTACGCTTCCTTTGAAGATCTGTATTGTTTTATAAATCAGGTCAAATTAAAGTTCATAAAACCTGAAACCGCTCCGGTACTTTCTACCGCACCCAAAGTTAAGCAGAGGTTGCCGAAACCCGAGTTGATGTCGTTTGATGGTAATTTAAGTAACTGGCCGTTGTTTTACAATACATTTAACGCATTAGTGCACAATAATGCTTCGCTCACTGACGCGGACAGGTTGTACTATTTAATAGGTAAGCTGTCAAATAACGCTCTGTCTACATTTGCTGGTGTTATACCTAGTCCAGAAAATTATACTGTTATTTACCAGGCACTTATTGATAAATACCAAGATGTAAAAATTTTGGGAACCGATTATTTAGAACAAGCACTTAACTTAAAATTAAATGGTCCTGCGTCTGCTTCTAATTTCCAAGCGTTTATAGATACGTTTGTTGTCTCCATAAACTCGCTTAAAGCATTGCAAATTGATGATCTGTTAGATTTCGTACTACTTCACATGGCTATGAAAAAATTCGATACAGAAACTGTTCGTGCTTTTCAAATGTATTCTCGTGACACAAAGACGCCAACGCTTAATATGTTTATTGATTTCATTAAGAGTCAGTGTCGCATCTATGGAAGCATGCAGCCTACAGATAATGAATATAATTCAAAATCAAATTTCAAACCTCGTTCAAAGGCTATACGTGCGCCCAATCCACAATCATACGTAACGTCATGTACTACTCCTGATAAATGTCCGCTATGTAATTTCGCGATCCATGACCATTTTTATAAATGTACCACTTTCGAAAAACTGTCGCCTTCTGAGAGATTTAAGCAAATAAAAATTAATGGCGCATGTGTCAATTGCTTAAGCCGCACGCACAAGGCTGTTAATTGCACATCGAAATCGAAGTGTCGTACGTGCAATCAACGACACCACTCTATGTTGCATTTTAACAATAATAGTAAACCACGCACTGAAACCGCATTACCTAATTCAACAACTGCATTGTCACGTGACTCCACCCATCCTTCTGCGACTCATGTCCAAACAGTACAACGTGGCGATTTATCTCTTTGCACAACATCCATAGCTGCTGCACTGCCTACGCGCGTTGATGCATACCCGCCCAATAAGCAGCAACACATACGTACCTGTGCCACTGTATTGCTTGCCACTGTTGTTGTGTTTGGTACAGATAATAAACCGCAATTAATTCGTTGTTTGTTGGATAGTGCGAGTCAAAGTAATTTCTTGACATATGAATGTTGTAAGCGCCTTGGACTATTGGAAAGCGTAAAACCATCTCATATGCTGGTAAAGGGTATTGGAGGTTCTGAAAAATCAGTTAAGGGTTCAGTAGATTTTAAAATACACTCACGCTTTAATTCAAAAATAAGTTTCGATATTGATTCACTCGTAATTGATCGCATAAGCGACCCGTTGCCATCTGTGACAGTCGATAAAGCTGCTTTTACTCATCTTGATTCACTCCCGCTCGCTGATGAATACTATGCAGTTCCCGGACCAGTCGATTGTTTAGTTGGTGCGTCAACCTTCTCACATTTAATACTACCAGGTGTAGTTCATAGCAATTATGAAAATGTTCCGCCCGCAATTCAAACAGTACTAGGGTTTGTGATAATGGGATCCGCACCTACGACACAGATTGTTCAAAGTAACACGTCAACTTTGTCCATGACCGTATGGACACTCTCTTCAAGCGTTTTTGGGCACTTGAAGAAGTAACCACGCCCGCGCCCACTCTTAGTCCTGATGAACTTGAGTGTGAAGACTTTTTCCGCGCTACCACAGTTCGAGAAGACGATGGTAGATATGTTGTTGCCTTACCGTTTCGTAATGACGCGTTTTTATTAGGCGATTCGTTCGTTGCCGCACTCAGGCGACTACATTGTTTAGAGCGAAAGTTAGACGCATCATTGGAAATCCGCTCCGCATATAATGATGTTATACACGATTACATCGATAAAGGTTACCTGAGTCCTATTGATATAAATAATGATGACATCTCACGACCCTCATACACAATCCCGCATCATGGTGTGATTCGAGAGGACAAATCCTCAACCAGACTACGCTGCGTTCTTGACGCCAGCTGTAAAACCACGCCGTCTGGTTATTCTTTGAATGACCTACTTCATGCAGGTGCTAATTTACAAGGAGACTTGTTCAGCATACTCATAAATTTCCGCTTATTTGAAATAACACTATCCGCTGACTGTCGTCAAATGTTCCTTCAAATTGGAGTCCGCGAACCTGACCGCAGGTTCCAAAGAATTTTATATCGGTTCAGTACTGACGATCCAGTTGCTGTGTACCAATTTGACCGCGTGTGTTTTGGAATAAAATCCAGCCCGTTTCACGCATTACGCGTCGTTCGTCAACTGATAGACGATGAAGGAGATAAATTTCCCGCTGCAGCTACTGCTGCCTCTTCTTCGCTCTATATGGATGATATAGCTCTCTCTGTCATGTCAGTGCCGCAGGCAATCAAGCTTAGTCAAGAGCTTATTGACCTTTTCAAAATGGGTCAATTTGACCTTGTAAAATGGTCAAGCAATTCTGATGCTGCCCTCGAACGCATACCAAATACACATAAGGAACCCCACGATAAAGTATTTGAATCATCTGTTCCGCATAAAATCTTAGGCTTATGCTTGGATAGATCTAATGATTGTTTCCGCTTTGTGGTAAGTGCTCCAGATGATATATGCACCAAACGTACAATATTGTCTGCGATAGCACGTCTGTGGGACATCATGGGCTTCGTGGCTCCGGCCATTTTGTACGCCAAGCTTTTAATAAAAGAGCTTTGGTTGTCAAAGTGTGACTGGGATGCCGAACCGCCGCACCATATTGTCACCAAGTGGACGCAATTTTGTGCTGAACTTCCTTCGCTTAACAATTTGAGCATTCCAAGACATTTGGGTCTCAGACAGAATTGCGTTGTTAATATTTTGGGGTTTGCAGACGCGAGTGAGCGTGCTTATGGAGGAATGGTATACATACAAGTCCGCGTAGGTAACACATTCACTGTGAAACTCGTGTGCGCGAAATCTTAAGTGTCACCCGTAAACGTAGTTTCGGTTGCACGGTTGGAACTCTGCGCTGCAGTATTGTTATCACAATTACTTCACAAAGTCTTGGATATCATAAAACCGCGCTATCTCGTTTCTAATGTTTACGCCTTTAGCGATTCTAAAGTTGTGCTTTGTTGGATAAACGCGTCCCCGCATCGTTGGCAAACTTTTGTCGCTAATCGAGTCGTAAAATTAACAGAAAATATTCCCGCGAGTCGATTTTTCCATGTTTCTGGCTCAGAAAATCCCGCGGACTGCTTATCGCGAGGTCTAACCCCTGCCAAGCTAATAGACCATCCCTTATGGTATAATGGACCTTCTTGGATTAGACGCAACCCTAGTGAATGGCCATCACATACATTTGACGTAAATGAACATGAAGATGAGATACTTGAACAACGTACACAAGCACATGTTCTTACCACTTGTCCAGAAGACAATTTACTTTATGCGCTTGCACAACGACATTCGTCGTATTCTAAATTATTACGCATAATTGTATGCATTTACCGCTTCATAAAAATATTACCCCGTGCTAAGACCATATCGGCCTCAGACTTAGATTTTGTTGAAAATAAATTAATTCGCGTTGTACAAGATGTTTATTTTTCACACGACAAATTAAAGTTACATAAATCAGAAGCCTGTTCACTTGCTTTAAATAAACTTAGGCCTTTTCTCGACAGTGATGGGCTTATTCATGTCGGGGGCCGTTTGTCTAATTCTGCCGAGGCATATACGTATAAACACCCTTTAATTCTACCGCGCCATGATCACATAGTTGATCTGATAGTTGACCACTATCACCGCAAGCATTTGCATGCTGGTCCGGAGCTTCTAATGTATTTATTAAGACAAAAATTCTGGATTTTTGCGGCACGACGTATAATACGTCATCGTATACACCAATGCAATGTATGCTTTAGGTCAAAACCGCGTCCTTTGTTCCCGCTCATGGCTGATCTACCCAGTTCTCGCGTCAATCAGGTTGACAAAGCGTTTAAATTCGTAGGATGCGATTATGCAGGTCCTCTGCAGTACACACCTGTTCGTGGGCGGGGGGTGAAAAGCCGGAAAGCCTGGTTATGCATTTTTACTCACGCTACCCACATCGAGATAGCAACAGATCTAAGCACTATTAGCTTCCTAAACGCGTTCAAACGTTTCCTTTCCCGACGTGGACCTGTCGAAACCATGTATTCGGATAATGGTACTTGTTTCGTAGGAGCATGTTCATATCTCCGTGACTTGTATAAATTTTTAGATGAGTTTCGGTCCCCGTTAGAAATTGAACTTTCCGAAAACCGCATAAATTGGAAATTTATACCCCCGTCGTCTCCTCACTGGGGAGGTTGCTGGGAGAGTATAGTAAAGATCGTGAAGACGGTTTTGTTTAAAGTCATCGGACAACAAATAGTGTCATACGATGAGCTTCTTACCGTAATAACGCAAATCGAATCCCTTATAAATTCGCGCCCGCTGACTGCTTTGAGTAGCGACCCTGCAGAGCCTGCAGCTCTCACACCTGCACATTTTTTGCAAACTGTGCCACTTTCATCGCTTCCCGCACCTGAGGTAACACCGACAGACTTATGCCAAAGACACAGCTTATTGGATGGTATGGTGCAGTCCTTTTGGAAGCGCTGGCGTTTGGAGTATCTACACCAGTTGCAATCGCGCGCTAAATGGAACGTTCCGTCGGTTCCTATTCGTGAAGGTACTGTAGTGATTGTCAAAACTGACAACGCACCGCCTTTTGCTTGGCCTTTGGGTGTTGTTGAAAGGGTTCATCTATCCAAGGATGGCATAACTCGAGTAGTAACTATAAAGACTTCAAAGGGGACCTATCTTCGCCCGGTAGTTAAATTATGTCCTCTTCCTAATCAGTAATTTTCATGTACTACTTTCATTATTACACTACACATATTTAACCGCACTAAATATTTTAACCGCATACAATTTTACATAAAATTACATTATATATTTTTGTTTATTATATCGATATTTACTACGCATTATATTATTTAAAGGCAACCCTTTAAGGCCGTGGGAATGTTATCGCCATATACGCATCGATCTGTTATCGCATAAACTCGTTGCCACTACGGTTACATGTGTGTGAGTGCACGGCTTGCAAGGTAGCAGCGTGCTCCTACCCCTCTCCTTTCGTCGTCACTCCACGCACCAGAAGCATCCGCGCTCTCTTCGTGTGTGGTCTATGTGAAAAGGAACGATTGTGCTAAAACGCGCCCGCGCCGCTTATATCTTTGGTGATCTATTCATCACCGAATTACCTACACAAGGACACTGTGCTGTGACATCCGCATAGGAACAAAGCCATCAAGTTAAGGAGGAATTAAACAGGTGCGTGGAATTCTTTAACCTTTCCTTGTTGTATATCTTGTAAGACGTGTACCTTTGCTCACCCATGTAATCAGCGCACCTCTCAAAAATACAGTCCACTAAAGTTGAAGAATTTAATTTAATTGACGCCATAAGCCTTAGGGCCATAACGCTTTCCGCAGGCTTAATATTTTGCCTATTCATATATATTTTTGTTAAGTGGACTAACCTCTGCCTATAACAGTTGCAAATCATGACAACTCACGAATTGCACTGCGCCCGTCACATTGAGACATAGTTGTTAAGTCTCATTAAGCCTGTAATTTCACTGGCTCTCAAGGACTACTGCCGGAACACACCTTTCGGTGCTTGGCGACAGACTTTCAAACTTTCAAATTGTGTTTTTGTTTATGTTACTCTGCTGTGATATTGATAATTGGCGTCAGCTTACCGGTCCAAGTTTTTATGTTGTCACACCAGATTTTTCTTTTACGTCCTCTATGTCCTCTTCTAGTTATAACAACAAATATTATTAAAAATATATTAAAAAACAATAAATTAATATTTTTGTAAAACACTTAAAAAATATATCTAGTGACAGTTCGGCATAGTTTTTCTGCTAATAACGTAACGTTGGCGTTACGTCAAAATCACCACGCAGCCGCACCGGAACAATATTTGACACGTTTTGCTTCTACACGAAGAATTCTCTGAAGACTCTTCGATTGCACGATCGATCGTACCATGATTTTTTTAAAAATGTTTTCTTAAAATATTAAATTATTGTTTCTTTAACATATTTGTTATGATTTATGGATTTCTGCAAAGCATGCCTAAATCTATTCATTCTCTTCTAGTAAGAAAATTGCGAAATTAAAGGAATTTTTTCACAACTACGTCCTCATATAATAAAATGTAGTAATCAACTTACGATTATTCATTCAAGAGCGATTAATTTAAGAAATATACTATTGTTTATATGTAAATGTGTCTGTAGGTATTATTACATTATTAGCCTGTCAATAAATTCTTGCATGTTCCGTTTAACTAGATCTCAAATAGTACTCAGAGCTTTCGTTTAAACATAGAACATATAATAATATGGTTTAAATCAACTCCGTCAAGCGGACGATATCTAGAGTGGACGGCAACAGCGAAATAACCCTATGCCAATACATCCACGTATTAATAAAATTGATATTAGTACAACGAGAACACACGCCAAAGGTAATTGATATTAAACATGCAAAAGTTAATTATGTTTCTATTTGAGGGTAATCCGCATCGTAATTATCAGACTGTAAACAACAATTTCTAAAATGGGTTACCAGGAGTACCTTCAAAGCATCTGCGTGATATATTTAATGAGAGCGTAGTCAAACATCAACAGAACTAGCTCTCAGTAGCCAAATGTTATCTCGTGGTTATTTTGAAGCAATGATGGCCGAGCGATAATAGGTTTAAAGACATTTATTCTCAAAAAGATATTACATATCACTTAAAAACAATACTGAATATTAATAAAATAACTATAGTGTCGTATCTTGTAAGGGTACCTACCCTCCCAACGTGTTCATTCGATTGCAATCTGCAATTAGATATTGAGCAAGTTGTTTTTTAAACACGTTGAAAGAGTTTAAATTTTTAATGCGTGAGGGTATCTTATTATAAAGTTGTGCTCCTTCAAATGGCAATTTTTTGCCGTAGTTGGTTCTTACTTTTGGTAAGAATAAGAAACTAGCGCGACGGGTGCTTCGTTTTGTAGATTCTTTAATTTTTGTAAGAGAAATGTAAGTGTGTATATTTTTGTTAAGATTTTTTTTTTGTAGTGGATGTCAAAATACAATATTTAAGAGGAATTATTACTAAATTTTTTTGTGCAATTTGTAGTTCGGTCAATTTTGTTTTTGAGACGCAAACCCAAATTTCGAATAAGTTTAGTTACGTCATATTCACATAAAAACGGTATTAGGAGTTCTCGTCGGGTATAAAGGGGAGTAGGTAAGTAGTAACATTTATTTGCTAACGTCACTTTGCTATGAAGCGAGCGAAAATGCGTTTACCGATGCAATTGAGATTTTCCCTTCATAAAATGTTTCAATGTTTAACCGCAGACGTATATCTAAAGTTACATATTTTTGTTTCGAGTCAACACAACAGTGAAATAATAGTACATTGTGTATTAAGGGCGGTAAGTTACGAATCACGATCGAAGCTCTAGTAGAAGTCGAAGACTGAGGGCTTTCTGAGTCGTGGTTCGTAATTCCCGTAACGCCCGTGAAACATACAATGTTTTTCATCACATTTGCGAGTAAATTAATATGAATTATAGCTTTAATAATAAAGTCAGCACAACTATTATAAATATGTGAACTTTTTCTAAGCGGGTGGCGGATTTTTTGCCCACACCACAGATTATACAAATGTGTTCAGAAACGTTAAAGACAAATACTTACGTAGGTATTACGGTATACCTACTAAGTGTAAAATAAATAATTTCGACGGTTTGATACAAAAAACTATTAAAATCGATTATTGAGAACGTTATTTGAGTATTTAAGTAACATGTAGAAAGATTGCAATGAAATTCCTTTCTTGATAACATTTCAAGACAATTTTTCAATTGCGTGTGAACTCCTTGCTTGAACTTGCGTGGCCTGTTTGCTAGGCTAAAAAGTATATATATATATATATATTTATATATATTTCTGATTTAGAAATACTTTTTTACATGTATGTCGCTAATGCAATCTTTAGTGACACATAAACTTCCACCATATAGGCTTTACGAATATACTCAAGAAAACAGAACTTTTCGTTAAAATGTAAGTGGAAAAGGGATTTGACACACGACGGAGAACCGAGGGAAACAATTTTTAATTGCTTTTTTATATTATTCTGAAACTATTTCACCTTTACTTTGCTTCTTAATGTGATAAATTATTTGTGGTCATGCACATGAAAAAATTACACTAGGCTTAATTAGTTTAAAATTATTTACGTGAAAATTGTTTCGCGTTTCTTAAAAGGATTTTGTCAGTAAAATAAATGGGAACGCAATTTTGTTTTCTCGAAAACTATGTCATCTACGATTGGGTTTTTCTTTTGATATTGTTTTTTACATGTAATGCTACACATGAACGATTGCAGCTTCTTAGGTTAATTAGTTGAAAAGTAGTAATGAGATTATTTAATACGCGATGTTCCGCCGGCGAGTGTTTGCTTAGTACTATATATAGAGATATTTTTTTTTTTTGTTTTGGTTTCTCGATTTTAACCATGGGAATGTCTCCCCACCCCCCCTTAGGATCGCAGTCGTCGGCTATGTCGGAAACTTTTGAGATCTAAAAGGTTGACAGTAGCTCTGGCCGCTAGCTTATCTACAAGCAGCTTTGTACCCATGTGATGTTAAATGTCATAGTTCGTTCTTTCTGAAAAGAAAGCTCGTATCCCTGCAGATCTGGGCTGTAACGAAATGGGTCAACTCAAACGAACACACACAAGCAATGAAACATTTTCATTTTTACATCTTGTGTTCTACAAAGGCTTTGTATTAAGCAATTATCATTATAAGGGTACTTTTATTCTGAGGAAAGTAAAAACGTGAAAGCTATTCGGAGCAACTCATTCGTGATCGAACCATACCACTTAACGTTATTTGATATGCCAATTTGAATCTTAAATCTAAGAAATAAGGTTGGATCAAGTCGATTGCTTGCCTTTTGCCATGTGTACAGTGAACAAATAAAATGTTACATGAGAGAAACCGCTTGTGATACTTTATTATTTGACGGTACTTTTGTGAAAGACCTTGCTTGAGAAATTATTTGCTCATCCGAACGGATGGATGTATTGTAGGGTTACTATTTTGAAGAATATAATATAAATGTTATATTTCCTGAAAGCAAATGGAGAACAAAATATTTTAATATAATACCAGATACCAATATTACCAGATTGTATGGTAAAATATATCTAATTAAGAAAAACAGTAAACAAAATATTTCTTTATTCTGTTTTTCTTGACTAAACTTTTTGCCTTACAATCTTCTAAAATTTATGAAATGTAATATAAGTTCAATATATTTCAAAAAACAGGCCTTCTTTGTTTTTGGGCCAGGCCAGTAGTCTCTTAACAAAAGATCTTATCAGGTTCTTCATTGTGGATGAATACCATTTTTATACGGATGTTCTTTATGGCACCTACTCACTCTCCTTTTCATACTATGGAGGAATACTTTTCATTACGTCGTGGGTAGTATAAGTAATATAAAATTGGAAGAAAATGTTGCGTTCATTGGCTCATGATAAATCATTATCATCTTTAGTCGCAGAACCAATGCATAAGACTAGTGGCTCTCCGAGCTGTAGACCTCGCGAGTCTGTCCTTGCATAGCTTACAATTGAATAACGGTACACTGCGCATGCTGATGGAGGAAGCGTCACAAAATCTAAAATCATAGTTTTATTCCAAAAATTGATAAAATTAATTTGATGTCACACAAATAATTTGCATTTCTTCATTACCGAAATAGCTGCTTGGGACACCATGACCTCTCTGGCTCTCGAAGTGCTGATCTAATTTTCCGCCACGCCAGCCTTAAAAATAACAACCTTGGAGCTTTACCAGAGCCAATGTCATAGCTTTTCTGCAACTTAAATGTCTAATGCATGACGATGGTAAAAGACCTGACGGTATGATTCTGGTTCCGTGGAAGTTAGGGTTGCCCAAAGTGTGGGACGCTATGTGCGTTGACATGCACCGTCACATCTTTCTGAAGCAAACGTGAGGGCTGACGCCGCATCTATATCGGTGGAGTGACTAAAGTTACACATTTGAGCTGTTTGGTGTGGAAACATTCGGTCAGTAGAACCTCACCTTATTTTTCAAAACATATCAGATCGCTTGGTCTATGCGACGCGTGATCAAAACGCTGGGACTTATTTGGCTCTGCAATGGGAATGCTGCAAACTGGTAGTGGATTGGAGCATGTAGAATATCTGCAAGCCCTCAATGGTTACTTTAATTCTTTCCTCTGTAGTTTTGTACATAGTTTAAAGTGTTTTGTAGTAAATGCAGACATACCGCCGGTAATAAAAAAATGTGCTATGAATGTATAAATGGTATGAATCGGATCTCAAGCATAGCTGCTAACACTGGAACACTCAGTTAAGTGCTTGGCAAACGATTTTCTACTTGATAGAAGAAAAAAAAATAACAATGATATTAAAAGACATGAAAAAAAAAAAAAAAATTAACCGATTTCCAATACTGAAACATACATATGTTATAATATATGAATAGCTACATGTTGATTCAAAACATGTGGCATAGACTGTGTTATTTTTTTACATTGTAAGAATTCTAAGTTCTTTATTAGTTATTTTTATCACCGATTGACTCCAACTTCTTCGAAGTAATTTCTAAAACGGACTTTTGTAGTCTAAATAAAAGGTTTATTATGTTGTCTCGTATAAAAAGTACGGATTAAGAATGTAAGTACAGTCAGTTCCATATGTTGATTTGGAACTTTTTTATTGTTGTATATGGCGAATAAAGGAAAAATGCGACAAATGAGCATGCTACAACATGCCACTCCTAACGTAGATTTGAGTGTTGCTGAAAATTAGCGCACAACAGTGCTGTTACAAATTTTTAACCCTGCTTACCCGTGAAGAAGAGCGAAATCGACTAATGAAAACATCAAATATTTCCGTGGACTTAATTTGACAGCTGCTGAAACACACCATTGCTTGGCAACGGATTTTCTACTTGAGGGCGGTAGCTAGCCAGGCGGATATTCGCAAAATGTCCTACCACCATGCTATAACGACTGTCATCCTAAGACAACAACCGGGACCGACGGCTTAACCTGCCCTCCGAAGCACGGAAGCGCTCCGTAGTTATGTCACTAGCTGTAACCCATCCAACTTATGACCGCGGCGGATGGTACTTAACTTTGCTCATCGGTTAAGAACGGCTAAGCAAACTTCGCTACGAGCGCTTCAAAATGGACAAACAATGCGATTCCAATTTAGATCAATGAATAAAACAACTGCAATTACTGTCAATCATAAACATGCATTTTTCTGTAAAGTCCTAAAATACCCATGTGGCATTTTTAAGAATTGCTAGACTTTAATACCAGTCTGTGCAATCAATCTCAATTGCAATTACACTCTCAGCAAACTATCTACCTCATTATTTTAATCTATTATAAACAAGATCCATCAAGAAAGTCTCGCGAGAGCATCTATAACAAAGCAAATATTAAAGAATAAACTAAGTTCACATTAACAAGATGAATTAAGCTTCTTTTACACACTTTGAGATTTCCACGGTGCATTTTTATAACAGAAAATTTGAATTAGATAAAGTACCGATACACCATCTCCAGTATCAGGAGCCTGATTTGGGCAAATGTTCCCTAGCAGCCAAATGCCAGCTGCTTAAACAGGCTGATGTTAAATTTATACTGTAGCTCTCGTCTATTTTCTGTTCATATACAATAAATAGATGGTATTTCGAAGCACGTGTCGTTACTCAAACAAATATAACCTTTAAGTGACAACAAGAAAGCTTTTGAAGCGCTTGTAGCGAAGTTTACTTAGCTGTTCTTAACCGATCAGTAAAGTTAAGCAACGTCACCCGCGGTCTAGAGTTGGATGGGTGACAACTAGTGACATTACTACGGAGGGCACGTTCAGCCGTCGGTCCCGGTTGTCGTCTAAGGATGGCAGTCGTTACAGCATGGTAGTAGGGCATTTTGCGAATGCCCGCCTGGCTAGCTACTAGCGAATGTCGAATAATCATTTCACTTCAACTTATTGGCAGTAAAAGCGTCAAAAACATGAAATGCTATACGTCGCAAGTGCATAAGTGACTTCATAAAAGCGTTACTTTCATATATAAAACACTTGATCGTGATCGTTGTTTTACAATCAACCAACGCTTTTTAAAAACCACCTCGAGGAAGGTCCCCGACATATACAATTGATATGATTTATATTCATTATCAAAGTAGCACAGTCCCAAAGTTAATCCCAGGTCCGCTCGCTTTCTGAACAGATTCTGTCTTTGCGGTTTATTATTAAACCAACGATTTTCTTCAAAGAGGGTCATTTTATTTCCATTGGAGCATTTTGAGCAAAATTTTCAATTTTTTTTATTAGGAAATTCAAAAAATTTATGAAGTAAATTAATTTCTCTATAATATTCTCTATTGTTTGAAATTGAATGAAACACATAGAAATTGAGTGCTTCAATGTTACTATAACATACTAACTCATGAATTTTCCATATTTTAAATGACTTACGAAAATTAGGAGGTTCTCTAATACATGTAGATAGCATATTTTTTTCTTAAGTATATTTATTACGCGAATTATGAACTGACTTTAATGATTCTTTTTATGTTAGGTAGAGTGTAAACTCTGCTTCTTTTTTGTGGGAAGGAAATGCCCCTCTCTCAAATACACGTTCTTTGTACTTTTTCTTTATTATTAACATTATTTGTTAGGAAATCCGCAAACACATATTATGTGAAAATTTTGAATAGTTGCCTTTTACTCCTCGAAAGTACTTTTTGCAGATCAAATTTACGGACGGTCAAGGCCTAATAAAAAAGGTAAGAAAAGGTTATGAGTTGTAACACTGAAATATATGATATATTTTGTTGAAATCGGTACTTAGATAATTCAAACTGAGCTTACACAATTACTGATCCAAATTTCAATAAGTTAATAATGTTTTTCAGTATATTAAGTCGGTTTCTTTTTTAGTGATGTTTTCTGTGTACAGGGGTCGATTGATTCAATCACCAATAATAGTCGCAATTATCTTTTATATACATTGACATTTTTATTTTGTGAATTTGCAATTATCATGTCATTGAGGTAGAGGCATAATTGGCAAATACTTTTTTCAGTTACTTGTGTATAAATAAAAATCCGCTGGATCGAGGCAATAAAAAATCAAATATATCTACAAGCTGGTATATTCTTCTCAACAAAAAACAAAATCATGACGGTCGGTTATTTTTTTATAAAGTAAGCATGATAAAATAATTGATAAACATACGTTGACTTGAATACCTGGAAGCATTCGTAGAGGAGCTTGTCATCACAGAACGTGCATTATTTTTTTTTCAATCTTAGAAACTGTAATACATACAAGCTTTTTACTAGGAATAATTTAATAATAATAATAACTGCTAGCATACTAAGCACGCTGCCAACTGGTAGTATGCTGAAACATTTGGACTACAATGACTTATAGGTTTTTTTTGTAGGTGATAGGCTAGCCTTTGACCACTATCTCACCTGATGGTAAGTGATGATGTGATCGAAGATGTCATTCAGGCTAGCCTAGAACTACTGGCTCTCAAGGACAGCTGCCGCAACACACCGTTAGGTGCTTGGCGACAAATTTTCTACTTGAGGGTGGTAGCTAGCCAGGCAGGGATTCGCAAAATGCTCTACCACCATGCTGTAACGGCTGCCATCGTAAGACAACAACCGGGACCGACGGCTTAACGTGCCCTCCGAAGCACGGAAGCGCTCAGTAGTAATGTCACTAGCGGTCACCCATCCAACTCCTGACCGCGGCGGACGTTGCTTAACTTAGCTGATCGATTAAGGACGGCTAAGCAATCTTCGCCACGAGCGCTTCAAAGTTATCGAAATGCTTTTGATTGTAGTAGCTGTTGTGTTGTATATAGTTTGTAGTATTTAGTTAATGAAGGCATATCTCCGGTAAAAAATCTAGAATTAATTATAGTCTAATATCAAATGACATATACATTTAATAAAATCGGCCCAAGTGCGGATCTGACTTCCACAAAGGAGCTCTCAATATTTTCAATTTATAAAGATTTTATGTTACATTCTGTTTTGTTAAGGAACTCTACCACCGAGTGAAACTCCAACTCGCCTTTGGGTTATTATAAGCATTTTTTTAAATTTGGCCTTTAGCAAAGGTCTTGTTAATAATTCTAGACTTAGTCTGCATCACTACTGAATTCAAAAACAGTGCCAAACTTAGTTACTTAACCTACCTATCACATTTTCAAAAACTCTATATTTCACAAACCAACACAACCTTTGAAAAATTTCTAACAAAGCAAATTGACTGCGAGTAAAATATTGATGTAGAATAACAAAGTTTACCTCCAACAGTTTTTTGTGGTTCGTCCCAGTTTTGTTAAAATTGTTATATACATACATTGACCTCGTAACAAATTAATGTCGGCTTTTCAACAAAAATCTCTAAAAGAGCCTGTTATTGTAATTTAACATAGACCACGTATAAAATAATAAATTTCACCTCACAAGCTCGGAAAAGTGTTGTTTATCTTTCGAAATCTGCGTTGAAAAGTGTTCATCCGCTAGCTTGAAAAAGTTTCTTGAAATTCGAACCACTAAAAAGTCCCAGAAAAATTAATTGACTGACAATATTACCAATGTTAGTAAATTAACTTTAAATTTTTACTAATAACGAAAATTTACTAACTATTCTGTCAACAAAGTACTGGGAAAAGATAATTAATAAACACCATGTTAGTTATTCAACCAAGTTTATTTTATCACCTGCATGGTATGCTCCTTCAGAAACGATACACTTACGTTAACGAATAATCCAAGCATTAAAACATTTTTTAAACGCATTTCCCGGAATCGAGTTAAGTTCTTGCCGCGAATTCTTCTTTTTGTCCTCTACCGAATGAAAATGGGTAACATGACATTTGAGTTTAGGTAAAAGAAAGAAGTCTGATGGTATTTATCGAGATTTGCTGTAATTCTTACGTTGGGCAGGCATCTTGGGCATCGCAGTAAAAATTGACAGTTCTTCAGAAGGAGCTACTTCCCACCTTCTAGTAATTATACGTTTAATTATATTTTTTTACCTGGAATCCAACTGGAAAACCATTCATTAATATCAACCAATATCACAGTATACATAATGAGCTTAAGTTTATATATTAATATATATATATATATATATATATATATTAATGATATTATTATCAATCGTACAAAGAATTTACCATACTAATACAATATTCTGTGTAAATTTCAGCCGTCGACAATACACAGGTCAAAATATTCATCCCTGCAAAAGTAGGACAGACGGGGTGATGGACGAATGGACAGATGGGAAACGAAAGCTTTGTAATTCGGTCCCGTTACAGAACCTTTACAACAGAAAAAAAAGTTATTCGTTTTACCAATGTTTATTGATGATTTTAAGACTGCATTGTTGGTCGAGTATCGTAGGGCGTGACTCTGGTGTCTTGAGCCCCTAAGTTTGATCAGCATGTTGGATGGTTATTAAGATTTCCAGCTAATAAAAAATAACTTTACACGGTGGAAAGGCATTTTGTAAATGACCGCCTGGTACTTATGGCAATAGACACACACACATTACATGGGCATCTGGAAAAAGTGAGGATTTGGAAATCATATAATGTTTTTCAAAACTTGCTGTAATTTTCTGCCTTTGTTATTTCTTATAAATAAACGTAAACTTTTTATCTACCCTTAGCACTTTGAAAGTGAAAAGTGTGTACTAAGTACGTTATATTCAGTAGCCCAAGCACAAACATTTCGATAGTCCGTAACGTTATCGTATCGAGTTCACCGCCCGTTTACGCAGGAGGCAATGGTTGACAGTACGCCGCATCGTTTGCTGGCTAACGTGAACTCGATAGGATTACAAAAGTGACGTCATCCAGCGTAAATCACAACAATCATACCTTTTTTCTAAGACCTAACAACTCATTCGAAAAGAGGTTTTAAGTCTTATTTTGCCCATAAAAGTTCCTCTCACTGAGCAAGTAATATTAAGAGTTGGCACGGACCTTGTTGCTTTGAAACTCAGATTTGAAGTTATTTTATACCAACCATTACAAATGAAAACTATATTTCCAACACAATAATAGTGACATTTGTGAGTGTTGTACTACTGATTCCCCAAAATCGATTAGTTACAATGAAATCGATTCCATTATAATCGATATAGGAAAAAATGGTAAGAAGGTTAGGTTTATAAAATATATGTTAAGGAAATATAAAATAAAACAAATATTTCACACAGATTTATTAATTTATTCAAAATCATCAAAATATTTTATCGTGCGATATTATTATTATTATTTATTATTAAAAATTATTATTATTATTATATATCTTCGCTAGTATCGAAAACCGTATTATTGGGGTATGTATACATAGTTCCAAAGTAATTTGTATACTAGAACATCTTTACCATACATATTTTTCATTGTACATAACAGTTTTCAATATATAATACTTATTTTCTAACTGTCGTATATGTAAAAGTAAAAAAATACTGCACGTAAGTTGCACTAGTAAACTTGTCATCAACTGTTAACAATTATTATTATTTGTAGTTCAATCATAAAATGTAGTATTTCTGACGCACCTTTTTTAATTATATATAGACTGTTGACTTTTAAAAACTTTTTTGGTGTAGGTAGTTGAATTATTTAGATATTTAATTTAATCTTGCAGCTGATCTATTTCATTTGTATTGCAAGAAGCTTCCTCTGCACTAATTTGTTTTATTTATCGATTCAATTAATATTTTTCTGCGTAACATATGCATACCTGAAATTACAAAAATAGTTTATTTAACTGCACTCGAAAGTTGGTTAATTTTAAAATCAAACAATGTATAGTATTATAAGTATTTAAATAATTGGGATTGTATGTTGATACACATGTTGATTTTTATATAGTATTGAGGTGACATAGTACCTTAAATTCCATGCCATAGCTCTATCGATTCAGAATTTACTTTGAAAGTATATAAGCGACGGAGTTTTGTTTAAATGAACTGAAAAAAAACAACTCAGATTATTATCACAAGCATAGATATGACGTTATTTACGCTATTTATTATTAATTGTATAATATTTAAGTCGATTTTCATATGTTAGATAATAAATATTGCTCTAGCCGTTCAGTTAGCAAGTACTGTGCCAGTTATGTAGAGAAAAAATGATAAAACCTGGTGTTTCAAAATGCTTTTGAGCTAAAGATGTAAATAACAGTCCCTAAAATACACATGTTAAGTTTCGTGGCATAATAAAACATTCCGCGTGATGGTTTATGATCACCAGCTTCGAATATGATATTTCCTAACTTATTGACACTATGAAAAAGTATATGTACCCATACCACTGACATTATAAAAAATCGTTACTACAAAGGTATCGATACTTTCCTTGAGCAACACTAAACTTACTTTACGTTACGTAAATATTTGTAATTTATATACAAATATATGTAAGTACAGCAATTCGCATGATAACACATACCTACTTAAATTACAATAAAAACCAAGCGATCATTACGCTCTGAAACAATAATGTAATTTCAATGACATATTTTCATCAACTCACCGGTTCTGGATCTCATGGAAATCTATTGTTTGAACATTTTTATTTGTGTTTCGACACCACAGACTTCGCATTTTCTTTGCGATTTCCGTATTGTATTGTTACGAGCTGAGGGTTCGGGATAAATAATGCAATACGTTTTCAGCAACTGACACCTTTATTCCACAGTTCTACAGTCACTTAACACTTTACTGAACACAACACTAAAACACTGACTGTTCGCACTTTACAGATACACTAGTCACACACTTCACTCACTTTAACTATTCGCGCTTGGAGCACTTGGTCCAAAGGTAATCGCACTGTTCGAACTCAAAGTAAGACTGTCTCGTCGGCCCGGACCCGACCCTATTTATACCCAAAGTCAAAGCTACCAGAATATTCTATACTAGTCTAGATATAAAAACAATAGGGGCCATAAATCACTCGTATAACGTAAACAACTTTTGTATGCAATTCAATGGAAACTAACTACTACTTATACTGTGGTTGTTTACTAGTTGCCTGAGAACAAAAGGCGACCCTTTTTTTATAACATTTTTTTGTGAAGAGTAGGTACATTGTTTGTTTTCGTTAACTTGTTTATCGACCTTGGATTATTCTAGATTGTTCGATTCCATGCGCCGTAACAGTATTGATGTTCACTATGAAATATTAAATTTTTTGAATAAAATGTATTTGAGGTGATATATTTACTAAGTGCCATGACATACATTATGACATAGAGAAATGTAATATACCGGGAACAATATGATTAGTCTATAGCCATGACAGTCCAGTTGAGTTGTCAAGGTGACAATGACTCGTATCGTATTTGGTAATTTTGGACAGAAATCGGTACACCTGCAATACTTTACCTTATTTTAAGGTTGGTGTCGCTGGACTGCTTCTTCTATGATTGATATTCCCCAAATTTAGCTTTTTATTTGGTGAAAACCAAACATATTTTTTTCCGGTATGTTACTTTTCTCTATGCGTTACTTGGTCAGTGAACCAAATTTTATTGTAACATCATTAGAGGTATTAAAATAAAACATTATATATAAATTATGAGCTATAAATTCTCAAGCCAAGAATCTACGCCACTGATAATTTACTATATGAATTACAAACAGCTACTATTACACCTTTAAACAGAGGGAGGAGTTTCAAGAAACCCTGAAGGGCCGCCAGCTGGCGCATTTTGCGCTAAATTTTATGGTGTTTCAGCAGAAAAATAGGCTATTGAGTTCAAGCAGTGCTTTTATAAGTTCTAATTGTTCACTAAAGGTGATTCCCGACAGAATTCGTCTCCAGCGGTATTTTACCATCTGTTCTGGGAAAGAAGAATGCTGTGAAAACCTGGAGTGCGTAGAATGTACCTACCTAACAGTTTTGCAAAGACAAACCACGTAGCATTTCATGAATGCGCCGTTACTACAAATCGAGAGTGCTGTGACTTGTAACCGTCTAGGCTTAGTGTTGTTTTAAGTTCATATTAATTTTAGGATAATTAAAGCGTTTATTTTGTATTAGTCAGCGTATGGTTGGTTTTTATTTGGATTATGATTGTGTCTGTTATTACATTACCAAAAATAAAGAAATTACTTAACTGTTGGTGTAGTTTTGTCTTTTTATTCATCTACTTTCCTTTATTTTTAAGGAATAGTGTGGCAAACGAGCATGATATCGAACTTACCTAGCCTATAAGATCAGAGGGGGAATAAAAATGCTTCTCACGGCCCTGCTATGAGTTCGCCACCCAATAGTCTTTTATGCGCCACCAATAGAAGCACACACTGATCCATCTCATCATCACTGTTGTATGCGCAATGCGTGGCAACATCCCACTCACACTGACCTTGGTAGTGGCATGCTGCCACGAATTTTGTCTTAGTCGCGTTTCACAACATCCAACGAGATATCCTATTATCCCTAACCCACGAACTGTTCGGTATATAGGTACCAATAAATGAAACGCACAATTGCACTTCGTTTATTTTTATTGAGAACCAAAAGTCCAATCACACAGCTTCTACGTTTCACATTAAAATCTTCTTCTTCGTAGTGGTTAGAATGTTGGCGTGAGCATGGTCATCACCTCAGAGTTCGTAGGTAGTTAGTCTGACAATCCGTTGGTATTCCTTTCGTGTCGCTGCCTGTGTTCTTCTGGTGCATTTGTTGACAGCTTTGGTTGATCTTGAAATCTTGAATGCATAGGTGATCTTTTTTGAGCCTTATTGTTTTCAATTTGACCATGCACAATGAAGAATTTCATAGCAACATTATTGCGCCGCAAGACATATCCAACGAGCGAAATTGGTGTAAATGTGGGCCGGAACGGTGGAATATGGACGCTGTTTGATGCAGAGTTTCGGAAAATGTCCTGAATTGGGTTCACCGTACATTAGCATCACTTCCCTCCAGTGCCATAAATTAATAAATACCTTCTTTGCGCCTGATAAACGACATGGTACAATACTACTTCTAATCTTGCTGCCATGTTTGTAACTCTTTTCATAGGTAAATTATGAATGAACAAACACAATAATAACATGAATTTTCGAAGTTTTACCACAATTCAATACGTTACGTCAGCCATCTGACTGAAAATTTCTCAGTGACATGACATTCGTAGATTTTTGACAGATCCTCGATAGCCAGCCTTCGAGCTTACGTTAGAATTAGGTTCGTGCTCGCGATTTCATACAAAACTTTTTACGTGACAAAACATTCACGTTTAAATCTCGACACGTTAGTTGTCAAAACCTTATTTTCTGTCAAAATTTAGTTCCTTTTACGCACTGTAGAGGCGCTGATCAAATCCTATACAAAATGGTGACATTTCGATACGTTTACGAAACGGTTACGATTTCGCAAGTTATTCGTGCTTGGGCTACTGGTATACGAGGCCACGTTTATCTCGTTGCTTTTGAGGCTTTACCGACTGGATTCGACCCGATATCTTCATAGATTCAGTTATAGTTAAAAAAATACGTGCTATAATTATATTTTACAATGTTAACAGATTAAACCTTTGACCACAATTTCACACTTTGGTAAGTGATGTAAATCTTAAGAATTGCTGCAAGAAATCGATGGTGTTTGGCAACATATTGTCTACATGAGGGTGGTAGCCAGTAATTCTAGGTTAGCCTGAATAAAATCTTCAACTACATCATCACTTACCATCAGGTGAGATAGTGGTCAAATGCTTGCCTATGAGCTATAAATAATAAAAGCAACTTTTGGCTAGACGCGTACGCGAAACTAAATTTGCAGTGATTGCATTTTGTTTATATACCTATTCTAACGTCGAAGTTTTGTAGGAAATCCATATACATACACGTTTAAGTAATTATATGTAGTATCCCACATTAGTTATATAAACTTGACACATTACTGGAACCTGTCTGTAGAAATGACATTTGATATTACATCAGTTTAGTTTTTGGAAAAGATTATGAACGCCAGATGCTGAAGAAAATTCTCTGTCTTTAGTTATACCTATTAACGAGCCCGAGTGGCGGGCATTAGGAGAAGTTTGTGTCCAACAGTGGACTATTTACTGGTTGGTTATGATCATAATAACATTTGAAAACATACCTTTATTTATAAAAAGATATATAGAAAAGAAGACTGTCAGAACTAAAGGATCATAGGCATAGTAGATGTAGCGGCGAAAGTTCTAGAAACCTGTATCTGCATCGGAATACAAAAGCACAAACATCATCGGCGAGCTGCTCTATCATCGCTCTAGTGCGTGAATTCGTTTGCAAGTGTTACAGGCGCGGGAGATTGGACTGCAAAACTCTGTTATGAGTTATCTTTCACGCGCTTTCGATCTTTATAGCCAATGCCTCCTGTAATTGATATAAGATCACTTTGGTGATTCACGCATGAGTGACAATGCTGGATCTCAAAGGATCCTGTATTGTCACTCATGAGTGATTTTATGCAATAGACGAAACAGACTGTTGTAGCAGCTGGCGAGAAAGTTAGATCGGAATCGATTAAGAATGAATCGCATGTGAATAGGTGGTGAGTCATCACTTGACATCAGATGGTGATATTAGATGCAAACTACTTTGAAAGGAAATGAAAATTACTTCGGTTGTATCCGACGTAGTAAGTAACGACGCCTGCCTACCGTTTAACGAGATCACGCACCCGGAGCGGAAGCGGAAGCGGCATGATGAGTATTAGCGGTGTGCTTGTTGCGACCATCGATTTCGTATCTTTTGTAACGTAGTGTTGACCAAGAAATGTATGACTTTTTACAAACATTAAATAATGAAACTACCTAAACTATATTAAGATATTGGAAACTTATCAAAGCGCATGGTCGATCCGACGCGTGATCTAAAGGCTGGCACTTCTTAGGCTTAACGCATAAGCATTGCATTCCAATGGTAAGCTGGTAACTAGTTAAATATGCATGGAGCATTTGAACTGATTGTGAGTTTGCAATGGCCTTAAGGTTGCTTAAATGCTTTCGTTATAGTAGCCTTATAGTTATTATTTTTTTAAGGTTTTGAATTCTTTTTTGAGCAAGTAATTCTAGGTTAGGCTGAACAACATCTTCGACCACATCATCACTAACCATCAGGTGAGATAGTGAACAGAGGCTTAAATAAACGGCTAAATAAAAGTTGCATATAGTTTCATTATGACAATATAACAGAGTCAATCCCAATCATGTAATCACATGAAACGCTACGACAATTCTAAAAGTCAAATTGTCTCCACAATGTAAAAATAATATAAAGAATAATTCTCATATAAAAAAAACTGTTTAGTTGGAGAAATTTACCTGTAGTTTCAATTAGAGCTTTAAAATAAAAACTTAATAAATAAAATAAACAGTCAAAATGTGCAATACGAAATGATCAAAATATGCTAAAATGAAAAAAATGCCAGGATCATATAATTAAATTCTTGTAAACAAAACTCAAGCACTTCTGGCGAAACTTGGCAGTTGAGCTAGTACACCTATTCCGACCGCTTTAGGGAACTAGAAACGATTTCCGTATTCACTTAAGACAATATATTTAAACTCTCTCTTAAAATTTAAAACCAAACACCGTTTCCACAAATTTATACTTCAATGGTTGCGGAGGATTTTTACGTAAACTGACAACGAAAGGAATTCTCAAAAAGCAAGATAAGAGGATGGAGCAAAATTACGTTATTTTGTAACATGACAGGTTTTTTGCTGTGTCGGTAGTTAATGGAGAGAATAATACGAGCTAATGCCTGTTTGACGCTAGAGCAGAGTAGCAAATAATTTAGTAGAACAGATGAACAGACGTCAGTCGATAATCTAATTTCTACTTTAATGAAGCAGTAAATATGTCTTTAAATTTAGCCTGTTTCTCTTAATATACTTTTTTTCTTTTATGCCTGATAGGTTAGCCTTTTGACCACTATCTCACCTGATGGTAAGTGATGATTTGGTCGAAGATGTTGTTCAGACTAACCTAGAAGTACTGGCTATCAAGGACAGCTGCCGGAACACACCGTTAGGTGCTTGGCGACAGATTTTTTTACTTGAGGGTGGTAGCTAGTCAGGCGGGCATTCGCAAAATGCCCTACCACCATGCTATATCGACTGCCATCCTAAGACAAGAACTGGGACCGACGGCTTAACGTGCTTTCCGAAGAATGGAAACGCTCAGTAGTAATGTCACTAGCGGTCACCCATCCAACTCATGACCGCGCGCGACGTTGCTTAACTTTACTGATCGGTTGAGAACAGCTAAGTAAACTTCGCTACGAACGCTTCATCCTTAGCTTCTATAATATGCATTATCATGGCACCGTTTCACGCAAACCTGAGCATGGTGAGGTTGTGCGGTACACAGCGTAAACTCTCCTCCTTATGCAGAGATGCTCAAGTAAATCTTGTCAACAGGAATTTTAATTTTAACTCAACAGAATTAATCTTTATTATGTGCTACCACCATGCTATAACGGCTCTAAATTGTGAAATTTGCCTATTCTCTTCGATCAAAATTTTAAATGTTCCCATTTTTTCTTCTGTATTTTTAACCACTAAGGAGTGATCATATTTTCTCACCGGTAAAATTGGGCTGACTTTACGATTGAACTATACAATACCAAAGCTGGCTCATTAAGGCCTTCAAGCATTAAAAACGAAAAAATATATACACCTGTAAGTAATATCTTCAAGACAGTTTAATTTTTTAGTGAGAAATATATATATATTAATGAAACAACTTTTAACGGTTTAAATCGCGTATATTTATCATTATTTTAGTCCCGACGTTTCAAACACTTTGTAGTGATCGTGGTCACGGGGTGACTAATTGGTTTTATTTGTCACATGAATTATTAAGAAATTATTTGTCTTACCGTCCGATATTCTTTATATTAATCATAACGTTCCCTATTCACGCATTATTCGCTCACAGTGTCCAGAGGTCTTGCAGATTTGTGTCGGCCTTGAGATTTAATTAATTTGATAACAGGATCCCAAGCTGGTGGTACTTGCCTCTCTATTGAAATTTGAGTACTTTTTGATTTCAATAGCCTCGCGTAACATTCTTGGCATAAACCGGGTCTCTCTGGCAAGGATTTTTGGATTGTCGAACCGAATGTAGTGGTTGGGTTTGTCCTGGGCATGTTCACAAATCGCAGACTTGTCGAGCGTCTGTTCTTCATGTCAGCAATGTGTTCTTTTACCCGGATACCAATGCTCCTCTTTGTTTGCTCAATGTATGACAGCCCACATTCACAATCAAGTTTGTAAACACCTGCATCTTGTAGGGGAATATTGCACTTAACAGGTCTTAAAAATTTATTGATCTTCTTGTGCGGCTTGAAGTAAGTTTTGATTGTAGCTCGTCTTAAGATATTACCAATTTTGTCCGTTTCACCCTTGATGTAAGGTAAGATGGCAGGTTGTTGCTCAACTGTGGAAGGCTTGGGCCGGCTTCTGTGACATATTCGTGGGAGCTATATAAATATATGCAATTTAAACCGTTTAAAGTTGTTTAATTCCTATGTGTAATAATTGCGAAAACCTAAGAGAAAAATATACTTTTGATAAAAACATTAAATTTATAAAATATCACAGTGGGTAGTTTGAATTTGATTCGTATGTTTTTTCTCTTAATTCATTTACAGCCTTACTTATAAACGCTACTTAAATTTTAAGCATTACTTAAACACTGTTTAGTTATCCATTACTTAGCAATTACTTAGTGGATTTTTTATAAGTAAGGGGGTTAATTTTTATACAGAAGTATAGATAACCTGCCAGAATTCTATGAATAAAAATACGTCAACAAAACTTTTTTATGCAAATAAAATCTGAGTACCTATATTGCCTGTAATTTAATGTTGACACAACACTCTTTTATAACATTTTAACTGATAAAAAGAATAGCAATATCTCATTAACATTCAAACAAAATGCTCAATGATCCGTGATAATCACTAGCCTCGTTGAATCATATTTTCGCATATTACCTCATTTTCTGGTGCACAATGCGTATATTTACACATTCTATCGATGCCATCGTGCTCGGTGACAATGGCAAATTCAGCGCAACAATATCGAAATTTTGCATGAAATTTGCCGCGATACTGCGTTTCGCATACATTTACTAATGACACAGCTAAAATTGTTTCCGCTTCTATGAGTAGGCCAGGAACTTTACAACTTTTTCTCTGTTTTACTATCTTTTGGAGATTTTAAGAGCACTTGGTTCAACGGAACTTGCCGTAATCTCTAGGCTTGTCCTGACATGCGATCTGCGTCTTGAAGATCACAATAGGTCTAACATGGGAGTTCTTTTGCAGTCTTTCTGCCGCGTTTTGGTATTTTCTCTTCGTCGATTCTTTTTAAATCTAGCCCGAAAAGGGAAATTTGGAGGAAATTGTTCCTTAATCCCGCTAGTGGAAACTGGCAACGTGCTTCAAACTCGCCTGCCTTATTGTCATTGTAGGTGCCACCGGACTTCTATATGAATTTCACAAAGCGTATCCAAAACTTAAACGAAACAAAATGCATTACAAAAATAATTTATTTATATAAAATGTCATATTATGATTTCCTTTTAGTTCAAAAACTGAATTGAAAATATAACCAGGACAATCATGAACCTTTTTGATACAAAATGAAAATTTAATCTCGCCGCAGCCGCCCGTGTCCATCCATCTGTAAGTTACGGCCATTTCATTCAGACACAATCAAATGTACACCGCTGAAATTTGGTACATTAAGCACATAATTCAGGTCGTTTTATATTTATTTTCTGTAGTTATTTATCCTGGGAGTAACTGGGAGAAATAACGCTTGTATATCATTTTAATTTTTATTATATAACAAAATTACAACGAGACGAAAAATTGTGATTATGTGCTGGATTCGAACCCGCGCCAACCATCCTTATAGATGGTAACCCATGCTTTAACTTAAACAAGTATAAATGAATTCAAAATTAAAAAACCCGACTGCAAATTACTAAGTAATTTTAAGCGTTTTATCGTTCCATTGAAATTAAAACTGCAAGTTATTTAAATGTATGGACTTGTTTCTTTAATGCCTTCATTCTGATACCCCATTCGATCGGTTTGGGAGGATAAAACAATGTTCCTCACAATATAGCGTCTTAAATCTAATAGGTACATAAAAAAGTTTTACATTACCTTTTTGGTACAGGTATATAAAAAAGTTTTTATTTAGGTTGCACATGCGCTATCAAGAAAAATATAGTTATATTTTTGACATTAAAATCGGTTTCACTGTTTAAAAGTTATGGCGGAATAAAGAAACTCACAAACATACATACATACATGAACCCTGAAAACATAACACTCCTTTTTTCCTGTCGTATAAAAAGGCTTGCGTTATCATTTAACAAGTTCAAAGCTACGTGCAAAAAAAGTCTAGTAGTTTGTAGCACAGCGTAAGTTGAATTATAGATGGCGCTCCATCCCCATACCATAGTTAGGGACGAGAGGATTAGTTAGAGTAATGAGTCATCTCATGTTGGCTTAGCGGTCAGAGCATACCCCGGCTAATAGAGGTTGATGGCTCGGGTTTAAATCCCGTACTTGACTAAAATTTTTCATTTCGTTGTAATATTGGATATCATATCTAGTATTCGAATATTGAGAAGGAAATGCTTACTCATTATGGGTTTGTAATACACAAAAACCAAATTAATCTCTTGTTGCTTGATAATGGTATTGTTATAATTTTAACCGGGATCGTGGGTGGAACATTCCGCCGTCCTGGATACCAGTCCTCAATGTTGATGATACTCATAAGGCATCGGAGTTGTGGAACCGCGAAGAGGACAGTACTATGGTACCACCAACTTAACTGTGCAGTTTTCGAGGGCGCTACTGGTCAAAGAAATCAACTACAAACTGTCACAATTTGAAGGAATGTTGTAGTTCTTTTTTTTGCCGCCTGAACAGATAAGTTGGTGGGACTGTACTAGTGTAGTGTGTCAACAATCTTATACCTGTCAAAACGACAGTGACAATCACAGTGATAGTGACCGAAGTGACAGTTCGGACGGAGGAATTCTGACTTTGACAGCTGCGGCGCAACCGTTTCAACGCCAGTTAGGTACGTGCTTCATCCCGCGCTCGCCGCTGTGCACAATCGTGACTCCCGGACGAAGAACTTCAAATAAGTTCCAAACTGGTCGGAGCAATATCCGGTAAATATAACGCGAGTCCTAGCCGGTTACTAAATAGTTATTGTTAATATCGCCCATATATTTCTATGTGACTCGTAAGAGGGGACACGGGGAGGTGACTGTCCCTTCTAAAGAACTGCCATCAAACATAGCGAACCCCAAGACGCCTGCCAGCCGTGTGGAGTATAACAAACCCCCCCTAATGAGTGAGGCTTTGTTTCATCGGTGGATGTTACGAGTATATCTGTTGGCGATGATGATGATGAATACGTTATCAAAATCACGTTTAAATTTTGTAACATTCAAATCCTTTACCATTTAATCTAGTACAAAAAATTTAATTACTATTAGAATAATTTTAAACTCATACATTCTTGATATTCTCATACGTTTTTGACATAAAAGTATAGCCTACAAAAGTATGTGCTTAAAGTTGTTTCTAAATACATAGTCTGTATTAAAGCCCTTTATTTCATTTTATCGTTTGAACTTCGATCTAATAAGCCTCTACTTGGAACTAAATTGTATGTAATATAATAATATAAGTATTTTGTTTTTGTTTGTTCCTATATGCAATATATCAAACAATTTCGTTTACCATAGTTCTTTAATAATGGTACACTTTCAACTGTTTGACTCTCCTGTCTTTCAAACAAACAACGAATGAACGTTGAAAGATATTTTGGTTACCCAAACATGAAAAGAAATTGTTAAGCGTTGTCCGTCTTGTAGTTTTTTTTTAATGTAATTGTAACGGAACAAACTCGAGGCCCACCTGATGTTAAGCGGACTAAACCCTGCCTATAACAGATGCATTTCGTGACAAGTCACGAATTGCACTGCGCCCGTCACCTTGAGACATAGTTGTTAAGTCTCATGTGCCTGTAATTTCACTGGCTGTCAAGGACTGCTGCCGGAACACACCGTTTGGTGCTTGGCGACAGATTTTTCACTTGAGGGTGGTCGCTGGTCAGGCGGGCATTCGCAAAATACCGTTCCACCATGCAATGATGCTCAAGCCCGTGGCGGGATTCGAACCATGGAGCTGATGCGCGGCAGTCTATAGACGGTATTGTGAGCCGTCACTGCTTCAAAATATTTATGAAAACAATGCATATTTTGTTTTTGACACTGTACACCGTTTTGCAAATAAATCACTTTGTAGTCACACGACGGTATTCATAATCACATGGTAGTAGGGCATTTTGTGAATGCACGCCTGCCTAGCTACCACCCGCAAGTTGAAAAACCGTTCGCCAAGCACTTGACGGTGTCTTCTGGCGCTTGAGAGCCATTAATTTTAAGTTAACACATTATCTTAGTCCGCATCAATATTACCATCAAATCAAGGGCTAGTCTATCAGCAACACAAAACGCATTTTCAGTGGCCCAACATATCGCATATCATTGACAACTGGAAACTAGCTAGAGATAATTCACTGTACATAATGAAACTACTGTACGAGATCCGTCTAACTAGCGGTTAATTTGAGGTTCAGTTTGCTGCAATGAAATATCATTACGGTTGGTTCACAATTTAGATATGATCATTACTGTAATTATTTGGAATATTAGCCATCTCAAATCTGTATAACCATAATGAATAGATTTAGGCGTTACTTTGCGGAAATCCATATTTAATAACAACAAATATTTTAAAAGTATTTCAAGAAAACATCAAATTAATTATTAGATAAAAAACTTAAAAAATCTATATAAAAATTATATATATTAAATGACAATTCCGCCTAATTTTCTGTTAAGCCGACCTGACGTCACAAACGCCACGCAGCCAAACTAGAAGAGTATTCGACGTGTTTCGCTTCTAAACGAAACATCCTTAGCAGGAAGCTCGTAGAATCAAGACCTCCTGAGGATGCTTCGTTAAAATATTTTTTATTATTACTGTACAACCATGTTTAAATTTCAAATATAAAGGTTATTTCTAAATATGATTATATGAACTAAGACGTGCTAAGCGAAAAAATGTCGATAGCTTAGTGGTTAGTGCACCCGCTGCGTATAACCGGGGGACGTAAATTTGATTCCAACTCGAGGTGAAAAATTATGGGCTCTAAAAATTAATTAATATAATGAGTAGCCTCATTACATTTACAAATTGTGGTTCCTTATTTTAATAAGACTTTTCCATTTTGAAGCAATTTTTTTTTTTTTTTTTTTTATGCCTGATAGTTTAGACTTTGACCACTATATATCTCACCTGATGGTAAGTGATGATGTGGTCGAAGATGTTGTTCAGGCTAACCTAGAAGTACTGGCTCTCAAGGACAGCTGCCGGAACACACCGTTAGGTGCTTGGCGACAGATTTTCTGCTTGAGGGTGGTAGCTAGCCAGGCGGGCATTCGCAAAATGCCCTACCACCATGCTATAACGACTGCCATCCTAAGACAACAACTGGGACCGACGGCTTAACGTGCCCTCCGAAGCACGGAAACGCTCAGTAGTAATATCACTAGCGGTCACCCATCCAACTCATGACCGCGGGCGACGTTGCTTAACTTTGCTGATCGGTTGAGAACAGCTTAGTAAACTTCGCTACGAGCGCTTCAAAATTACGTAGTAATAGTAGTTCAAATAATGCCTCCTTCACCAAATTATTTATAACTACTCAACAAATAAAAATTATATTCAATTTATATTTTGATCATAAGGTACAAAATACTTTTACAAAGTGCCTGTAATTTTTCTGTAAGCTTTTGAGCTGCGTGTCAATTAGAATAAGAACTTATAAATGAAGAGGATGACTGGTTTTCGTTGCCTACAAAGCAAAAAAGCTACATCTGTCAGCTGCCTTTACACCAACATCAAGATGCAATTTGAACTGCAAATCAGAGCCTATAGCACATTTTCAGATGTGTCAGCGTAACTAAGGAGCTTTTAAGCTACTTTGCTTTGGTCTGATCAGCACAAAACGCTGAAAACCAAATTCACTTGACAACCAATCTGAATCAAGAAGAGCGTCAAAGGCACCTGATTAAACAGAGAGACTAACCAAAGTGGGAACCCGGTAAAGGAAGGTCATATAATCAATGGCGGCTTTACCAAAGCAGAATTTACCACCTGCCGCTGCTGGTCCAATCAGTTGTTTTTTATGTCATTGTTACGGCACAAACCCGAGGCCCACATGATGTTAAGTGGACTAACCTCTGCCTATAACAGATGCATTTCGTCAACGCAGAATTGCACTGTGCCCGTCACACTGAGACGTACAGGTGTTAGGTCTCATGTGCCTGTAATTTTACTGGCTCTCAAGGACAACTGCCGGACCACAACGTTAGGTGCTTGGCAACAGATTTTCTACTTGAGGGTGGTAGCTAGCCAGGCGGGCATTCGCAAAAAGCCCTACCACTATCCGGTGAAGCTCAGCCGGCGGTGGGGATCGAACTAGGGTACTGCTGCACGGCAGTCCATAGTTAGTCCACTATTACCGCTCGGCCATCATTGCTTCAAGCTAGATAGTGAGCATTAATTTCGATGACGACTGAATCTGTTCATAACTGTCCGCGATTGCCTAAAATAAATTTAATTTTAGTAAATATTATAATTTATGAATGTATACCAATATGGACTTTACTACACACAAAATGATTACTTTTATCTCATACTTCATTTCAGTTTAGCTTGACGTAAAGCCATAACAGAATAGCCTCAATTTAATGGACGGAAAGATTGAGGTTTATGCTACGAATAAATAATATTTATCAAGTATACCAATTTGGACTTTACCACACACAAAATAATTACTTTTAACTCATTCTTCATTTCAGTTTAGCTTGACGTAATGCCATAACAGAATAGCCTCATTTTAATCGACGGAAAGATTGAGGTTTATGCTACGAATAAATAGACTTATTAATTATTTGTAGGGTATATGTAGAGAACATTCTGTTACTCCATTAAACCACTGTATATTTGAAACGTCATGTTTTACAAAAGTCAGAAGATAGTGAGATGTTTTATTGTGTTTCAAAATAAGACCAAGGGGAGATAAATAGTTTTGTCTCGAAAGAACCAACGAATAAGAAATAATATTGCAATCAGGGTTACCCTGGGTTGAATCATTCTAAATAAAATTTAAGTGTAAATATGCGTTCACATTCTTTGTTCCCATAACATAAAGTTGTCATGGCTGCTCCATATCATAATTTTGGGTTAAAAAGAATCGTCTAATGTGGTGTGTTTCTATTGATTATCATATTATATGGCAAACCTACTTTTATTTTAATATCGTTCATTGCATATAATAAAATTTACTTTTGTCATTACTGATTGTATAATTTGATTACATATTCGATTTTTATTTCATGTCAAAGTTAAAGAAAATACTATATCTGTGTTTGATATATCAATATATTAAATTATTTTTTTTCGATATAAAACCAATGTGATATTCCGATAGTTTTTTTTATATATCTTTATAATAGAGCTTACTTTCGGTGTAATTATAATGTACTATGTGTGTTCCGTGCTTCGGAGGACACGTTAGGCCGTCGTTGTTGTCGTCTTAGGATGGCAGCTGTCCTTGAGAGCCAGTACTTCTAGGTTAGCCTGAAGAACAACTTCGACCACATCAGCACGTCCGTGTTTTGTTCTGTCCGTTAAGAAAAACATTTCTTATGTGATACTGTTTTGTTTTTTTCCAATAAAAATAAATGGACTGACTGAGTGAGATTAGGGTAGGAATATGAACAGTCTGTATTCAAACTCTGCACTATGCCCATCGATTGTAATACAGCAAAACCGTGTTGTGCGGAAATCCTCGTTTCGATGCACCTGCTGCACCAACCGCAATTTTGAGAGAGAAACTCTCGATAGATTTACTAGTAGATAGTTTATTCAGGCTAATGGAACCTTCAACTATTTGTATAATGAGTAAATAGTATTATATTCGTAATAGCGATCGTCCTAATATTATGTGCAAAGCCGGTGTTCCACAGGCCGTGACTTCAAAGATTCCCACTGCGGTGAAATACTACCTGTCGCATCACACACTCATCATTATGCTACCCGTATCCTATTCTGGATAGCTGCTGGAACGCACTCTGCTTTGCAACAGATTTTCTATTCGAAGATGGTAGCTAACCAGGTAAGTTTAGAAAAATGCCCCACCACGGTTTCACCAAAGTGCTCGTAGCGAAGTTTGCTTAGCTGTCAATAACCGATCAGCTTAATTAAGCAACGTCCGCCGCGGTCATGAATTGGATGCGTGACCGCTATTGACACAGTGACACGCTAAGCCGTCGGTCCCGGTTGTTGTCTTAGGATGGCATTCATTATAGCCTGGCTAGCTACGACCCTCAAGTAGGAAATCTATCGTCAAGCACCTAAGGATGTGTTTTTTTATGTGATTGTGATGGAACAAGTGCGAGGCCCACCTGATGTTAAGCGGTATCCTCTGCCTATAACTAATTCATTTCATCACAAGTGACGAACTGCACTGCGCCCAACACCTTGAGACATACCTGTTAAGTCTAATTTTGCCTGTTTTTTCATTGGCTCTCAAGGACTGCTGCCGGAACACACTGGTAGGTGCTTGGCACATTTTCTACTTGAGGGTAGTCGCTAGCCAGGCGGGCATTCGCAAAATGCCCTTCCACCATGCGGTGAAGCTCAAGCTCTGGGCGGGATTCGAACCATGCCCTGCTGCGCGGCAGTCCATAGCCAATGCCACTGAGCCATCACTGCTTCAATATGTTCCGGCAGCTGTCCTTGAGATCCAGTAATTCTAGGTTAGCCTGAACAACGCCTTCGACCACATCATCACTTACCAACAGGTGAGATGATGGTCAAAGACTAGCCTATCTAGAATACAAAAAACACTATGTATTAAAAACCATTATGCAATAATTACAAAAAATTAAACATGTATGATTTTCTAGCTACGAGCATTTCTGACAATTCATTAAATGTTTGACTTAAACGAGGCGATACGCAAAGTTTGGAGAAAATTGTGTATACTAATAAACATTTGAACCAGTTATGCCACTGATTACGTTAGTAGCGAATAAACATAATATTCAATATAGATATATGTGATTTTATATGTAACTAAGCGGTTTTGAAGTAAAATGGCCGTTAGTTAAGTGGAAACCTTATTTCTAATGTACAGAATATACAGGGTTATTGGTTTAATGCTAACAACCTCTTAGGGTTGATTTTTGGTAGTCCTAAAAAACATTATGAGTTTTTTTTTTTTTTTATCTTTTTTTTGTTTTTTTTTTTTATATGTTTGACTGAATAAGCACGAGGACCACCTGATATCAAAAGTGTCTTGTGCCTGTAATGTATTTTTTCATATTTTTATTACTTTGCTCGATGTAAATATTCAAAACTCTGTTCAAAGGACCACGGCGCGGTTCGGCGTTAAAAAAATATTTTTATAATACCAAAAAAAAATATTCTCAAAATGTTTCATCAGACTAGCAGAAGTCAACCCTAAAGGTTGTTAGCATTTTACCAATAACCCTGTATAAGAAGTTGTTACCTAATGCATATTATGAATCATACCCTCAAATTGTTGCTGGCAATGATTTTATATGAAATATCACTAATATAACCGATTTGTGTTTCAAAAATTATTCAGGCACATTTGAAAACCAAGCACAGTATATATATATAAACTAATCACCTCATTACTTACCACTTAATGAGCCGTACTTAGTGGAAATTTTTTTTAGCACCATGCATCAACACGAACTAAATGCGTCAAAAACAAGCGGTGGGGAGAGGGCAGGGTATTTGGAATTGGACTAATGTTGCTAAAACTATAAAATGGCACAGAATTCAAGGTTTTTTTACTTCGGCGGAAATTCCACCAATTCCGTTATTTGAAGACAACCTAATATATCTATTTAAATTTCTTTATAAACAATTAAATTATACTGTAATTGAAAATATTACCATTTTTGCTTCGATTAAATACAATTTTGTTTTAATAAATGTAATTAGGGACATTTTAACTAACTGTAACGTTAACAAGGTGTAGGGTGGGCATATTTAATTGTGCTTTTCCATAATATTTGACAATATTCGTTTTTTTTTTGTAATTGCGTTAATATGGGCAATATTAAAATTTTTCGGTACATCACAAAAATTACTATCTAAGGTTTCAGAAAGTGACGGCATGCTCAAGAAAGTATCATCGCTGGTGCTGTTACAGTCACTAGATGAATCAGATAAATCATGGTCGCTTACATCAAATATATTGCTTAACATAATATAGTATATATATATACCTAAATATGATTTTTTATATTTATATCCTAAGTATAATGTTCTTTAATAAATTTAAAAAAGTATATATATATATATATATATATATATTACCTGCCGGTATGTTCAAAAGCATGAGTTACGCAAAAACCAATAAATAATAAATAATGCAGAATATTAAAAACAAAAAGAACTGTCGTTAGAAGTACATAAACACATGGGTACCTACTTTCACCACAACAAGTTTAATAGAAAACTACAAAAGCGTCCATATCATAAGGAATCCTATACATAAGGCCCTTCGCAACTGATCTACAATAATAAAACTTGCGTAATCACAAAACTATTTCATCTAAACCGGGTCTAAAATTATGTGTAGTTTTTAAACGCAACCATGTGAGAAAAGGTACAAATTGTACAAGTCTAAGATTTGTAAAAATAAAAATAAAAATGTATTGAATTAAAATTGTCTTTGAAATTACGATTAAATTACCTACCCACATATTGTACAATCAAATACCTGCCGAGAACAGTGTACAAAACTAAAAGGATACATATTACGAAAAACCAGTTGAGAAGCATATCAATAACCGTGGCTCGGAGTCTACACAATATAAATACCTACATAAGAAGATAACCGTATATACCCAGTGCTCATGAATACCAGATTAGACACATCACTTTTTACTTGAAGCGGCTGCACGTCTTGTTTTGCGTGTGACTTCAGTATCCTGAGTGGGGGCGACCTTTTGAGGGACAGTGGCAGCAGCTGCTGGCAAACCGAGTTTATCTAGCTCAGTAACGCTGCTATTGCGATGTCGTACGCCATCATCACCCAATACATATGAATGTATCGTGCCGTGCCTTGGTCAAAAATTCAGTCAATGTGATACCTGTGCTTTTAAGATTGGTCTTGGCTGTCCATAACTTAGTACGGAGCGAAGCATCCCTAAGTTTGAAAAGTATGGGCCTCGGCCCTCCCGAAGGCGATATTTTCCCCATTCTGTGACAGCGGCTAATATCTTTCACTTCAAAGTCAGGCTTGGTTGTAGACCTAAGATATCAAGTATGGTAGAGCGTCATCCTGTGATGTTTGTCTGCAGATAAGGCCAGCCAGGTCCCTTGAGCTCTAAAATAAACAAGCATTAGGTATATCAGTTCTGATAATTATGTAACACAATTTCGAAATATTTAATCTACACTAATATAGAGGAAAGATTTGAATTTATGTATGTTAAGAATAAATTAAAAAACTAGCTGCTAAACCGATTTGAAAAATTATTTCCTACATCCTACATTATTATTGATGAACAAAGGCTAAAAAAATTAAAAACTTAATTATTTTTTATTTTTGTTAAATATCCGTGTCCCATGGGGTAACGGGTTTGAATTTCTCCCCTCCGTTTCTACCTGTGGGTGTCGTAAGAGGCGACTAAAGGTAAAATACCGGAAGGTGGGCAGCAGCGCCTTCTGAGGAACTGATATCTTAAACTGCGATCCCCAAGCCGCTTGCTAAGCGTGGGGATTATGGCAAACCCTCCCTCAATATGGCAGGCACTGTTCAGCAGTGGACAATCCAGCTAAAACAATACCGGTGCTAAGCCGGCGCGGCCCGCTAGTAATATATATTATGACTAGCTTTCCGGCCGCAGCTCCGCCCGCGCAACCATTAACCTCTTTTTGCGCGGTTGAATTACAATTATCCTATTTCCTTCTCCAATTTCATCCAAATCGGTCCAGTAGTTTCTAAGTATATTCGTTGCATACAAATAAACAAACCTTACCTTTGTATAGTATAAGTGTAGATGGATAAGCAATGATGGCCTAAAGGCAATTTCTAATGGCTGCCGCGCTGGCAGAATATGATCAGTGATAACATATATAAAAAAATATTTACTGATTATTCCACCAAAATGTTAAAAGAAATTTTTTGCGGAATAATTAGTAAATATTTCGACACATCCTTTACCAACCCGAGGTGACGTTAGAATCGCTATAATCTAGCCCCGTGGACCGCACACACACAGGCTTCTCAAGATGGCGAAGACAGTAGCGCCACCTCGGTATAACGGTGGCGCGCGGTAACTTCTCTCAACCATAAATAGGTTGGAGATATTGCTCATTTGGCGGAAAACGGTTCGTTTTTAAAATCAAGCCACATGAAAAATAAACCCAACAGCCTTTATTAAAACCTTATTTTTCAATGATAAGTTCTATAATAATCCAGATAAGTCCAATTTTAATCCTCCTATACAGTTAGTCTCCAAGTTGCGGTTTGTACAGCAGCTGCATCAGACGGAGGGCGCCCGAACTTTATCCGCACAGTTTTATCTACAAGTGGAACGTTGATGTTTAAATTGTTGCAAACTGAAGTGCTCGAAGCGAAGATTGCTTGGTCGTTTTTAATCGTTTAACTATGTTAAGCAACGTCCGCTTCGGAGGGCCACAATATATCGTTTAAAACCAAAGCACTTCCCATATGGAAGTAAATCAAATAGGTAGAAAATCTGTCGCCAAGCACCTAATGGTGTGTTCCGGCAAAAGTCCTTGAGACCCTGTGAAATTACAGGCACATGAGACTTAACAACTATGTCTCAAGGTGACGGGCGCAGTACAATTCGTGACTTGTGATGAAATGCATCTGTTACAGGCAGAGGTTAGTCCGCTTAACATCAGATGGGCCTCGAGCATGTTCCAACACAATACAATAAAAAATATATAAAAAAATATCATATGATAACTTAATTTTCTTTTTTGTCGCCTACTGGATACGCATTATTAAGTGTGAACGTATGGCGTGGCCAACAATAATGCCCGCCAACACACTAAGGTAAGATAAAGACGAACATTAGTCCGTCCTTACCTCCGCGGAACAAGTGTACATTATTTGTAATGCTTTATTAATATTATTCAATATTGATGATTATTATGACATAACTTTAACATAATTATAAGTAGGTATACTTATAATATTTTTAATTTCATCGCTTTATGTTATATATTTGATACAAGATGTATTAAAATTTATGTAGACGTACGATTAAATAAATAAATTAGATTAGATAGTGGTCAGATTCAAAGACAGCAATTTAAAAATATATATGGCTTGAATATCTCTCCAAATATATTTACTTAAAGTATCCGCTGGATTGTCCACTGCTGAACACAGCCTCCCCCATTATGGGGGGATTCGCCATAATCCCTACGCTTAGCAGGCGTCTTGGGGATTGTAGTATGAGATATCAGTGCTCAAAAAGCGCTGTTCCTTCTGGTATGTTACCTTAGTCGCCTCTTACGACACCCACGGGTAGAGATGGGAGGGCGACATTCTAGCCCGGCCCTCCACGGTCTTAAAGTATACTGAAACAGCTTATTGAGTGAAATAGCGAGGCAGTGCTATTTTTAAAATGAATTTGATTATGGAAATAAAAAGCAAAATTTGCAATGAACACTATTCACCGAAGAATTTCACCGTAGAAATTCAAAGATGAAATTGGTTCCGAGAAATTCAATCGTACAGTTGAAGCTACACTCAGTTACCTAAACTAAATTCTGAGTAAGAGCTTTAGTTTGTATTTCACAAACATAAACTGAAGGATTGATCTCGAAACAACGTCTGAATGCTAATTTCCCGATGAAAACGCGGTCAAGAGCTTTCACTTGCAAATTGCAGCCAATCGTTTCTCATTGCACTTTACAACGTAGCCATAGAAACTGTTTTCATTTACAAGCAAAATGTTGCTCGTGTTTTTATTATTTTTTATTCTAGCTAGGTTAACCTTATTATAATTAATTATTATTCTGGAACGAACAAGTCAGAGATGTTGTTCTTAAATCTGGATGAGAATTCAAAATGTTAATGTTTTTCCTTACAAATGGATGGCTGTGCAAATGTGTTGCTTACTTAGTGATATATATACACATTGTGTAAAGTTAATTGTACTCGGAAATGGAAGAAGGGACTCTGAAATTCCTTTTACATATCATACTCAGGTGGAAAATGAAAAAAAATAAAAAGGTGCCACTTTGTATTTTTGATGCCCGCTGAAACCATGTTTGATGTATTGATCTCCACTACTGTAAATATTACTAAATCGCACGCTTAATAAAACAAAGATGTAAGTCAAAAAGTTGAATTATTTATTTATTTAGATACACAAAAAAAACAAATTACTAGAATTTGTGGGAATAAGCCTTTAAAGATTTGGACTTTTTTCACGCAGTCTTTCATTGACAATTTAAGAATATTAACTAAGCCATATATAACTTTAACTCCTGATATGATTAGGAAAAACTATATATATGGAAATAATAAAAATTTTGTTCTGAAATCTATTATAGTTAGATAATTTTGATACTATGAAAAATCTTCTGACTTAAATCTGTTTATGCAAAAATATTTATCACATATCAAGATTTTTTCATGCAGTAAGTCGTAAAAATTCACTTTAGTTTTAAAGCAATGTGATTGTTTTTGGCAATAGTACATATTAGTTCGTTTTATTATTATTCAAAATGGTGATAATATAATTCATGCATTATTATTTCATTATTAGATTAAAATATATATAAAAATTGGAATATTTTTAAAAATAAACTACATTTTATGTTTGAAAACACGGGCGTTTGAGCGTGAAACAACTTACTATGAGTCGATATGATTATCGTCAATATTTCGGATTCTACCGGAAGCCTTCCTCAGGATGTTGAGTGTGGTACGTCCACCGCGGTTACGTCACGTCTCACAATTTTTATAATATAATTTTTTATATTATTTCATTATTATTTTTTCCAGAAGGCTAATAAATATGTTACCAAATTATTAACTATTTAAACTTATATTTTTTTCAGTTCATTCAGTCACCCCGTGATCACGATCACTGCAAAATGTTTGAAGCGTCGGGACAAAAATAATGATAAATATACGCGATTTACACCGTTTAAAGTTGTTTAATTAGTATGTGTAATAATCGCGAAAACCTAAGACAACATTATATTTTTTTATTATTTCTGCTCAGGTACTAACGATACCCCATGGGGTGCCGAGTTAGAATGCCACGCCCCCATTCCCACCTGTGGGTGTCGTAAGAGGCGTCTAAGGGTAAAATACCGGAAGGTGAGCAGCAGTGCCTTCTGAGGAACTGATATCTTATGCTGTGATCCCCAAGACGCCCACCAAGCGTGGGGATTATGGCAAACCCCCCTCAATGAGGAAGGCTGTGTTCAGCAGTGGATATTCCAGCTGATACAGTAATAACGATCAGTCGCAAGGGTCTCGTAATATTATCTATAATTGAAATCATGTGAGTGAAATAAAACTAATGGTAAACTTCTTCAGCAAAACTTGAACATTATTCTAAATTACTTTCTTTGTGGTTATTCAAATAACTTTAATTAAACAGTTTCCACGTTGTTTAAGTAAATACCACGTAATACATTTCCTTAACAAAATATAACATTCCTAACATAGGTAGTTACTAAAAATAATATATTGAACGCAAATTCTTTATTTTGAATTTGTTGCTTAATTAAAATATAGAATTATAAAAATAAGCAAAAATGAAAGGTCTTTGTAACCTCTTTATAAACAACTCTTTTGATGCTTGTTTTTATTAGCACTTGGTTGCTGCTTTTGACTATAAGCAGAAAATAAAGAATTTTCTGATATTGTTCATTTTCTCCCATTAAATTCTATTGTCAACTCGTTTAAACGTAGTTTTGCAATAAGTATGAAGCGTAATTATAAAAACTGAATGGTTCCGATTTCATCATTTTTAAACTTTTATATCCTTCCAATTACATAATTACAATATTTTTTTTAATATATCCGCACACACGACCCTACTTCATTATAACATCTACTTAATTTTTTCTACTTACTTCTCAGATTTCCCGGTATTTTTCAGGCACTTTGATTAACTTGTTGCGATTTGGAAACATTTTGTAAAAGCTTCGAAATACGATGATTTTGTTCTTTACTACAGTCCGAGTCAGAAGAACTAGATGCTGGTTCTTCAAACAGTATGTTTTTGTTTATGGTAGACTTATCTGGCACCTTGTTAAAATCTATCGTGGGATCATCATCACTGAAATCAATGTCAGTTTGGTCGGTGTATATAGGAGAAAATTTGTGATTGGTCACACTTTGTTTCCTACGCTCTCTTTGTCGGGGTATATTTATAGGCGAGTTGGGGCGTGATAGAGTTTTTTCTTACATTCTGATTTATTTGTTGTGCTATGTTTGTGTGTACTGTACTGTATCAACCGGATCGTCCACTGCTGAACACAACCTTCCCTGTTAAGGGGGTATTTGCCATAATCTCTAACCTTGGCAGGCTTCTTGGGGATCGCAGTGTAAGATAGCAGTTCTTTAAAAGGCGCTGCTGGGAACCTTCCAGTATTTTTCCCTTAGTCGCCTCTTACGACACCCACGGGAACATATGGGAGGTGCAATTCTAATCCGGCACCTCAAGGGGTAAGTTGGTAGGTGTTTGTGTGTGCCTTTGCTCAATTTTTCTAATTACCATACAAACTGTAAGAGTTTTCACGCTACCCGAAGAAATCCACCATAGCCTAACTACAATAGTCTCGTTTGTCTCAGACTACCATTCTGAGACAAACGAGACCAACTGCTGTAATTGCCCTTGGAAAAACACGGTCACCTATACAAGCAGAGACTGCAGCGAACATTGCTTAGCCTAGTGAGTTGATCAGTTAAGAACAACTAAGCAAACTCCGCCACGAGTTTACCAAGTTTAGCAAAGTCGTAGTGTAGATAGTATTAAATTGATGCATATTAAAAAACGTTTTATTAACATGGCGTTATAAAATCTATCCATTTTTACTTCTTACTTCCTTAAAACTTAAGTATTTACTTTTCTTTTTAACTTATTTTTTACATGAAATTTATTATAAGAAAGAGTTAACGTTGACCACCTTACCTATTTTTCTATTTTTTAAATACTATAAAGAAATAATTCAGAATTCTAGTTCATAGATGTTATCATTTTTAATAATAAAATAAACCTATCGCAATTACTTCAGCAACTGGGTGTAATTTTTAAAACTAAACTGAAACATTAGGGCTTAAGTTCGAAATGTGTACTTACTTTTGAAACAAATCAGAATTAACTTGGAATATTTTTTACTCTACTTAAATGTGTTTACTAAGATAACGAGTAATCACAAAAAAACTCTTTTTAGTCTTAAATAATGGAATTTATAATGGTTACCTTTTATTAAAACAAGGGATTATTTCTTATTACACCAAATGTAAACGCGTCTTACTTGATTCACTGCCGGTGGATCACTGAATCACGCCACTTTTTTAGAATCAGACTGTCAGGTACAGTTAATTGAAAAGTGAAGGACAATAACACATTTCACTGAATCTGAACGAAACTGCACGGCTGTTGAATTCCACCTATTCTTTACGCAATGAACACGCGTTTTATCAGAAAATCTCCAAACTTTCAAATTTTGACTTTCATCTTTGTTTGATTAAACGTGCGATGGTACGCACCTCTTTCGCAGTTGTACCAATGTTACGATAATTTTCAACATTCTGTCAGACACCGATTTGTCACTTTTTTCTCGTCTCTTCAATTAGCTAAAAGCAGTCTTTGCTTAAAAACTAACGTGAGTTGACATAATTATTTACTATTATACCGGCTAGCACTCACGGTGTTTGGTCGTAATCTCCGACCGGTGTTCGAGCAGTAAAGATGCTCATTCTCAAGGAATGCGGGCAGCTTCGAGGGCTGCTAGGCGCGCACTGTCTTCCTTGAGAATGAGCATCTTTACTGCTCGAACACTGGTCGGAGATTACGACCAAACACCGTGAGTGCTAGCCGGTATAATAGTAAACAGTCTTTGCTTGTTCACAAATAAGGTCTCCATAGATAAGTTCTAATTTTTTGTAATCAATTTTGATTTTTGTTACCTTGATTATCTAGTATTAATTAGTGTTTAAGCAATGTAACTTTTTGATCAACAAACACATTTATTTATTTATTATTATTTATTAACCTTTTAACACTATCTCACTTGTTTGTAAGTGATGACGCGGTTGAAGATGTTGTTCAGGCTAACCTAGAATTACTAAATCTCAAGAACAGCTGCCGGACCACACCGTTAGGTGCTTGGCGATGGCTTTTCTATTTGAGGATGGTAGCTAGTCAGGCGATAATTCCCAAAATGCCCTACCACCATGCTGTAACGACTGCCATC
Organism: Plagodis pulveraria; assembly: GCA_963890685.1. Classification (NCBI taxonomy): domain Eukaryota; kingdom Metazoa; phylum Arthropoda; class Insecta; order Lepidoptera; family Geometridae; genus Plagodis; species Plagodis pulveraria. The sequence goes on along the minus strand of OY982951.1, from coordinate 35,073,000 downwards.
GTAAGATAGCAACCGGGACTGACGGCTTAACGTGCCCTCCGAAGCACGGAAGCGCTCAGTAGTAATGTTATTAGAGGTCACCCATCCAACTTCTGACCGCAACGGACGTTGCTTAACTTAGCTGTTCGATTAAGAACAGCTAAGCAAACTTCGCTATGAGCGCTTCAAAATGTTTAACGTAAACTAAGATTTATCTGAAGTAATTTTGTATAATTTCTTTTGTGATATGGGTGAAATTGCCAATGTCTTTACTGACGACATTTTCTAAAGATAATATCGACAAAGCGTACCCAAACTTTCTTTGATGGTTTGATTTAAAGACACAAGTAAAATATTGCAAACGCAAACGAGAAATGATAACAGAACTGTATCCAGGCGACTGTGTTGCCAGCTGTGATCAGCTACAACCACAACTGACGTTTCGTGGTATTTGTTATTTCTAGTTGGCCCATTCGTGGCTTACGGAATGCAATCGAAATTGTGTATAGAAAATAAAAATAAAAAATATTTTCAGTGACCTTTCCCATAAATGTGAAATATGTTATTTTTGTATATAGCATACCTATGTTATGATGTGAGGAGAAGTACAAATCCCAATCCATGCAAAACCCGCCTGAGGGATTTTTTTTCAGTTCAATTACAGTAATTTCAGATCTACTTTATTAATGGGGGGAAGTCTTTATTATAGTCGTTGGCTGTTATAGCAGTTGAACAATATCTAAACTTATGATAAAACTGTAACAGATCCTGGTTACACATTCAAATGAACAATCAATCAGGATGAACGCGGGTTCGAATCCCGCACATGACTCAAATTTTTCCCATCGTATATTTGTAATTTTGTAATGTAACAGATCCAATTCTGTACATGGCAGATATTTAGAAAAAATAAATTTGAATGCGTTCTGTACCTTACACTGATGCAAAACTGTATTTTTTTGTCTGTCTGTCCTACTGTCTTTCTTTCTGTATGTCTGTATCCAAGCCGCGCATCACTCCAAAACTACCGAATGAAATTCAATTAAACTTAACACGTTTTGAGTTCATACTACGAAGAAGGTTATTGTATATTTTTATTCCGAAACTCAGCATGGTTCCCTCGGGAAAGAGGATGAAATTCAAAATGCAAACTAAGTTGTAATTTATTTACGCAACCGAAATCAATTATTTTTTTTTTGTTAGAATAGTGACGAGCGAGCCCGGCACCCTACGGGCAGCTCGGCACCCCACGGGCAGCCAGGCACCCACGAGCAGCTCGGCACCCCACGGGCAGCCAGGCACCCCACGGGCAGCCCAGCACCCTACGGGCAGCCCGGCACCCCACGGGCAGCCCAGCACCCCACGGGCAGCCCGGTACCCCACGGGCAGCCCGGCATCCTTATTTAGTTTTGCAACATTAACTTATGGAACATTCGCCACAATCAGTATGTTTAGTTATCTATCTATTGCCGGATACACTTTGGAGACTGCGCAGTCTAATATGTTTTCGTTCTACCGCCAAACAACGAGAACCTCGGCAAAAAGAAGCCGTTTTATAATCGAAATTCCAAAGAAACGCACAAAGTACTTTGCTTCAACATTTATTGTGCAAACCGCGAAGGAGATCTCTGAGTTACTTAACTACTGTCTTCTGGAAAAAACAACCCGGGAGTTTTCAAACCAAAAGTAAAAAAGCTTTGCTATATAGATACTTTACTAGGAGTGCTTCACCGCAGACCACAGCGTTGCTAAATATAAACTGCTCAAATGTGAATAATTAGTTTGCAGGTATATACGGCAATCACGAACGAAGTCGCAGGTACAGCTAGTATATATATATCAATGCACAGAGCATCCCGGCTCATTACCCAGATATGCTGGCGTCACTTGATCACAAAAATGTACATGCCATACTGGTTTCAAAGACTTAAGACTAAATGCCGGTGAGCATATAATGATTGAAATAGTCCTTTCCCACACTAAAGTTTTTCTAGGTATTTACTATTCTCCTTCGCGTACCATCAACTTCTTTCAATCTTTTGACCACCTTCTCCAAAACCACCTTCCTTTATATGATCACAATATTATTATGGGTGACTTTAACTGTTGCTTACTGAAAAGAGATACTCGGTCTCATACCTTTGAATCTGTTACAAAATCTAACAACTTGACCATTTTACCCCTTGATGCCACACATCATTTTCCACATTGCGAACCCTCTCTTCTCGACATTATTCTTGTCTCCTCACGTGATCATGTCATTAAACATGGTCAATGTGTGGCGGATGCTTTCTCGTACCATGATTTGCTTTTTCTTTCGTACAAAATCCGTCCACCAAAACCCAAACCCAAAGTTCTTATGCTACGTAATTTTGGTGGAATGGACATTAGTTGCTTGCGTAATGATGCCCAAGAGTTGGACTGGTCCGCAGTGGTAAATGGAAAATCTGTAGATGACAAAGTCGCCTGCTTTAACCAAATTTTAACAAATTTGTATAACGTGCATGCCCCTTTAAGACCAGTAAGGGTGAAACACCTCCCAGCGCCTTGGCTTACAAAAGACATCAGAAATCTCATGCATAAAAAAGTTGTGGCAAAAACTAAGGTTAAACTTCGTCCAACCGATCATAACAAGGAGATGTATGTAGTTTGTCGTAATCACTGCAATAGAGAGTGTAGGAACGCCTTGCGCCAGCATTTCCATAACTCAGTACAAAATGAAGATCCCGCCAAAGTGTGGAAATTTCTAAGGTCGATGGGAGTTGGAAAGTCTCGTCAAGAATTAATATTTAGTAACATTAACATTGATAATTTAAATAAGCACTTCTCTTCTTCCTCCAACTTTGACAAATCTGTAAAATCTGCTACTCTTAACTTTTTTTTTTTTTTTTTATTATATATATCTACACTCCACAGACTCCAGGGTCCGTGCCTTTTTTTAATTATGACCATATTTTATTTACAAACTAGATACTTACAATATATAGGAAACATGCAACATTCTAAAAGAGAACAGTGTTAAAAGAACATTTTTTTTTTTCCGATAAATGTCATTACCACTTGCATCCAGAGCAGACCAGTGTCCTCTAGCAGCACCCGTTCACGAGTTGACGCATGTGCCAGCCATCGCCTTCCTCAACCATTTTTGAGGGAAGATGGCGACCCGACACACAACACCGCCGCTAGACAACACCTTTATGTGAGCTTGACCGCTCTGGATACCCGTGCCAACGATTACAATTTGGGATTACTCTACTTTTTTGTGTCATTCCCCCACGTCACATTGTAACAGGGTCTCCATTACCACGCTGTTTCGATCTTTGATCGCCATTTTTAGGTTGTAATTATGGATGGTTTTTGGTGTCGCAACCATCGCCTTCCTGACGAACCGTCCTATGGCGTCTTCTTCGTCATCTGCGTAGTATGTGAAGGTTCCAGTATGCCGTGAAACTGCAACGACTGCGTGCGGGACGCTCTCGTGCAGCTTCATGCTGCTCTTGGTCTTGATGGCGATGACCGACTCGTATGTCAGTCCCTGAGCTTCGTGGATGGTAAGGGTGCGTGATCCCCTTCCCTCTCCGTAGCCCTGGCTTGTCAGGGTCTCCTTTTCTTCCTGGGTGTGAACCAGGAATAAGGTGTTGGGGAGAGACTTGAGAATTTTCGCACCCGTGTACCTTTCAAGCTTCAGGGACTTAATACGGGGAGCTGAGGAATATATACCAGAGTATATTTCCCTCAGTGCGTACGCGACATCCATTGGGTTCCGATGCGTGCATAACAACTCCTGGGTGATGTTTGTGCTACTCTTAACTTTCTATCTTCAATGCCAACTCCCGACCATACTCCTTTCAATTTTAGTGAAATAGCTGTTTGTGACGTTAAGAGAGCCATTTCTTCCATTACGTCCAATGCAAGCGGTAGTGATAGCATTAGTCGTAAGATGATCTTACCCATACTGGATGAAATCATTCCGGTCATCTGTTATATCCTTAACTTTTCCATTACTAGTGGTGACTTTCCTTCAGTATGGAAAGAAGCTCAAATAACCCCTCTTCCCAAAAAAGTTAATCCTTCTTGTTACTCAGAATTCCGTCCAATATCCATTCTTCCCTTTCTTTCAAAGGTATTTGAGCGCCTTGTTCATCAACAACTTTCTTCTTTCCTTAACAGAAATGCTCTTTTGAATCCTTTTCAATCTGGATTCCGGCCTGGTCACAGTACCGTATCTGCCCTAGTCAAAATTACAGATGATATCCGGTATGGTATGAGTAACGGGCAACTGACTGTGCTTTCACTACTTGATTTTAGTAATGCTTTTAATAGTGTGGATTTTGACGTCTTGCTTGCAATTCTTCGTTCTCTTAACGTATCTCAAACAGCTGTTCACTGGTTTCATAGTTACCTGTATGGTCGCCGGCAACGTGTTCGTATTGATGATATTTTCTCGTCATGGTGTAATACGTCTGCTGGTGTACCTCAGGGCGGCGTGCTATCCCCTTTGCTTTTTGCAATTTTCATTAATTCCATTTCCAATCAACTATCTTCCTCCTATCATCTCTATGCAGACGACCTACAAATATACACACAGGCTCCCTTTGACGAGATGCACTCTGCTATTGATCGGATTAATGCAGACTTAAAGCAAATTTCTAGTTGGAGTAAGTCGTTTGGCCTAAGCGTGAATCCTATGAAAACCCAAATGATTATTATCGGCAGTTCAAGAATGATATCCAAAATTGACTGGTTCCATCTCCCACAAGTAATTTACGACAGTACATATATTCCTTTCACTCAAACAGTCAAAAATTTGGGTGTTATTTTTGACCAGCAACTATCATGGGAGCCGCAACTAACAGAAATTAGTCGGAAAATATTTGCATCAGCCGGATCACTTAGGCGGCTGCGTAACTTTCTTCCAACATCCACCAAAATTACTCCAGCACAATCTCTCTTGCTCCCTTTATTAGATTATGCTGACGCTTGCTATCTGGACTTAACCGAGGAACAGCTGAATAAGCTAGAGCGCTTACAGAATTTTTGCATTCGGTTCATATTTGGCTTGCGCAAGTATGACCATGTCACTCAATATCGCAACATGCTGGAATGGTTACCTATTCGACGTCGCCGTGATGCTCATGTGCTTTTTCTTCTTTACAGTATCTTGTTCAGTCCCACTACTCCTCCTTATCTTAAGGAACGTTTTCAATTCCTTTATCAAACACACTCCCTCTCCCTTCGTTCCACGAATACATTGCTTCTGAATATGCCTGTCTCGTCATCAATATTTTACAATAAATCATTTACGAAACATGCCGTGTTCCTGTGGAACGCACTACCTGTTCACATCAGGCAAGCTAAGTCCATTTTGTCATTTAAGATTATGGTGAAGAAACACTACTTACCAAACAACTGCTGAAAATTTTACATATAATTTATCTTATTATACATTGTATAATTTATGTATGTATTGTATTATATAAGTTGTAGTATATTTATATATATTTTGTTGTATTGCATGCATTTAATATTATATAAGAAGGTGTTTGTATTTATGTATTTATTGTATTAATATTATGTATGTAATATTTTATGAAGATCATGTGTGCTGTGATTATTTTGATTTATAATACCAATGTTTTATCTTTTTTTATTTTTGTACACCCTAAACCGTAACATTTCTGTAAATCCTCTCCGTGCAAGGTTGCCTGTAAGAAATTGCTTAAGCGATAAGGCCGCCCATTGTCCAATCACATCAATTATCATTGTTTGTAATGTTTTTACGTGTTTTATTTAAGATTGTTGGTCAATAAAGAATTTTGTATTGTATTGTATTGTATATATATATATATATGTGTATACTTTTAAATGAATGTATATATTTTATAACAAACTAAATAAAATATATGCCCCTACGATGGTTAGGACCGTGTGGACAAATAAGAGTCATGAGTCATATATTATGTTGGCTTAGCGGTTACCCCGGCTATAGGGGTGGATGGCGCGGGTTTGAATCCCGCACGTGAGTATAGTTTTTCCAAATGTTGTAATTTTGTAAAATATTTCGTGGACGCCATTGTAAAGTAAAAATATAAACAAATAGGATGATTGTTTTGTTTTAAATTCGTAAAAATGATTCTTTGTTCACCACAACACATACAAAGTTGTGTGAAAGATATCGCTATATGCTATAAGACCGCTCATTGTAATGCCATATTCAAAAGCTATATTATTTTTATAATTATCTTTATATGTTATTATTGAAGTGCAATAAAGAGTATTGTATTGTGCTAGAACTCAAAAGGCAATTAAATACGTAATAATATAGGTAATTAATACGTAATAATAATATAAAGGCAATGAAATTTTGTCATTAAATACCAGATTGCAATCGTCAAATCCTTTGATACACCCGAAACCATCGCAGTATTTTACACAAATAATTTATTGAGCAGCAATTACGGAACTCAAAACTGGCAACACTTATTTCCCGAAGTTGTGTTTTCATTTTGAATTTATGAAGTGATCTCTATCCGGATTTACAAATTTTAATCCTGTACAGGAAATTGGGTTCTGACAGGGGCTTTTGTTCGTTCAACATTCGAGTTTGTGAAGATCGTCTTGAATATTACTAGTAGGTTTATGTATAGGTCTACCTATATAGATATTATGTTTATATATTAAAGTCATTACGGCTAGAGTGCTCGTGGCGCTTTACATTACAAAACGATAAAATTATCGTAATATTTAATATACTAATTGTTCAAACTCGGTGAAACGTTGCATGTATGTCCTTATACCTAATATCTATGCTTCTGGTTTGGCAGATTTACGTAAAATTAAGTATGCTCATTAATAATTATTTATATTATCCTTTTGTTTGGGAATAGTTATTATGACATGTAGTTATACAATAAATACTAAGTCGAAAAACAGGTAAACCAGAAACATACATTTAAGGCTCAGCAATATGCATACAAAATTTCACCTAGTTAAAACAATTCGTTTCCCGTGGGGTGCCAGGTTACAATTGCACCATTTCATATCATCCCGTGGGTTTCGTAAGAGGCGACTATAAGGTAAGAATAGTGGAATGTGGGCAGCAGCGCTTGCTAAGGAACTGCTATCTTACACTGTGATCCCCAAGACGCCTGCCAAGCGTGTTATAAATATAATATAATAAATACGTAAACATGATTACGGCAAATACAGTCTAAATAGAGGAGGCTGTGTTCAGCAGTGGACGATCCCGCTGATACAGAAAATGCTTGGTATATCCGCGTGGACGATATCGTCCATTTTATGAATATGAAGTAAGCACCTTTTCCCACTGATGGAGGTTGTAGATGGTGGTATGATGGTAGGTGGCTATGGGAAATAACGTCTCGATTACAGCATGCCACTACTCACGGTAGCGATGCAAATCAATAAGGAATTTGTAACGCTAAATAAAACAATAAATGAAGTACACAAAGTTTAATCTCAATAGGCGCTGCGCGTCGCGGCTACGTTCTTTTATGGTATGGCGCTCAAATTTAGCGAAAACGAAACTATTCACACAGATAGGTTAATTAATCCAAACTTTTAAAGAAATATTAATAATTGGTCACAATTTAGTGTATAAGTTATAATGGTGAGAACGAGTTCTAACATTTGTTTTAGTAAACTAGAGGTAAACATTAATTCAAATTTAGTTGTTGTTCAAGTCGACCTGTTATGAAAAAACCTTCAGCACGGATTTGTGGCCAAAATGTCCGTAAAATATCATATATTTTTTCTGAATCCAAACAAACCATGGAAGAGTTCAATTTCAAAGTGATATACCAGGGAATCGCCGCCTTGCACTTGCACCTTACGATCGTAATGCCTATCAGGCATACGATCGTAAGGTGCAAGTGCGGTAGCAGCTAAACTACCCACGAGAGCATACCAATAAGTGTAGCGACATATTTGCGGCCACCTATTAAACTGCGAAGCTAATTTACAATTGAGTTCTTATGCTGACCTATATTTTTTTAATAAAAATATATTTTATATGTCATGTCATCGCGTGTGCTTTTTGAAGCCAGTCTTGGAGGTGCGAGTCTTTAGTGATAGTCCCCTGTCATATCTTCCTGTGACAGTCGGATGAGGCGACAAAAGCAAACACACCATATATAAGTTGGGCAGCAATATTTTCTGTAGAATTGCAATCTCAAGGTGCCTGCCAAATGACAACCCCCGAATGGGGAGGATTTTGTGTAATTGTTATGGTCCTTTATATTTTTAGAGAAAACGTATGGTACTAACCACACATGACTGGATAAAGCATGCAAATGATATTTGTGATATTGAATCAGTAGTAGTAAGTAAGAACCCTCAATCCCTTGCAAAGCATTGACAGCTTCAGATTGTGCTACCACTGGAACTCGAGTGCATCATACCTGCGAAAGACATTTCAATTTAGTGGAATATTCGGTCGATACCTAGCTTATGGCAAATATGAAACAACAACTTTTGAAGCGCTCGTAGCGAAGTTTACTTAGCTGTTCTCAACCGATCAGCAAAGTTAAGCCACGTCGCCCGCGGTCATGAGTTGGATGGGTGACCGCTAGCATAGATAAATGAACAGGACTAGTGACATTACTACTCAGCGCTTCCGTGCTTCGGAGGGCACGTCAAGCCGTCGGTCCCGGTTGTTGTCCTAGGATGGCAGTCGTTATAGCATGGTGGTAGGGCATTTTGCGAATGCCCGCCTGGCTAGCTACCACCCTCAAGTAGAAAATCTGTCGCCAAGCACCTAACGGTGTGTTCCGGCAGCTGTCCTTGAGAGCCAGTACTTCTAGGTTAGCCTGAACAACATCTTCGACTACATCATCACTTACGATCAGGTGAGATAGTGGTCATAGGCTAATCTATCAGGCATAAAAAAAAAAAAAAACCTATTCATACATGTTTTCAAAAATAGTTTTTAACAAATAATTCATAACATGTATTTAATATGATTTTCTAATGAATTTATAGAAAAAACAATATATCTATACATCTATATATATAAGAATGAAATTTCTGGCTCACTGACTGACAGACAACGCACAGCCTTAACCACTGGTAGAAAAGACTTGAAATTTGGAGGGTGTATTTGTCTTGATGCGTAGAGGTGTACTAAGAAAGGATTTTTTGAAATTCAACCCCTAAGGAGGTTAAAATGGGTAATAACGTTTGTTTGAAAGTCCTTTGTTTTTTTAACTTACAGTTCTGATTTTCAGGTCGATCATTCAAAATAAAAAATACGTGTCCAACCTATTTTGACAGGGATGATGAAAATTTGTAACTGGGTAGACTTTTTAAAACTAAAACACGCCGCAATAATTTTTTTTGCTACGGTTGATTAGGAGTGAAAACGGGGAGGAAAGTATGTCACCTGAACCTCAACCTAAACCGCTGGCGCTAGGCTTGTTCGTCCATTTACAATATTGATTTAGTCTTTGTATCGTAACAAGCAGACACTTGAAATAAAAAAAATAGTATAAAATTTAAAAAAAAAACTAGATTACTTTATTATAAAAATTAATAATATTATTGTATATATGTACGATTGAGATAATTTTCTAAATCAGTTTGATATGAAACTTATAATACTTAATTTTTACAAATTTGTTTTACAAAGCATGGAGAACGCTACTCGCTGAGCATCGGAATTCGGATGAGACGTCCGTCGCGCGTCGAGTATGACAGGCAACTCGAGTGTAGTGTTGTGATCTATCTCGTGGTGCCTCATCACTAAGTTTGGATGAGGGCAGCCACATTCAATCCATGTCTTATGTATTGTATGGGACTCAGGAAAGGACATGGATGTCTGTAAAGTGATTGCCAGCCATATAGTGTTGCAAGAATTTGCGATATTGTCTTATGATGCTAAGTGTAAGCAGACTACTTCACCACTGTGCCTGTGGCTGAGTACTCCATCGATATGTTACAGCACTCGACATGGGACACTGGGTATAAACTGGTAGCCACAGGGCAAGTATACAACTATGTTTTCGAAGTGTACCAGAATGGAAAACTTTATGGAAAATTTGGTACTGAAGGTAATAAAATGATTACCATTGACGGAACCAATTTAAAAAGGGATTAAAAAGTAACATATTTATATATGACACGTTTTATACGGCTCCCAAAACCGGTAACGGTTCCTGAGGGATAGTTCACGCGGCCGAAGCTGCGGGTTAAAGCTAGTCTATAAATGAATGATTAAGCTTTTTTCTATAAGTGTTCAATCTAAATAATTAGGTTATTTAAGGAAACGCAATGCTCTTTTCATAAAATAATACTGTCTATTGACGTACACTAGAAGACAAAATTGCTCTAAAGCCTTAAATTTAAGGTACAAAATAACTTCAAAAAACACAAATATTTTAAAAAGTATACAAAATAATGTACTGCTGTTGGCCACAATATAAATTATTAATAGTTATATACATATATAATTAAGGCTTTTACCTTGTGTGTCACCAAGCACCTATTGACAATGATCCAACAGCTGTCCGTGAGAGTAATTTTAGTAAGCCTGCGCAACATCATTGAATGCGTCATCACTTACAATCAGGTGAGATAGTGGTCAAAGGCTATCACCATATTATAGTCACCATAAATTCGGTGGAATCTCACCTGAGGGTAAATGATGATGCAGCCTATCCTTTGAATACAATCGTATTCAAAGGATAGCCTATCAGCAAATGAAAAAAAGAGTTAATGATCCGTATAACGCGTTGGCCATTGTTTCACAATAATACATGAAAAATCATGACAATTCCGAATAAAAATGAATATAATATTTTTATTGAGAGAAATGGACCAATCATTCATGCATGTCATGTCCATCATTCTGAAATGGTCGTATTTGGATTAAAGGCAACAAGCTGTATTGTTGTAGCACCTTATTTACTTTTTATTTTCACATAATGGCTGCATACTGAGCGGAACTTCTTCCATAAAACTATTTGTATGCACAAGAGAAACATTTATTTATATAAAAGTAATTTCTTACACACCTACAATACAATTCGTCTTTGCATTCCTTCCATCTTCGTTTCCAGTTTGCGGGCGTGAAACCGAGAGAAATCGTTTCCATGCGAGTGTGTGATACAGATCTATGTAATATTAAATACTTAAGCTAGTACTGTATTACATACATATATATATAAATGATTTAATTAAAAAAAAAACATTAAAATACATAATACAATATACAGTCAAAATTAAATCAATGTCAATATATTCTTTAACTAATCAAATAACTGTCCCCTGACCGGTCCAAAGTGCCCATTAAACTTGCCACATTCCCACGCTGAATCGCGATGGCCATCCTCTGCACCAGGTCCGAACCGAAGTGGGAGTCACCTGTACTTTCTATAATTCTTTGTCCTATTTCTCTTAAAAGTTTTTTAGCTTCAATGCCCCAACAACCCATGGTCTCCACTGAAATCAGCACGAAGCAGTAAAGCGGTTCCATAGCGGCGCCTTTTTTGTACACTTGCGTCTTCTGCGGTGGCCGACGGAGAGTGCACGGTACGACTCTGGTGGCTGGCGGCAACAGTGTTGACACAAATAGCGTCCCAAACTAGGCACCTGCCGTTCTTCCAAGGCACCAGAGTACGCCCGTCCAGCCTCTTACCGTCCGACCTGCATAGACCCGAAGGCTCAAGCACGCAAGGGACGTTCGCCGATATAAGGGCTCTACGCACTATGTCGTTGAAAGCATGGTAGCGTGGAAACCTCCCTGTACATGTGACATAACAAATTACAGCAATTAACCAATACAATATTTATAGTTGTATTCTTCAGTTACTTAGTTAAGCCGCTTCTAAAATAAATATTTATACTTGATTATAAGGAATTGCCTTCCTACCCAATTATAAGGACAGATATAAAAAATAGCATCAAAAAACATATGATTCATTTGTAATAGCAAGTCGTAGACTGGCCATGGTAAAAACTTTTCTGCATCTCTTCTGCATGGACTAAAGCCGATAAATACAGTTTGTAACAACCTTGGAAACTAACACAATTGCACTCGCTCTCGCATCTGTGACTATGAGTATAACAATAAATGGATTTACCCTTTCATATTGAAAGTGGAATTCTGTAATTGCAACTGCACTTGATACATTTCTTTGTTTACTGAGCTACTGATATATACAAAATTATACGTGATTTCCTCTTTCTACTGTTACTATACAAAATTGTTTACATGCACTTACCTTAAAATTAAGGGCACATGAAACAACTATATGTCTTAGGGAGACGGGTGCAATGCAGTTCGTTACTTGTGACGATGTTGTGTGAATGCTTCTGTTGTTGCAGAGGTGATACCGTTTACCACCAAGTGAGCCTCATGCTTGTTCCGTCCCAAACTAGCACAAAAAAAAACCTAACGAGAATCCACTGAGCAAGCAAAGTTGGCAACTATTTTTGGTGGTGTTCAGGTTTGGAATTCTTATGATAGAGCTTTTTTATCTGTTTTTAAATATAAGCAACACCACTGGTGAAGATACACATAGATAAGTTTTCATCCAAACAAAATCCACTCTATTTAGTTTCTGTTTTCAATCAAAATGTAGTTAATATTTTATTAAAAAGAAGTGCATAACAACAGTCAGTGAAACATATGGGTCATCGAGTGTTGTGATAGAACTTTATTCACTGTGAAATTGTTTGAATGGCTCACGAAGTTCTATTAAATTGACAATCACCATTTTTTTTTGTTTCTGATTTTCTGTTATTTTTAAGTTGATATAGAAGTAATACTTAGAAATGCTCTATGTAAACGGCTACTTAAAAGATTCGTATTGAATTTATTTTTATGCATTGTCATATATATATTTTATTACTGATAGGTAAGGCTTTGACCACAATCTCACCTGATGGTAAGTGACGATGTGGGCAATAGTGTTAACAGGCTTAACCTAGAATTACTGGCTCTCAAGGGCAGCTGCCGGAACACACCGTGAGGTGTTTGGTGACAGATTTTCTACTTGAGGGTGGTCGCTAGCCGGGCGAGCATTCGCAAAATGCTTTTTCACCATGCGGTGAAGCTCAAGCCCACGGCGGGATTCAAACCATGGACCTGCTGCGTGGCAGTCAATAGCCAATGAGTGTTGTCATATTATAAAGTGTTGAAATACAAAGGTGAAATTGTCTCCAAAAAGTGAAGCTACGCAGTTCCCTAAACGAAATTCAGAGTGAGAACTTTGTATTTCACAAATAACTCCATGATTGATTGTAAAAATGAAAATGATGTTTGAATGGTAGGGTCGTGCCATTGCTTTACTAAAACCATAAATATCGCCATTCCTGTGTTCCCCAAAACCATAACAGATGTAATAATAACAAATACTTTTAAAATATTTTAAGAAAACATCAAATTAATATTTTAATAAAACACTTAAAAAATATAAAAATATATCTAGTGACAATTCCGCTTAATTTTCCTGCTAAGCCGACGTGACGTCACAAACGCGCAGCCAAACCGGAAGAATTTTCGACGCGTTTCGCTTCTACACGAAGCATCCTCAGGAGGTCTTGACTCTTCGAGCGCACGATCGAGAATGAGCGGCCGGCTTTTTTTTTTTTTTTTTTTTTTAGGGAGGACATAGATGCTGTCTACCGCTATACGGACGTACAGCTCCACCGGACTTTGGGCGAGGGGAGGCCCTCTTATAGCCCAAGAGCGGCCGGCGGCTCGGCACGCCTTTATATAGACGGGCTGAGTTAGCACGCCTTTGTCTAGACTCGAGCGTGAGTCACCGCTCTTTGTTGTAGCTAACAATTGGTGAGTAATACGTATTTAAAGTGACAATGACATCATAATGGTCATAAATTGATAACAAAAATAATTTTGAATTGTTTATATTATGTAATGTGTTTTAAAATATGAAAAATATCGTAAAAAATAGAACAAAATTACTTCCTAAAACAAATACATATTTAACTATTTTGTAGTGGCAAATTATCACTAAAAATACGCAACAGTGGTGATGAAACCAATTGCGTCTGTTCATTCAACAGTGCAACGCCTGTACTATGTTTTAATATTTCTAACTGTTCCAATACACACAATCGAAATCCCTTATCACAACAATGTAAAATCTTAAAGGTATTACTATCAAGGAGTTGATGACTGCTTTCAATTAAATGTTTTGCAAAGTGAGACTGTTCGGGATGGTCGTTCCTATACGCGGATTTGTGTTCTTTATATCTAATATCAAAATTACGGCCGGTTTGACCAATATAAACACTGTTACATTCGTCACAAGCAAGTTTGTAAACACCGGATTTTTTATTGTTTTCTAAACGATCTTTTCCGTTACATAAATGGCGTAAATTTTGGTTTGTTCGAAAAGCTACATGGACGTTATTTTTCTTAAATATATTGGAAATTTTTTGAGAGATTGGACCCATATAAGTAATGCTACCTACGTACTTGATATTTCTATCAGTAGGGCAAGAATATAGGAGTGACATAGCTCTATTACGTTGTTTATTATGAATTAATCGATCAACTAATTGTTTATTGTAGCCGTTGGAAATAGCAATTTGGTATATTATATTAAGTTCCTTATTATAATTTTCTTGATTAAGAGGAACCGATAACAGTCTATGGACATAACTTCGAAAAGCTGCTAACTTGTGTTGAATGGGATAAACAAAGACAAAGGCGTGCTAACTCAGCCCGTCTATATAAAGGCGTGCCGAGCCGCCGGCCGCTCATTCTCGATCGTGCGCTCGAAGAGTCAAGACCTCCTGAGGATGCTTCGTGTAGAAGCGAAACGCGTCGAAAATTCTTCCGGTTTGGCTGCGTGGCGTTTGTGACGTCACGTCGGCTTAGCAGGAAAATTAAGCGGAATTGTCACTAGATATATTTTTATATTTTTTAAGTGTTTTATTAAAATATTAATTTGATGTTTTCTTAAAATATTTTAAAAGTATTTGTTATTATTAAAAATGGATTTCCGCAAAGTAACGCCTGAATCTATTCATTATCATAACAGATGTGTATTAAACCACTTAAGCAGAGTCAATATAAAACAATATATCTATGGACAAACAGAGAAACCTCATTAGCACAAGTATAAAATCGGTCGCCAAGAACCTAACATTGTAGTCTGACAACAGTCTTAGAGAGCCAGTATGTAATTACGAAGTAACAGGCACATCAGACTTAACAACTTATGTCTCAGGGTGATGGGTGTAGTGCTGTTCGTCATTTGTGGCGAAATACATCTGATATAAACACAGTCACCGCTTAACATCTGGTAGGTGGGATACATGGTTTTTTTTTCTTTTTTTTTATTCATTTCATTCATTCATTCATTAATCCGTTACAATATCATAAAAAAATCTAACAATGTCGTAAGACATTATTTATAACTGTATATTTCGTTATAACCAGCATTTTATAATAAGGTACTACTGACTCACTAATTAACCACTAATTACACAACCATACATTTAAAATTTGTTATGTTTCTTGTAGAATTTCACTAAGAAAGCATTTGCCAATTAAGAGAGTGAAGTTATGGGTTAAAGTTAATTTTCACCTCACAAGCGTTTTATTAGTACCAAGATTGTTGGCTAAAATTAACATATTTAACTAAAAAACTTAAAATTACTACAAAACTAATCCAATATTCCGCTACCATTAGGCAGTGTTCCCAAAATGCTGGCCACATTGCCACGTTGTATGGCAATGCTTATCCTCTGTGCAAAGCATATGCCAGCATTTTGGTCATAAGTAGCGTCGACCAGACGTTTTGAGACGTCTTTGAATAATAGTTTGGCGCTCGGTCCCCACGGTTCCAGCGTTTCAACCCCAAAAGGAAACATGTAACAACTACTGAGATAACTATATTTGCGCCTTTTGAGGCCTTCTACTAGTTCAGCCGCCGCACCGGCCACTGTTTGGGTTGCGGGAAGATAAGAAGGTGCTAAGGTATCGACACAGGTAGCGTCCCACCAGAGGCCTTCCCATCCTCCACGGAATCAAAGTCATGCCGTCCGGCCTCTTACCATCGCCACGTACAAGCTAGGTTAATTGTTATTTATCATTTGAATTCTATTTGGAAATTTCCTTATTTTTTATTAGCTCAGAAAAGAGTTTAAAACTTCGAAGCATTATAAAATTTCAAAAAGAAAAATTTATTTTGAAATTTATCGATTATAGATATTTTTAATTTATACACACATATATATAAGATTATTAAGATTCTTTCTCTCGTTTTTTTCTCCAGTAGTAAGGTGAAAAATTGTGTTTTGCTCGGCAGTAATGTTATTTTGTGTCTCGTACATTTGAAGCCCTCGCTACCCTACCCTCAAGTATCTATATTTCTAATTCTATAATCCAAGACTAGACTCCTTCTCTTCCTCAGGTTTCAATACAATTACCCGCGCCTAATAAGAACTTTGCAGCCTTGTATAATAACTAGTTACTATTTGTTCGTCATATACATTTTTTTATGTTACTTTCTTATATGTATAATTATACATATATATTATCATGAAATATCAGTATGGATGATTAAAATTTTATTTTGACGAATAATGTTTAAGGTGAAGTGAGTTTCAAAAAGGAAAATTTTGAACATATTTTTTTAGTAGTATGTGTAGTGTACTCCTAATTACATTGTTTAAGTGTTATCTTCTTCAAGCCACAACCGTCACGTTGTATTCATATTTGAAAGTTTTTATTAAATTTTCACCGAATAGTGGTTTGTAGTAAAAGGTAAAGTTCAAACTACTTATCTGCCGAATGTTTATTTTTTATGTATTTGTGACGGAATAAGCATGAGGTCTCTGTTGTGCCTGTAATTTATTATTTCTTATTTTATACTACTTTGCTCGAAGTAAATATTCAAAACTCTATTCAAAGGGAGCGCAGCGCGATCCACTGCTACGCGATGGGCGCTCTTTGCTTGGAGTAGGCATTGTCTTTTGCTGCTTTTGAATAATGTTTTGAATATTTACATCGAGAAAAGTAATAGAAAATGTGATATAATAAAATACAGGCACAATAATAATAATAATTTACTTGCCAGAAAAGTATTAAGTGTGTAACAATTGATTTTAACTAAGACCAAGGTTTAAATAAATTTCAATCAGAACACTAACTTACTGAAAAATCCCAGCGGGTCCTAAACTAGGCAAAGCCTGTATCTTGGCGACCCAAATGAGGGTGACAAGGTCCAACCGTGACACTCACCTTATGATCATAAATTAAATTATGGCCAGTATGGTCATAAGTTGTCCTATGCTGATCCATTGCATGAGTTTCACAGCTACACCATGTCCCCTCAAACCAAGATAGGTATACCAAAGGAGATAATATACTGTAAACATTAGGTGGTTCTCGAGCTTATCCCGTCACAATATAAAAAAAACATTTACTAATGTTTGTTAGAACTAACAGAAGTCAACTCTAATAACATATTGTTAGCATTTTCCAATAACCCTATATATTTCTTAGAATCGGTATCTATAATATCGTGTTAAAACAACATACAACAAGTCATTGAATTACCATTGAAAGAATTATGGAGCATGATGAGAAATCCTTCTGCTGCCTATAGCTGAACGGGATCTTGACTCCGGAATATAATATGAATAGTTTTCCTGAATAACTGAGAATAAAAGTCCACTTGTTATGTTAGGTTAATTCTATTACATCCCAGCTTAAGAATGTAATGAATGTTCCATATTGTCCTGTTGGATGTAAAAAGAAAATATAAAAAAAATCAAGAAAATATTGGAGACTAAGCGTGAAAAGTTTTTTTTTTTTTTTTTATTCTTGATAGGTTTTCCTTTGACTACTATCTCACCTGATGGTAAGTGATGATGTGGTCGAAGATGTTGTTCAGGCTAACCTAGACGTCCTGGCTCTCAAGGACAGCTGCCGGAACACACCGTTAGGTGCTTGGCGACAGATTTTCTACTTGACGGTGGTAGCTAGCCAGGCGGGCATTCGCAAAATGCCCTACCATGATGCTGTAACGACTGCCATCCTTAGACGACAACCGGGACCGACGGCTTAACGTGCCGTACGAAGCACGTGCACGCTCAGTAGTAATGTCACTAACGGTCACCCATCCAACTCATGACCGCGCGCGACGTTGCTTAACTTTGCTGATCGGTTGAGAACAGCTAAGTAAACTTCGCTACTAGTTGAAAATGAACCCAAAGCCTGCGATCTTTAAAGCCTTGATTACCCGGGTAATGGGCAAATCAGTATATCCATTGAAAACATTGTCTATGAGAGATGGCTTCTGGTAGGTAAACACTTTTTATAAGTTCGTCTTTTAAGTTTATAGAAACGTAATACTTTACAAACCCTGATTGAGAGTAATAAGGGTAAAACGAGGAAGAATTCTGTTGAAAATACACAAACCAAACTCATTTTAAAACTAATTAACAAGTCAAATCACTAACAGTCTACTCCTGACCACGTTCAATGCAACTTAATTGAAACTGCGCCATGTTATTTTGATATTTATTTGTGCGTGAATTTACTCCTAAACGAGAAGTACTGTTATTTGGAACCGTGAGCATTGACCTTGCAAGATGAAGCGTATTAAAATTTTGTAAACGCTCGTTGAGACCTTAAAGATGGTTAAAGGGCTACGTAAAATATGGCCTTCTGTACAATAGCTGTTCTGTTGTCCAAATTGGGTGAATATTTCTAAAAGAATTCCCAAGACATTATCTCATAGTTAAATCGAGGTCGCTTGCACAATCTGCAGTTAAGATAACTTAATCGGTTTGGCTCCGTGCCTCCACTGATGGTTAATCGACAAAAAATGACTTTCCAAGTATGAACCATAATTTAGCGATGATAGCCTATTTCCGTTATGAGGTCAGGCTTTTCACACAAGTTAACTGGCATAATTCAGGCGTGAATAAGGATAGTTTGGCATATCATTATAAATATGCATCCGCAAAAGTTTAAGAAATTAAAAAAATAATTCATGCAATGCCAAAATTAGAGGCAAGTTAAATTTGTTGCATCTGTCGTGGATAAATTGAAAACTTATTTGTGTGTCTTATATTAACCCATTGGCATCGACGATAATGATAACAATAGAATTTCATTCTTAACTAGGACACAGTGGTCCTGACGATGCCAACTTAATAAATTTTACATAGTAATTAAACAACTTTAAACGGTTTAAATCGCGTATATTTATCATTATTTTTGTCCCGACGTTTCAAACACTTTGCAGTGATTTTTTATTAATAAATTTTATATCAGGAAACGGCAATAGCAAAGGGATTTTTTTTATCAAATACTAAGAGTTATAATTTCGATGTTGGCGGTATTGCAACTAACACAAAAACAGAATGGCCACTTTGCTACAGCTAATACGACATATTTAAAAATCACGAATTAACTAACTGACAAATCACTTACATCAGGAATCGAATACGTCTCGCAGGCTTAGATCATATCTGATGCTCATCATCAGGGTGAGTGCGTAGCTGCGTCTGCGAGCTCCCGGCGGATCCAGGCGGCGGTGGCGGGGGTTGATAAACTTGAAACCCTGTTCGACGTATTCGATCCCTACCGTTAATATTTTGCTGGTTACTTTGTTATGTTTAACTATGTGTGAAACTTCCAAGAATTTAATTTCAATAAAACATATGTTCACGCTGCTGTCACATGTCTTACAAGTCCAAAGCAAGGAGTTTTCTGTTTTCCACGACGTGAATTAAATTTGCTACTATGTTTGACGTTCCATGATAGCAAAGGTCTATCACATTATATTTGCTTGAAAATGTCTATTATTATATTTGGTTTATTGTTTCAAGTTAATAAAAATAGCGCTACCAGGATTACCAAAAACAATGCAAAAGTATTTCCAAAGTAAATTGATTGCGATTTTATGATAAAGTTCCCAGAAGATAATACGTTCACAGAAAGTGAAGTTGCACCGTTGTTGACCCACGTTAATATAGTAATAATATTACAAAAAGTAGGTATCACATTGTTAAATTACGTTTAAAACGAATGGCTTCAAGTTTCTTGACCGTTCGTCTATTAGTGTCGATTTCACATTTTTGCATATGTGCCAGTAGAATGATAAAGAATAATTCAATATATAGATTTGTAATTTGGTCCTTAATAAGCGCATCGTAAACATCTAAATTGAATAAATTATTTCGACTTTGACTGACTGCTATATTTTCTTACCCTTATCCCAATCCAGAATCATCGGTACAGATTGTTTTTTAAACTTTACAGAATACGTCGACCCAGGTTTCAGTTTCAGTGCCCGCCGGGAGCTCGCAGGAGCGGCGCAGCACTCGCCCTGATGACGCGAAACCCGCGAAACGTATTCGATTCCTAACGTGAATGTTTTTGCCGGTTAATTTATGATATTTTAATATGTGTGAAACTCACGAGATTTTAATTTCAAAAATAAGCTTTCTCTAACAATATACAGGATTTCATTATAAAAGTTTAAAAGGCCGGAAAAACTTCCTTTCATCAACAGGGCCATCAGACAAAATTGTAATTAATAATGTAAATTGAACGTGATGCTTAATGATATAGACATTCCGAAATCCTATTGGGAAGCCTATATACCATAGCATACTATATACTATAAATTAATAATTGTTAAATAGTGTCTATGGAAAAATTAATTATTATATATATACAAACCATTATTATTATTCCCCCCCAAGACAATCCCTATCCTTTGACTTTCTAAAAATTGTATCTTCTTGTAAACTATTTCAGTTTATTTGAACTATTTTTGTCTCGTCTATCTTAGTAGATTTTGTGTTGAACGTTTCTCTTCTTTATATATCCTAATAATTTTTTTCCAAACAAATAACAACGCCAAGTCAAATGTATTGATACTCCATCAAATATTTATTAATCCATGACTGTAACAGGAAAACTCACTTTCGTGTTGTGTAGGAGAACACCATGCGTTTAACCTACATTCAAAAAATAGGACACGTTCTGCTTGTCCTTGTCCATGTCATGCATGTTACTCTTGAGATGATTGTTTATGGTATTTCTCGTCTTCTGGCTTATCTGTCGCTCTTGTGACACATACAAGAAACACAAAAACGGCAATTCGTTTAGTTGTTTCATAGATATTTATGCGTATATTGCCACTACATTATTTATACAAAAACTATACTATTATTATGAAGCAATGACAGACGAGCTCTAATAGTTATGGACTGCTATGCCACAGGACTACGGTTCGATCCGCACCGCCCCACCGCACCTGCTTGAGCTTTACCACATTTTGGGCATTAGCAAATGCTGGCCTATCTAGCTACCATCCTCAAGCAGAAAATAAAAATGAAAATTTGTAACACACTATGTGTATAAGTAATTATGAAATTACTGTTAAAATTACAACCGTATGTGTCAGGGTGATGGGTGCAGTACAGAGACGCTGTA
Source organism: Plagodis pulveraria (assembly GCA_963890685.1). Taxonomy (NCBI): domain Eukaryota; kingdom Metazoa; phylum Arthropoda; class Insecta; order Lepidoptera; family Geometridae; genus Plagodis; species Plagodis pulveraria. Next base: position 35,051,570 of record OY982951.1, on the reverse strand, counting down.
GGCAAATGTTACTGCTTAACATTAGGTGGGCCTCTTTATATTCCGTAACAATACCATAAAAGAAAAATACAGGTAGCATCGGAATCAAAAAATTAAAAGCTAATATATGTAGGTATCATGCTATAATGAATGTAGGTATCAGAAAAAAATAGGCAATACACAGCGAGATACTCATGAATGGGTCGACAAAAACTTATTAAATCTATGTAAAATGAGAGATTCATTATTCTCACAATGGATTAGAGATACAAGTAACAAAGAACTCAGAGCTAGATATAATAAAATAAGAAATAAAACCAACAAAATAGTACATAAAAACAGAAATAGATATTATAAATTAGAAATAAATAAAAATAGAAATGATATAAAAAAATTATGGCAAATAATAAACAATATGACAGGCAAGATTAATAGATCAATTGATACTATTATTACTAAAGCTTTTGAATCGGAAGGCAGTAACAAAAACATTGCTGATCAATTTGCCAACAAATTTAAAGATAATGTTAAATGTATTATACCGACCTGTTCATCTAAACTCTTAAATGAAAATGACTACATAAAACCACTTGACAAATCTATTTACTTTCCAAAAGCAACTGAAGAGGATATACTCAAAATAATTAAAAATATCAATCCCACAAGGCTCCTGGAATCGATGGAATTCGAGCTATTGACGTCGTACGACTATCTAATCGAATCGTGAATTCTATCACTCGTCTAATAAATACGAGTATCGTCACAGGCATCTATCCCAAAGAACTAAAAGCTGGTGTTGTGAGGCCAATTCATAAAGGTGGAAGCACAAAAGACTATGGGAAATATCGTCCCATAACTATACTTCCTGTATTGGACAAAATAATTGAGAAATATGTTTGCGGTGTCATACAAAACTTTTACAGAGCCAACAAGGTATTATCATCTCAACAATATGGTTTTCAGCCGAATAAAAGCACCACTCTCTTGTTATCGCGATTTACCGATGAAATTAATGCTTATTTAAATGCGAAAAAACATGTTATTTTGATCTTTATAGATTATAGCAAGGCATTTGATACTCTTAGACATGACCTGCTTATAGACAGATTAAACAATAGCGGCGTACGAGGTAAATTACTGGAATGGTGCAAAAATTACCTAATAAACCGCAGTTATCAAGTCAAAGTGGGCGATTCACTCAGTGACAGTATTTATGTCACTGAGGGAACAGCTCAAGGCTCGGTTTTAGGACCTTTGCACTACTTAACATACGTAAATAGCCTTACTAATGTAATTAAGTATTGCTCTGTCTACCAGTTTGCTGATGATACGTGCTTGGTGGCTGCAAATAAAAGTACAGAAATTGCCCAAAATCAGATCCAGGCCGACTTTACAACCATATGCAAGTGGTCTCATGATGCTGGTTTAGTGCTCAATGCTGATAAAACCAAGCTTATACATGTGCGCTCCAGTCATAATATCTGCACGGAAGGTATCAGTGTGGTTGCTCATAGTCACGAATGCTTACATAGCCCCAACTCCCGATGTGGAATCAACTGCCCTAACATCCATCAGGTGACTGAACATATATATCTTGGAGTGGTGATAGACAATCGATTCAACTGGGCTAAGCATATTGATATAGTTTGCGCTAGACTTCGTGCAGTTCTTGCTAAATTCTATATAATTAAAAGCAGAGTACCATTTAATGTCTTGTTGACAATGTACAAAGCCTTAGTCGAAAGCATTATAACCTATGGATTGAGTAGTTATGGTCGTACCTATAAGACATATCTTGATCAAATTTATAATGTCCAATACAGATTATTAAAGCTAAAAGTGCCAAAGAAAATAAAACAAAAATATTCAGATAACCCGTCTGGACTTTTCAAGTACTGTGGTATTATTCCCGTTCATAAAAAGGTTGAATATACCTTATTAATTGAACAATTCTTTCGAACTGAAATTCAGACTTCAAAAGTTCAGAACAAATTTACTAGGAGTATAGCCAATAATATATTAACTAAACCTACATATTGTAACATTTATGGTAAAAGAGCATCTCAATACATAATACCGGATTTAATAAATAAACTTCCTATGGAGGTTAGAAATATATTAACGGAAAAAAATATTAAAACAATATTAAAAAAATATTTTCTTTCCTAACTGGATCATCCTTTATGCGCGTGCACTTCACGCGCACACTTACTTACACAATAGCTATGTCGAATGCTGTACCGCTTGTGTCAACATATTTGAATGTGTGCACCGTTGTCAGCTGTTGCTGTGCTATGAGTATTACTCAGTCAGCTCACCTGACCGGTTTATAACCTTATCGCTAAAGCTGAAGTGAGTATGTGTGCGCGGTAAACATAGTTTATGATATTGCAGTCATTCTTGTTTATAGCATTGTTTAATTTTTAAGTTTTTGTAGTATGCATTAATCTTATTATTATTACTTTTAATGTATTATTAACTTTGAGAACTGATGCTTGTCTAGACAAACCTAACATTGGTTTTTAAGACAGCAGTAACCATTATTTGTAAATATCTTTTAATAAATAAATAAATAAAAAAAAAAAAAAAAAAAAAAATGTTTTTTAAGTCAATTCACGTCGCTCCATCTTGATAAAACTGTTTAATTTAAGAACAAAAATGTTAACTGTGACTTACAGAACTACAGAACCCCGGCCCTACTAATATATATGAACCCGGCCATAGCGAAGGGACATATCGAACGAGAGTATTCAAACTCCTCTGGTAGAAAAATTAAACCTTTATTTTTATTTTGTAAGCAAATTTCCCAAGTACGCTGTCACTGATATTTATGATGATAAATTCTAAGTTTTTATTTTATTTTGTAGCTAATTCGGCTCACTTTTGTACATAAATTAAAAAAATACACAGTTTCGGAAAGTATTCGGTACAATATGAAGACGTAAAAACTATACTATTGATTAAATTTATTACGGTAAAACGAGTGTAACAAAATATTTTCTGTGCCTGTAAATTTAAAAATTCAATGATTTCTCCTTATTTTCATACATTTGACAATTTTATGTGTTTTTTTATTATTATTTACGATAGTAATTGTTTGATAACATGTTAAAATTGCGTGAAAAATATGTTTTTATTTTAATGCTAAAAAGGTTAATCTTTAACCACTATCTCACCTGATGGTAAGAGATGATGTGGTCGAAGATGTTTTTCAGAGTAGCTCTCAAAGGCAGCTGCCGGGACACACCGTTAGATGCAAGGCGACAGATTTCATACTTGAGGGTGGTAGCTAGCCAGGCGGGCATTCGCAAAATGCCCTACCACCATGCACATATATATTGTATCGTAAATTTAATGATCATAATTATATTTATATTTTGCGGAAACTCAAATATATTGATATGCCAAACATTCTTTATTCACTACTAACTGAGCCAGTTAACTAGTTTGAAAAGCCTGACCTCATAACGGAAACTTAGATTATTGATGGGTCTCCGCTCGCGCTCCGACTAGATACCGCGCTACCTGAAAACAATAGATCCGTAAATGCGGCAACTCAAGGCAATTAAATAAGATTTTAATTAGTTGAAGGCCTCATTTTTAACAGTTATTTTATTATTTACATCTCTTAACTAATATTTAAATAATATGATTAAAAATAATTATAATTATATGTAGGTAGTAGGCGTACATTGTTTGAAAGATAAAGGTTAATGAAAGGCGAAACTGGCTCGGGTACGCCGACTTCGGCGTAGTATTAGTTGCCGCATTTTACAAAGACACCGGCGGTATCTAGTCGGAGCGCGCGCGGAGACCCATCAATAATCTAAGAACGGAAATAGGCTATCATCGCTAAATTATTCTTCATACTTGGAAAGTCATTTTTTGTCGATTAACCATCAGTGGAGGCACGGAGCCAAACCGATTAAGTTATCTTAACTGCAGATTTTGCAAGCGACCCCGATTTAACTATGAGATAATGTCTTGAGAATTCTTTTACAAATATTCACCTAATTTTGACTACAGAACAGCTATTGTAAAGAAGGCCATGTTTTACGTAGCCCTTTGATCAGCTTTAAAGTCTCAACGAGCGTTTAAAACATTTGGATACGCTTCATTTTGAAGCAATGATGGCTCAGTGGCATTGGCCATGGACTGCCGCGCAGCAGGTCCAAGGTTCGAATCCCGCCGCGAACTTGAGCTTTACCGCATGGTAGAAAGGCGTTTTGCGACTGCCTGCATGGCTAGCTACCACCCTCAAGTAGAAAATAGTCGCCAAGCACCTAATGGTGTGTTCCGGCAGCAGTCTTTGAGAGCCAGTAAAATTACAGGCCCATGAGACTTAACCACCATGTCTCAAGGTGACGGGCGCAGTGCAATTCGTGACTTGTGACGAAATGCATCTGTTATACGCAGAGGTTAGTCCGCTTCATATCAGGTGGGCTGCGTGCTTGTCCCGTCACAAAAGCATTGAAAAAAAACTTGCAAGGTTAATGCTCATGGTTCCAAATAACAGAACTTTTCGTTAAGGAGTAAATTCACGCACAAATAAATATCAAAATAACATGGCGCAGTTTCAATTAAGTTGCATTGAACGTGGTCAGGAGTAGACTGTTAGTGATTTGACTTGTTAATGAGTTTTGAAATGAGTTTGGTTTGTGTTTTTGTGACTGAATTCTTCCTTGTCTTACCCTTTTTTTATGCCTGATAGGTTATCCTTTGACCACTCTCTCATCTGATGGTAAGTGATGATGTGGTCGAAGATGTTGTTCAGGCTAACCTAGAAGTACTGGCTCTCAAGGATAGCTGCCGGAACACACCGTTAGGTGCTTGGCTACAGATATTATACTTGAGGGTGGTAGCTAGCCGGGCGGGTATTCGCAAAATACCCTACCACCATGTTATAACAACTGCCATCCTAAGACAACAACCGGGACCGACGGCTTAACGTGCCCTCCGAAGCACGGAAACGCTCAGTAGTAATGTCACTAGCGGTCACCCATCCAACCTATGATCGCGGGCGACGTTGCTTTACTTTGCTGATCAGTTGAGAACAGCTAAGTAAACAGCGCTACGAGCGCTTCAATTCCTCTTATTAAGTGTCTGTATGGTTGATATATCGGGTAGCAATAAAATTACCGTCGTACTCGATAGCTAGTGTATTACTGAGGAAAAATCGTAGGTGTACCGCTTATACAATTATAGCTTAAGATATACCTATCTAAGCATATATTTCAATGGTATGTTTTCTATAACAACGTAAAGGATGTAGGTTCTTTGTTATAATTGTTTATTTATCTCTCATATATAATGTTTTCATTGGTAATACCAAACCAATTTTGAAGCGCTCGTAGCGAAGTTTACTTAGTTGTTCTCAACCGATCAGCAAAGTTGAACAACGTCCGCCGCGGTCATGAGTTGGATGGGTGACCGCTAGTGACATTACTACTGAGCGCTTCCGTGCTTCGGAGGGCACGTTAAGCCGTCGGTCCCGATTGTTGTCTTAGGATGGCAGTCGTTACAGCATGGTGGTAGGGCATTTACCACCCTCAAGTAGAAAATCTGTCGCCAAGCACCTAACGGTGTGTTTCAGCAGCTGTCCTTGAGAGCCAGTAATTCTAGGCTAGCCTGAACAACATCTTCGACCACATCATCACTTACCATCAGGTGAGATAGTGGTCAAAAGCTAGCCTATGAGCTACAAAAAAAAAAAAACTTTTTTCTACAAAACATTTCATGACGCTTATAATATTAAACATAGAAAACTAAAATTATTGATTCCATGTTTGAAATCACGTAATCGGAAGCAATAGTTACAATTTCAGTTTTAAAATGTCGTAGAAATGGCGCCAGCGTGCAGCGCTGCACCTGCATGCAAAATACTAGCAATTTCTCCGACAGATATTACGTTGAGCATAGAATAGGAGATTTTGTATACTTTAAGACTCTAGGGGATAAGAAGTTTATTCCTCCGTTTGTAAAGTTTTATATTGATATATTTTTAGAAAGATATATTTTTATACTTTTAGATAGCTACTACCAATTCAGTTATAACTAAATGACTGATTAATTCAAACAGTAATTCATACACCATAATTATATGGCGATAGTGTTATGGATTACAGTGCATCACGAGTACGGAAAAAAATTAATTGTTTTTTTAGGATTTTCGAATATATAAACAAGAAAAGTATTTATAGTACAGTTAGAAGTACGTTTTTATATGACAATCTACTAGTTGGACTTGTGGTGGGTAGGATATGAACTCCAATAATCGTAGGCAATTGCACTACACCTGCGAAACGGTTAGACAGAGGAATATAGGCAACCACGCTTCGTGTTGGTTATAGGCACCATACATGTTTTGGTTTCAATTCGATTAGATGCCAATTGTCATCTAGTGCATACACTTTATACTGAGAATTTGATAATAAAAGTCAATTACAGTGTTCGCTAGCGATTGAACCCAGAAAAATAAGATGCGAAATTGATGCAGCCTGCCATCGAGCGAAAATTAGAAAATCGCTCTACAAGGGTTCTGCAGTGCAACAGTACGTAAGATTTTTTAAATATTTTTATGTTGTTGTGACGGAACAAGCTCGAGGCCCACCTGATGTTAAGCGGACTAACCTCTGCCTATAACAGATGCATTTCGTCACAAGTCACGAATCGCACTGCGCCCGTCACCTTGACACATAGGTAGTTATTAAGTCTCATGTGCCTGTAATTTCACTGGCTCTCAAGGACTGCTGCCGGAACACACCGTTAGGTGCTTGTCGTCAGATTTTCTACTTGAGGGTGGTCGCTAGCCAGGCGGGCATCCGCAAAATGCCCTTCCACCATGCGGTGGATGTGAAGCTCAAGCCCGCGGCAGGATTCGAACCATGGATCTGCTGCGCGGCAGTTCATAGCCAATGCCACTGAGCCATCACTGCTTCAATTAATTGATAATAAATTGATTCTTGATTTTGAGCACAGCTTCTAAACTGCACTATAAATTAGTATTTTTGCAGTCCTATTAAAGAGGATTTTGTACTTATTAAATTGAAAGATTCCTAACTAATTTAGTTTTAACGCACTCATTTTTTATTTAACGAAAATGGTTCTTTTAGTAAAATTTGAGGAGGCTTACATTTATATTAATTTCTGTACTCAATAAGTAAAAAGATGCAAAGTGTTACCTTCTCATATTTTGTGTATTCAAGTTAATTGAATTTCTAGTCCACATTCTTAGGATTCCTAGAATTCTATACAAAATTATCAAAATGTCATGTTTGATTGAAACTTATTCCGTTAACGAGCTAGAGAACCTTGCCATACGGACGGACATATAGACAAATAGACTGGGACATCTAATTAATATTGGTCTCCGTCTTACGCTTTGGAACCTTCAAAAGTAAACCAATATAATAAAACTGGTCAAGTGGGAGTCGGGTCTTGCTTTTTTATGGTGACGAATTGCAACAATCTTCGAACCTACCACATCTATCGCTTTTTAGTGTTCCGTACCCAAAGGGTAAAAACGGGACCCTATTTGTCCGTCCGTCCGTCCGTCCGTCTGTCACCAGGCTGTATCTCAAGAACGGTGATACTTAGCCTAGTTTTTGAAATAGATCCCATAGCAAAAATTTATAAAACATGCTTACGATCAAACAAACGTATTGATTTGTTTTTCAGAAAAAAAACTCAGTCAATGACATTCCTAATGTTCCAATACATAATACCTTCTCATGTATTGGATTCCCACTACAAATAATTTTATCGAGTTTCTATAGTAGTCGTCTTTGTATCAACGTGTTACACAAATTTTTGTGGTTTTTAACTCATTTCTTTTACGCGAAAGTGTCCCGTGGCATCGAAGGGATGGACAGACAGGCATACAGATAACTGAGTCTCATTTGGTATGTCACAGGTCTCTCGCTCGTAAACAGAAAACATGATTTCGATATCATGTATAAAACGTTGACTGAAATATAATTCATTTTCAAACGGGAATAGCAGGATCTAATGGAATCACCGAATAAAACTGACCAGAAGGATCAGAAAGCTAAGCCATTCCAATAAATATGCAACTCTAGCTACGTAGCAATAAAGTGCACTTTAGCTCGCAAAGCACGGAATACCTAATATTTATATTCACCTACCAAGCCGTCTCTCTTTCTATCGCTCAGCCACGCATAGCTCTGATCTCTTCTGACACGGCACGCACGTACAATAATCCCGTCCGGACGGACACGCCGACGTACCTGTAGCTTTGTACCTAAAGTGAGCCAGGGTTGACGCAACAATAAAATGATTACGAATATGGGATTTCAGTTTACCCATTATAAACCATATAGGTACTAATCTATTATTACCATATTACAATTTGAGCAACAAATATTAATAATTATAAATTAAACCGGCAAAAACACTCACGTTGAGGATCGAATACTCTACTAGTACAAGAACAAGTACTAGTCTCGCGGGTTTCGAACACATCCTGAAGAAGTGGGGAATCCAGGGGGTGGAGCGTGTCACGCGCTGCTGGTGCTAGGTGATGAAGTCCTAGCGTGCCCGGCTGAAGACGGTGGGACTACTTCGTCGTCAGTGTGAGCATCATCATCATCATCAGCTCACGTATTTTGGCACTAGCACACGGTTATTGGGCACGCTAGGACTTCATCACCTAGCACCAGCAGCGCGTGACACGCTCCACCCCCACCCAGCTCCCCGCTGCCGCCGCCGGCGCCGGTATCGCAGTGCCCGCTGGGAGCTCGCAGGGGCGGGGCACCACTCGCCCTGATGATGAGCATCTGGTATGCTCGAAACCCGCGAGACGTATTCGATCCTCAACGTGAGTGTTATCGCCGATTTAATTTATAATATTTAAATGTTAATAACTCCATTTTACAGTGTCATTTTGGAACTGTGATCATAACAAACGAACAGTTTTTCACTAACAAGCTATTGCAAAACGGAACCCTATAAACGTGAGGCACAACTTTCACTTCTAGTTCAGCGTATAAACACGTGAAAAACACCAATTTTGCTCTCATATTCTCATCTATCAAAGAAGTCGCATTTTCGATTTCAAAACTGTACGTTTTCATTGAGGTAGCCGTTTTTTAAGGCAATTTGTCACCATAAAAATCGGGCATGCCCGCAGCTCAGTCAGTTTAAATTAATCGGGAGTGACGCGCGTGCATATTTTGCAAGATTAAAAAAGGTCGTTTCGATAAAGGCAGTTTATGGGCGATTTAATATAATAATATTTTCAAAGCTCCCTCACGGGTATTGATTGAAAGGTAAAGGACGGATTTGGGATGGCATTTAGCATAATATGTATAAATTTGACCATTGACCTCAAAAAACAACATACACACACCATTCGCCACTTATACCATATATATACTATTTTTTTATACTTGATAGATTACCTTTTGACCACTACCGGAACACACCGTTAGGTGCTTGGCGACAGATTTTTCTACTTGAGGTTGGTAGCTAGCCATGTGAGTATTCGCAAAATGCCCAATTCCACCATGCGGTGAAGCTCAAGCCGGCAGTGGGGATCGAACCAGGGTACTCCGGTACAGCAGTCCATAGCTATCACCGCTCGGCCATCATTGCTTCAATACATTTAATTGTCTAAAATACTCAATATGATGTTTTTCTAGGTATATTTTACTGAGTAAGTATGATGAGATATTTTCTCCATGTGTTACGCACACCATGGTTATATCTGGTGAGTAAAAGTTCACCATAAATCAATATCGTGAAACAAAAAGTAGGCTTACGCACGAATTTAATATCGAATGTATAATCCATGATTGAAAACGATCCGAGATCAGACCATATCCACAGATCGATCTGTAATCTGTATGCCAATAACAAAACTTAACAGACCCAATCTTTTTTGTGCCGAGATCGGCGGCAATCCAACCTGCTACCCTTTCACTCTCGACCATTCCGTTCCATTACCATGAAGATAATTCTTACTGCGTAGAACGGAACGCTCGAGAGCAACAATTTGATTTAAGATTTAAATATAATTAAATACCTTTCGATGAAATAATCAACTGTACATTAATAATTTATTGTAATAATAACAAATATTTTTAAAATATTTTATGAAAACATCAAATTAATATTTTAATAAAACATTTAAAAAATACAAAAATATATCTAGTGACAATTCCGCCTAATTTTCCTGTAAAGCCACGTGACGTCACAAACGCCACGCAGCCAAACCGGCAGAATTTTCGACGCTCGTAGAGTCAAGACAAGTGTTTAATTAAAATATTAATTTGATGTTTTCATAAATTTTTTAAAATATTTGTTATTATTAAATATGGATTTCCGCAAAGTAACGCCTCAAACTATATATTATATTTTTTCTTTTAAAAATATGGGGATATAGATGAAAATGTACCAAACAAAAAATTTTTTCACACATTTAGAGTTTCCTAGCGGGAGTTCAATTCGTGGTTTTTATATTGCTTTTTATGTTGAATTTTTCCCTATATTTACGATACAGAAATACAGATTAAAATAAGAGTGTCTTGAATGGGGGTTATAAGAGGGGGTTTATTTTCAACTTTTTGGTATGAATATTTTTTGCGAGGAAATCTGCTTCAACAACATAATTTCTATAACAACATATAATGAGCTACCTATTACGATTTAAAAATTACAGCCCCTATGATGTCGAACGAACAGTGGTGGCTTAGTAATAGGGTCCTGTTTACTTATACGGAACCCTAAAATTAAGTTACATTATTAGAAAATTATCATTATACTTCAGAAATAATTTATGTATAGTATAGTCGTACTAATACGAAGTTTGTTGTGAGTACATAACTATTTAATAATATCATACATCAAACATTCACATACAAACATACAACACATATATAACGTCTTAAATCCACGTAGCCAAAGCGGAAGAATTTTCTACACGAAGCATCCTCAGGTCTTGCCTCTTCGAGCTCACGATCGAGAATTTTCTGCATCGTGCGCTCGGTTCGACTACGTGGAGTTTAAGAAGTCACGTCTGCGTAACAGGAAAATTAGGCGGAATTGCTGCTAGATATATTTTATACCTTTAAAGTGTTTATTTTAATAATAATTTAATGTTTTCTTAAAATAATTTTAAAATAACAAATACGTACATAACTCAGGCGCTCAAATTTCATCCTTAACTTTTTAAACGCTCGTAGAGTTGTTTGCTAGGTCATTCTTAACCGATCAAGTAAATCAAACGGTGGCGTCCGCTTCGTTCATGACTTGGGTGGGTGACCGCTAGTGGCCTTACTGAGCGCTTCTGTACTTCGCTGCTTGTTGTCTGAGAAGAGCAATCGTTACAGCGTGGTAATAGGGCATAATGTGAATGCCTGCTAGCTACCACTGTTCAAGTGGAAAATCCATTTCCAAGCAGTATTTCTAGGTGAACCTGAACAACAGCTTCGGCCACATAATTTTTGAAGCGCTCGTAACTTGGCTGTTTTTAACCGCCGCGCGCTGTTTTGTCCGCCGCAGATATGAGTTGGATGGGTGACCGCTAGTGACATTAATACTGAGCGTTTCCGGGCTTCGGAGGGCACGTTAAGCCGTCGGTCCGGGTTTTCGTCTTAGGATGGCAGTCGTCATAGCTTGGTGGTAAGACATTTTGCGAATGCCCGCCCGGCTAGCTTCCACCCTCAAGTAAAATCTGTCGCCATGCAAGCACTTAACGGTGTGTTCCGGCAGCTGTACTTGAGAATTACCATCAGGCGAGATAGTGCTGAAAGGCTAGCCTATGAGCTGTAAATAAATAAATAAACCTCTGAGACTTTGCCCTGTTCGGTGAATTCTAATAAGGATGTAATAATAAAGTTGCCAATACGTCATTGTTATGACTTGCAATAAATTCGAATATTCACATTATTCTAATCAAAATTCCAACGTTTTTCCATTTGGCAACCCACGATAAGATTCACCTTTCAGATCACCGGTGGAATGTAAAAATGCTATTTTGGAACGAGGAAAAATTCTTTTGAAATTAGCCTTTGATCGAAGATTTGCATAAAAAGTAGATACGACAAATGCACGGTTACTTGCCATTTCTGCGAGATATTTGTAAGGATGACGAGAATTTAAAATCCAAACGTTTCCACCGATATTTTAAATCAAATCAAATCAAAATTCGTTTATTGCCACACAGTAAATACAAAAAATGAAACAGCAAGAGCAAACAATACACAATAACAAAATAAACAACTTTTTTTTAACAACAACTTTTACTACCGGTGATGTCGGAAAAAAAACTATAAAATTTATCCCTTACGCAGTTGGAAGTGGAACTACACGAATGCTTTGATTTTTTACTAAAGGAGCACAAAACATTATGTTTTATTTATCAACAAAGCCTAGAGAACCATACTATGGTGTAATCGTATTTTTTTATGATTTTTTTTATTTATAATTACAACCTACAACAGCGTTCTCAAGGAGAGAGTAACACTAATAATTAATTTATTTCAGGCAACAAAGAGGTTCAAAACAGGCTCAGAGCTGGCTACACTTTTGGCCGTCATGCTCTGTGAGTTGTCATTTCTGTTGTAAGAGTAATCATATACCGACTTCATATGAGTTTCATATGGATGATGAAGAGATTTAAATGATGGAACTTATTAATAATCATATTTCGTATTTATATTCATATTAAAATTGCTTATCTCAAATGGGAATTGACCACACGTCGATCGATTATACCCGATATAATTATATATATGTGGGTTTAATTCCCGCAAAAAGTCTGAAATTTTGTCCCCTAAAATAATTTGTAAAAGTGATTTGCGCTTATCACGCGATATTCCATATAATAATTATAAATAGGAATACCCATATTTAGTTTTTTTTTATGCCTGATAGGTTAGCCTTTGACCACTATCTCACCTCATGGTAAGTGATGATGTGGTCGAAGATGTAGTTCAGGCTAACCTAGAAGACATTTTAAACCATAAAAACGAATATAACACATCTAGTTTTTTAATATATCCCTGCTCGGGATGGATAAAATCAGTAGTCGTCAGGCGCCAGTTGACTTTGAAATACGATTCGGTAAATTAAACTTGGCATTTTCATATATTATGAGAAGTGACCGAAGATTAGGGTCTAAACGAAAATCCCTGAAGATGAGCTGTCAGATGGATATTACTGATGCAATCGTAATTGATATAGCTGTCGGAATATTATACCATTATCTTCCTACCCTTATCACTAGTAGGTACGTGGGGTCGGTACCTACGATATGTGTGTTTTTAAACAAACAAAAATATGTTATTAAACCTTGCTTTGCCACTAATAAATACTTGAAACAGGATAATCTTGTGCAAAGTTTTGGCGTCTGGCGCTAATCCCCTTGGAAGTCTGTCTGTCGCCAAGCACCTAACGGTGTGTTTCGGCAGTTGTCCTTGAGAGCCAGTGAAATTACAGGCACATGAAACTTAACAACTATGTAAAAGTGACGGGCGTAGTGCGATTCGTGACTTGTGACGAATTGCATCTGTTATAGACAGAGGTTAGTCCGTTTAACACCAGGTGGGCCTCGAGCTTGTTCCATCATAATAACATAAAAAAGTACATATATTGTAAACTATGACAGTTCCAAAAATATCAATGAAGTGGAAATCACTTAGATATTTGCTGCAACATCTTTCTTTAATTAGATTTATAAAAGCCTATTTCAGAATGTTCAAATAAGTTCCAGTTATACTACCCAGAACTTATTTGTTAAATAAACACTACATATGCGTTTCTCATTGATGTAGTATATATATATCAGTTAAAAGTAATAAAATTATTAGAAATCAGATTAAGTGGCAAGTAGTGTAGTTAATTTATGGGTAAGTGCTGTGTTCAAATAATTTGTGTGAATTATTGTTTTTAATCTTAAATGACTTTGTTTTGAAAAGGGTTCAGCATGAGCTCACAAAACCTTATTTGAGAAATAAAGGCCAACAACAAATTCACATGTTTTTTCAGCAATCAATCAATAGAATACACAACCCTACATTACAATATTATTTGGATGAAAATGATTCACTTCTTTCCCAGTCAATATTAATTTCAATTCCCGTGGGATACAGGGTTAGACCTCGTATCAGTTCGTCTCTTCTTGTGAGATCCGTAAGTGACTACGAATGAGATAGTCGCCAAATGTGGAGCAGGCCACTTCTCACTTGGGTGAGAGTAGAGTGTTGCTAAACCACAACACCTTAATTTGATTTCTGATCTTCAAACTTAAGCCACATTGACTGACTGACACCGAGAGAAGCTTTTGTTATACGGAGAATGACGAGATGAAGTTGGGCAAAACTAAACCTAACTAAAGTCACTATTTATTTTGGTTTAGTAGCTGTCTTATAGTCGCCTTTGACCACATCTCACCTAATGGTAAGTAATGATGCGTACAAAGATGTTCACATACCTTACCTAGAATTACTGACTCTCGATAACAGAAACGGGAACATACCGTTATGTGTGTTATGTGTTTAGCGATAGATTTACTACTTAAAGATCGTAGCTAGCATTTGCTAAGTGCCCTATCACCAAAATATTTTGGGGCCTGTTTCAGAATGTTCGAGTAAGTTCCGGTAATGCTACCCAAAACTTATTTAATAAATAAAAGACTATATTTGCGTTTCACAGTCATCGATTTAGCCTATCCATCAGTTAAAGCTTGCAACGCGCTGCATGCTGTTATTTTTATCATTCAGTTATTTTATGTGTTGGTTAGCAACCCGAAACTTTATCGGGACATTCTGAAACGGACCCTTAGTATAACCATGTGAAACAAACACGTTATTTTACAGTAGATATCAAATAAAACTAACAATACCAACAGCAATGAACTATTCTGTAGATATCCCTGAGGAATGAAAAATGAATGTAACCGTGTTTATAGAGCCTTAATTTATTTTAAGCATGATATAGTTTCAGGACTGTATTTTATAGAATCTCCAGAGCTACTATCTCCGTCACGACACCGCTGTGGACAAAGCTTTATTGTATACATGGAAGCTCATTTCAGCGCGAGTGTACTCTGAATACTGCTGTTTTATCATCACTTGTTACATTTACCGAAAAAGCTTAATCCAACATAAGCTGCGATTCAAAGTCCCTTTTATACGAGGAATGGACGACGGAAATGGTTTATTTATGTTTTACGCTTTGAGTGCTCTAGTTTTTCCCGTAACATTTAAGTATTTACGTCGTATTTAGTTTTTGTCAGAACTCATCCCAAATATTTTCAAAAGTATAACGAAATTTATGAAAACAGAGTTAAATTTAATAATCAAATTTACCAGCCAAAATTCTATAGACAGATTTATAAAAAAAAACGTTTACAACATGTGCATAATTATTTATTAAAAATTACCACAAAATATCAAACTTTTACAATAAGTTTAGTTTAAGTATAAATTGAAAGACTGGTTGCTGGACAATTGTTTTTATAGTGTTTATGAATATCTGAACTTTTTAATTATTTTAATGTAATGTAGTTTTAATGTAATTGTAATGCGATTGTAATGTTATCAGTGTAATTAATTTTATAATATAACATATTTTTATAATATTAATTGAACGCCTGCTTGCAGACTGACGAAAATTATTTTAAGATCTTGTATCGAACTGTATTCTAACAAATAAATGATTTGATTTGATGAAAATTTTAAACGCTTATAATGATTGTACATTTGTTGTTAAAATAATCACGCTCTTTGATCGTTGTCTAAAGGAAAATAGGTACTCAAGCCTAGAGTAGGTGCTGGATGGAATATTTGACTGCTGCTACCAAAATACTTCTATTGTAGCGAAATATTTTCTATTAGAGGGTAGATATTGGTAAGGTATAGTTAAGCATGAGTTTGCAAAATAAAGGTTGAACTGGCCGGTCACTGCACCACACAAACGTCGAAGGATGATCACTCCCTTATTTGCGTTTTCAGATACAGAACTAAGCATGATATCGATGTATATCTTCATTATCTAGGCTTTTATGTTTACGAATTGTTTTGTTTTAATTATTTATCTATTTAAAAATGTATTACGATACAAGCCCAGATAATGAAGAGATAGATAGATATCACGATTAGTTCAAGACCTAAAACCTATATATATATATATATAAGGAGTTATTGTATGAATAATGCCCTTCGATATTTGTATGAAGAAGTGAACAGACAGTTCACCCTCAAAGATTTGATTCACAGACTTGGGACATGGCAGTCGCTAGTTATAGACCAGTTACCCAGTAACCATCAAGGATTTAGTATATTTTACAGATTTAACAACAGTAATATATTATAATTTGTCCTAGATAGATTTTTGAACCTAGGATCATTAAAACTAGTGTAGTTAACGATAAATTATCATTTATGTTCAATCGTCCAAGAAACTTACAACAACAAGTTAACCTGTACTGTACCAGCCAGATTATCTACTGCTGAACACAGCTTCAGCGTCAGGAGTTGCCATAATCCCCACGCTTGGCAGGCATCTTGGGAATCGCAGTTTGAGATATCAGTTCCTCAGAAAGTGATGCTGCCTACCTTCTGGTTTGTTACCTTAATGCCTCTTACGATACCCACGGGCCAAGTTAACTTAATAAACTTACATTTTCAAGTTTCACCTAAAAATTTCATTTTAATACATCCCATTTTTATTTTTATAAATCCTGATATAAAGCTTATAGATTCATTTCAATATATAGTATTTTTGAAATACTGGGTATTAAGTTTATAAATATTTCAAAAGTAAGTCCGACCGTCAGCAACTGACAATAGTGCGTATATTGTAGAAATATTTTCCAGAATGAATATTTTAAGGGCGGCAAGCAAAATTTCAGCCGGAAACGTATTGTATCTGGGGAAATAATAGAGATACATATTTTATAACAAGAGTAATGTTTAAGTAATGTTATTTGTGTGGCAGGTGTTGATGGTTCTAATGCTACAATTATCGGGTTGCGTCAACGTAAACGCATTTCAAGTTAAATCAATAATTTCTCTTTTTTCCATCTCAATTCGGTTTGGCTGCAGTTTATGTACTTGAATTCTTTTGAAGCGCTCGTAGCGAAGTTTACTTAGCTGTTCTCAACCGATCAGCAAAGTTAAGCAACGTCGCGCGCGGTCATGAGTTGGATGGGTGACCGCTAGTGACATTACTACTGAGCGTTTCCGTGCTTCGGAGGGCACGTTAAGCCGTCGGTCCCGGTTGTCGTCTTAGGATGGCAGTCGTTATAGCATGGTGGTAGGGCATTTTGCGAATGCCCGCCTGGCTAGCTACCACCCTCAAGTAGAAAATCTGTCGCCAAGCACTTAACGGTGTGTTCCGGCAGCTGTCCTTGAGAGCCAGAACTTCTAGGTTAGCCTGAACAACATCTTCGACCACATCATCACTTACCATCAGGTGAGATAGTGGTCAAAGGCTAACCTATCAGGCATAAAAAAATAAAATAACAGCTTTTGTAGTTCTAAAAGCACGCGGCCGCCCCGATCTTTCATGGTCTCCGACAGATGAAGTGTTGTTGTGAGAACCGCTAAGCAAACTTTGCTACAAGCGCTTCAATTTTGGCTACAACTTACTCATTACGACATTTTAATTGCATGAGCTCTAGCGGTCGATGTTCGCGGGTTTGAATCTCGCTCGTCGTTAACATTTTTCGTTTTGTATTAATGTTAAAAGATTATTCGCTTGTAAGGCGTTAATGCAAACGTTACTTAGTTATAAAAAAAAAACTTATATCAATTAGGCCCAATTCTCCCAATTACTGAGGCCATACTTTCTCATAAGCTTTAAAAGGCCAAGTATATAATAAATTAAAGTTCATAATACTGTTATATCATTTTTTTTTGCTCCAATTAATTATTATAAGGAACAAGTATCAATTAATTAAAAAATATACAAAACCCGAATACATATTATTTATTTTCGTTTAACGTTTTATCAATGCAAATTAAAACTGTAAATTATATTTATTTATGGAATCATTTTTAAAGTTCTTAATTTTCATACCCCAATCGATGGATTAAGAAGAAAACAGTATTTTTCTCCCAATATGGCGTATAATCCGCCTGTTGTTTTTTTATGTACCTGCTGTCACTTGCGTTATCAAGACAAATCTAACGATATCTCTTACAACAAAATCAGTTAAGCTGTTTAAAAAGTATGGTGGAATAAAGAAACTCACAAACATACATACATGAACCCTGAAAACATAACCCTTCTTTTTTGGGCAGTCATGTAAAAAGTGATACTTAATTTCAATAAAGTTTCGTGAAGTACGTATATAATTCAATTACAATACTCCAAGAGAGGTAAGTGGTACTATGTACCCTGTACAGGAATTACCTGTACTATTTTCGACCAAACGCAACCAATGGCACTACACAGATTCCGAACATGAAACAGCTGCTTGTGCAGTACTTGCTTTGAGCTTGATCCGTCAGGTGACTAATATACCACTGGAAAGAAGTCATGGATGCTGATCGCTTATGTATTTGCAAGTCGAGAGATAATGCAGAACCGAAGCGCTCGTAGGGAAGTTTACTTAGCTGTTCTCAAACGATCAGCAAAGTTAGACAACGTCGCGCGTGGTCGTCGGTTTTCGTGCTTCGGAAGGCACGTTAAGCCGTCGGTCCCGGTTGTTGTCTTAGGATGGCAGTCGTTATATCAAGGTGGTAAGGCATTTTGAAAATGCCCGCCTGGCTAGCTACCACCCTCAAGTAGGAAATCGCCAAGCAGCTATCGGCGTGTTCCCGCAGCTGTCCTTGAGAGCCACTACTTCTAAGTTAGCCTGGACAACATCTTCGACCACATTATCACTTACCATCAGGTGAGATAGTGGTCAAAGCCTACCCTATCAGGCATAAAAAAAAACAATACTAATAATTGACTTTAAACTTGATTTTCTAATATCATTTTCTCTACTACGTTGTTGAAATTATGTTTCCAATTTTCTATACTGCCGCCCCGATCCTTTACAATATTTACGAACCTCATCCATCAGCGGTAATAATATAGCTTGTAGCAGTAGCTCATACATACCGAATTTACTTTTCTTTTGGTAGAAAATTGCACTGAAGTCTTAGAAAGCCGGGTAGGTACCGTACACCAAGACTGCAGCAAACATCCAAAAGGTATGAAATATTTGTCTATAAAAAACAAAGCAAGGATTCACTTATCTATCTATATCTATACTTATAATAAAACTGTAACAGATCCAATTCTGTACATGGCAGATATTGTGAAAAAATATTTTAGAGCACTCTATTTTTGTCTGTCTGTATCCCGGCCGCGCATCACTCCAAAACCACGGAATGGAATTCAATGAAACTTAACACAATTTGAGTTCATACTACTAAAAAGAATATTGTATACTTTTATCCCGAAATTCAGCACGGTTCCCTCGGGAAAGGAGATGAAAGTCAAAATGTATACTTAGTTGTAATTTATTAACGCGTAGTCCGATTTAAATTTTTTTTTTTTATAATATAATCAAGTCTACCCCGTACCCCACGGGCAGCCCGGCACACCACGGGCAGCCCGGCACCCCCCGGGCAGCCCAGCACCCCATGGGCTACTGAATGGAATTCAATGAAACTTAACAGGATTTGAGTTCATACTACGAAAAAGGTATACTGTTTATCCCGAAATTTAGTTCGGTTCCCTCGGGAAAGGGGATGGAAGTCAAAATGTTACTTAGTTGTAATATATGTAATCCAGTTTCATTTATTCCTTTTTTTTGTTAGAATAGTGACGAATGAGCTCGGAACCCCACGGGCAGCCCAGCACATCACGGGCCACCCAGCACGCCATGGGCAGCTCGGCACCCCACGAGCAGCTCGGCATCCTTATTTAGATGTGCCAGCTTGCCAAGATAAAACTCTAAAATCTGGAACATTTGCCACAATCAGTTTTTTTAACGTTCTGTTTTTTGCCGGATACATGTTGGAGACTGCGCAATGGAAATGCACAATCTAATATATTTTCGTTCTACTGCCAAACAAGGAGAACCTCGGCAAAAAGACACCGTTTCAAAATCGAAATTCCAAAGAAACGCACAACGTACTTTGCTTCAACATTTATTGTGCGAACCGCGAAGGAAATCTCTGAGTTACTAACTACTGTCTTCTGGAAAATACAAACCGGGTGTTTTCAAACCGAAAGTAAAAAGCTCTATTCTGAGCTATGCTTTACTAAGAGTGCTTCACCGCAAACCACAGCGTTGCTTAATATGAGATAAACAGTGCTCAAATGTGAATAATTAGTTTACAGGTACGGCAATCGCGAACCAAGTCGCAGGTACAGCTTGTTTGTAAATGAAAGTATATCAATTAACATCCGATAATAATAATAATCAGACAATTCCCTTATGATGTCCATACTCCGTATTAGCATTTTACTGAATGGTCAAGATATCTGATTACTTCGTATGTACTCGTATATTTGTAGTGGTTAATTGACTTCTACAAATGAATGAATTTGCACTGACCGTCGTGATATGTTTGACTTTGTATAGTTAATATGGACATATTTGCACTGCTCTTTATCAAGGAATACCTTACTCATTATTTAGGCTACATTATCCATGTTTATTATCTATCCACCCAGCAGCAATGCAGGTAATGTTGAACTCTGTATTGTGGAATAAAGTAGCCAATACAACAAGTCTAGCTAGTTTCGGGTGACGAGCACAATGCAGCGTGCAAACATCTTTAACCTTTACTATTATTATTACTTACGGGATTTGTACCGTGGTGATTTTTATTTTTGAGTTCCAGTGGTCGCTTAGCAAAAGACAAAGAATGAGGGTAGACTGATTCTTCTACTCGTGATTTTTGTCAACCGCTCGTTACTCCAGTCACCCCGCGATCATGATGCATGCAACTGCGTCGAAATATCGGGAGCTCAAAAATAAAAATCACCCCGGTACAACATCCCGTAAGTTATAATAATAGTTATCTAGTAAGCCGTGATAGTTAAAAAAATCTTTAACCTTTAACACATAAAATGAATTCAATATCAATTAATGATATTCCATTCATTTTATGTGATTATGATGTAACTATCAAGAGATTACCGTTTAACATCAGATTAGCACCTGATTTAAAGGGGTAACCTCTGTCTATAAACGATGCTTTTATCACAAGTGATGAAGTGCACTGCGCCCATAACTCTGCAACATACAGTTGTTAAGTCGCATGTGCCTGAAATTTCTTTATTACTTGCTCTCAAAGACTCCTGACGGAACACACTGTTAGATGCTTGTCGACAGATTTTCAACTTGATTTAGCTACCAAGCTAGCCAGGCAAGCATTCGCAAAATGACCTTCCACCATGCGGTGAAACTCAAGCTGGCGGTGGAAATGAACCATGTACCTGTGTCACTGCAGTCAAGAGCTATTACCGCTCAGCTAAAAGAATCTCCAATAAGGACACATTTAAATTTTATCAACTGTCAAGCAGTTTTGGCACTTACACTCAATTAACTAAAATAAACTATATTGTTATGGATACATTCCGTACGCAACATGCATTACTGATAAGAATGAAAATAAACATGGAAATAAAGATAAATAAAACTGTGTTATGAAAGTATGGAATAGAAACTCACATCTATAATTTACAATCATTTTATTTACTTACTTTTCATTCAGCTTAAAAATATAGATCCCTGTTTCTGTCCCTGTATATATGTAGCGTCATCCACGGTAACAGATACCTTAATCCAACAGGGCTGCCAATCACCTGTCGGGGAATAAGTATATTTTTATTCGAAAACATTATTTTCCGGAAGAGAAAGCGTATTAATCAGGATATTGTTTGGAAATCAATTGGTTGTTACAAACACAATCGTCGTAATGTCATTGTTTGGTTTAAGATTGAATGGTTAATCGTATTGGGCTTTGTTTTGTTCAGTTTAATGTTTAACAAAAAAAAAATGAATACACTTATACAGGGTTATAGGAAAAATGCTTACAACATCATATTAAACCTTATTAACATATTTAGCTGTTGTATGTTTTTTTTATCTATACTCAATTACCCATGCTATAAATCCTCTATAAAAGTTCTGAAACAGCTAGCTTATTGTCAACAAGTGTCAAAGTACCCATCCAAATATGTGTTATAATATTGCACTAAATTTCAAAAAAATTATAAAGCAACTCCTTTTTAAAAAAAAAGAATATAGTCAGGTACGTGCTTTTCACGTCCACAGCGGCATGTTTAAAAAATAGTAGATTAAGATACAAGTGAGCTAAGTTGCTCATTATACACGAGGCTGTGTGTTGCAGCCCGAGCCGTAGGCGAGGGCGTAAATCAGCCGAGTGTATAATGAGCAAGTTGCTCACGAGTTTCATACGCACTTTTTCAACACCCTTGCGAGGAAAAAAAATATATATTGCACAAATGCGATACAAACAACATACGAAAATTATGGTAAATAGCGCGCAAGTAACGTCACGTCAAGTTAGCTCAATTGGTTTGAGTATACCCCGGCTAAAGGGGTGGATGGACGCGGGTTCGAATCCCGCACGTGACTTAAATTTTTCCTATCGTATATTTGTGTTTTTGTAATGTAATACACATAGCAGGCGTCATTGCAAACATAACAATATTAATAAATAAAATATTAATAAAGTTTGGAAACTGTGTTCGAAACCTTGATTGCTTTACGAGCTGTTGTGATCCTGAAATCTTATTAGAGTTCATAGCGAGGCCCGATTCGCATCTCCAAATTTTTCACTTTGTGATCTACATTTCATTACTCTAAAATAGATAGTAAAAATGATATAAATAACTTTTCTCAAAAATAGAATGTAATGTTGCCATAACATCTCTAAAAAGTATCCAGAAAGTGAACTCTACCGGAGACTTGAAGCAGTGATGGCTCAGTGACATTGGCTATGGACTGCCGCGCAGCAGGTCCATGGTTCGAATCCCGCCCAGAGATTGAGCTTCACCGAATGGTGGAAGGGCATTTTGCGAATGCCCGCCTGGCTAGCGACCACCCTCAAGTAGAAAATCTGTAGCCAAGCACCTAATGGTGTGTTCCGGCAGCAGTCCTTGAGAGCCAGTGAAATAACAGGCAAAATGAGACTTAACAGGTGTGTCTCAACGTGATGGGCGCAGTGCTGTTCGTCACTTGTGATGAAATGCATCTGTTATAGGCAGAGGATACCGCTTAATATCAGGTGGGCCTCACGCTTGTTCCTTCACAATAACATAAAAAAAAAAACTTATTCACACCAGCCCAGTAAGAAGCGAGATTTTAAATTTGGAATCTTGGAATTGGAATTTGAATTTGAAATCTTTTCTTACTTACTGGACAGTTGTCCAGTTAGTAGGTATGTAATTTACTAACTAGACAGTAGGTCATCCTCTTTAGATCTGCTTAGAAAAAAACATAGCACCAGACACAGATTAGAGTTACGCCATTATAACATGGTTATAATAATAAACCATTTATTTCAGGCAACTTAGCATTATAAATAACACAGGCCCATAAAATATATACCTTAAACTAACATAATCATGACGCGATTCACCTGATGACGCGATGTGCGAGGCATCAGGTATGCGGCCGAGGAAACGCCGGTACTTGACACCCTTCGGCCAAAATTCAGGTTCCATGAATTTTTGGAGTTTTGGAGTTGTAAAAATAGAAAAATGAACAAAACTAAACGCAAACTTTTTAGTAAAAAAAAACCAACTAATGGCGGGATTTCACATTCAATTGCGAAAATTGTGTATGTGTTTTATTTATGTGTGTTTGTTGTTACCATCTCTCATTTTTGTGTAAAGTATTATACAAGCCTCAACCAGTAAGAAAGCCATCCTGGCCTCGTATATACCATAGTTCGGTCCGTTTAACTCATACTTGGCCAAGAAGGCTTACTTACTGGATTCTGCAGTAATGTTCGAAAACTTATTAATGTTTTCAATAACCGGCTGTACTCACGCGTATTGGTCGAGCTGGCGTTCCCCCAGCCCACTGGCCGCCCCCGCGCCTCCACTCTCGCGCCGCGCAGAACGAGCAGTTGCGCGGAGTCGTCGCCGCGATCGTCGACGCGTGAACTCACCTGATGAAGGGCATCGGACATGCCCGAACACCTAGCTCGACAATCTTGACCAATACGCGTGAGTACAGCCGGTTATTGAAAACATTAATATGTCTCTTAATCACAGGAACTTTCAAACAAAAAAAAGTACGAAAACTTATTTTAAACTTTCGCGAATAATATTCATATTTTGACTTACGCCACGTGTCTATACGCGCACTATGTAATTTTGCCAAGTCAAGGTGTTTTGATCAAGTTGCGTATGAGAATAGACTTATTCACACAGAAATCATTCTATATATTGGGTTCAGTTTTATACAATAGATTGCAACAAACTTTCAGAGATGCACCTAATTAAAAATTAAAAACCATGCTATTTAAAACCAAAAACCACAAATTAAAATAGTTGTTTTTATCATTTGTTCTTTGATTAAGACGAATTTTATAAAATGCCTAAAATTTTAATAATTATATGTGATGATATAATTAAATAATTGTAATGTTTACAATCGTATATCATTATTTTAATAAAACTTGTAATATTATTATGTATAAAAGACAATATTTATTAAGAATATTGAATTATATTTTTTATTCTCACAATGCGACTTGTAACTATGGAGTTATTAATGAATTATTTGTATTGTGCGAATAGCAATTGATAATTTATGATATACTTAGATCATTAGGTTTAATTTTGCCAAAAGCGAAGGGCGCCAAACTTTTATACGAGTAATAAAATAGGACATTTATCACACAATAACAGCACGCCCATAGCAGTTAAATTTGTAAAGTTTCGAGCTCGAATCTTATCAAGTTTAAGCCATGACATTTTTATGTGCATGATAAGACAAAACTAATAATAATAAAGATTTAGGTCGAGATATTTAACCTCAAATTGTAGGCTATGAACTTATCGTGGTATCATTTTGAGCCATCCCTAAAAGTTATGGTTGGCAAGCATGCAAATGATAGAGTGTAGTTGCAGGGAAATGTAAATCTGCGCGATATTGCTTCTTACGGCAGATACGTTTCTACTTGACAACCATGTTGGCGATAAGCCAGGGTCGGCATTGAGCTCCTGAGGAGGTAGTGATGTCAGAGTTTCTGAACATTTAGATAAACATACACTTCTGGACTCATCTATTGGCCCACCTTGTATTTTCAGTTTTGTTTGGTCCTAGCTAAAATTTTATATTAGGTCGAGCAAAAAGTTTTTATGCAGTTTTGAACCTGGCACATTTTATCATCTTTTTCGATCGTATTGTTTTAAATTTGAATTCAGAATACCATACGACATGGAGCTACGCCTAACAAGTCGGATATGCGCCTTGTTAAAGGCAATTGATTTTTGAATAAAAAACATGTTTTATCAAATAAAGGTTTAATTTAATAACGCGTGTTGCCTCCATGGGCATCTACCACAGCTCTCATACGAATAGGAATAGAGTTTATCAACCGCTCTATGAAATTTTGAGGGATCATCTCCCATTCCTCTTCTATGGCAGTTTTCAACTCCTGCATCGTCTGGGCAACTGGCTGACGAGCCCTAACACGTCTTTTTAGCTCGTCCCACATGTGCTCAATAGGGTTCATGTCTGGGCTTCTGGCTGGCCAGTCCATAACTGTGATGTTCACATCCCGAAGATATTCCCTGACGATGCCGGCCGCATGGGCTCTTGCATTATCATGCATAAAAAGGAAATTTGGGCCCACATAGTCCGCGTATGGTATCACGCGAGGTTCTAAGCACTCACGAATGTACCTTTCAGCATTTAATGTTGGCAGCCATGGTCCTGTAACAACCTCAAGTTGAGTTTTGCCGCTCGCGGATATACCGCCCCAGACAGTCCATGAGCCACCGCCATAAGCAACCCTCTCTTCAAAGCAGCATTGTGCGAAACGCTCTCCCTTACGTCGGTAGACCTTCTTCCTTCCATCATTGCCATGTAACACAATTTTAGACTCATCAGAAAAGAGTACACGGCTCCAATCTTGCTGTGTCCAATTTAAATGACTGCGTGCGAAATGAAGGCGCGCTGTTCGGTGGGCTCGCGTTAGTTTGGGCCCATTAGCTGGCTTGTGTGGTACCATATCGCGTTCTTTTAACCTTCTCCGAACAGTTCGAGCGCTCACAGATACTCCGTGGAAGTCGCGAAGTTGGTTTTGTATCTCAATGGAGGTAAGGTGACGATTTCTCAAGCTGGTCGTCACGATGAATCGATCCTGCCTTTCAGTTGTGACCTGAGATCGTGGCCTTCCTTGGCGACGAACAAAGCCGCCAGTCTCTAGGTACCTCCGATAAACATTTCGGACCGCAGATCGACTTAAATTAAGTTGAGCACTCACGTTTCTTTGGCTGTGTCCGGCCTGAATAAGTGCCACAGCTTGGGCGGCGACTTCAGGTGAAGTATCCATAGATTATTGATAGAACCTCACTGTACTGTTAAGAATAAGTAATGTTTGTTGCAAAACCAAAGATATCAATCACTTTTTCAAGAATTAAATCCTAGTAAACCAATAAAACCAAGTTTTCTTAGTATTCGATTGTTTGATATCAACAAACAGGCTCCAAATTGTCTTTTGTTTCTTTAAATTCTGTGTTCGAAATTCAAAAAACGACTATTGAATGAAATTGTGAATGTGCCAGGTTCAAAACTGCATAAAAACTTTTTGCTCGACCTAATATAAAATTTTAGCTAGGACCAAACGAAACTGAAAATACAAGGTGGGCCAATAGATGAGTCCAGAAGTGTATCTTTAGTATATAACAGCAAAATAATTTAAATTGTCCTAACAATGGAAAAATCATATCTTGCGCTTTTTACTTCTATAGGTTTATTTGACATCTTTTAAGTGTCACATAACAAACTTCAGTAAATACCCTTCTAAAAATTAGGACCTACATAATTCAGTTGCTTTCTATCTTCCAAATCGTCAACAACCATTAACCTTTAGAGGATAAATGCAGGATGGATAAACTGGCGACAGATCTATGGGAACACATGTGACCCGAGAATGATTATGAAGCATAAAACATGACAGTGATTAAAGTTTTGAAGAAAAAAATGTATGGATTTGATTTTTGGATAACGAAATAAGCGGATGTGAGATGGACTAGAATTAATAAGATATGGAACTGGTATTTAAGGCGAAAGGTTGTTTTTGTGCATTTAGTGGTCATTTATTTCCCAAGAAGTGCATGAGTTCAAATCAATATTATTTATAAAAGAAGTTATTCATTTAGATTTCTTTAAAAATTTACTGCTGCAAATATCATTAAAATTTTAATATTTTTTTAATACCTACTGATTTACTTACATATAACTGTTTTTTTTAATAATCAGCAACATATAGTATTTAATAATTAAAAATAGTTGAAAACACTACCTAACGCTTTATTCTAAGATATTGAATTTAAGCTACGCACAAGAGTTCGTCATTGTATTGATTGCACACACAAATATTATGGGTCTGCTAACACTGGACGGAAAGTAAATTTGTACTAAATCGTCGAACGCCCCTATTATACTAGGACGCGCGAGATAGACTACAGATTTATCTCGTCCTCAAGAAGTAGGACGAGAAAATTCACGCATATTTGCGTGAATTTTCTCGCAGATAAGTGTCAAAAATCGATTAAACTGAGGCGCGCATGTTAGTGTTGGTCGACAAGTAGCCACGGGTAGCCAAAATACAGGTAAACAAGGACGAGTTCTTTGCTCTGCCATGTTAGCACTCGTAGACATAGCGAGATATTTTACACGAAATAGAGTGTAGACAAAATTTACTCGTGGTGCGCATGCTAGCCGGGCTGGATAGCAAATTTCAAGATACTTTATACAGGATATATTTATTTCAAAGCTTAACACGCTATATTTTTGCCAAAAAACGTGCCTAAAGTCCGGTCGCTGAGAGAATGCGTTTGACAGTTCGTTTTGTGAATATTTTTTCCTCAGTTCAAAGTAACATAGACAGTATGACTGCATAATATTGTATTAGTCAGGCGTTTAGGTATCTGAGAATGGGAAATTTTGTATATCATTTAAAAGCCAAAACTACAATACGAACACGAACTGTCAAACGCATTCTCTCAGCGGCCGGACTTTAATAACACCTCGTTTTTGTGTTTTGCCCTTACCCTTCGCCTTAAGAGGAAATTTGGTATACTGCTGATATAAACTTTGACGTGCTATTGACATATCTTGAAGAGAAAGTAAACATTCACGTCTGTGGTGGAAAAATGAAAACTTTTCCACCACAGACCACAGTTTTTTGCGCTTGCTAGGTTAAATAAATATTCTACACGTTTTCACAAAAAAACGCGTGCACGAAAAGAACCAAAATTTTACCCAGGTACCACCTATGTAATACGCATATGTCTTACATTTATAAGAGCCTTTTTAGAGACAGCAGTGTATTAAAAAGTTAAATATTTACTACCGTCCCTTAAAAAATACTACAGAAAGCATTATTGTGTATTCTCAGCAGGAAGTTTAAGAAACAGTGTCCCGTTGTATTATGTATGCGGTCGTATCTCCAGGACCGGACGCAACGACGCATACTGTCAACGAGTCACTGTGCTACCTGTGATATACGTATGCAATGGAAATACAATATGCAAATAAATTCAGGAAATACGATACCTATGTATGCATTTCTTATGAACAAAAGTATCTTACAGCCCATTATGGTATGAAGTGGCGAGACGCTTCTCTAATTGAGGTAGGTCCCATTCGATCCCATAAAACAGATCCCACCGAATATTTCTTGGCCTCAAAATATTTTTAGGTATTCCCATCGAATCCTACACAAAACAAA
The DNA here is from genome assembly GCA_963890685.1 of Plagodis pulveraria. Taxonomy (NCBI): domain Eukaryota; kingdom Metazoa; phylum Arthropoda; class Insecta; order Lepidoptera; family Geometridae; genus Plagodis; species Plagodis pulveraria. The sequence goes on along the minus strand of OY982951.1, from coordinate 35,022,678 downwards.
GTAACGAAACAACCAAGCAATGGAATGGAAGCAAAGGAAGCCTTTGGAACATATTTTTTAATCTTTTGGTTTTTTACGGCAAATGTGTAAATTAATCTTATCTTAAAAATTTCTGATTACCTAGTATATGCAATTAGATACTTACTTATAGTGGTAGATCTACACATACCTAATAGCCAGTAAACCAGTTGAAACATTTTATTTAAACTACTATTTCCATAGTTTGCTCTTCTAAGTGTTCTGAATTCGGCTTTTAAAGTATCCTTAATAGTCTATATATGAGCCAAAAAATTAAAATATATATGAGCCAATAAAAAACTGTATTATGTACCTCTTTCAGTATTATGCTCGTCTAGTATATAGAAGGCGGGCAGCAGCGCTTTCTGAGGAACTGATATATCATTCTGCGATCCCTAAGACGCCTGCCAAGCGTGGGGATATGCCAAGTATGCAGTGGAGCTTAAACAGTTACAGTTATGCCTGTGACTGTGAATAGAATAGTGAGTTGAGAAACAATTAAGGCATTGAACTTATTTAGTGCCTCTGGACAAAACACATCACACAGAGAAAAAGTCTACAGAATTCTTTAACAAATTTCAGCAAAACAATGTTTACAATTTACACAAATAAGCATTAAACTTTAACATCCGTAGTATGACTTGTCATCATAAAAATTATGATTCTCAAACTTTCCAACTTGGATAAAGTTGGAATAAAGTTTAACTCGGAAAATTATGCCAAAGTAGGCTCCTGCAAAATGTAAGTGAATGGAGTTCGGGAAGCGTAACGAAACTTTTTAAATTATGAGTTTCCCTGCGAAAAAAATATGTAAAGGTCCTTTGATGATAATATTTGTGTTGGAACACGTTTTTAGTGATTAATGTTATTTTGTTAACCAACTTCAAAAAGGAGGAGATTTTCAATTGCAGTATTTTTTTTGTGTGTGTTACTTCATAACATATTACAGGATGTTTTTTTACTTTCGATAGCTGCTATTTCCCATGTGGTCCCAATTGAATTTGAATGAGTTATGACGAGTATGGTATTTGAGTTATCCCCAGTAATTCGTATATAATGTTTCAAGTAGGCTTTTCATTATAATTTTTTTTTATTGTATATTTATAAATTTTTGCTGGTATTGGCGTTTTTTGTCGATTAAAATTTCGGTACCTGACTGTGATTACAGTGAAATTATTTTATTTTAAAATAATTGTAGCGCTCGTAGCGAAAATTGAATAGGTATTCTTAACCGATCAGCAAAGTTAAGCAACGTTCTCCGCGGTCATGAGTTGGATGAGTGAACGCTAGTGACATTACTATTGAGCGCTTCCGTGATTCGGAGGGCACTTTAAGCCGTTGGTCACGGTTGTTGTCTTAGAATGGCAGTCGTAATAGCATGGTGGTAGGACATTTTGCGAATGCCCGCCTGGCTAGCTACCACCCTGAAGTAGAAAATCTGTCGCCAAACACCTAACGGTGTGTTCCGGCAGCTGTCCTTGAGAGCCAGTAATTCTAAGTTAGCCTGAACAACATCTTCGACTACATCATCACTTACCATCAGGTGAGATAGTGGTCAAAGGCTAACCTATAAGGCATAAAAAAAAAAAAATTACAGAAGGTTGAGGAGATTTTATATCACCTATGTTAGAAGTCCTTAATCTTTTACAGATCTGAAAATAAGTCATTGGTACCACCAAGTAACCGAAAAAGTATAATGCGTCATATTCATATGGAATTCGCGGGTAGGCTCTAGCCTGTCAACACGTAACAAATTAAGCTCCACATATTTATTACAATTTTAACAGTTTAAAGTTTATTTTAAGTGTACATGTTGTGATTATTATTTGCAATTACCTGCCTGCTTTCACTTTTTCAAATTACTTTGTGCATAAAACCTAGTGATGGCCAGTGTTCAACAAGTTTTGAATAACCAAAAACGGATTGAAGAAACTCTGATCTCGAAAATGGCGGAGATCGAAAAATCACTGTTATCTTCAGTTACATCATCGCATGACAGTAAGCCTAGTATTGAGAAGCTAGCTCAGGATTTCAAGGATTTTAAGGAGATTGCGTTATCAACCATACAACTGCTGCGTGCACAAGTTCAATCTCTGAGTGATCGAGTTGAAGATTTGGACACTTACAACAGGCGTAACGCCTTGCTTTTCACTGGAATTCCTGAAAAGGTCGGTGAGGATAGTGCTGCGGTTATTCTTAGCGTAATTAATACCACGATGAAGCTTACCGATATTAAATTATCTTCATTTTACCTATGCCATCGCTTGGGCCCCAAGAATAATATGCGCAATCGACCAATATTAGTCCGCTTTACTGATACCTATGTTCGTCAACGCATATGGGAAGAGAAAAAACGGTTGAAATCGACAACGACCGTTCTCCGAGAGTTCTTGACTAAATCTCGCCAAGAAATGTTTGTTACGGCCCGCAAACACTTTGGAAGCAGCCAGTGTTGGACCCGCAATGGAAATATAATAATAAAGCTACCTAACAACGAGCATAAACGTGTTGTTTCCGTGGAGGAGCTTGAAAAGTTACTTAATAAATTCCCGTCAACAACCGGGTCTGCAACAACGAAGACTGCTTCCAGCGCGTCAAGGTCACCATCGCTGCACTCTCCACAGCCTGCGCCGTTGCTACAGACCGTCGTCGTCCCTGCAGAACCTACCTTAACTCGAAGGACCGCGGTGACTAAAAACAAACAGAAAAAGTGATATCATACTCCTATTGTCGTTAATGTACTAAATACTTACCTATTGTGTCATCATAAGGTACTTAAAATCAATTATTACTAATTGTGGTCACTGCCTATTTGTCTGTTTGAACCTACGGTCATGCGTGATATTGTATTCATGATAAAAACCTGTATCATATTGTATATATACATATATAAATATACACATAGTATAACGTATCTGTATTGTCTTAGTGATAAAACTTGTAGGTATAGGTAGGGACCTTCCTATGTTATATATGTAACATATGTGTAACATAGTTTTATTTCATAATGTTATAGTCCAGATATACTTTAACATCATAAAAATTACTGCTTATTCAATTTAATTCATTTCATGTTATTAAACATGTGTGGGTGTATTAAACAACAGGTGTGTCGAAGAGACTTATTTTTTTTTTTGTTGTTGAGTAGTCTTGTTGCCCTTAGTTATGCTGAAAGATGACCGTTATGTTTCCACACAAGTTTCACAAGACTGCTCACGTTGATAAACATGATCTTGACTACAGTTCTCCCCAAACATAATAAGTTTAGCTTGATCATTTATTTTTTGTATTATTCGCCATGCATTGTCTCATAATAAGCGCAGCGACCAATGATTTTTACTTGATGCAATAATAGCATATAATTGTGTATATGTATATATATGTGTCGCATGCTTACTTCAGTTGGTAGTTAGGTATGCCACATTGTATTAGGTATTGATTTATTACCAGTACTTGTGTTACTCAGTAGGTATTTGTATGTTTATTTTTAGCAGGTAGGGATTGCAATTTTATATGACATAAATTTTATTACTTTTTATTATTTGATATTCATCGCGGTGTATATTTTATTTATTATATATTCTATAGTGTGTGTATATATTTTAATTATTAAATTTATAGGTAGATATTTATTTTATTAAATATACGTTGTACTATAAATATCATTTTATTTAATTATAACTAATACAAGATATATTTATAATGGTTTGTAAAAAATTTTTACGCACTGGTTTGCTTAATGCGGGTTCGTTAGGAACTAATCATGACGATTTCATAGTAGGTATGATTAAACACGACGTTGATGTTATGGCAATAAATGAAACCTGGTTGCGAGCGGGTGAAGGAGGCCGTGCGCCGTGTGTCCCTGGATATAGGTTACGTTATGTTCCGCGTCCGATCAACGTCTGTGATGGCCACGGTGGTGGTGTGGCTTTCTACATTAAGCGCGGAATCAATGCACATTTGTGTCCACACCCCGTAGAACCTCGTTATAAATCTGTTGAGCAGATGTGGCTCACGCTTATAACCAACGGTAGAAAAATCGCAATTGGCACAGCTTATCGGCCCCAGTGGCTAAATGTTGAACTGTTTTTAGACGCTCTAACGGATTCAATCAATTCTGTATCGAGCTGTGATAATGTTATTATTTTAGGAGATTTTAATATCAATATGCTGGATTTGAATGACATTAAAACAAAACATCTCTGTACTGCTTTACGGTGTCTAAATTTAACACAAATTGTCACCTCAGCGACTCACTTTACAAACCACAGCCAGACTCTTATCGATTTGGTATGTACAGATCTTACTCCTAGATCTGTTTCTGTCGATCCAGTGGGTTCCTTACTTGGGCATGCGTTCGTTATCTCTGAATTTAACATCAAAAGAGATAGACCTATCCCTTTCAGTATTACTTACAGACCACTAAAATATATATGTTTGGATTCGTTCCAAATGCTCTTAAATTCATTTAGTTGGGATAATATCATATATATTAAAGATGTTAATGAAATGGTGTATTCTTTTAACCGGTATATACTATCTTTGTTCGACATACATGCTCCCTTAAAGACCATTGTCATTAAAGAGCGCAGCTACCCATGGATTACAGATAACATAAAGCTAATGATGGATTTGCGAAATGAAGCTTTAAGGGTGTATAGACTTACGCAACAAGAAAGTAAAATGGAGTATTACAAAGACCTCAAAGGGTTAGTTAATAGGTCAATGTATTTTGAAAAGGTAGCATACTATGAACACAATATTAATAATAAAATAAATGATCCAAAAACATTATGGAAAAACTTAAAGTCAACTCTTTTGCAATCAAATAAGGATAAAGAACTTCCGAGTCATTTCAGCGATGCTAATGCAATAAATCAACACTTTTTAAATGTTCATGGTAAATCGGATGTTTCCATATCACAGCTAACGTATTTTGAATTTGCTCGTTTCAACAATAACTTATTCTGTATCAAACCTATAAACTCTAACACAATCTACAATATCGTTAAGAGTCTTAAATCAAATGCAGAAGGTTCTGATAACATATCGTTAAAAATGTTGCTTATGACATTACCGCACTCTTTGAATGCTCTCACAGCAATTGTGAACACCTCAATTGTCACCTCCACTTTTCCTGATGTCTGGAAAACAGCAATTGTTCGGCCACTACCAAAAAACAATATACCTGCTAACATCAAAGATTTAAGACCAATCAGTATTCTTCCTTGCACTTCAAAAATTTTAGAAAAAGTTATTTGCAACCAGCTAACAGATTATTTAGAAAATAATCATATTCTTCCAGAATTTCAGTCTGGTTTCAGGAAAACGCGAAGTACTGCAACTGCTCTTCTCGATGTAACTGACAACATTTTACTTGCTCAGGATGAGGGTATGTGCACCTTAATGGTTTTATTAGATTTTTCCCGGGCTTTTGATTCCATCAATATAACACTTCTGCTGTCCAAGCTTAGCTTCTATGGTTTCGACTCCAAAGTCATTAAATGGTTTAATAGCTACCTAAGTGGTCGTAAACAATATGTGGAGTTGCGTAAATCTGATGGTGCTTGTCTGTTGTCAAGCCAAACAGAAGTACAAAGAGGTGTACCACAAGGTTCCATATTAGGACCTGTTCTTTTTATTCTATACAGTGCTGACATTGTCAGATGTATAAGACATTGTAAATACCACATTTATGCCGACGATCTACAACTATACATACATTTTACCCCTGGTGAAATAGATAGTGCCCTTAAGAATATTCACGAAGACCTTGATAGAATAGCGTCATGGTCTGAAGCTAATAGTCTTTTACTTAATCCAACAAAAACTAAATATATGGTTTACGGCAGTAAACATAAGTTGAGTTCATTACCTAGGTCTATAGTAGTTTCATTAGCGGGGCAGACTATAGAACGCGTGTATGAGGCACGTAATTTGGGTCTCAATGTTGATACAGCATTGAGGTTTGAAAAACACATCGCTGATTCCGTACGAAATTGTTTTTATAGGCTCAAAATGTTGTATAAGCTTCGTCCATACCTTAATGAAAAACTGCGAATGCAACTGGTCGAATCCCTTGTGCTTTCTAAGCTTAATTATGCTGATACTGTGTACGGTCCTAGGTTACTGTCAAGCACACAGCGTTTAATTCAACGAGTCCAAAACGCTTGTGCCCGATTTTGTTTCACAATACCTCCCCGAAGTCATGTTACACCTTTTTTGAATCAGCATTATGCCCTCCGAATGAAAACTCGGAGAAAACTTCATTTAGCATGCCTTATGTTTGGTATAATTAATAACAAAACACCTTCGTATTTGTATAATAAGCTTAATTGGGTAACCAGTGGCAGGCAATGCGCTACGAGACACTGTTCCAAGCAACTATCCATTCCTCGGCACCGCACAACGGCCTTCAGAGGAGGGTTCATTTATGCGGCGACCAAGTGCTGGAACAATTTGCCCCCGCCCATTAGGAGTCTAAATAAATTAAACACTTTTAGATCCAACCTGAGAAAGTACCTGATGTGCGAACAAATAAAACATGAGGACATAAATATGGACATGTCTTTTTTATAGTTGCTATACAATTAAAATTTTAGTGTTTCTTTGAACCTAAAATCAACATTTAATATCCGTGCAAACCCTTATTACACTTTCATAATCGAATTATTATATTTATATATATATATATATATATATTATTATTTTACTTATATTTATGTATTTGTTTATTCATATATGTATGTATAAATATATATGTATATACATATCTATTCATTATTATTCTTTAGACTGATATGTAATAGAAATATTTTTATTGATATAACATATTAATGTAAAATGTAGTTTTTCCTTATTGACTTCTTGTTTTAAGTTAGTGCCAACCGCGTGATGGGTTCATCTGAAAACCAGCGTCGAATGTCTATGACACTCGGCATTATGCTGAGATGAGTCCAATTTGACACATTATGCTTGACCTACAAGTATAACAACTTATCAACTAATATATATTTTAATAATTGTCGTTATTGTTATGTATTTGTAGATGTTTTTATGTCATGTATTTTTATTTCTCTGTCAAATAAATATTTTTTCATTTCATTTCATTTCATTCAATATCTTAAAAAAGGTACAAAGGGTTCGCTTATCTCTGAAACGACTTTTGGCGACGTCCTTCACGTTTATGATTTATCGCCGTAACCGTGAAAAGGGTTGCCAACGAGTTATGACGTCATAGATCATGTCTTTGTTCCTAATCACTCTGTGGCAAGATCTGAAATTCTGAATAAGTGAAAAAATCATAACTTTGCTAACTTATATTATGTGCATCAAGGACTGCAATAAATACTGTTTGTTGTAAAGCGGTCATGGCCCAGAGGCAATAGCCACCGTCTGTCATGTAGGGAAGGGAGTACATGGTTCGAACCCGCTGCTGGCTTCACCGCATGATGGTAAAGCATATTGCAAAATTTTCACCACCGTCTAGTAGAAAATCTGTCAAGAAACTAAAGGTATATTTTGGTAGCTGTCCTGAAGATCCAAAGCCATCTCGAACTATCTGGATTAGCTTTTTTGACCACATCATGTCTTACCAACAAGTGTGATAGTGGTCAACTGGTCAAGACTGACCTATCAGCTGTTTAAAAAAATGAAGCCTGATATGACTCCTGCTAAGATTGGGACATGTGAGGCCAATACCGCTTGTTTTTGTTTTAATCCGTTTTGGGTCTCGAGGATACCAGGTGATAGGTTTTGAGCAGAGAGTTAACAAATATTTTAAATAGCCCTTATACGTATTACGTACCATCCTGTTTAATTGTTTTTTGTTACTATGACCCTTTATAAGACCATTTTCCACAGAATACGAAAGAGGACCAGTGATTCAAGAAATGTCATCTTATACTGCAATCCACAAGACTTCTGCCAAGCGTGCGTTTATGGCAAAATGACACGATATCTATGCCTATATAATTTGACTGTGACTGCATTTGTGCAAATTTCTCTCAGGAAAAGAGTAGACTTGGGATTTTTAATAATTTTTTATTTAAACTATGACAAATTTACCGTCCCCTCGTCAGCCTAAGCCGCCAGGCCGGTCAGCGGATTGACAGAATTATCCTGCCACTTGTGATCTCTTCTCTGATTCTTATAATTCAAATGGTTTACGAAAGTAGACATCCTTGGCTAAACTGTATTACGCTGCAATAACGGAAAGTATTTTAAATTATGAAATTTTAAATCTATTTGGAACGCACGAAGCGAAGTTTGCTGTTCTTCGCCGATCAGCAGAGTTAAACAACGTCCGCTAGTGATATTACTACTGAGCGCTTCCGTGCTTTGGAGGGCATGTTAAACCGTCGGTCTCGGTTGTTGTCTTAGGATGGCAGTCGTTACAGCATGGTGGTGGGGCATTTAGTGAATGCCCGCCTGGCTAGCTTCCACCTTCAAATAGAAAATCTTTCACCAAGCACATAACGGTGTGTTCCGGCAGCTGTTCTTGAGAACCATCATCATCATTTACTATCAGGTGCAACAGTCGTCAAAGGCTTACCTATCAAGCATAAAAAAAGAAAGAAAGAAAGAAAAGTATTTTATTGCCACAAAAAATAATACAGTCACTACAATTAACATATACTTAAATTTAAACATAATATGCGATAGGGGGTATGCTCAGCACTGGACTGCATAGAAGTATAAGTCTACACAAGGCTGAATTGCAGCATACTCCTTTTCTCGAATTAAAGTGTTTTTCGAGTACTATAAGAGTAGCGGGCTACTTATTTATATTTGGTCTTAATTATAGCTGTTGTGTTGTACATACATATATCATAGTTTACAAATATTACAATAAAAAGTTACAATTTTTTTTTAATTATATGATATCATTTTGTGTAAGCATTCCCAAGCAGTTATACGGGGGCTATATTAGAAAAAAAAATGTGGGTCCATATTTTCGAACATTTCTATTACACCCTACATGATTGTGATATCGTCGAAATATGCTTTAACTTGTTATTTTCTAACGTTAAATAATTTTAATCAGATTTAGATACGGAGCAGTGACTTAGAAGAAAACGAGCGAAAAATAGGAATAAAATTTACGAAATCGACGATCCCTGTTTTTTCCACCAAACAGAGCTGATTCAATCATTTTACGTAGTTTATACTCGGCAATCACTTCTTTGTTTCAAGGCTTCTAAAAGCAAATTTCTCTTATCCAGAAAGAAAGTTAAACTGGCTTAAGGTTGAACCGGCCGTTCACTTCTGCATACAAACTATTTTCTATCTTATTGTGACGGAACTAGCTCGAGGCCCATCTGACGTTACACGGACTAACCTCTGCCTACAACAGATGCATTTCGTCACAAGTCCCAAATGGCACTACGCCCGTCACCCTAAGACATAATTGTTAAGTCTAATATGCTTGTAATTTTAAAGGCTCTCAAGGACTGCTGCCGGAACACACTATTAGATGATTGGTAACAGATTTTCTATTTGAGGATACAAACATGAAAGGGTGATCACTTTCTTATATGTGGTTTTAGGTCTAGAACTTAGCCGATATACATAACACTTCGTCGTTGCTTAAGCTTCTATTGTTACAAATTATTCAATATATTAACAAACTCTGAGCCAATTGGGCTGATATATGCATTTTAAAATACAAATAAAAAAAACTACATTGAAAATTGATTTGGTTTTACTGACATATTATTTAATAACAAAATTGGATCAACAATTCTGGTGTTACCGTCGGACATATAGTTATAAATACTCTTCTTTACTAAAACCTTTACTATTTTTTGGAGCAGAAATAGAAAAAGAAATTGTTGTGGACTGTAAAAGTAACCTATGCAAGAACATTTATATCAATAGCAACAGCCTTCCTTTCCTACCTGAACTGTTCTTGGCAGCCCAAAATCACAAAAAAGTATTTTCACCAACCCAAAACCTTTTTCCCGGGCATTTCGCTAAAACCGGTAAGCTAACTTTAAATCATCACAGGCCGATAAAACCGGTTCAATCCGATAATCTTGCGAATAAATTCGATCGCAAATGTAGCAGACCTACATTTGGTAGACAAATAAACGAATAAATTTGCTAGCCTGTTGTCGGTAACAAGTTTTTCCGGGTCTTATTTAATCTCACGGAAAATCTTATGTTTTCACGAGAGAGGGTCCGAGAGATTAGTATATATTACAGTGTTACTTGTTATACGTGAAACTACTTAAGGCGGCTGTAGTTTAGTTAACGTAAAACTATTATCATTGGTTATAATATTAGAATAATTAATACTAACAATTTATATAAGCATTTACGCATATTAAAATGTGTTTACGCAATGAGAATATTAAAGTTTTGTTACATGGAAAAATAATACAATATTAGCGGATTACCTACCCGCGATTACGGTTTCCAGTTCTGTCACTTTACCCATAAGCTACAGCAGCACCCGCCAGTAACCTCATATTTCTCCATTTATTGGTATTGTTGATATAGGTGCCATCTATATACAGCGGCTAGTACTTTTATGCTATTTATTTTCCATCGAACAGATGTTGGTTTACTTTTCGATATACCTTATGAAAACTCAGAATCTACTTTAAAAATCTATTAAAACAACATATTATAATATAAAATATTTTGTAAAGCTATTTACGAGATAGGTTGCTCGTTGCATTATGTAATTATTATTTATTTATTACTAATTTGATAAAACTTATTTCATTAATTATCGTTATAATTGGTCATGATCATCTCATACGTACATAAATAATCAATTAATTAGTTTTATACTTATGCTAATAATGGAGTTGGTAACCAACAAAACGAAATGTGACGAAACGAAATGAAATATAAAAATCGAAACGAAATTTAATGTAAAGAAAATATTTGTTTGTTTTCCTAGGATAAAATTGTTGAATTATTGTGTATATGTTTATATTTCTTTAATATGTTCTACTTTTTTTTGGAGTAATGATAGCTCAGTGGCATTGGCTATGGGCTGCCGCGCAGCAGGTCCATGGTTCGAATCCCGCCGCGGGCTTGAGCTTCACTGCATGGTGGAAGGACATTTTGCGAATGCCCGCCTGGCTAGCTACCACACTCAAGTAGAAAATCTATCGCCAAGCACCTAACGGTGTGTTCCGGCAGCAGTCCTTGAAAGCCAGTGAAATTACAGGCACATGAGACTTAATAACTATGTCTCAAGGTGACGGGCGCAGTGCAATTCGTGACTTGTGATGAAATGTATCTGTTATAGGCAAAGGTTAGTCCGCTTAACATCAAGTGGGCTTCGGGCTTATTCCGTCACGATAGATAAAAAAAACTTCTTCTTATTGAGGTTAATTTTACAATCGATACGCAAAATACACTACTACAGGAAACAAAGTGTAATTTAGTTTATGTTTGAGTCGATTCTTGTTGCTTCTTCTTATTTTGTACTAAAAGCAAAATTTATATTAATTCAGATACACGCGCCTTAACAGTATGGATGTTCAGTGGGCTCAACCAAACTAAGTATAAACATCATTGTTGTTTGGATATTTGTTACTGAGTAACTATTACTATCTCTCCTAAGCGTTATTATTTTCATGATTTTTCCTCGTTCCCAATATTTTGTAGGGATTAAGCGTCTCAGAGTATTTTGTAGGGGAACTGCAGCGTCTGAGGAGAGAAAGGGGGCGAGTTGAGCCCTTCGATAAAATATCAATGGAATTATTGATAACAAAAAATTTTAAAATATTTGAAGAAAACATTAAATTATTATTTTAATAAAACACTTAAAAAATATAAGAAATACATCTAATGACGATTCCGCCGAATTTACCTGCTAAGCCGACGTGACGTCACAAACGCCACGCAGCCAAACCGGAAGATTTTCGACGCGTTTGGCTTCTACTTGACTCTACGAGTGCATGATCGGGAATCAAGCTCGATTCGTTGTTATTAAATATGGAATTTCGCAAAGTAACGCCTGAATCTATTCATTAGCACTGGCCCTTACGCATACGATTTCTGGAAAAAATATTAAAATAAACCAGAAACTGTTCTAGCGCCTGATCTTAACTGCTAAATTGAAGAACTAAGTAGTCATGGTCGGGTGCTCGAAGAGTTAAGACCTCCTGAGGATGCTTCGTGTAGAAGATATAAATTAAATGTTTTCTTTAAATATTTTGCGAATGTCCATCTGGCTAACTACCTCAATCAAGTAAAGAATCTGTCACCAGCTAACGGTGTTTTCTGGTACATGTCCTTGAAAGCCAGTAAATTTAGGTTAACCTGAACGAGGTCTTTGATTGCAAAAACATTTTTGCCGTAAGTAGAGACAGTGCTCATATGTATTTATAAGTATTTAACGGGACTTAATCGCGATAAAAACATGTATAAATTTATTTACCTCGACGTTAACTGCATCCTGGAATACATGCAGTGATAAGGAAATGCACCAAACGCGTTTTACCTTCCTTAAGACCTGTGGATGTTGTCAGTGTTATGTGTTGAGACGATACATTTCTAAGTCAAATGCGGGTAGTTGGAGAAAGTACCCGCCTTTCAAGACGTTGACACCTACCTCTTCAGTCCGCTCGTGACCACGACCAATGCAACTTGGTTGAAACGTCGAGGTAAATAAATTTTAACATGTTTTTTATCGCGATTATGTCCCGTTAAATACTTATAAATATGTGTTCAAGTCGCGAAAGTCTTAAAGTTACTAGTGCTCATATGCTTGCTTATCAACAATAAATAAAAATCAGCCTTGGCGGGATTCTAACGGAAGGTCTTTTCTCGCGGCAGTCAACAGTCTATGCCACTGGGCCATCACCGTGTAGCAACAGTGTCAACATGTCGAAGTTGAACTACTGGAATTAGTAACAAAAACTATTTCCTGTTGTTCAGCCCTAAAGTTTTTTTTATTGCTGATCGCCTATCCTTTGACCACTATCTCACCTGATAGTAACTGATGATGTAGTCGAAGATGTTGTTCAAGCTAGTCTAGAATTACAAGCTCTCAAGGACAGTTGCCGGAACACACTGTTAGGTGCTTGGCGATAGATTTTCTAGTTGAGGGTGGTAGCTAGCCAGGCAGGCATTCGCAAAATGCCCTGCGACCATGATGTAACGACTGTTATCGTAAGACAACAACCGGGACTGACGGCTTAACGTGCATCAAAGAATCCCTCCGAAGCATGGAAGCGCTCATTATTAATGTCACTAGCAGTCACCCATCCTGACCGCGGCGGACCTTGCTTAACTTAGCTGATGGATTAAGGATTAAAGATTATTTGAGGCTAAGCAAACTTCGCTACGAGCGCTTCAAAACTTGGGCAAGCAAAAACACAGGTGTTGCTTGCTCAACCCCTATGGGCCGTTTAATTGAAAGGTTAAGTAAATATTATATACGCTATCACAGCAGCTAACGCTTTGTGCCAACAATACAACCAAGATGTCAACATTGATATACGCCCGTTAACGCTTGAACGTAACAGAATTACGAGGAGCCCCAATAGGATTATGCTATAACAATGTGAAGGTGTAAGCTGGCGAGACACCGGCACTGTTTTAATAACATTGCCTAAGGCCCTCCTCTCCGTACCGCAAGACCCACGCGTGTAGGAGATCAGTATAAACTGGCAATTTTTGTAACGATAGGCACTATCCAGCATTACTAAAACCATACGCTGTTGTCCGCCGCGGTTAGGCGAATGATGTCAACTTTCGCTGGGCGTTAGCCTAAGTTTGTAGAACTACCAGCGTATACTGAGCGCGCGCGGGTCCTGCTCAACGCATCCGAGGGCCTTAGGTTTCTTTGGTGGCTTATATTATAAAAAACCGGCCAAGTGCGAGTGGGACTCGCGCACGAAGGGTTCCGTACCATTATATTATTTTTAGCAAATAAACGGCGAAAATCTCTTTTATTGTATGGGAGCCCCCTTTATGATTTATTTTATATTATTTTAATTAATTATATTTAAAAAGAACATAAAATAAGTATTCTGTGAATAGTTAAAGCGTCTTCCTGTCACTGTTATTAGTATCGAGAAAGAAACGGTAAAAACAACAAGTTATTTGTATGGGAGCCCCCCTTAAATTTATATTATTATAACTTATTTTATTTTTAGTATATTTTGTTAACGCGGCAATAGAATTTTTTCCATCTGTGAAAACTTTAAATGTCTAGCTATCACCGTTCTTGAGATACAGCCTTGTGACAGACGGACGGACGGACGGACAGCGAAGTCTCAGTAATAGGGTCCCGTTTTTACCCTTTGGGTACGGAACCCTAAAAAGCAGCTTATTGCGAATAGGACTCACACACTGACACAGAATAAAAAATACCCGAAAATCTCTCCGCAAAGCCATTCCAATAAATAAGCGACTTTAGCAAAGAAGCAATAAGGTGCACTTCAGCTCGCAAAACACGGAGTACCTAATATTTATATTCACCTACAAGACGTCACTCATTCTATCGCATCTCTTCTGCACGCACCGTACAATAATCCCATCCGGAAGGATACGGCGTTATTTTTTTATGTTATTGTGACGGATTAAGCACGAGGCCCACCTGATGTTAAGTGGACCAGCCTCTGCCTATAACAGATGCATTTCGTCACAAGTAACGAATTGCACTGCACCCGTCACCTGGAGACATAGTTGTTAAGTCTCATGTGCCTGTAATTACACTGGCTCTCAAGGACTGCTGCCGGAACACACCGTTAGGTGCTTGGCGACAGATTTTCTACATGAGGGTGGTCGCTAGCTAGGCGGACATTCGCAAAATGCCCTTCCACCATGCGGTGAAGCACAAGCCCGCGGCGGGATTCCTGTAGCTTTGTACCTGAAGTGCGGAGTAACCCAGGCCTGACACTGAGCTATACGTTCAGGTACTTACAACACAGAATGCTACTTTAAATAATATGTTTTATCATACTATTTGAATTTTTTTCCTAGAAGCTCAATTCCCTACCACCTACTAAATTTTGAAATTACAAGCACATGAGACTTAACAACAACATATGTCTCAATGTGACGGGCGCAGTGCAATTCGTTACTTGTGATGAAATGCATCTGTTATAGGCAGAGATTAGTCCGCTTAACATCAAGTGGGCCTCGAGCTTGTTCCGTCGCAATAGAATAAAAAAAACCTTTTTATAACGATTACCATCCTAAGAAAACTACTTGAGCCGACGGCTTAACGTGCCCTCCAAAGCACGCGCACGTTGAGTAGTATTGTCCCTAGCAGTCACCCATCCAAGTCATGACCGCGGCGGACGTTTCTTATCTTGGCTGATCGGTTGAGAATGGCTAAGCAAACTTCGCTACGAGCGCTTCTTATCAGATCCATTACCATAGATCCCGATAACAAGAAACCAATAATCCAAGTTAGGAGTTTATGAAAATTATATTGGTAGCTAAGATACCAGGTATACCCTAGTAGAGTTGTGTACATATCCGACAGGTCCACGCCGAGAGCGCTAGGGTAACAGGATTACCTGCCACAGGGAAGTAAACGGTCACAGTTAAAGTGGCGACTTTGGACGATTTATATTACGAGATGTTTTGGAAGACCTCTACAACCAGGCTTTGGATAGGTATATCCAGTCCTGCACTATGAGGGCCCTCATGGAGACCCCCCTTAATTTTCTAATCAAATTACAAAATTATGTTATAAAGTTTTTTTGTATCGATATTTGTTATCTTCGTGCACGACAGGGATACCAACCCTGTCGTGCACGAAGATAACAAATATCGATCGTAATATCGAGTATAAATCATCCAAATTCGCCACTTTAATACTTGGCCTACAGCCCATACAGCGCAATTCAAATCAAGTAAATAGTACATACAGTTCAAAAAGCTAGTTTTTTTATTGCTTAGGATAGCTTTGGATCATCATCTCACCTGATGGTAAGTGATGATGGCAACGAAGATATTGCTCATGCTAACTTAGAATTAATGGCTTCCAGGACAGCTATTGGAACTGACCGTCATGTGCTTGGCGTCAGATTTTCTAGTAGAGGGTGGTGTCTGCCTAGCTGCCTGGCTTGGCAGGGTTGCGTAAAATGCCCTACCATCATAAAACATGTACATTTGTAATGCATGTAAATTTTCTTTACGACATGTCTCGCGTTTGCCAAAGGAGATGATAGTCCTGGTCCTGACCTACTTCTCTTGTGCCTACTTAACTCAACTAATAATATAAAAGTATTTGTTTTTTACTCTGAGTAACAGAAATAAATTAAACATCAAGAATTGTAGGTGCATGCATTTCGGTAACACCAAATGATCTTAAGATCAATAATAAATAAAATGTTAGTTATTCATCCAAATTTATTGTATAACCTTCAAAGTATGCTCCTTCAGAAACGATACACTTACGCCAACGCATAACACAATCATCCAAATATTTTAAAAAGCTTTTTCCGGAATTGAGTTTAGTTTTCGCCGCGAGATCTCCCGTTTATCTTCTACCGAGTGAAAAAGGGTGCCACAATGTTCTACTCGTAATTTGAGTTTAGGAAAAAGAACGAAATCCCCTGGAGTCACCTGATGAATAAGGTGGTGGATCGATGGTATTTGTTGAGGTTTTCCATCACAGTGATGGCCTTGTGCGAAGGCGCATTATAGTGGTGCAAAATCTAAAAAAAATTTCTTTACATATTTAAAATTATCAGTAAGAACAAGTAATCATCAGTAACAAGAAGTAATCATCACTACCTACCAAAAAAATATCATCAGCAACAAAGAATAATCATTTGTATAGGATGATTAAGTAAAAAATTGTGACATTACAAAACATATATACGCGTAGACAAAATGCTCTGCAAAAGAATATTTTAAGAGAGATAGAGTTATGACAGTGGTATCACTCTTTATTTTTAATAGCTTGCTGGAAATACATGAGCAGAAAGAAGACTTGCCAAAAAATAGTGACATGCATTCATATAATCTCCGGAATAAAGACAAGATGTTTCTACCAAAAGCAAGATTAGCAAAAACTAAAAAACAAGGCATGTATTTAAAAATTAATATGTTTAATAAATTGCCTAGAGTATCACAAATTTAAATCATATTAGGTTCAAACAAACCCTCAAATTATTTTTCGAATATAATCCATTCTATAATATTCATGAATTTTTGAATATGCAATTAACATAATCTTCATTTATGTACAACTGATTGACCAATACATAATTATTCAACAAATATGGCTTTCAAATTTGACGACAAACTTTTTAAATTTATTTTGCTTAATATATAAGCGATTATTTTTTATATAATTTTTAATATTTTTACAATTTTTCACAAATTTTATTGTTTTATTCCCACATGTCTTAACAAAATTGTATGCTGTTTATTATAATTATATAAATGAAGTGGTTTCATATTATTTTCATTCATTACAATGCTGAGTAATATTTCGATGAATATGATTGCTTTTAAGTACTTAGTTATTAAGTTATTTTATTTTATTTGAAAGTATTATGTAACCAATGCATTATTTATTATAGACTAATGATATTTAAATAATTATATAAAAAAAACATATTACATTGTATACTGACTTGCCTAGAATAACATTCTTAGTTATTATGGTCAATAAATGATTCTGATTCTGATTCAAAAATAACGTTTGCATATTTTTTGGAATTTGGTATAAAAATACTCACGCATGCCGCTTGAATAGGGCGCAGTCGCGTATAACGCGTAGACTCCTTTATTTTTTTAGGTTCTGTAAGCTCATTTAAATTCAACCCTCTTTTGACTCTTACCTGACATTTAAGCAATAGGCACTGGGTTAATTCAACTCATATATAATACTGGAAATACAATTTATCATGGAAATTAGAGAAACCGTTTGAAATTGTCGTCAAACACTATCTCGAGTGTCGGGTGTTCACTCCACTATAAGATTTTACAAAAATTACTATGTATGGACACAAGAACGTTGGCAGCCACCAGAAGGTGGGCTGGCGCTTTTTGAGGAACTTATATCTCACACTGCTATCACCAAGCCACCTGCCAAGCGTGGGGGTTATACAATACAATATTCTTTATTCTTCTCTCCACAAAGGTATCATAATTTATTAAAGTTTATGTGATACTTATATATTCCATTGCACGTATACCTGTGTTGTGAGAGACTGGTGCCTGGGTTAGGTTTAAGAAGAAACCTGTATTACAAGTCACCAGCGCCCCCAATCCGCAGATTATAGCTGAAAATGTGAAAAGTGCATTTATGGAAACAAATAAGGGAAAGTTCAATAAGGGGTGAGTATTCTAAGATTTATAGTACATATAATGCATGCTTGAATATGTGTATTTTGTTTAAAAGTGTTTATGTGAGGGAATCATGTGAGTGTAGAGTGTTGAGAAGAGTTAATGACACAGTGAGAGAGGGCAATTATGGCAAGCCCCCACTGAATGGGGGAGGTTGTGTTAAGCAGTAGACAATTTGGCTGATACAGGACTATCAGGTAGGAGCACTAAGTTTAAACCCTTACAAACTTCTGAGCTTTGTTACAAAGTTTCTACTAAGTACCCGCGGATTGATATTTCTTAGTCGTTCTAAATTTGTCTCTAACTAGGCAACCATGAACAATACCTTAGCATTTGGTTTAGCATTTTGCTTAGGATTAGGTTCTGCTTTTTGGGTAACCAAATATTAAAAAACACAGTTCTAAAAGACTAAAATGAAGAATTGAAAGATGGAATTATATCACTTTTACAAATTTCTAACCTCGTGTTTTTTTTTATTATATATTAATTTAATCACATATTTCCTACTAACCGACTTAAAAAAAAAAAAAAAAAATATTCTTTAAATTAGAAACTGTGGAAGGAGTGAAGGGCTTATGAAGTAGTCTATGAGTTCTTTAACTTTTAATGTATATAAAATAAAAAAAACTTACAAAGAAAAAAGAAAGTTATTTAAAGTAGATAATCAGAGTTATATATTGTTATAAGTGGCTCTTTTAGTTTAGAAAGGGCGTGGAGTGTGGAGGTATAGCATGTTCTCTATGTCTTTAGGTAAAGTGTTAATTAATTTAGGTACAAGGTAATTGTCGGTTTTCATTCCATATGTATTATTATATCTAGGTTGCTGAAATGGTTGAGAGTTATTAAGGGTAACTAAGTTGTTAGGACGATTATATATACTAAGGTTTATAATTTGGATTTCGTAATATTCTTCGTTTAAAATTGATATTTTTATGATGTTTTGCATGGGCTAAAAGTAACAATATTGGAATAAACATGAATAGTCATTACGTTTTTGTGCTTAATTTTCCGTGGTGGTTCAATGTTTTTTAATATTCGTATCTGAAGCATGTCAATCTTTTCAAGATGCGTCTTATATGTCCGTAAGACAAGTATTATTTAAGTTAGCTCATAATGCGTTTTATCCTTAAAGACGTTGTTTAAAAATGTTTTGTAAGTTTGCTTAGGTTTTTTTCGATTTGATCTCCAATAATATATATATAGGTATTTTAATTTATCATCTCTTAATATGTTAAAAATGTTTATCAATTGAAACGAAAAAAATATACATATAAGCCTTATACTTAAA
This sequence comes from Plagodis pulveraria, assembly GCA_963890685.1. Classification (NCBI taxonomy): domain Eukaryota; kingdom Metazoa; phylum Arthropoda; class Insecta; order Lepidoptera; family Geometridae; genus Plagodis; species Plagodis pulveraria. Next base: position 35,003,084 of record OY982951.1, on the reverse strand, counting down.
TTTAGGCAAAATACATGTTTGACCATATTTTTGAAATGAAGTTCTCGTGAGTTTTTATATTAAACCGGCAATAATACTCACGTTGGGTATCGAATACGTCTACCCAGGTTTCGGGCATACCAGAGTCTGCAAGCTCCCGACGGCCAGACGCACTCGCCCTGTTGATGAGCATCTAATATGTGTGACGTGTTCGATCGTGAGTGTTTTTGCCGATTTAATTTATTATATTTAAATTTGACCTTATTATTAGTGTATCGGGATTGCCTCGTGTATAAGATAAAATTCATAGAGTTTTTTTTAATTTTTTCAATGACACAAATTACATTACCACGGATTACATTACAAAATTACAACGAGTTCATCCCCATACAAAAGTTTAGAACGAGAGGAAAATTAGAGTAACGAGTGATATGTCGTGTTGGCTTAGCGTTCAGAGCATACCCCGGCTATAGGCGGCGGCGCGGGTTCAAATCCCGCATATTAGTATAACTTTTTGTATTCATAAAGATGTGCTTGAATTGATAATAAAATAAAGTGTTCTACCGCTGGTAACATAAACTGTGGTCTAAATCGATTATTGAAACGAAATAACGGGGTCGGCGTCGGTTGTCGCCAATTTTCGAAGGGAAAGGGGTTGAGTTTACGAACGGTAGCGCTGGGGTAATAACAAGTCAATAAAGTATAATATTAAGTGATAAAAGTATCAGACGGCTTTATTCATATTCAGCTTGTTTTGTTTGTCTCGCAAGAATAAATATGTAAAAACCTAGTTTAGGAAGAATTCTCGCTTTTGGCTCAGCTGTAAGCGTCTTGTCTAAAATTACTTTTTTATGTTATTGTGACAGGTCAAGCTAACAAGCCTATAATAGATGCATTTCGTCACAAATCACAAATTGCACTGCGCCCGTCACTTTGAGACATAGTTGTTAAGTCTCATGTGCCTGCAATTTCACTCTGGCTCTCAAGGACTGCTGCCGGAAAACACCGTTAGGTGCTTGGCGATAGATTTTCTACTTGAGGGCGTCCGCAAAATGCCCTTCCACCATGCGGTAAAGCTCAAGCCCGCAGCGGTATTCGAACCATGGTCCTGCTGCGCGGCAGTCCATAGCCAATGCCACTGAGCTATTACTGCTTCAAAACTTGTTATATGAACTCGTACTATCTACCATATACAATTTTACAAGTATTTTTCTGTACTTTTTTACCGACTTCAAAAAAAGGGGGAGGTACACAATTCGTCTCTATAATATTCTTTTTTTATGTTTGTTTCCTCTGAACTTTGGACTGGGTGAACCAATTTTGATAATTATTTTTTTATTTGAAAGCTAATGCTTGCTGTGTATTAATTACATTTTCATTTATCAATAAAATTTAATCAAAATCGGTTAAGCTGTTTTTGAGTAACACTCCAATAACTGAAAAGTATTTTCCTATTGATTATATAGTTATTGACAGTGAACGACAATCGATCTCATTAGTAGCATGGGTCACTAAAAAGGGAGAAAAAATATTTTTACTAAACATTTTAACCGAATTCAACACTCAAAAGTGTGAAATAACTTGTCAAAGTCGGTACCATGCGCAAAACATTGTGATAATAGGTACTTTTGAAAGAAAATGGTTCCGACTACAACACCTTATTTCACACATTTAAGTGTCGAAGTCGGTTTCATATTTCGGTTTTTTTTTAATTTATTAATTTATAAATGATAGGCTAGCCTTTGACCACTATTTCAACTGGTGGTACGTAATAATGTGGTAGAAGATGTTGTTCAAGTTAACCTAGAATTACTGGCTCTCAAGAGGAGCAGCCGGAACACACCGTTAGGTGCTTGGCGACAGAATTTCTACTTGAGGTGGTACCTAGACAGGCGGGTATTCGCAACTACCACCATGCTGTGCCTACTGCCATCCTAAGACAACAACCGGGGCCGATGGCTTAACATGCCCTCCGAATCACGTGCGCGCTCATTAGTAACGTCACTAACAGTCACTCATCCAAGTCATGACGCCGCGGACGTTGCTTAACTTAGCTGATCGGGTAAGAGAGATAAAGATAATTTTATTGTTGAAACATGAGTAATTTTACACTTTCATGCAATTTGTTGGTACTTAATAAATAAGAGTTAATCATGTTTTGCCTATGAAGGCTATATATATGGAGAGATGAAGCCATGTCTTAATTACAAACATAGAATAAAATACAAAATTCATTTAAATAAAAACATTACAAATATTGCAATGGTGATATAGTTAATTTATTTATTATTATAATTATAAAATAAAAGGTCGTCATTTAAAATTTGTCATTTAAAAAATCCCGAATATCATAATAACATTTTTGAACTAATAGAGCTTTGAGCCTAGATTTGAATAAAAATAATATTTAACACTTTGTAACACTTTGGAAGCTTGTTAAAAATTAGGGGTGCCATGTTTAGTAAAACTAGAATGCTACGCAAACTTCGCTACGAGCGCTTCAAAAAAAACTATTTAAAAAAGACTTCTTGTTAGAAAAAGAGCACGCTGTATGTAGCATGCAAGCAATTGTTTGAAGCAATGATGGCCGAGCGGTAATAGCTATGGACTGCCGCGCCGCAGTACCCTGGTTCGATCCCCACCGCCGGCCTGAGCTTCACCGCATGGTGGAAGGGCTTTTTGCAATTGCCCGCCTGACTAGCTTCCGCCCTCAAGTAGAAAATCTGGCGCCAAGCACCTAACGGTGTGTTCTGGCAGCATTCCTTTAAAGCCAGTGAAATTACAGGCACAATGAGACTTATTAACTATGTCTCAAGGTGACGGGCGCAGTGCAATTCGTAAAGTAATGAAATGCATGTGTTATAGGCAGAGGTTAGTCCGCTTAACATCAGGTGGGCCTCGAGCTTGTTCTGTCACAATAACATTATAAAAAAAACCCTAATATAGTACACCCGTACCAAGTAAAGACTGCTTTAAGCATAACTTGTGTCACTGACTGTATACTATTATTTCTGTTGTTTGAATAATTCCATCCGTTTCCTGCTTATAATGGGGGAAGTGGCAATAAACATTGATAATGGCGTAGATTGGGGAGAAACGAACAGTTTTACCCAATCTGAGGGAAAACAAAACCACTCTTACCTCAAGGGTGGTTTTAGTAGTAGGTAATAAAGTTTGTCAAAGTGGCATTATAATATTGACCATGTATATATCCTCATTTATATAACATTTACTTTTCTGTACTGTACAGTATCAGTTGGATTGTTGAACATAGCCTCCCCAATTATGGGGGATTTGCCATAATCCCCACGGTTGGCAGGCGTCTAGGGGATCGCAGTGAGACATCAGTTCCTCAAAAAGCGCTGTAGCCCACCTTCTGCTGTGATTCCCTTAGTCGCCTCCTACGACACCCACGAGTAGTGTTGCGGGGGTGACATTCTAGCCCGGCAACTCACGGGCAATCCTTTAGTTAATTATTATCTGCAACCTCACTCATAAATTTGTTAGAACGTTTATTTGGCTGGCGTCGCAATTTACTCTGAAAGAAAATTAATATTTTTTTGTGTCTAATTCAAATGTTATGTGTTATAAAATATTCAAGACAGCGTTCGCATAAATCTACTTGGGTATTTAATCCTACTCATAAAAATTCATCAAATGACTGGGATAAAATGTTAGTTGCATAATTAAGTACTTATTTTAATTATTCTTTACTTATGACAACGAGCGACGCAGACGTGGCGTTATAAGCACTATGTGACTTGCTTTACAAGTTGCCAGAATACGTATATATAATGTAATAATTAGTTAGGATAATACATTTAGTTTTGATAAATTAGAGGTTCGAAGCGCTCCTAGCGAAGTTTACTTAGCAGCTAAGTAAAGCAACGTTCACCGCGGTCATGAGTTGGATGGGTGACCGCTAGTGACATTACTACTGAGCGTGTACGTGCTTCGGAGGGCACGTTCAGCTGTCGGTTCCGTTAGTTGTCTTGAGACAGTCGTTATCGCTAAGAGGTAGCGCGTTTTACGAATGCCCACCTGGCTAGCTACCAAATCAAGTACCCCAAAATAGCAACGTCCAACTTTCACTTGACCAGTTTTTAGCAAAGAAGCGTTATGCCACTTTTTTAGCTCTCACCTGTAAATTTTGTAAGGTTGCGATGCGGTCAAAGATGTTGTTCAGGCTAACCTAGAATTGATGGCTCTAAGGCATGCTGCTGCTAAAACACACCGTTAGGTGATTGGGGACAGATTATCTACTTAAGGAGAGAAAAAAGAGTAGAATGTTAAGTGGCCATTTTTTTTTAAATGACCCGACTATTTCTTTAATAACTGAAATGTTAAGAAGTGCACGATCAGTAGTAAATACCACTAGTTGTTACTAATCCAAGTAATGACTGCAGTAACGTTGCTTAACCTAATTGATAGACTTCAAACGACTCAAACTTCACTAAGAGCGCTATAAATAGTACATGTAGGTATAATTGTATTTTGGAATTCTGTGGTTGTTAGTCTTTAGTCGAAGTTGACATCTGACGTTTCACCTGATCGGACATAAAAGGAAACAAACGGAAGTACATGGACAGGACAAACGAAAAACCAAATTGTAGCCAAAGGCTGTGCCAAAAGTTCGTAGTTGGCCTACAGGCTCGAAAATAAAAACGAGTTACGAAACAGCCAATAGTGAAAACTTTTCATCAAACATTTTCAGTGCCGCCAAAAACACGAAGCGCAAACGAAAAATCACGAATAGAGCCAACCAGGGACAAAGCAAAGAGCTTCAAATAAAAATGTTACCATTACAAAAAAATTCGCTCCCTTGTCGGTCCTGAAACGTCACATAAAATGATAAACAGGAGAATAAATGGCAACACTTAATCCTCGCGAATTTTAATAGTCGCAATAATGAACGTTACATAAAGCTCGCATCCCACTGTAAGCTCAGCTTATCCGCTGAAGTACGTTTTACGGAAATGCCGGTCATTTATCATAAGACTTTTGAGAGAATAGCTCTCAAGGGTGGAATTCTGTCGATTCTAAATGTAATGCTAAGTTATGGGTGTGAGACAGGCCTAAGATATGTTTGATGCATTGTTTTGGGAAGTAAGCTGCCTAATATTAACATAATTTAACATAAGGCCGTCCTAAGCTGTCGGTCTTCTTAGATTCTATTATGAGATCCGTACCTATAGAGAGACATAACCTAAGTATTTCTATATTTACATATGTGAGATACCGCAAGTGTTTCGTATTGAAATGGGATGTTAGAATTAACAAGATTTGTTAAATTATTTCAAGAAAGTGTTGTCTAAACCTAATATAAGGGGATTAAAAGGGAAGGATTTGATTGTTTGTTTGTATTGAATAGGCTCTGAAACTACAAGAACAATGTGAAAAATTCTTTCACCATTAGAATTATATCGTTGCCTTACTTGCTCAAACTCGTATCTTTAAAAAAAATACTTTTGACATTTTCATAACAATCGACTGCTCGTCTTTTGTTTTATAACTACAACAAACTCGAATCTCAATCCATTGCGTCTTTAGTATCAAAAAGAATAAAAAGTATACTGGTATCTCATTCGCTTCCGTTTTGATAACTTCATCAAACTCGTATCTTAAGATACGCAATTGTGAACCTTATCACGAAGCAAAAAGGTCCCGTTACTGTTACCGCGATCACGAGATACGAGGTTGCCGCACTTATAGTATCAATTAATTGGCGCCAAATTTTTCGCGGTTTAATGATATATTTATACGAATTTTTTCCTATTTAGTACGGACTTCTTAAGGCGTAAGGTTTCATATTGAGTGCAACTTTACTTGCTTCAAGGAACTTTCTAGCAATAGTAAAAGTGTCAAAGGTCATCTAATTCCTTGCATTGCAGCTGCGTTGCGATCATAGGTGTTTTCTTGGTGCAATATATTTATTACTGGTTAATAAACAGTGCGCCTCTTGTTGGTAAATTAACTACTATTTACTATATTATATACTATTTACCATATTTTTTATCTATTATAATAGATAAAAAATATTATGAAATACGTAATTTTTTCATTTGCAAATGCAGTCACTTCGGAGCAAGAGACTTGTGAATTTAGCCATCCAGAAAGAGGCACCTGTGGCTAGCAGTATTGAGAGACGGTCTTCGTTGTTTAATCAGAATGAGGCGCCAGCGAACTGTAGTGTCGTATACACAGAAATGGAGTCTCCGAATTCAGGTACAAGTTAAGGAGAACGTTCATCTGTTCGAATTCTCGAAGACAAAATCGCCATTTTTGATGCAGAAACAGGATTATTTGTTTTCACAAATCACTGCCAAGAACCCAATAGGCTAGAAACAGTAAACTCTATTTTGGATGAAAAAACAGGAGAACTTGTTTCAGTGAGTTATGAACTTTTTATCGGCATCCGACTTTTCACCAAGTGAAAGCGAGTACCATCTTAGCACTGAATCTGATCTATCTGACTACGGACCTTCTACTTTATTATTGGATGAAACATCAGAGGTAATCACAAAGAAAAGAGCACGAAAAGGTCAAAGGAAAAATATTTGAATGAGCGCAACACTGATAAGGCTGAAAAGGCAACGTATAAATGCTTTTTAGACGCAGCACATAAGACTAATATTAGTATATACAGACCCAAAAAAGACCAATGTGATATCTGCTTTGCTTACAAAAACAAGAATATCCCCGACGAAGAATATGAGTCTCACATAAAAAGTAAGGACCGCGCTAGAAAAGAAAAAGCTGATGACAAAGATCGTTGTTTTAAAGGTGATATTTTTTTTTTTTTTTTTTTATGTGGTTTATTAGTTTTTCCACAGACTCCAGGGTCCGTGCCATTTTTTAGGTTAACTTAGAAATTTATTAATTAATTACATTACTATGGGGAGCATTAAAGGTGATATTCACATGTTCACGGTTGATTTGCAGGCAGTTCAAACAATTCCTCTTCTTTCAGCTGGAGCAAACTACTTCAAAACAAAACTGAGTATGCATCAATTAACGATTTATAACGAACATGACAAAAATGTTTCTTGCTACGTATGGCATGAAGCTGAAGGAGGCATGGACTCTAATGTGTTTGCCTCTTGTTTGTTAGACTTTTTAGAGAAAATACAAGACAAAGTCAGACCAATTATAATTTATAGCGACGGGTGCTGTGCTCAAAATAGAAACACAACACTTGCGAATGCTTTGCAACATTATGCTACTACCCACCATGCAGAAATTCAACACAAATACCTCGTAGTCGGCCACACTCAAATGGAATGCGATTCTGTCCATGCCTCCATAGAACGGAAGAAAAAAGGAATAGAACTCTATGTGCCAGCTGATTTCAACACTATTATCATACAGTCTAGAGTATCCCAACCATACAAAGTTCAATATTTGAATCACTCGTTTTTTCGAGATTTCTCTTCACTAACGTACTTGAAATCGATTCGACCAGGTTCAAAGAAAGGCGATCCGTGCGTTGTTAATTTGCGAGCCCTGAAATACACCTTTGATTATGGTGTTCAATATAAATTAGGTTTTGATGAAGAGTGGCAACTGTTACCTCACCGTAAGTTGCAACAACAGCTAAAGGACGATGATAACACCATAATACCGGGATTATATAATCAACGACTAAGTATATCGAAAAGAAAATATGACGACTTACAAGACTTGAAACTTATGATTCCAGCAGACTATCACAAATTTTATGACGACTTGCCACATGAATGATTTCATGGTTCTCCAAGATTTTTTAATAATAATAATATTTTTTACTTTATATATACCACAGATTATTTTTATTTCATATTGGGTTTTTTGCTACTTGTTTGTATGGATATAAATGCAACAAACAATTAACTCGTACATCGAGTTACATGTATCAATTAGACTCTTAACGCAGCAAACTCGTATCTCAAAAAAGCGTATTATAATCAAACTAAAACAAGAATTTAATATAATTTTACGTTTACACTTAGCTATAGCCTGTTTTCAAATAATTGCGTTTTGAATTTTCAACTAAACTTCCCAGCATAAAATGGTAGACAGTTTTTTTTGTCTCCTGAAAAGTTGCATTTTTTAAGATACGAGTTTGAGAAAGTAAGCCAACGATATATTATTTCTGATGAAGATAGGCCTTATCCTTAGGCTATAGAATATTTCAAAACAGCAGGGATCCGTGTGAAAACTTCAATTATGTAAGCCAATGTGTGAAAAAATGCCAAAAAAAAATAAAGTATAATCGAGTACGCTGCAGAAATTATTTACATTAGAACAAAGAGATGTAATACAATTTTGATAGAGAACATTAATACCTTCAAAAAAGTCTGCATACTATATATCTAACTATTAACAGTTATGTCACAATAACTTTTTTTATATGTGATTAAAATTATAATTTTTGATGTATACCCGTGCGAAGCCGGGGCGGGCCGCTAGTAAGTATAGAGACGATTGAACTTTACGACATTTATGGTCTAACATTACTAAAATAGATTATTTAGTTCACCACAGAGCAAAGAGCTAGTCATTGAATACACTAGAGATTCTCAGGCCCAATTTAACGAAACTAGGGTTTAACAAGAATAACTTTATAGTATAGACCATCAAAATGTGATAGGCTTCAGCTACAGAACGTCAAACCTAATGGCAGTATTTTATTTTATTAGCTTTCTATCGTGGATATACAACACTCCTTGGTTTGACTTTTATTATATGTGACAGCATCGTGGACATAGTAATAGTTTGTATTATCAGTTGTAGCCAAGTGGCTATATTTGTTTTAACTTTATGAACCTACGAGTATATCGCAAAATGCAACGGTATAACTTTTAATCTTCGCTAGCATTATTCTATTTGCTACAGCTATCCGCCTAAAACTCTATCATATTTTGTTGGTTACATAAATTAAATTTCCCTCGTATAATTTGATCCTAGATTGGTGAAATTGGCCCTTAGCGGAATAGAAAAGGTCTTGTGGCAATAAGCGGCAACCTTAAGCAAACCAATGAAGATAAAATCATACCCATACATTGGTGATGAATGTAATGTGGCGAAAATACAACAATATTTCCAACATTCATCACTTTACTTACTGTACAGTAATGAATTTTGAAATTGTGTTGTGTTTTCGCCACGTTATATTGTCGTGACATAACAGCATACCCTATCTTCCTTGTTTTATTAGTGCGAACGATCTATCATAGCGAGATATCACTATCCCACAACTTGAACATTTTGTGGCCCCCTTTACTGAAAAACTATCACGTCTATAGATGTGTGCTTTAAGGTAGTAATTTATCTTCATAACTAGATGTATTATCTGTCAAAAAAATATAACCTTATAACCATTAAAAAAATAACGTTAACAATTTTGTATTCTTTGGATAGAATGACATGTTATTGTACTACTAACGCCATCTGTTAGAACACTAAAGTGTTAATCACTGCAACAGAACTAAACTCAATACTCAAACAAATCGTAGTTAATCTACTTAATACTAGATGGCACAACTAGAATCAGATTGTATATTAAACGCGAGCCCTCACAAAGCTCAGCTTTTTGCTAGTTTACATCGATGTTAAACAATATAGCTAGTACTGTCAATATGTAGCACTATAGAAGTACAAATAGAGAACCGAGACTGTTCGGGAAGGTTCATGGGAATGCCCTGATTTTCCGGAAATGGAATCAGTGTGCTGACCCATGAAATCTCTAAGGGCATGAACAAATTAAGGGCCACGGAAACAATACCCTTTTTGTGCCTTGGAGCGAATGAAAATGTAGAGAATAACTTCAACGTGTATTCAATTAAATTTAATGTTATCTTACTTCTGATTTATTTTTATTTTATATAGTCTGGTGCTGGTCAATGCGATGGTGGGATAGATCTGGATAACCCCATTATCTAAGGCCATCACGCATAATGAGCCGCATGTAGACGGCATGGGTGCAGAAAACAGCCCCTATCAAATATCAATGCAATTCTCTTTTGAATAAAAAAGTAAATACTTATTAATAATTGTTTATTTACATCTGGTTGACCACTATCTCACCGGATTGTAAACGATGATGTAATCCGAAATATAGGAACGAAAATATATATGTACGGACATTTTGTTAACAAACCCATGCTGCAGGTTTTTATAAATAATTGATAAAATGTTAAAAAAATAAAGCAGCTTTTAAATAAAATTACGCTTCAAATTGGTTTCCTGAACTACTCAGTGCTAAAGTATTTTCAAAAGTAACGCATGCTAAATTGTGATCAATTATATCCATAACAAATCTGTGCTTTTTTTTTAATCAGTCAACCGCTATCGCGTCTAAAAAGGTCGTAGCAGCCACGCGCCGTGTGCATTGAAATTAAACTTTGCTTAATTCATATTTTCTTTCATTTTCTGTTAGAAGCTCCTACTTGATCTGCATCACTTTACTTAGTTGTTCAGTACGATATTATATTAACGATTGTTTTGAAAAAAACTACTCCATAATGAACCGACTTCAAAGAGAAAATAATTTAAAAAGAAACGTGCAACAAAAAAGAAATGACTTAATAACCATCTTAACGGTGTGTTCTGGCAGCAGTCTTTGAGAGCCAGTGAAATTACAGGCACATGAGACTTAACACGTATGTCTCCAGGTGACAGGCGCAGTGCAATTCGTGATTTGTGACGAAATGCATCTGTTATAGGCAGAGGTTCGTCCGCTTAACATCAAGTGGGCCTCGAGCTTGTTCTGAAACAATAACATAAAAATAACCCCACCGCATGTGATTCCCAAGACGCCTGCCAATCGTGGAAATTATGGCAGATCCTCCTTAATGGCGGAGACTTTTGTTAAACGTTGGAGGTCTTCTGGCTGTTAATGATGACGATGACGATACTTATCCAGGCGTTTTCCTTAATAGACATTTAGTATAGCATTGTGCCCGCTATGTGACGATAGGCTTGCCTCTTATGTCATATAAATAAAAATAATAATAACAATATTAAAAAAAAAATCTAGTAAAATTTTGGCGTAAGCAGAAATTACGTTGCTGTACTTAGTTTACATGTTAAGCCAATATGAAGCGTTCGTAGCGGAGTTTACTTAGCTGTTCTCAACCGATCAGCAAAGTTAAGCAACGTCGCGCGCGGTCATGAGTTGGATGGGTGACCGCTAGTGACATTACTACTGAGCGTTTCCGTGCTTCGGAGGGCACGTTAAGCCGTCGGTCCCGGTTGTTGTCTTAGGATGGCAGTCGTTATAGCATGGTGGTAGGGCATTTTGCGAATGCCCGCCTGGCTAGCTACCACCCTCAAGTAGAAAATCTGTCGCCAAGCACCTAACGGTGTGTTCCGGCAGCTGTCCTTGAGAGCCAGTACTTCTAGGTTAGCCTGAACAACATCTTCGACCACATCATCACTTACCATCAGGTGAGATAGTGGTCAAAGGCTAACCTAACAGGCATAAAAAAAATAAAAAAAATATTACAACGTTTTATAACACTCTTGAATAACTGATGGTTAAATTTCTTCTTCATCTTGTCTAACCTTCTAACAAGTGTTAGAGCGATCATTATGGCGCCTTGAAACTTCGACATTGCAACTTAAACTAAAATCGGTTGCTCTTAATTAACCACTGGCGCGGGTTTCTAAGCCAAGATTTTTCCTTCTACCTCCTTTTCTCTTTGCCTGACTATGTAATTTAGGGATAAGCTTAATAAACAGTTATTTATTTGCTATGTACTTTTAATAAACAGATGAATAAAAATAACAGATAAAGTAGATTACATAATCAAAAATATACGACAGGAAAAATGTAAGTCATGTGCGGGACTTGAACCCGCAGTACATAGTAGGCAGAGCATAGTAGGTTAGAGCATACCCCGGCTCAAGGGGTGGATGGACGCGGGTTCGAGTCCCACACATGACTTAAATTTTTCCTGTAGTATATTTGTGATTTTGTAATGTAATCCGCATAGCAGGCGTTATTGCAAACCTAACAATATTAAAATTATAAGGTTGCGTCATCTTTTACAAGTATAAAACCAATTGCAAAATTGGTCTTGTTTGTAATACAACGCAAGTGGTACTATAGATGTCGCTCCATCCCAATACGATGGTTAAAGAACGATAGGAAAGATTTGAGTTATGACGTCATGCCATGTTAGCTCAATTAGTTAGAGCATACCCCGGCTCAAGAGGTGGATGGACGCAGGTTCGAGTCCCGCACATGACTTAAATTTTTCCTATCGTATATTTGTGATTTTGTAATGTAATCCGCATAGCAGGCGTTATTGCAAACCTAACAATATTAAAATTATAAGGTTGCGTCATCTTTAACAAGTATAAAACCAATTGCAAAATTGGTCTTGTTTGTAGTACAACGCAAGTGGTACTATAGATGTCGCTCCATCCCAATACGATGGTTAAAGAACGATAGGAAAGATTTGAGTTATGACGTCATGCCATGTTAGCTCAATTGGTTAGAGTATACCCCGGCTCAAGAGGTGGATGGACGCAGGTTCGAGTCCCGCACATGACTTAAATTTTTCCTATCGTATATTTGTGATTTTGTTATGTAATCCGCATAGCAGGCGTTATTGCAAACCTAACAATATTAAAAAAGATAAAGTAGACATCCATTATTTTCATAATACAAATTCATCTAAAATTATAAGAAATATATTCATTGATTCATGAAGCGCATCTACCTCCAGCCACAACTTAAGCCATTCAATTAATATCCATTTGAAAACACACGGGGAAGTATTACGGGCGTGCAAGTATCTTGTTACGACTTTCTGAATTAATGAAGGTATGGTAAAACTTTTCCCATTCATACTTAATTTGGGCTACATACCTCTGAAATGTACATGTTTTTTTTGTGCTTTACATTTTCGCTTTTGTCCACCATCTCACCTGATGGTAAGTGATGATGTGGTCGTAGATGTTGTTCAGGCAAACCTAGAAGTACTGGCTCTCAAGGACTGCTGCCGGAAAACACCGTTAGGTGTTTGCGACAGATTTTCTACTTCAGGGATGGTAGCTTGCCGGGCAGGCATTTGCAAAATGCCCTACCGCCAATACTATAACGACTGGCATCCTAAGATGACAACTGAAACCGAAGGCTTGACGTCCCCTACGAAGTACGGAAGCGCTCAGTAGTAATGTCACTAGCGATCACCCATCCAACTCATGACCGCGGCGGACGTTGCTTAGCTTTGCTGATCGGTTAAGAACAGCTAAGCAAACTTCGCTACGAATGCTTCAAAATTGAAGCTGGATTTAAGCTGGATTACTTTACATACCTGTTGAAAATCATCACTATTGTGTATTTGACGGCACATTATCTTAAATCACAGTACAACTATTTATGCGAGTTCATCCGTGGAAGTACTGCCACCTTACCTATTTTTCGCACCTAACCATGAGCGCATTGCTATCTTTCGATTTGAAGAGTACGGATGCCGGTAAAGTTGCAGGCACATGAGACTTTTAACAACTTCATATCTCAGGGTTTTACACAGTGCAGATTGAACTTGTGACAAAAAACATGGTTAAGCGCTTCAGTTCTCCAGCTTTTCCCATATTGAATAGAATTAAGTCACAATCACCCCCCGTGGGGTGTCGGGTTAGAATTGCACCTCCCCATATCATCCCGTGGGTGTCGTAAGAGGTGACTAAGGGACATACTGGAAGTTGTTCAGTAGCACCATCTAAAGAACTACTATCTTACACTGCGATCCCCAAGCCGCCTGCCAAGCGTGGGGATTATGGCAAATACCCCCCTTAATAGGAGAGGCTGTGTTCAGCAGTGGACAATCCAGCTGATACAGTACAGTAAGCCAAAATCATGAGCATTGTTCGGGTCGATCTTTTATGACTCGTATTTTCCTAGCAATATTCATATATGCGCCGATAGCATCAAAAATGAAAAGGAAGTTCATATAAATGAACTTCCAGTTTCTTTCCTATGATGTATAAAAATACAATATAAGTATATATATGAATGTTAAAAATCTCATTTATTTTAAAGCAGTGATGGCTCAGTGGCATTGGCTACGGACTGCCGTGTAGCAGGTCCATGGTTCGAATCCCACAACGAGCTTGAGCTTCACCGCATGGTGGAACGGTATTATGCGAAAGCCCGCCTGGCAAACTACCCTTAAGTAGAAAATCTGTCGCCAAGCACCTAACGGTGTATTCCAGCAGCTATCCTTGAGAGCCAATTATTCTAGGTAATGCCTGTTTGAAAACACCTTCGACCACATCATCAGTCACCATGATGTGAGATTGTGGTCAAAGGCTTACCTATCAGCAATTTAAAAATAAAAAAATAATGCATGTCAAACAAAATAAGCAGACTCTTCCAAAATGTATAGCATTGTGTCCCCTCACAAACCCTAAGATAAATGACTCCTATCTGTCATAGCCACTAGCAAAAGCCAATACTAGTCGCATTATATAATTATCTGGACAGTACATTAACTTATGTTATTATCAGATATGTGTGAGTAATTATACAATATTAATAATTATGAAAAGTAGGAATGACTTAAGTGAATGAAGTTATTTTATAAGTGTTATTGTGGTTTCTTGAATATCACATCTTGGTGTTATAAATGACAGTATCTCTTACAATCTGATGGACCGCTAGTATATTTGCTATATGTACCATAAAAAAAACACCTTAAACGTATTAATAATTTGAAAGACAATTTTATTACACTAAAACTATCAAACTATTGTTTTGACAGGTGTCACATTGTGCAGACTATCTCAACGGAATTAGACATAGATTAACGAACAAGGGGGCATTTATGAGTTACTAACGAATCCACTTATGAAGCAGTGATGGCTCAGTAGCATTGGCTATGGACTGCCACGCAGCAGGTCCATAGTTCGAGTCCCGCCGCGGGCTTGAGCTTCACCGTATGGTGGAAGGGCATTTTGCGAATGCACGCCTGGCTAGCGACGACCCTCAAGTAAAAAATCTGTCGCCGAACACCTAACGATGTGTTCCGGCAGCACTCTTTGAGAGCCAGTGAAATTACAGGCACATGAGACTTAACAACTATGTATCAAGGCGACGGACGCAGTGCAATTCGTGACTTGTGAGGAAATGCATCTGTTTTAGGCAGAGGTTAGTCCGCTTAACATCAGGTGGGCCTCGAGATTGTACCCTCAGAATAACGATAAAAAAAATTATAAAAAAATCATAAATATATTATAACTAACGTGTAAATAATCTTATATTAAGGAAATTGTACAAGCACGAAAAGTAAAATAGGGTTATTTCTTTATTACTCGTACAATGTAGGTACACTTATTTGTAGCATCTTAAGAATTTAACTTCCAGAAGATGAAAGGCTACGTAAGAGATAATACATAACCTATAAATAACATAACGCCAGAAGGTAAGGAGTTGAAGTACTAATAAAATTGTTAAAGAGAGCGGTTCAAAACACAAAAAAAAAGATATGGAACCGACTTCAATTCTAAAATGTGTGAAATAACTTGTAGAAGTAGATACCATGACGGTTCAAAAGTAACTATTTTCACAATATTTTGCGCATGGTGCCGACTTCTGAATTTCACATATTTGAGTGTTAAAGTCGGTTCCCTTTTTTGGTAAACATGTTTTTTTTTTCACCCTTTTTATGACCCTTACTACTTATGAGATCGATTGTCATTCACAGTCAATGACTACATAAGATAGGAAAATATTTTTCAGTTATTGGAGTTTAACTCAAAAACGGCTTGACATCAGGTTTGAAATGAAAAATAAACATCAAAATCGTTTCACCCACTCAAAAGTTCTGAAGTAACAAACATAAAACAAATAGACTAATTGTAGGTACCTCCTCCTTTTTTCGAAGTCGGTAATAAAAGCCTGATATAAAGCGATGCCCTAAAACAGATTTTGTCCAATTGTACTTCACTTAGTTGCCCTGCCACTTAAAAACCCATCAAGCCTATAGTGACTATATGGTTTATAATATCGCAGGAGTATTTTCAAAGTTCGCTAAACCAGAAACACGATTTTAATATTGTTAAGTTTGCAATAACGCCTGCTATGCGGATTACATTACAAAACGGCTCAAGGGGTGGATGGACGCGGGTTCGAATCCCGCACATGACTTAAATTTTTCCTATCGTATATTTGTGATTTTGTAACAGAAACACGATGTTCACGCAAAACTGATATAGATCCTAGAAGTATAAATTATAATATTACTGAAGTATATAGATATTGTTAATATAATAGTAAAAAATAAGACCGATTCTATTTAATTACCATGCCGTTTGTTTGTTTATCTCTTCTGTCTTCTTGTATGTATCTCTTTGAAAGAAAACTTTCGCAATACGAGTTCACCGCTCGTAAGTAGTTTTCTAACAAAAGACACTACAGATATAACGAGACGAATCACAATTCTGGTAAGACATTTATTGAATGCTCTCTTATGGAGCGTCTCCTGCCAATTTTGACCGAACAAGTTATGCTCCATGAACCAATGAAATGTACAATGTTTCTGAAACAAAGCTGTTGTGCCTAGGCCCGTCGATTGCGCGGATGACTCGAAAAATGTTTTGTGTGCAATATTTTGGAAAACTTTGGAAAGGGAGGCGCCTTTCAGGTAGCTATCACACATAATAGAATCTATGTTGCCACACACATATGAAAGGTGAGTTCTAGCAGCAATTGGTATGTTGAGAGCGAATTTCTGTCATAGCTTTAGCTTTGCCAAAGTTATACCAACCAATATGCTACTAAATAGATTTAGGCGTTACTTTGCTGAAGTCCATATTTTATGATAACAAGTATTTGAAAAATATTTTAAAGAAACATTATTAATATACACTTAAAAACTACCAAAAAAATATTTTGCATGGTGGAAGGGCATTTTGCGAATGCCCGCCTGGCTAGCGACCACCCTCAAGTAGAAAATCTGTCGCCAAGCACCTAACGGTGTGTTCCGGCAGCAGTCCTTGAGAGCCAGTGAAATAACAGGCAAAATGAGACTTAACAGGTATGTCTCAAGGTGATGGGCGCAGTGCAATTCGCCACTTGTGATGAAATGCATCTGTTATAGGCAGAGGATACCGCTTAACATCAGGTGGGCCTCGCGCTTTTTCCTTCACAATAACATAAAAAAAAAAAAACTCAATATATAAAAAAAAAACAGAACGCAAACCTTACTACGGCGGGCGTGGCTTAAAAAGTGTACCGTGCGGCGCGCGGCGTAACAACATTACTGCGACGCGATCAATCGGGTGCGATCAATTCTAAGCCCCAAATATATTAACCAATAAATAAATTAATAAATGCTGCCAGCATGCTGGACACGCTGCCAACTAGTAGTGGGCTGGAGCATTTGGACTGCTTGTAAGCCTGCAATGCCTTGCGGGTTGTCTAAATGCTTTTATTGTACTAGCTGTAGTGTTGTATATAGTTCGTAGTTTTTTTTATGTTATTGTGACGGAACAAGCTCGAGGCCCACCTGATGTTAAGCGGACTAACCTCTGCCCAGAACAAATGCATTTCATCACAAGTGACGAATTGCACTGCGCCCGTCACCTTGAGACATCGTAGTTAAGTCTCATGTGCCTGTGATTTCACTGGCTCTCAAGGACTGCTGCCGGAACACACCGTTAGGTGCTTGGCGACAGATTTTCTACTTGAAACAAGCCAGGCAAAATGCCCTTCTACCATACAAGCCCTGTAATTTGTTAATAAAGACATAAGGCCGGTATAAAAAAAAACAATACAATATGTCAGATTGTGCATGTTTTGTTAAGCTTGATGAGTCTAATATCAAAGCGGTGACTATATGAGACTTTTTTACATATTCATTTGCAGTGCACATCGATAAGGTTCAAAATTGATTGCTGTATTTTTATTTGTGTATTGTTCAGTTTTATTACTGCATTGCTCAGAACTCCAGCTTAAGCTTTGATTGAAAATATCAATTAATCTCCCTTTCGACGCCATTCCACTAAGCCTTGGTCATTAGTCAATTACTTGTGACAATTTCAGTAAAGGCTAGACTCGGGTCATGACAAATTACGGAATATTACGTATAGTATATTCCAAATTGATGTTATTATTTGATTCTGTATCCTGATATTATATTGAAATGGTAGGGATGTCCAATACGTGATTGAGCTATGCAGAATAATGCTACCTTGTTAACGCCAGAGTTTAGAAGACATTTTTGGATAAATAATATTAATCTAGGTTGTTTTTACACCTTTGTATCTAGTCTTTAAGCATTAAGCAATAAAGCATTCGTTGATAGGTTCTTAAAGGACCAGTACTGTAATTTGACCAACCAACAATTTTTAGTTCGCTCATGAATTGCTGTTATTTTAGCTGTGATTCCGTATCGATATTCTTTTCAAGATTCGCGAACGAAAAAAGGCTTTAGATAGGGTACACGATCTATAAATTGAAAATTACTAAAATGCTCATACCATTTTTTGTTATGAATGTGCCCAGAGGTTCAAGTTGCCCGCCTATAAGAATGCTTCACATCTGCCCAATATAGTTGCTGTTGGCTAACAGAATTATAATTAAGTACTTACTGCCAGGGCGATGATGATGGGTCCTCCTCGTCCAGTCTCCGAGATTGTCCAACGTTTCCAATTTGGTAATACAAACAAAATGACAACACGCGCGCATCACAAAAAAAGCGGCTATCATTCAATCAAATTATATTATTAACACGCGCAACAAAACCACATATTATTAACACGAGACTCCAAAAGCAAACTTTTTCTTTTCAACTCAAAATGTCCATAGACAAGTGTAGACTCCTTTTTTTTTTTTTTTTAACGTGTGAAAAATGCATTTACGCATTCCCGTCCACCCCGGGGAAAGGTGGCCGGGATATGTCGGGCTCGACACCAACTACTCCCACAGCAGCAAGTGCCCCTACCGACTAAATAACACACGGTGTTCCATCTATACCGCTTCTCGGCGGGAACGCAGGGTCGCTTTAGCACTCAACCACGAACCCGCCACGGTTGTCCGTTGCCGGACCCCTCCTGGGGTGCTACCCCTCACGACGCACCAGAACACATGGCACGTCGCTACCACCCGGGGACCAAGCCCGCTAATGGGCGTCAGACGACCCCGCTTCCGACGCCCTAGGTCCCCCTGCGACGGGTCAGATGAGTAGCCCCGTCGCCTGCTACTTCGGCCGCAGAGGATAGGGAGAGCGGCGCCTCGCTATACCAACACTCCTCCTCCCCTGCGGCCCCTCCGCGTCCGCCATCAAACGGTGGCGGCCCTGCCGTGGCCACGGAAGGTAGGGAGAGCGGCGCACCGTGATACCGGCACTCCTCTCCCGCCGTGGCCCCTCACCGTCAGCTGTGGTGTCGCCCATACAACACCACAGCCCGCCTCAGATGCGGTGCTGCCCATACAGCACCGCAGCCTACCCGTTGCCGCTCCAGTCTGGACTTAGAGGCAAAGCCCAGTGGAGCGGCCCCTCTGGGACCGGCCGACTGCCCAAGCCAGCACGGCCCCTGGTTCCTCTTCGCTTCACCGTGGGTGACGAAGCCACGGCTACTAAGCCCCACCGCCATGACAAGGCGGGAACCCTTCGGGGGGAAGTGTAGACTCCTACGCTAAGGAGGCGTTCAGAAACTCGACCGCTAAGTTGATCGTTCCGAACAAAGACTTATGTACTGAAAATAATCTAATATCAATGTTATATCATTTTATAGTGAAATTTTATGAGACAGTGATAGCCTTTTGTCAATAGTTCGATACCCACTGCAAGCTTCAGCTTCATCGCATGTGTAAGGGCATTTTGTAAGTGCTCTCAAGGCCAGGTACCACTTTTAAGTAGAAAATCTGTTACCAAGTACCTAACAGTGTATTCTGGTAACAGTCCTTCCGAGTCCTACGAGCGGGACAAGTTTTGTTTTACAAAATAATATTAATAATTGACAATGTGATGCTTAGCACGCGATAGTGCTTGTAATTATATTTAATAATTATTACTAATATACTCCTTAAAATTATGTAATTTTACAACATTCTGATACTAAAAACTTATAAAAAGATAAAAGCGGCTTACAATAGAATAAATGATGATAAAATTATAATTTTTGTCTAACTACAGTAGTAGTTTCTGCTACATTAAGTGCGCCGAAGCATTATCTACGCTAAATTTAGTTTAGGAATATTAAACTAAACTTACTAACCAAGTTCTTCAAAGGAAAAGTTAAACCCACACGTATTTCCAGGTCAAGAAACCAAATGTTCCGTTTAAATAATGTATACAAGCGTTTCAGACGGACAGACGCCTTACCAGCTCCGGCGTTTGAGAAAATTTGCTGAAAATTTTATAAAATGTTCTTTCAAACTCAAGGGAAACTCGTTAACTTGTAAAGTTTTCTGAAAAACTGAGTTTTTTAATAATGCTTCTTACAAAATGTAGATTTTACGTACGAGCTACGTTACAAGCACAGATAAGAGAAATAGAGAGATTTGCCTTCAGTCCGCGTTTGTTCACATAAAAGTGTCACCACTTTTCTCCCACCCATTTCACTCTCACATCAATAAAAATAATAAATATGGCATAAATACGCACATTTAACACGCACACCAAGATATCCACTGCAAACTAATACACTAACTAATCGTACACATGCAAAAATGGATTGCACTTCAACCTGTAGCTACGGTCACTAGCTAAACTCACAGATACAGCTATTAAACCACTCACCCATTGCGTCATCAGAAGAACTGATTCGTTTGTTGCTTTGTACTAAGCGCGCAATGGTTTTCTTACAAACAAGCCTGATTTAGGCCAGATTCTTTCGCACGCGCCACGCCTCCTTTACCTATCTACCTTGTTTCCTGATCTGAGGTTACAAGCGTTTCGATGTAAAATTTATTTTATATTATGTTTTGCACACTCAACATAGAACTCGTGTTTATTGAATATTTAATGTTACGCACAAACCAAAACGCGTCCAAACTGCGTCATGTGGTTGTGGTTATTGTATTTGTTGTATACATATATTTCTGAATACCGCAGAGTAAGCGGCTGTTGCAAATACGGAGGACGCATGTATTCGTGCGACCCTGGACGGAAGTTTTAGGCGTTAGTTTTTGCGTCCAAACCAACGCGTTCAGCAGCATTCGCAATGATCTTCAACGTGGTGATCAGTTATTTTTTTGATAGTAAGTGATGATGTGGTCAAAGATATTGTTGAGGCTAATGTAGAATTACTGCCTTTAAATGACAGCTGCGGTGATATACTGTTAGGAGCTAGACGACAGATTTTCTACTTGAAGCTGCCAGCTTTTTGTAGCTAGCCAGGCGGGCATTCGCAAAATGCCCTACCACTATAACGAGTGCCAACCTAAGACGACAACCGGAACCGACGGCTTAACGTGCCCTCCGAAGCACAGAAGCGCTCATTAACAATGTCTCACACAACTAGCGGTCACCCATCCAAGTCATTACCGCGGCGGACGTAGCTTTACTTAGCTGATCGGTTAATAGCGGCTAAGTAAACTTCGCTACGGGCGCTTCAAAGTTCTTTTACTTCTAGTACATATTATATGTTTTCAGCATATTTTATTTCAGAGTGTAAAGTACAAATACACAAAAAATCTGAAGTATTTTTTATTTTTTTGACACAATAGAGTAAAAAGAACTTATCGCCACCGCGGACGTAGCTGAACCATTGGTTTGAGCGTCTACGGTCACATGAACTATGCAACCTCCTTTTGTGCAACAGCTGTTTACACTGCGTTATTTAGAAATAATGACATTTCTCCAAGAGAAACCTCATTTGCCCATAATTGTTGAGTAAGTATGTAGTAACATTATAAGTTTAGTGTAAATGGCACTTACGGAATATCCCCATACAAATACGTAAACAAAACAATAATTTTATGAATATAACACCCGAATTTATCACCAATAAAGTTACGAGGACATAAATGGCAAGCGGCCATATTTATTGATGTTCCGTAGTAAACGAACGTGAATAAACTAAAGGGTTCTTAAGCCATTGTTCCAGTAATGGAATAATTAATTAATATTTGTTGGTAATTGTCTTGTTAATAATTCTGTGCAGAATTATTATTGTAACAAAAGAAAAGCTGTTCTATTAATTACTGTGAATAGGCTTTTGTTTAGAGGCTTAAATCATAATATTCCTGGTTTAATTAAGAGTTAATATTTCCTTTATTGTTCTTCGTACACTTTAAGGTCATCAGTAAATCTCACACTTGAAATCCATCGTTATATTTTATTTTTATTTTCATTTTTTTTATTCGTAATAGGTTCGCGTTTGACTACACCCTGCCTGATGTGAAGCATTGATGTGGTCTAGGATGGAGCACGCTTACCTAGAAGAAACCTATTTACTCTCGATTTGAAGACACCCATATTTTATTCATCGGGAAAGACTGACCACGGTAAGGAGTTCCACTCTTTCGCAGTACGCACGAGAAAAGTGGAAGCGAAGCGCTTCGTACGAGTCTTGGGAATATCAACCATGTACGGATGGCGCCCCCCCGTTTGTCTGGACGTTCGATGGAAAAAGGGTGAGGGCGGAATCAAGTCGTGCAGTTCTTGTGCACATTCACCGAAATGTATCCGGTAAAAGACCGATAGACAAGCGACTTTACGGCGGTGCTCAAGGCTTTGCAGCCGAGTTTAGTTACTCTCAAAATGTTCAAGGATCTGATTAAAATGTTTTATTTGTGTAATTACTTATGCACTACATTTTTGACAATGTCTAGGCCATAATGTGGGATAATATTATAATATGTACGTATATTGTACGTTTTTTTTTGTTATTGTGCCGGAACAAGCTCGAGGCCCACCTGATGTTAAACAGACTAACCTCTGCATATACATAACAGATGCATTTCGTCACAAGTCACGAATTGCACTGCGCCCGTCACCTTGAGACATAGTTGTTAGTAGTCTCATGTGCCTGTAATTTCACAGACAGATTTTATACTTGAGGGTGGTAGCTAGTCAGGCGGGCAATCGCAAAATGCCCTACCACCACAATAAAAAATATCAATTGTCCAATGTGACCTGCAATTTATTTTTCCTGCTATTTAAACTTGCGAATGCCAGAGTGAACGACTTCTGAGTAACCTGATAAGTGATACGAAACGATGATTCAGAGTACCTATTGTAGCTAAACTGCTTATTGTTTCAATTAGTCATTTATGTATACATGAGTCACAATATTATACACCTATTGTGTGGCTACTTCGTGCTTGTTTGTCTGGAGTTACTCGTAGACCTAGATATTAAATAGATTCAAGCGTTCATTTGCGGATATCCATCACACTAAAAATATGAGAGGGAAAGTTGATGACTTTTTTCGTTTATGTTTTTTTTATTCATTTATTAAGAGTCCTTATCAATTTCGCGGCGTAAAACTAGAAAATTCTAGGTTTTTCAGCGCGAATTTCTAAATAACTTTAAGATATATGGTTTTGTTTTTTATGAACAGTAAGACATCACTTATTTTTCTAGTAAGTGGACAAATTAAAAATTGTATAGCTGCTCAATATAATTTACAAAAAAGAATACTCTAACACACGTTTTTAAATAAGCTCGAAACACCATATTTTTTATTTGCTTTTTTAGCTTACAGGTACCAAATAACAAACTGAGAAAAATTATAAATACTGGGTGTATAGTATTTAAGTAAGTGTACAAATTATTTTTTTTAAAGTTTAATGATTAAGTACTTTAAAAAAAAATTATTCACGCAGAAAAAACCCAATATAACCATGTGCAAAACTGACGTCTACGCATAAAAATAGAATGAATATAACGATAAGTAATAAATATTTTAAAATTTGAGATGTTTAACTACCAAGATCAGTTTTTAGTTTTGGTTTTTAACAACTTATTTAATTGTAATAAAATATCTAAATAATGCCTTATAAACCGATGCGCTCGCTTACTGCAGTCAGTCGCGCCCAAGGGCTTGTCGACGACGGACCTGTGTCGCTCGTGACTTTCTCCGCTCTCGCCGTCGTGAGTCGCGTGTAGTGCGTCAATTTGTCTAACCGGTTTTGATACTGTAAGTATATTTATTTATGCATATAGTGATCATATGTGTATTAATGTTATGTATTGTATTATTAGTAAAAACCTGTTTAATTTTTAGATAATGGGTCGAAAAAGTGAACTCTACTATCACGGAAAAATTAAGGGAAAAAATAAAAAAAATGAAAAAACACGAAAAGCGCGAGCAGTTCTTAGGTATATCATATTATTTTATTATCTTCATTTTTTTTAGTTATATTGTTTGTGTATTTTACCATTATCAAAAAATGTTTGATTGTATTTTTAGAGAATTGAATAGGCAGAAATGTACCAAAAATCTAATATTACCTGGAACATCATCGATGAGCGAAAAGGATGACACAAGGTACCTAATTCTTTTACATTAGGAATAATTTTATTTTTGATGAAACGATTATTATTTAGCGATTACGATTACGTTAATGATCATTTCGCTTAATAATCAACAACTTAATTGAAAAATAACTGTTTTTTGTAAAACATACTATCGTCAATAAAAAAAAACATTATATTTTTTACCATATAATTATAATGTAGAATAAAAAACTATGTTTAACTATTTTTAAGTAACATTTCTAGCTTTTCCGGCGTCAATAAACGGAAAATAACTTCTCGGATATTACGGACGATGGTTTTAATGAAAGATGTACCTCAATACAATATGAACAAAATATTTACATTATGTGCATTAACATTGTATGTTATATTAATTAAATTTCTGATGCGGATAATCGACGATTGTTGATCGTAATCGTTTCACAACTAATAGTATATACATAGGTAAATCACGAAAGTGTTATTATCATCATTCAAAATAATTACTGCCTGTAAGACATGGAATAGTCATTTAAGTAGACACCTGTCGATTTTATGAAAAATTTATCATTGTTATGTTTTCAGTTATCCTAACAAACAGGATTCACCAGATTCATTATCAGATGATGAGAAATGGGAAACAAGGTATTTTTCAACTATTAATTATTGTGCAAACATTCTATATATATTATGTGTAACTATATAAATAGTATGTTTTTATTCTTTAGGAATGAACAAGAGAACAAGGCACCAGGGAGTTTTGGAAATTTGGCAGTCACAAATAAAAACAAAGTCACGGAAGTATGTCTATTTCATAATATTCAATTGCTAGCAAAAGGACATGATATTTTTGTTAGGTACTAAGTGCCCAGACTCATATTATAATCCATGTCTCTCGGTACCAAGTAATTAAATACCACACATCCAATATTTTGCGTTTATAATATTAATGCCTTCTTAATATAATTTCAGAACATGGATTTTATTCAAGAAATGCCTCTCCCAATGAAAGTTGATTGTCTGGATGCTTCTCTAGAAGAAGATTTAGTTATGGAGTTGGATAAAGTACGTACTTACGTGTACCAAATTAGAACTAAAATTTCGAAAGATTTAATTATCTACTGTTTCACTTGTTTAATCATAAAATTACAAAAAAAAATATTTTTCAGTCTGCTCCAGCTACGCCAATAAGAGTTGAAGGAAGAAGAATAATAGACTTCCAGTTCTTTTTTGACCAACTCATAGAGATTTCCCAACACTCTGTAAAATTTGGATGTCAAATGAGCTATCTCGAAACAATTGAAGAAAAGCGACATGGTTTTGCATCTAAATTTGTGTTGCGTTGTTCCATGTGTGGGAGTATTTTTCGCCTCAATGCCTGTGACGAAGAAGAAAATGGAATGGATATTAATAGTTCTGTTGTTGCTGGTACAATTATGATAGGGTGTGGCAGGGCAAATCTTAATTAATTAGCTTCCTCGATAAATTTGCCTACAATGAACAATAATATTTATTCCAAATGTCATAAGAAGTTGCATGACTGGTGGAAATCAACCGCTGAGCATACTATGAGCGAAGCAGCTTCTGAAGAACGTGATCTAGCAAGTGAAACAACTTCCACTGGAATACCGAAGATAACAGTGACAGGAGACGCGAGTTGGTGTAAACGATCCTACCGCACAAATTATTCATCGTTGGCAGGTGTAGGTGCCATAATCGGCATTAAATCGGGAAAAGTGCTGCATATTGGTGTTAAAAATAAGTACTGTATAGTATGTGTTACTCCAGAAAAGCACGCTCTATGAACATTCGTAACACTTCGTTCTGACCTTTTAAACGAGGTTAACGTTATGATTATTAAGTATATATTTTTACAAATATATTTTTATTTGATTACCTTGGATAGGCTTGCATTTCATAATCACAATAAAATCCCTCAAATATTACGGAACCTTGTAAGTAAAAACTATAATGTGCTTATAATAGCGGTAACGGACCAAGATTATTTATTCCGTTCCGCTGCATCGTACGGCCACGCACACTACGGTTGTCAGCGATAGTTCGAACGCTCACAGACACAACGCGCTCCGATAGTTACCTAATCTAGGAGAGCGTCGAAATTGACAGGGATTCTTAAGTACACAAAACAAATTACAATCAAATAAGAAGCACCTGAGCGATCCAGGAGGAGCACAGAATTATTCTGATCTTACCTGGATTGCAACTCCAAACATGTGTACGATATAGAATCTTATTTAGTCTCCTAAGCTTATAAACACAAACAGGTCTGGAGGGTATAATATTAAACTATTATGAACATAAAAAATAACATAAAAAATAATTAGTACATATGTAATAAACAAGCTTGAAGCAGTGATGGCTCAGTGGCATCGGCTATGGACTGCCGCGCAGCAAGTCATTGGTTCGAATCCCGCCCAGAGCTTGAGCTTCACCGCATGGTGGAAGGGCAATTTGCGAATGCCTGCCTGGCTAGCGACCACCCTCAAGTAGAAAATCTGTCGCCAAGCACCTAACGGTGTGTTCCGGCAGCAGTCCTTGAGAGCTTGAAAAATTACAGGCTAATGAGACCTAACAACTGTACGTCTCAGTGTGACGGGCAGAGTGCAATTCGTCGTTGACGAAATGCGTCTGTTATAGGCAGAGGTTAGTCCACTTAACATCAGGTGGGCCTCGGGCTTGTTCCGTCACAATAACATAAAAAAAACCAGAAGGATTAAAATACAATTAGGTAAACAAGAATTATGACCGAACCAGCGCTAGTCCCACCTGAGTCACCTGTCACCTCAGCACATAACTGATGCATTTCATCACAAGTCACGGATTGCACAGTGCCGATCACCTTGAGATATACATCGTTAAGTCTCATGTACCTGTAATTTTACTGGCTCTAATTTATTGCTGCTGGAACACACTGTTAGGTGCTTGGCGACAGATTTTCTACTTGAGGGTGGTAGCTAGCCAGACGGGCATACACAAATTGCCCTAACACCATGCTATAACGACTGCCATCCTAAGATAACAACCGGGACCGACGGCTTAACGTGCCCTTCGAAGCATGGAAGCACTCAGTAGTAATGTCACTAGCGGTCACCCATCCAACTCATGACCGCGGCGGACGTTGCTTAACTTTGCTGATCGGTTATGAACAGCTAAGCAAACTTCGCTACGAGCGCTTCAAACACAATCTGTTATTTTTATATGGATTTTTAGGATAATCCTATTGTTTTTATTTCTGTGATATTCTATGACATGTTAAGCCCACTTATTATTATATATTTGAGATATTGAGCTTTTATTATTATAAATATAATATAATAACAAAACAATATTCATTTTAATATTGTTTTGTTTCATTTTTCGTTAAAGCTTTTAATTTATGTCGTTAAAGGTCATACAGATTGATGGCGTTGGCATAGTACGTAACGTACATACACGTTACAGACGTTTTTTTACTGATTTTAAAACAGGATGAGGTTCGCAATCGACTGTTTTTATGTGTGACCTTATAACTATACATAGCATTAAGTCCTCCTTGTACAGTTATTTGTGCCAAAGAATAAATAAATAAACTATTTACAGGGCGTACCGATTTAAATTTCAGTGAGATCTGACGTGTAGTATTTGAGTTCTCCCTAAAAATACGTATTTTATATTAAAAGTCGATATTTTTTGTTAAAACTTTTCGAACATACAAAATCCTAAAAATAACTTGATCTCTACAACCTTATTTGTAGGTCAGTAACCCCTATAACTAAGTTTCACCATTTGAAATCGTAATGAAAATTAGCCCTAACGCATACACAACGTAATCTAATCTTATTCTTTAGTTCATTAGTAAAATTCGAATAGAATGGTTTTTCGTCTACGCAGAAAGTATGCCTGAATAAATAATAATTTTAGATTTCTAATAATTGTAGCATACATTTAGTGGTAATTTCACAAAAAAATCTTTTTAGGTCCACCGACGAGACGTTAGGTACAATACGTAATCCATCTATATATAACGCCTTAAATACTTTTGACACACTATGCTGACAAAAGCATCTTTAATTACCATTTACACAGAGCATTTCATATTGAATTCTTGCTAAGCGCTCAAGTAGAAAATTTGCTGTCGAGCACCTCACTGTATGTTGCGGTATCTGCCCTTAATAGTCAGTAGTTCTGGCTAAGTTTGTTTACCATCCTCGATCACACAAATATATAGTAGTGGTTAACCCATTGGCATCGGCGATAATGATATCAATAGAATTTCATTCATAACTAGGACAGCCGTTTAAAATTAACACGCAAGTTTGTCCTATTTTCAATGTATATACAGCCCAGTTGAAAACAATGAGATATACAAGTACGTGCATTGTGTGTACTTCAAGGTTTGTAGTATTTGTCCTATTGTAATGCTGAAAAACAAACGTTTAGTCGTAGTTTTATCTGAAACTATGTGAAATAAAAATGCAAAGTTGTTTTTCTGATGTTTTCCGTAATATTTAAGTCAAAGAGACCTGAAAAAATTAAGCATAATGGAATAGTTTATGTCGGAACTACCCTTTACACAAGTATAACTCATATGGCTGGTTTGATGAAATAAAAAGTTAATGCATGATCCCACGAACACGTCTTGGTATTTAATTAAATTAATATGACATCTCTACCTTTGTATGGAACGCGTAATGAATGGACTTCTAACTTCACCGCATGGGGGTAGGGCATTTTGCGAAAACTCTCCTGATTGTATACCACCACCAAGAAGATAAGTAGTTGCCAAGAACTTCACAGTGATTTAACTGGCTTAGTCTGCTTTCTTTTTTATTTACTACTGACAGGCTAGCTTTTGAACCCTATCTAACCTAATGATAAGACATGATAGATCTCATCATCACCAAAAAGAAAAATAGATCGTGGTCAAAACCTAGTTGCAATAAAAAAAAGGTTAGGACCTATTATAGTACCTAGTAATATTTATCTTACTTATAGACCTTATAAATAATTTATATTTTTTATGTCTCAGACCACATTTTCACCTGATGGTATAAGTGATGATGTGGTCGAAGGTTATACAGGCTTATCCTAGAATGGCTCTCAAGGACAGCTGCCGGAACACACCGTTAGGTGCTAGGCAACAGATTTTCTACTCGAAGGTGGTCGCTAGCCAGGCTAAAAGGCCAATTTTAACCTTACAAATACTTTTGTATATTTTTATGTTTTGGTGAGACGACAAATTCGCACGCTTGAAGGTAAACGGTCACGCCTGTCCATAACAGATACAAAGTCAACCTCTTAGGTCGACTTGACACTGCACTGCGCTCATCTCTCCAAGTCGTTAGTTCTTGTCTCGTTGACCCAGTAATGTCATTTGTTACAGTGCCCTTCACACCTAAACACAGAAGTGTTTGCACAATACTGCTTCAAGGCATATCTTTAACATTACAGTGGTACCTATCAAGGCAGTCTCTTGCTGATAATATCCGCTACCTGGTAAAACAAGAAACCTGGATGAAATATCGATCAGAAGCCAGTCAATACAAATGTCAAGATGTCAAGGATATCAGTGTTAAACCAGTATCCACTTATAACACGGGTATCCAGAGCAGTCATGCTTAAAGAAAGGTGTTGTCTAACGGCGGTATTGTGTGTCGGGTCGCCATCTGCCCTCAACAATGGTTGAGGAAGGCGATGGCTGGCACATGCGTCAACTCGTCAACGGGCGCTGCTAGAGGACACCGGTCTGCTCTGGATGCTAATGACTTAACCGAAAAAAAAAACTTTTCTTTTAACACTGTGCCCGTTTAGTATGTTGCATTTTCCTGTTTCATGTTGTAAATAAAAAATGGTCATAATCAAAAAAAGTCACGGGCCCTGGATTCTGTGAAATGTAGATTTAAAAAAAAAAAACTCCCAAGCCATTCCCACTCTCTAATTTGCATTTATGAAATTTTCTGTGGACACAGAAAATTTATGTTTTGGCTTTATGAAAACCTTAAATGGACTAAATATATTAAACTCTCAAACTTAAATCCCGCTTATTATTCTAATAAGGGTAATTTAAATTAAAATTTAAACTTTCAGCGAACCTAGAAGGTTATTAAATTAAATTTTGCTGGCAGGTGTGCAGGTGCTGAAGCATAATTACTTTAATTATAAGTTTGACGTGTTAAGAGGAGTCAGACGTGCGTAGGATTATAAAATGAACCATCACAATCATCGCGAAGCGCTTTCAGCGCTGACAAGCGTTAAAATACGCAGTATTACTGGAACAGGTCTTCGGTGAAATAAATTTATTCTGGAGCAGTTAGTTTTGTGCAGTTGAAGCGCTCCTAGCGAAGTTTGCTTAGCCGTTCTTAACTGATCAGCTAAGTTGAGCAACGTTCGCCGTGGTCGGGACTTGGATGGGTGACCGCTACTAACATTACTACTGAGCACGCACGTGCTTTGGATGGTCCCGGTTGATGTTTTATGATGACAGTCGTTATAACATGGTGGTAGAGCGTTTTGCGAATGCCCATCTGCCTAGCTACTACCCTCAAGTAGAAAATATCTCGCCAAGTACCTAACGACGTGTTTGGCTAGCTGTCTTTTAGAACCAGTAATTCTAGGTTAGCCAAAACATCACCTTTGCCCACATCATCGCCTACCGTCAGGTGAAGTAATGTTAAAGGCTAACCTATCAGGAATAAAAAAGATGAAGTCTTTATTTTAGTTATCGTATTCGATGGATTACAAGCTACTCCTTTTCAAAAAAGTTCCTGACTACAAAAGGTCCATAGCAATTCTCCTTAGAAAAAAAGTCGATTATCAGACACCGCCTTGCGTTTGTTGGATTACGCTGGTCTCCTGTACAAAGGCGTACAAACCAGTAATGCCGTTCTGCACTCGTAGCCTGTAGTTGCATCGGCAGCATCTTTTAGAGACCTGAAGTGCATCCATCCTGCATATATGAATGCGGTTCTCAACAGTAATCGTATCATTTTTTTTTTTTTATTTATTTGAAGAAGACCAACAGCACTACAATATTTAAATGGTACAAATACATTACAGTTAAGTAATACAGCCAATTACAGGTCTCCCTAAATTATTACTAAGTTATATATCTAAGTCTTACATACATTAACACTGATTAAATAAAAGTACAAATAAGTATGTAGGTAGGTGCTGGACACCTACACACATATATATATATATATATATATATATATATATATCATTTGTGAATGACTAAATGAGCCGCGCTTTCACGCTTAGGTTAGGCAAGCAAGTAATATAATATTACTTGTTCAATCAGTAATTACCTGGTTTGCAAGCGCGCTTGTGCACGCATGCATGTATGTTTGTAGATGCAGTTGATGTGTGATTGTATACCTAGTGTGCCCAAAGTCTAAGCGCGCTCGCGTTGCTCGCAGACAAAACTTATTCTATATACCTAAGTATATGTTAACCGCGGGGCATGAATAAAGATGTTGATATGCAGTGTAGGTATGTTTTTTGAATAAAAATAAATATCGTAACAAAATATTAAGAATGCAGTATACTTATATATAATAGTATAGTCAATAATGGTAATTACCGTGAAACACGCCAACTTTGCCACCGAGTGAAACTTTGCCCAAAACACAATTTCTAAGGAAAGTAGCTAATATCTGAAAAACTACCGAACTTACGACAACATTGATAATATTAGTAGAAAATAAAATATACGCGTGGCAACACAAGATAGCGCGTGCACTTCCCACTTTACTCAGATACCTGTCGAAACTTGTCGAAGACGGGGTGTATTTTTGCGGGCCAATTACTGTGCATATTCGGAAGTAAATTGTGCATTATGGCGAATACACAGGTAAGTTTAATTGATTGTTTCTTATGTAAAACAATGTGTTGCGCACTATGATGATAGTTTCGTTGCTGTAGCTCTTGTATAAAAAAAGTTATGATGATGGGCAAAGTTACACCGTAATGTGCAGCCGTATAATTTTCAACATTGCCCGCCGTCAAAGAACGTCTAGGGCTGACACTTTTTGTTTTCTTTTTACACGACTGCAAAAAAATATGAGAGTACGTATGTGATTTGTTTAAGACTATACAGTCATAAACAAATCACTTATATTATATTATTATAGTACTTCATTTACGTTCCTTAAAGGTTGATGACAAGGCAGCAGCCGTGTGTACCTACCTATTGCAGGTACAGTTTGGGAGACATTGAGCTTGAAACACGTACATCTTTAACTATTTTATTTTTGGTTTAGACATGCACATTTTTTTAGTTTACTTATTACATTATAAAAATATTTTTATATAACGATATCTGATGTTTTCGCGATTATTATACATTGTAATAAAACAAATTTAAACGGATTACACCGCGTATATTTTATATTATTTTATCCCGACGTTTCGAACACTTTCAAGTGATCGTGGTCTCGGGGTAGACTCTTTTTTGTAAGAAAATTGAAATTAAGCAACTTTTGTTAAGTATGAGTAAATTAAAGAAATCTCAAACTTATTTACTATAATTGATTATTTAATAAACAGTTTTGCACTTAAAAGTATTTTATCTTACTTGCCTCTTCCTACCGACTTAATAGAAATAATTATTGTTCTATACTTCTTATTCACTCGATGTGTCAACCCTAGCACTTTGTAATCGCTACGTAACGTTGGTATGAAGAGTAGAAAAAATGTCTGGCTAACATTGCCCATTCATTTTAATAGCAAAGTATTTATGATATCGAGTTAATTTTTCGAGCAATCGGTTTTAATGCCAAAATACTTTTACTGGTTTTTATGGCATTCAAATAAGGGCTATAGTTTCGCAAAAAATCAAGGTGGGTAATGTTGGCTAAAAGTCCAGATAACTTTGCCCGCCTCCAAAATTGTTTATTTGAAGGAGAAAAACATGATTAATTTAAAATTTTGGTAAACCGATGTGTGCAAATGATCTTAATATTGCCATAGATAAAAAAAATATGATTGGGCTAAATACAAAAATCTTGAAATATCTAGTTTTATTTACAAAATGTGGGCAAAGTTGGCGTGTTTCACGGTAATAAAATATTCATAGGTAAGCTAAGAACCAATTCATCAATGTGTATATAAATTATAAACATATAACGTGTATATGTTTAAAGACTTGGAATATTTAAGTATCGATGAATTTTAGAATATAAAAATAGAACATTTATTTATAACAAGAAAATCATTAATTTATTTTTGTTTATTTATAAATATATAGGTGCCTACTTCCAAGATTGCATTGCAGTAGCTAGAGTATTATTAAATGTTCTATGGTAGCTAGTTAGTTATTTACATACTATTTGTCGAGTATCAAGCGTTCGAATACTTTTCCTTTGAAGACATCTTTAGACATATAGAAGAGGTCTAAGTCAGAAAAGTTAAGATTATATGTATGGATTATCCGAGTGATTGGTGCATTTTTTGCATATTGGGTATGACAAAACGTAGGCGAAAGCAATGAAGTATGTCTTGTACGCCTTTTGGGTACATTAAAATTGATTGCCGCCAGCAAGGGAGGGGTATCTAGGTGTCCATTTACTATGTTGTATAAAAACATGACGTCCAATAAGGTTCGTCTATCTTCTAAAGGCATAAGCTTATGACGGGTGCAGCTTGCTTCATATTCCGAGTAGGTACGAGTTCTATAATTTAGATTTTTCACGAATTTTGCCTGGATTTTGTCAATACATTGTTTGTGAGTAATATAATGAGGAGACCAAACACTGCTTGCGTATTCTAGTACACTACGAACGTATGCGTAATATACGACTTTAATACAATTTAAATCAAAGAATGGTTTACAAGTTCGAATGACAAACCCAAGGCTTTTATAAGCTTTACTCACTATGGTATCTATATGTTCCGTCATAGTAAGCTTATTATCCAATATAACTCCAAGGTCACGCACTGCAACAACTTTGTCAATAGGTGTATTATTAAGGTTATAGGTATAGTGTATTGGTACAAGTCCGCGAGTGAAGGAGATTTGTTGACATTTCGGAACGTTAACAGTGATTTTATTTGCAGAGTAATAGTGAGAAAGCCTATTTAATGTATTCTGTAGGACATCACAGTCTTGAACATTATTAATTTTACAGAAGATTTTTTTATCGTCGGCATATAGAAGATACAGAACATGGTTGAAACAGGTATATATGCCATATATATAAGCGTTGTACATTAAGGGTGCGAAATGTGATCCTTGGGGTATTCCAGAAGGTATGTTGATGAAATCAGACTTGTATCCCCCGACCACAACTGCCTGACACCTATTCGTTAGGTAGGATTTTACCCAGCGTAGCAGATCCCCGTGTATACCCAACATTTCTAGCTTCGCCAGCAGGATGACGTGGTCCACACGATCAAAAGCTTTTTCAAAATCGGTATAGACCACGTCAACCTGCCCCCCTCGCTCCATATTATCGAGAACATACTGAACAA
The DNA here is from genome assembly GCA_963890685.1 of Plagodis pulveraria. Lineage (NCBI taxonomy): Eukaryota > Metazoa > Arthropoda > Insecta > Lepidoptera > Geometridae > Plagodis > Plagodis pulveraria. Next base: position 34,968,234 of record OY982951.1, on the reverse strand, counting down.
ACTCAGAGAGATTTGTAACAGTGGATCGTCTCCTTAAAAACCCATGTTGAGCTTGGTTTATGTTATTCACCACTGAGTTGTAGATCTGGTCGTAAACAATTTTTTCAAAGAGTTTGCTAAATGTATTTAATATAGAGATGGGGCGGTAACTTTCAATTTTAGATTTTGAAGACTTCATATAAATTGGAACAACGTTAGCTTCCTTCCATTTATTAGGGAACTCACATTCTCGCAATGATCGTTCAAATAATAATTTTAACGGTTTGGCAAGCGTTTCAGCACAGTTTCTAATGAACAATGGAGGTATATCGTCAGTTCCGGATGATTTATTTGGGTCAGTTAATTTTAATAGTTTAAGAACAGATTTTTCGTGTACATTAATTTTACTGATAACCCCGGATTCACTACATTTAGGTAGTTGCAAGCTAGAAGTGTCATAACTAGTAGAAGGTTTAATATAAACGCTTTCAAAAAACTTATTAAAGCCGTTGCATATATCCCATCCGTTGTTATAGACCACTGAGCCGTGAGTTAAAGTTTTCGGATAATTCAAATTCCTTCTTTTGGATTTGACATAATTCCATATCTTTTTAGGACATACTCTTAAACGACTTTGTATATGTGTGAGATAATTTACATAAAGGTCATGCTCTAAAGATTTAGCTCTCGCCCGCAATATTGAAAATTCTATGTAGTCTGATTCATTTCCAAATCGCTTCCACTTGCCGTGGGCCTTCCATTTTTCTCGCAATATTTTATTTAAGTTAAAGTTGTACCACGAAGGAAAGCTTCTACTGTTATTTTTAACTTTTCGTTCTGGTACAAATGTAGATATACATCTATGTAATTCCGAGTTAAAACAGCTTACTGCACAGTGTACAGTATCGCATTTCTCAAAGAAATCAACCCAGTTTATTTCTTTTAAATAATTATTTATATCTGCAAAATTACATTTATGGAAGTTTCGTTTAAGAGCATACCGTTCTACGAGTGGGCGTATTGTTAAATTAGCTGTGTCAATAGAGATATTAGGGTGAGCTCGGTCTTCTGTTACTAACGAGATGTGAGAACGAGTGCAGGAAGCAGAAAAGTTACTAAATACCAGGTCGAGTGTATTATCCCAATAGTTTTTAGTGAAATTACTTTGTTCTAACCCCAGTACGTTAAATTCCTCTACAAGGTGTTTGCCAGCATTTTGTAACTCCACTGATCCCCGTTTAATATGTAACGGCCCAAGCTGAGTGGTCCACCTGATATTCGACAAATTAAAGTCACCCACAATCAAATAATGATCATTTTGGTGTAAATTGTAAACATGCGAAACATTTTGAACAATATGATCTATAGTTTTCGGTAATTGCTCATTAGGCGGCGCATAAATAACCGCTAGATGCAGATCAATGCCTACAACCGCATTAAATGATTTAGCTGGTATAGTTATCCAGAGTATTTCTGTTGAAGCGACCACCCTTGTGTTGCTTGTAATAAACGCTTCAAGGTCAGAGCGCACTAATATCATAACGCCTCCGCCCCATTTACTAGTGAATTTTAAGTTTCGGTCTAACCTGAACACGTCATAACGTTTAGTATTACAAAATTCACCATCCAAAATACATCATGTAACCACGTTTCAGTTACTATTACAATGTCGAAGTCGTTCTTTTGTAATTCTCTATAAAAGTTTAAAACTTTCGTACGCAGACCTCTCGTATTCTGATAAAATACATTCAGTCTTCTGTTAGCCATTGTGACGTAGTATAACTAAGTATATTAGTGTAATGTAAATAAAATACTGATATGCCTCAATAAATAGTACAATATTTTTAAACGTACAAATATGACAAAGTGAACGCGAACTATGATAAATGAACATATAGTTGAAAATAATACTCGAACTAAAACGCAAATGCAACATACTTAAATCGTCGGTCAGTATAATTATTGATTTTAACAAGTTAATTAAAAAACAATCCGCAGAAATTGTAGTACGCTGTAAAGGTATCTGCATTCTTAGTGATCGTATGTTTATGACGTATGGATTAATTGTGCATATGTGTCGGTTATGTTGTAATTTATGAATAGTGTATAAGTGACACGAAAAAATGTGAGGTAGATTATAATACGAATACTTGTTTATTCTTAGGAACGAGATGTTACCGCGGTATATTGTGGCATCTAATATTACATAATAATAATAAGTAAATTGTAAAAAGACGACAAGTCATTTGATTTTTAAAAGATCGTCAAGTTTATTTACCGAAATTTTTGGTGATTTGTCGTCTTTTCGCACAAAAATATTACAATTTCTTATCCAAAGGTATTTGTACGAGTTTGCGGTAACGATTTCACGACACTTATTATAAAGTATTTTGTTTTCCACAGTTAAATGTTCATTAACGAATATTTTTTCGATACCTTGCATTCCTATGTTTGAGCGGGTAATGCCTCGAGCTCGTCGGATACCAGCTAAGATGTTGTCTTTTGCGAGCCGGGATTTCATTTTTGCTATAATGGCCCGTGGTATGCCTGGTTTTGACTGCATGGGCTGAACCCTGGTAGCAAATTCGATGTCTCGAGGAGTAATTGCGACACCTGCATAGTTCATTCAGTTCGGATTCCAAGATATCTATTTTTACCTGTTTTTCCGATAGTTTTTTTTTTTTTTTTTTTTTCATCAGATCATCCTATCAAAAGACTGAATGAGAAACTTATCAGAAACGTTTACCACTCCTGGCACTGTTCCTACATTCTGAAACAGGCCCTTAATGTTATTATTGTATAATCTACTCTTGTTATTACTTTTGACGGATTACAAGGAACTTCTTTTCAAAAAACTTCCGGACTACAAGAGTTCCATAACAGTATATAGGTACTATAATATTTTTTTTTATGCTTAATTGGTTAACCTTTGACCACTATCTTACCTGATATCTGAATACCTGACCTGATGAGTAAGTGATGATGTAATCGAAGATATTGTTCAGGCTAACCATGAATTACTGGCTCTCAAGGACAGCTGCCGGAACACATCGTTAGGTGCTTGGCGACACGTTTTCTACTTGAGGGTGGTATCTAGCCAGGCGGACATATGGAGAATGCCTACCACCATGCTAAATAGTCCAACAAATTCGATTATCTGACACCCCCTTGCCAAACATTTATTGGATTACCACTGGTCTAGGTACTCCAAGGTATATACATACAATCCAGTATTGCAGTTCGGCGCTTACTACCTTTTAGAGTTCTGGTAGTCTTCATCCATCCTGCATATAAGATTGCAGTCCTCAGCAATAATTGTATATTTCTTTCCATTATCTATGAAGGAATCTTTAAACTATATTACCTATATATAAAATTATACTTACTGACAGCTATATCTATACATAGTTTCAATTAATACGCACGTTTTATAACAATGATTTACACGTCCGTGTGAACAAGATCACGTATTGTAAACATGGACAATAGAATAACAAAGATACATACCACTTATCTCAATTATTGGCGATAAAATTGATCAATTATTTTAATTGGAATATTGTGATGTGTTTGGTCATAATATTTGATTATTATTGAAAGATTTAGAAGGTACATATCGATGTTACCTATTTAATATTATGAATATAATACTTTTGATTTGGCATATTCGGAAAATAGTCCTTGTTTCATCCGCGTAGTGGGTGGAAGATGCTGCTCCCCACCTCAGGGAGGGAAAGACTAATAAATGTTTCCCTCTCTAGGTCGTGAATGTGTTGAAGGTTGGTTTGTTATCAACTAAACATCCAGGTAAAAAATATCTATGGCACGTATAAACATGGTAACCAATGTTGTAACCAGAATAATATGTTCAAGGTTACTCGTTGTACCATAGGAACTCTGCTGTCATAAAACAAATTATACCAACCACGTTTATGTATAGGAGAATCTAAAGGAACTTGTTTATGAAAGTCCGCCTACCTAGCTACCACCCTCAAGTAGAAAATCTGTCGCCAAACACCTAACGGTGTGTTCGGCAGCTGTCCGTAATTCTAGGTTATACTGAACAACATCTTCGACCATATCATCACTTACCATCATCATATTGGTCAAAAGGATGTGTGACTTTCGAAAGTTGGTGGCATATTGGTGAAAATTATAGTCTTATTAATTTTATAGAAGCGTGAATAAAAAAACCTCTTGAGAAGCGGAATGGCCCTTGGCAGTGCACAATGCGTTCCAGATTAAAAAAAAATTAAAGTCTATACCATTTGAAAGGATATGCACTAAGCATATTAATTGTCATACCATTGTGTATTCACATATTTTATTCATATCTGTAATATATACATACTCTTTTAAAAACATGTTCAACATTTTCCTTTTTGAGACTCACGTCACAATTGTGTACCTATATTGTATTTTGCTACTCTAACAGTAAGTATCTATAATACAGGATTATTATATATTAACTGTATACTGGCCACACTTCGATACCGGCAACGCCAAGCAGCATCGTATGTCTAAATCTAGTAAAAAGAAGAAGAAGACAAAACTGAGTAATATATTAATTTTATTTGAACAATATTGCACGTTGAGACTGAATCTTGAATGCTCGCCCGGTTAATCACCCAACATAATATCCGTCGACAAGCGAAATGTTCCCTCAATTGTCTTTGTGAGTCAGTTTCTCACTTCAGCAGGTTACTGTCCTTGGACATGCATAATGGAAACATGTTAATTCGGCGACGCCCGTATCGGCCTTTACGTAAAACATTCAGATAGGCCCACTAACCGCCTTATAAGATTTAAAAATAGAGCAATATTACAGATACCACTCTTTTTTATTTATTTGCGACGGAACAATAATTGTGTATCTGTGTTCTTAAGTACCTATGTAATCTGTACTGTGAATGAGCAATGGTAAAAGTTATATTTTTTTGGTGTGGTACCACTTCCTTTTCATGATCTGTTGGTGAAAAAGTATTAAAATTATAAACGCAGAAAATCTCAAACCAATAGTGGTTTTATTTACAACAATTTGTTGACGAGGGTGGCATCTGAACCCACGTGTGCAAGCCACATTAAGAATGTGGTTTAAGGATAAAAATAAAAAAGTGTACATTTTCTATATAAGTATAAAATATTTGTAGAATATTTCTAACAACAATAACTAACTCTGCCTCCTTCAGACGTGGGGTGCCGGGCTCGAATGTCGCCCCCCCCCCCATCTCTACCCGTGGGTGTCGTAAGAGGCGACTAAAGGTAATACACCAGAAGGTGGTAAGCAGCACTTTCTATAAGGAACTGATATCTCACACTGCGGTCCCCAAGACACTTGCCTGGGATCGTGGCAAATCCCATCATAATGGGGGAGGCAGTGTTCAGCAGTAGACAATCGGGCTGATACAGTACTCTTCCACCATGGTATAACGACTGCCATCTTAAGACAACATACGGGAACAATGTATAAACGTGCCCTCTGAAGCACATGTACGCTCTGTAGTAATAACCACTATAGCGGTCACCCATCCAAGTAACGACCGCAGAGGCCTAAGTTGATCAAGTACAACAACAAATCAAGCGCCGCTACGAGCGCTTCAAAACATTAATTTAATAAATCAAACACCACAAACCCATTCAATAATACTAAGTTTCAAATACCAAACCAAATCCAATTAAAGCGGCTTTAATCAACCACACAGCCCATTAGCGTGATGTTTATGACTACTAGGTACATAATTCACTAACATACTATCCACTAATACTTAGTTTACTAACACTCGAAACTAGTAATAAACGAGCCATTTGCGTATTTTAGATCTAACTCATAACTCACTGAAAACTAACCGCAGTACAGTGGTTACATAGTATTATTATTTACTGAGTAGCATAATGATAACAGGATAGATAACCCTGTTAGGGTACCCACAGGAAGAAGACATTGTGGCGGCTCGGAAAGTATCTTTGGCGTGTTACAAACCCCGTGGTATTCGATGTGTACTACATTTTATAAAGGGAAAAAACTACGCTTAGTTTTCTACTCTACGCTTTATACTGTACTGTATCAGCCGGATTATCCACTGCTGAACAAAGCCTCCTCCATTCTGGTGGGGTTTGCCATAATACCCTCGCTTGGCAAGCATCTTGGAGATCGTAGTATAAGATAACAGTTCCTCAGAAAGCGCTGCTGCCCACCTTCCAGTATTTTACCCTTGGTCGCCTCATCCGACACCCACAGGAACATTTTATTCCGGCACCTACGTTTAGGTAGCATTATTTTACATAAAATAGTTTTAATATGTTTTAATTGTATTCCTGGGTAACACGCTATTGAAGGTAAACTATAATTCTAGGGTGCATGCTTTTTTGTTAACAAAGATTCAACTCAAATTTTTAACAAAGATTTAACATTTTTTTCTAAGCTTAACCTATCGTGGTTTAAGTTAACTGAGTGTTTAATAAAGAAAAAGAAAGCATATTTCATTGAGATAATGGAATGGTAACAGCACGGCTAGGTCCCGGTACTGTGTAGTGTTAACCCACCTAAGGCTCAAGCTCACTGTGGGGTTCGAACTATAGAGCTCCGGTACAGCGGTCTACATAAATTGCACCGGGGCCATCACTGTTTTAAAATAGGTCGGGAATGTTCTATTCTTAAAACATTGTATTATATAATATTATTCGGTACCTATAGGTATATAATTTTGGGTACAAAATATTATTCTAAAGGATATGAAAATTAGGTATAAATGTCCATTTTGTTACAAAGTTTGCAAGCTAAGCGGTGACAATATGTGTGAAACATACATACATTACGGCATTATGGCCTTTACCATCCTCCAAACCTCAAATTAGGAACAGATCTAACCACAGACCTAACTGTAAAAATGATCTACTTTCACAGAAAGTTTTAAAATAGAGTTGGAAAGTTTACTTAAGCTTGTTCGATCCTACTACATTTCCAACATAAACTTTGTCTGTAGCTCCAAAAATTCTAGAGATAAATGTTTGGTTTTGATATGAAATTTTGTTAAGTAACGAAACAAAACTCGTATTTGTTCCTATACGACAATAACGACTTTATTCAAAATCATGTCAGTCGATAGATAAACATAATATATTTAATTGTTACCTACATACAATTTTGAATCGTTTTTTTTTCAAAGTTTCTTACATTTCGGTCTGCGATTACTTCTGTCACGTTGCAGCGTGCACTGATAATATGAGCCTTATCTTTAAGTTAGTTTAGATTTCTAAATATGATTACAAGCACTATCGCGTGCTGAGTGAAAATTAAAGCTCATTATACGGAGCTCAGTGGTTAAGGCGCCCGCTGCGTTTATCGGGGGACATGGGTTCGATTCCCACTCGATGAAAGACATTTTGTGCTCAAAAAATTTGTAAATTTTAAGTTTAGATTTCTTAGATATTTTTATTACCATCTCACAATTTGAAAATTTGTACACTTTACTGAAAAAGGATCACGCCTACCTATAGATTTATGCTTTAACATATAAATTCAAATCTATATGTGATCTGTCAAAAAAAAATATTTCAACTTTTTAATTCAAAAAAATAGATTTATCAATTTTGTATTAATTAAATAGAATGTTAATGTACTACTAACGCCATCTGTTAGAAAACCATTGCTGCAACAAAACTAAATCATCTAGAATTAAGTTGATCTACTCAACACTAGATGACACCACCAGAATCAGGTTGTAAAATAAACACGAGCCTTCACAAAGCTCAGCTTTATGCTAAATTCTGGCCGGCAACAAGCTGCTAATTTTGGGACTGTAAGGCCCTTAAATGTACAGAACTCTACAATCGCTTTGTGTCAATGACCTAGCGAGAACAAACAAGCTCAAAACTATTTATCAACCATGACAGTATTTGGAAGCATTGTTTCGCATCGAATATCCATCATGGACTTCTTTGTCCATAATCCATATACAGCTCTATGAATAGACCATTGTTCAAGTTCCATAATCTGCAATGCAGGTATCCTAAAATAATAGCAATATGAGTACGTGTGCAACATCTTCATGTCTTCAAATTTGTTTTTTTTTTACCATCGTGATGGAACAAGCAGTTCACCTGGTGTTAAGCGGTAATCCCTGCCTGTAACAGATGCAGTTCGTCACAAGTGGTAAACCGCAAGGGGTGATGGGTACCATCACCCTTCTGCTACTAAAATATGTATTAAGATATTATGTCATAGAGGGTAGATCTTTGGTATATATAAAGGGTTATATTCCCTTCTTCAGGGCAAACCAGACCACCAGACTGGAATGAAAAAACAAATGATTGAACCCGTCCCAGTGGGTCCAAACCACGTGGACGGTTGTCCACGGTTTGGACGTGTAGCTCAAGCTAACACATCGCCGTATTTTTCACGTTATTTCCCTAGAACAGAGTTGCATCAGATTACTACTGATAATGCCAATTTTGGAGTATATATTGAGAGTTGCTGTATAACGGAGCTTGCCTAGTCGTTCTTAACTTTGTAGGTTAAGCAATGTTCTCTGCTCTCACTACTTGGATGGGTGACCGCTACATAGTGATTCTGTGCTTCGGAGATCACGCCGCTGGTCCCGGTTGTTGTCTTAAGAAGGCAGTAGTTAGGCTATGTCGGATATATTTGTATGGCCTAAAATTCAGTAGTGGGGTATTGTTTACGTGAACACAAATGGGTTATTAATACACTCAAGTAAAAAATCTGTCACCGCCCACCTAGCCACGTATTCTGGCTAGGTGCGCGGCGCACCCTTCGCCAGCAACACTATCTACTAACTTCAACAATATTAGGTACAACTTACCAACACGTGCGATTGTGGCCAAAGACTAGGATATCAGCAAAAAAAAAACATATACACCGTTCAATGACCTCTTGTAACTCTGTACTGAAGGAAATAACATTGCTTTATATAAAAGTAATTAAGCTTTTTGAATTTCAATTGCAAAAATGTGTTCAGTTCTCATTGTTCTCGTAATTCGGTTGCAATTTTACTCAATGAGTTTTTATTTAATTAACTGTAATGAAAAATACCTGGCGTAATAATTTCAATTTCATTTTGAAATAAACCTATTGGATTTTTGTGTGTTTGACGTTGTTGAAATTGTAAAATATTAATTGTCTGCAATTAAATTAGCTGCGATGAAAATTTTAGTGAATTTATTTCGCGTGGACTTGGATGTCAAATTAGTTCCACCCAGATGGCGCTAAAAGTTTGTTATCCATTTATGGTAAAGTATGGAAATGTTCGATATTTTACTTAATTTTCATATTTTGTTGTACATGGGCCTCTGTTATGCGTTTGTGTCTTGAGAAATAGGACTTTACTATTCCTGAATAATTATTTATATACATTTATTTCAACCATACGTCATACACATTATCATCAAGTAATAAACATATGAAATAATACATTTCAGGTGCAAGAGAATTTTGACTTCAGGTGGTCCTCGTGCTTGTTCAGTCAAAAACATACAAAAAAACACAAAAGAAAATTTCAAATAGAAATAAATAAAAAAAACAATTATATTGTTATGTTTGCAATAACGCCTACTATGCGGATTACATTACAAAATTACAAATATACGAAAGGAAGAACTTAAGTCATGTGCGGGATTCGAACCCGCGTGACTTAAACCCCCCAACCAATGACTTAAGTTTTTCCTATAGCATATTGTAATTTTGTATTAAAAAAATCATCTCAAAATGTTTCTTAGGACTAGCAGAAGTAAATCCTAAGAGGTTGTTAGCATTTTACCAATAACCCAAGCTATATATCTAAGCTCCATAGATTAATTATTTGCATGTTGAAAATTACATAGAAATCTACAGTGTCCGAACGTCCCACTCCAGGTTCCACTCCAGGATCAGCCACAGGACCACTTTATGACCAGTTTCGGCAATATAACAGATAACTAGAGTCCGCACACTAAGAAATAACATATCTCAATGATCAATGCACGCGCAGTGAGTACTCTTGTATGTTTATGATATTTATTAGTAATTCTTATTATGCCCTGCGTTTTTATTCAACATATACGAGTACGACACAGATGATATCATATGTGATAAAACCTGAAAACACCAATATAGCACAAAGTTATTTGTAATACTTATTTTTACACATTCATTTTTAGGGTTCCGAACCCATAGGGTAAAAACGGGACCTGAGACATCGCTGTCCGTCTGTCTGTTACCAGCCTGTATCTCAAGAACGATGATAGCTACACAGTTGAAATTTTCACAGATGATGTATTTCTATTGCCGCTATAACAACAAATACTAAAAATAAAATAAATACTTAAGGGGGGCTCTCATACAACAAACTTGATTTTTTTACCGTTTCTTGCTCGATACTAATAACGGTGATAGACGCTTTAACTATTCACAGAATATTTAGTTTTATGTTTTCTATTAATATAATTAATTAAAATAAAATCAATGATTAAGGAGGCTCCCATACAATAAAATAAGTTTTCGCCGTTTATTTGCTAAAAATAATAATAATGAAAACAGGTAGAAACTTCAATTTATTTATATGCAACTATTTGAATATTTAGTTGCATATTTACTTTAAAAATAAACAATTAGGTAAATTAAAGTAAATTAAATAGTTTAGGAGGGCCCTATACAAAAATATTTTGATAATATTGATTTATATTCAAAACTTCCTCGAGTTGCTACCACAATGGGTTATACTCAAATAGATAATGTGTTTAGCAATATAGACTTGAATGCTGGTTCATATAGTGCACTATTTAGTTACCATAGCCCTTTATGGATACAATTCCGAATTGAGTAAGTATAGGGTATGCATTTGATATTGCATCCAAACGTCCCTACCCAGCTCAATCGGACACTGCGAAAAGTGTCTGTAATTTGCAAGATTAGGTTACAGATAATGGTACGGAACCCTTCGTGCGCGAGTCCCACTCACACTTGGCCGGTTTATTACATTTCGTTTTAATAATACACAAAAGAATAAGTTAAATATACTGTATAATTAGTAATAAAGCAGCAAGTTACGACTCTTTATTGTAAGCATTTGTATTTGTATAATAAAATAAAGCCTTGAAACGCTTTAAGACATTTTGTTTATTCTTAAAGTAAAATAAAACATCTTTTACAAAATTTAGAGAACAAATTTTCTTGCCTAGAATTAGATTAAAACCTACATCCCTTCTTATTTTATTTTAGGCGAGGGTACGCCCTCTCCCCTCGTGAGTACAATCTGTCCACCTCCTGTCCAAACTGCTCACGTTTTTTTATCCCGTGACGCCCCGTAACGTTTTTTTGTAGTACTAAGTAGTTTTCCATTACCTAAACATGTCACCCTAACATCCCCATACCCCAATATATTACCTATACCATACAAAAAATAACATTTTCATACATTTAGTTTGAGTGGATCAAACAGCGAATAAAAATATATTTTTCCAGATTTTGAGGTATTTTGTTTTTTAATCGAGTTTATTTGTGGCAGTCTCCAATCAACATATAAACTTCTTGGTACCAATGCAATCCTCATCATATTCTCTTTACGGGAAAAGAAATGAAAATAGACCTTTTCATGGAAAATTTTACAGGAAAATGGGTTTGAACAGACGACGAAAATGGCGGGAAACGGCATTTTTTATATATTTTTTTTATTATTTTTTTCCGAAACTATTCCACCTACTACTTTGTTTTTTTTTAATGTGTGTATTTATTATGAATATTTATATATACCCATGAATAATACCAGATTGTAAGGATAAATATTTTATAAGTAGTAACGAGATTAAAACAACGCGATTTTTTTTAAGAATTTTGGCGGGAAAACTGTACATAAGCTGATTTTATTTTTTTTCTAAAAACTATACCACCTACGAATTTGGTTTTTCTTTTGATATGATTATTCAGATGTAATCTATACACCTGAATTGTTTCAGATGTTTAGGTTTACAGGTTTAAAAGTAGTTACGAGATTATTTATTACGTAAATTTCGATCGGTGAGTGTTTGCGCGGCAAAATGCATCGAGTGAAAGTTATTTTTTTTCATTTCATGATTTGAGTAACTTCTCGTTACCATAGAGTAATGCGGTTTTTTTTGTTGTATAGCCAATGATAGTAGCTTACTAACAACGTTTAAATAATAACGATCGGATAAATACAAGCTTCACACTAAACCTTTTTTTTAGACCACCGGAATTCCAGCCGTAACAAAAACAGGGGTCAAATAAAAAAATCTTTAAAAAAAAAAGTTATCAATCCTTATCCTTTTAATTTCTTTTAACATCGTTATTGACTTATTGCCTATACAAATGCAAAATTACAGCTTTCTAGGTTAATTACTTTAGAAGTAGTTACGAGATTATTTTTAAATGACATAAATCTATACAAAATTTTGGCGCCAAAATGTAATTTGAGCTGGTTTCAGATTTCATATCAATTTTAAACATACTTTCTGTTATATCAGAATATTATGGATTTTTTCTCGCATAGCCAAGGATCCATCCTCACGAAAACCGTTTGAATTATGAAAATCGAACTTACGCAGATTTTATGGTGAATATGTAAACACGACTATTGACCGCTAACCGGCAGGCCGGTTGGGACACATAAGGGAAATCCGACAGACCGAAGGATAAAAAATGTTGATCCATAAATTCTATCTGCAATAGTAAAAGAAGCTTCTAAATATTCGTAAGTTTGTAAAATGGTAAAATAAATTCCTAAAATAATTGTTAAAAATAATCTTTTAGAACATTGAGAATAATTATTTTCTATTAATGCGTGATGAGCTCATGTTACGGTAATTCCTGATCTAATTAAGATAATTGTATTTAATAAAGGGATTTGAAATGGATTAAATGGAATAATTCTGATGGATAAAGCCCGGACTGACTGTAACTTTGTGCTCCTATAATATTACCTTATCCGTCATAAGAACGTTGTGCAGTAGGTAGGAAGTTTAATTCGAAAAATTCTTAAAAGTGATTTTCGCTTAGCACGCAATAGTGCTTGTTACATAAAAAAATGAAATAAACAGTATTTAGTATACACGAAAATTAAATTTGTAATTAAAATTAAAATTATTATTTGTAAAGATAGTTATTGAGATCGAACATGCGTCACATTTCATGGAATGAGATATGAAACATCAAATCACATTAATATATCTCTTTTCCTCTAATCTAGCGGGATATTTTATGGTAGGCATTTTAATCAAAATGTTTTTCATGTTTAATGTGAAGTTTTTCCGACAAGATTTTCTACTTGAGGGTGGTAGCTAGCCAGGCGGGCATTCGCAAAATACCCTACCACCACTATAACGATTGCCATCCTAAAACAACAACCGAGACCGACGGCTTAACGTACCTTCCAAAGCACGGAAACGCACAGTAGCAATGTCACTAGCGGTCACTCATATCAACTCGTGACCGCGGGCGACGTTGCTTAACTTTGCTGATCGGTTGTAAACAGCTAAGTAAACTTCGCTACGAGCGCTTCAAAAGAACTTAGAAAATTATAGCTTTGAAACCTGGATGATTTGTATTGTAAAACAGCTATACTGTTAGGTATTATCATTTCATCCAGTCATTTGCACGTTCTGACTTACTAAGCTCGACATTTATACTGTTATTATTACTTAGGCTTAGAGTCCCGATTAGTGTCACTCCAAATATTCACAGAGTAAATTTCCGTTAGATTTACTCTCACCGGTAAAACTGCAGTTGCCGTTTGTCCCAATGACTTTCGGCAACTACTTTAGCCGATGTCGAGCCGGCTGTCAACTCCTCCTTTATAGTGGTGCTCTATGGCTATAAGAGGGCCTTCCCCAAAGTCCGGTGGAGTTGAACAGCCGACAACGGCAGTGAAGATCAAAATCCTCCCTAAACAAACAATCAAAACTTAGATTTAGTGAAGAAAGGAATCAAAAATGTCACTGAAAATCATTACATCTCACTTGTACACTATAGATATTGTAATGCGTACAAGTGAGATGTAATGATTTGCAGCGAATCGTTTCTTTATTACACCGAGTTATAACGAGTATGTATATTATTAAACTAATTAATTTTCAGACTTTTACAGTAGAATGTTTCCTTTGTATATTGAAACTTTAGTTTAATGTTGCTAAGCCAATTCATTACAAAACTAATCCGATCTGATAAATTTGTAATAATAACAAATATGTTTAAAATATTTTAGGAAAACATCAAATAGATATTTTAATAAAACACTTAAAATATATATCTAGTGCCAATTCCGCCTAATTTACCTGTTAAGCCGACGTGACGTCACAAACGCCACGACAGCCAAACAGCCAAACTGGAAGAATTTTCAAATGTTCAATTGACATTTTTTGAAACTTTTTCTTGTTTGGTTGCGTGGCGTTTGTGACGTCACGTCTGCTTAACAGGTATATTAGGCGGAATTGTCACTAGATTTTTTTTTTTTTTTTTGTGTTTTATTAAAATATTAATCTGATGTTTTCTTAAAATATTTTAGAAATATTTGTTAACGCCTGAATCTTTTCATTATGATAAATTTGTGTTTCTGAAATTTAGAATTTGTGTCCTAGAGGATAAATGCCTGTCCTGTATGTGCAATATATAAATAGTTTCAAGTGATTATGGGCGATGCTGTTTTACTTTAAGCTACACTTTGTCTTAGAGCACGCAAAAGGTCTACGTAGTTGCTGCATAGAGTTTTCCGTGAATGGATGACGTTTTTTTTTAATGTATTAAATCACTTGTTAAAGATGTTACCTATCTATCTGAAACTGAGTTTGTCTCTTTTGACCTACGATTACAAAAACAAACGATAATTCCGTTTTGAACCTTATATGTTTTGCAATCTTGTTTGTTAATATAGTTAATACACCAACCAAAGAAATTCCAGACAGTAGCTTCCAATATGGATAATCACAGAAAAACGGGAGCTTCTTCGTGAGTGAGGTTACACATTAATTAATGTTATTTTATTAAATTATGCCAGCGTGAGAATATGATCATATAATAATACTGTTAATACCTCACAATGGAAAAGAATACTAAACAAAGAAGAAAACCTGTCGTCATGCACTGATATCAAGCATATGCGTGAAAAAATAGTTTGGGAACTGGCGAGTATATCTATTCTCCAGAGCCAGTGTGCTTTTAATTCCATTGCCATTCAAAACGGGTAAGTTAAAGATAAGAGTAAAAAAGTCAAAATATGTTGGCTCTGATTATAATTTTTATAGGCTAATGACGTAACATGCACGAGGCCCACCTGATCGGTGACCCCATGTGATATTAAAGCAGTGATGGCTCAGTGGCATTGGCTATGGACTGCCACGCAGCAGGTCTATAGTTGGAATCCCGCCACGGGCTTGAGCTTCACCGCATGGTGGAAGGGCATTTTGCGAATGGCTACCTGGCTAGAGACCATCAAGTAGAAAATCTGTTGCCTAGCACCTAACGGTGGTTCTGGCAGCTGTCCTTGAGAGCCAGTACTTCTAGGTTAAACACATCATCATCATTCACCATCAGGTGAGATTGTGGTCAAAGCCTTACCTCATTACAATTAAATAAAACGTTAAAAGGAAGGGTTCCAAATTTGAAAGGTTAAAACGGACGGAGGGGGACGCAAAACTTTTTGAAGCGCTCGTAGCGAAGTTTACTTAGCTGTTCTCAACCGATCAGCAAAGTTAAGCAACGTCGCGCGCGGTCATGAGTTGGATAGGGTGACCGCTAGTGACATTATTACTGAGCGTTTCCGTGCTTCGGAGGGCACGTTAAGCCGTCGGTCCCGGTTGTCGTCTTAGGATGGCAGTCGTTATAGCATGGTGGTAGGGCATTTTGCGAATGCCCGCCTGGCTAGCTACCACCCTCAAGTAGAAAGTCTGTCGCCAAGCACCTAACGGTGTGTTCCGGCAGCTGTCCTTGAGAGCCAGTACTTCTAGGTTAAGCCTGTTAACACTTTTGAACACATCATTACTTACCATCAGGTGATATTGTGGTCAAAGCCAAAACAGCAATTAAAAAGAACGTAATAAGGAAGGTCGTTCCACATTTGAAAGGTTGAAACGGACGGTAAGGGACGTCCAAGCCTGCAAAATGTGAGGATGAGCAGTAACACGGTAAGAGATCATATTTTTTTTTTTATGTCTGATAGGTTAGCCTTTGACCACTATCTCACCTGATGGTAAGTGATGATGTGGTCGAAGATGTTGTTCAGGCTAACCTAGAAGTCATCATGAACCAGACAAGCTACATTTCGCCATACTATCAATATTAGTAGTAGTACATCTCTAGTACTACGAACAGGCACCGTCGTACCGGTCAGCCATAAATTATTACTACAACTAGCTTTGTTGTGGTAAAGCAATCTGCGTTTGTGGTTACGAGTCGCGCTGTGGTTTATCACCTAAAATCATTATAATATAATTATAATATTTCGCTCTGGCATTAGCTCCCAACTAGATAATTATAACCATTATCCATTATTTCGTATTTTCGTGCTTAGTTTTGACCTGAAATATCGCTATAACATCGTAATTAGGGATATTGCTGTCGAGGAAAATATTATTTGAACACATAGAACCAATGGCGCACTCGCGTTCCGGATAGGGTATAACCACTGAACAAAATAAGTAATCTATATCTATACTAATCTTATAATGAGAAAATATTTGTATTTTTGTGTGTAACGAATAAACTTAAAAACTACTAGACCGATTTGGATCTTTCTTCAATATTAGATTTTTTTTTTTTGAGTGGAGAATCCTTTTTCGGATACCCTGTTTTACGAATTTTGGAGACATTGTAATTTTTATCAAAATCGATTCAGTAGTTGTCAAGATATGGACTTTTAATATAATTTAATATTTAATATATATGTTATTTTAAAATATGAGGGTTTGTTTCAACAACGCTTTACTAACTAATGGGCGGATTTGAACAGAATTCGGCAGGTATCATTTATAATATGTAATATTAGGATCTGGCATGCTTTATAATGCAAACATTAGGTGTAACAATAGCATTGAAGTGTGTTTGAAAATTTAACGATGTTATACCTTATACTTATTACTTATCTTATACCCAGTGAAGTTTTCTAAACACAATTTTAAGTTTAAAATTTCTAGTAAATACTATAATAATGCATAAATAAAAGTAATCAAAATAAATTAAACCGACCTTAAAATAATTAAATGAACCAATAAGTGATATGTAACACGAAAAACATCAAATGGGCATCTACATTCAGAGTAGGTACGTAATCCAATTAATTTTTAGGTCTGTAAAGGATTTATTGATGATAGTTTAGGGCCTGATAGCAAACTTAAAAAATAGTTGATTTACGTACCTACTTAGGTAAACGACCAGTTTTTTTATTAATTACAAAACTCCTTACCATTTATTTCCGCTAAAATATACAATAGCCTCTTAGATTTCCCTAATAAACATTAGCTTTACAATACTACAAATTACCGAGAAAAAAAATTATAATCATGTGCAGGATTCGAACCCGCGTCCTAGAAAGTCCCAAAGTAGATGAGGCGATTAACACATGGGATACTTATATCATTATCGTCCATCAGCACGCGGGTGAAAACGCAGGGCGCAGCTAATAATATATATGCTAAAATACATGACGGTAAGTGTCACTCACCTCCAAATCAACTTTTTTCACATACTCGATGATCCTGAGTCACGACAAAGGATAGTTTTCATTTCGTTTTGCTGAGTAGCCCGCGAAGAAGCGATAAAAACCATTTCCGCGCGCTCGAAAACTAGAAACTAATAAAAGCGTGGCTACCAAATTTGCTAGCACTAAAATTGAAAGCCAGGTAAATTGAACAGTGCTTCAAAGTAAGCACTCCCGGTTTTAGCAATCCAATGATTGCTTTAGCAGCAAATGTTTGTGGCAAATAGACGGCGCACTATTCAGCTCTCAGTCCATCGAGGTTTGTACAGCTGTTCTCGTTTCGAGAATATAGATAAATCATATGCATACCCTTGTTTAATAAAGGTGGGGTCGGTTAAATAGTTATATCTTCTCTAACAACTCGTGCTATAGCGGAACTCATACTAGGTTAAGACAAAGTGGTCGTTAAAACATGTCAGACTGAGAGCGTAGGCCGGAGAGATCACGTTTTGCAAGCAAGTGAGTGAAACAGAACTGCCGAATGTTACTCACTTCTGAAAACTCACTTCACCTCAAGTAACGTTCCAGCTGCGGTCATCACTTGCACGAGTAACAGCTTAAGGCATTTACTACTGACCGCTTCGAATGGCATTTAAAGCCAACAGTAAATAAAAATATATTAACCTTAAATACATGACCAGCTATGTATTTCAAGACAACCTTGGAAACTCTTGAAGTTAGTACTTGTCTCCCTTTCAAGTTCGTTTGAAGGCGTTGGGACAGCAAAGAACCCTGGGCGCTGATTTTGTAGCAGCACACTGCTCGCGGCAGTAGAAGCGCATTTAGGCGCAGTCTTCTCCAGAACAATGTCTTATGGAACAATGATTAAAATACCATAAAAGACCTAATGCTTAAATACTTTAAGGAATTATATAAGTAAATATTAAATGCTATTTCTTGTAGGATAGCTACGAGTACCCTTCTATAAAATATTGTGAGATACCGTCAACGATATATCAAGTACAGACCTTTCATAACATATCATATTAATTAATATTCAGATCCTAAGAAAATTATTATTTCATGTAATTGAAGTTGTATAAATATTTCAATTGAACATTCAGAATATTATAATGAGACGTCTATCGTATAAAAAAACATGATACGTTAATAAAATAAGTAATGAAAGATATTAGATTTCTAAAGAAACGCTTTGCTTTACGCAACCGAGGCCAAAAAAAATAATATAATGTAAAGATATATAAGTCAATTATGAACTGACAAATTAACGAGAGACCAAAATATAGTTATATGCGGGATTCGAACCTGGGTCCATCTACCCCTATAGCCGAGATATGCTCTGACCGACTGAGCTAACATAACAATATGACTCATAACTCTAATTCTTGCTCTCGTTCTTCAACCATCGTATGGGGAAGTTTTTTCCTCTCTGGTATATATATTTTTTTTTAATGTAATCCGCAGAGCAGGCGTTATTGTAAACCTAACAATATTAAAATTATAAGGTTGCGTCATCATTAACAAGTTTAAAAACAATTGCAAAATTGGTCTTTTTGTAGTACAACGTAAGTTGAATTATAGGTGTCGCTCCATCTCCGTATGATGGTTGAAGAAAGAGCTTTATCAACGTTATTCTAGTCTTTGGTCGCTACTAGTCTATAGTCATTTGAGATACTGTGACTCAGTCTTCGAAGCTTACGTCACATGACACTGTGGTTGGCTCGGCAGTCTGTTACCGACCTCCCAAGGCGACACAACTGAAATTGAATCTATATTGAGTGCATATAGTGTAAGTGCTGACAGTAATGAGAACTGTAGTGAATGATAAGTAATTTTACAATGTCATTTTGTAAAGGCGTTATTGCAAAAATAACAATATTAAAATGTAAGTCTAGCTCAAAAACAGCACAAAAAAAACCTTACCGCTGCGAACCTGGTTGTACTTTGTTTATTGTGAACTTAACGACTTCGAAATCAAAATAGTATGAGAGTTACACTTCTTTACGTATTTATTTGTACTGCACAGCAATCATGTCATTCTGCCATAAGTAAGACGATATTTGCAATTAAATTTACTTATTTGAAGCGTTCGTAGCGTAGTTTCCTTAGCCGATCTTCCAAGTTAAGCAACGTCCGGATGGGTGACCGCTAGTGACATTACTACTGAGCTTCCGTCCTTCGGAGGGCACTTAAGCCATTGGTACCAGTTGTTGTCTTAGAATAGCAGTCGCTAGAGCATGCAGTAGGGCATTTTGCGAATGCTCGCCAGGCTAGCTACACTCTCAAGTAGAAAATCTGTCGCCAATCAACTAATGGTGTGTTCCGGCAGCTATCCTTGAGAGCCATTAAGTCTTGGTTAGCCTGAACAACATCTTCGACTATATCATCACTTACTATCAGGTGAGGTTGTGGTCAAAAGATTACCTAACAGCAATAAAAAATAAAAAATCTCTTAAAAAACGATCAATATAAAAACAACTGAACAGTATAGAATACAAATTGGTGACAAGGGTATTTTTTTCCAATTCATATAATCCAATTTATTTCTTATTTAGAAAAAAGTTAGGTTTTAAATAACAACAATTATCCTAAACTTAACATGTTGGTCATTTTCAACTTACAGAAATATAATTTTAATATATCTAGCTCTCACAGTGGGACTCCCTGTGTTTATGAGAGCAGTTTCACTCCATTAGGGTTTATCTTATCTTACTCGTACCATTTTTTAAGATCAGTGAACATTATTTGTTTGTGTAGGTGGGTGTGTATTAGAGGGGTTTGGTGTGTGCGTGTGTATTTGTATAAGAAGGTGTGTGTGCGCGTTTGTGTGGAAAAGTCTAGATATTAATATGCAGCAAATCTTCGGTGCCTCTTAGTCCCCATAAGAGAAGGTAACCTATTATTTTCCACTTACATAATCCTCTAGTATTGTGTTTTGTTCAATTGTTTTCTGTTGTTTGCAGATATTCTATTATTTTTATAACTGTGGAAGTCGGACCACGAAAATGTGCGATAAAAATGCTTTGAATCAATATGGTACCAGCATTTCAGCAGAGGCGGAATTGTTCAGGCATCTTCCGCCTAAATTATCAACACCTTAATCAGAAAATTTTATTTGCTACGTGTAACTTGAATTTTATCATGTAGCAATGTACCAATAACATTAGTCAAAGTTAACTTCAAACAAACAACAAACAAATTATTTTTATTGACATAATATAAGATACGGCAAATACAATAAACCCATAGGTTCCCGAACTAGTGTTAAACTGTATTTCAGGAATCAGTGGCTTCTCCCTTAGTAATTTCAATACAAAGAAAAACATTATGTCATAATTGTGTCTGTTCGTAGGTAAATACATTATATTTAATGAAATAAGATTATTATTAAAAATTGAATGAAAGTGAGTATTGTAATTGTTGTGTTTTGTGTCTATTGAAGTGTCGTGAATGTGTGTGTGTGTGTAGGGAATGAATTGTGTAGTGTTAAAATAGTTTCCTCTAATTTTCATGAAATCAAAAATTCGAAAGCATTTTTTCAATACCTTTATAATCAAACGAAACTGATTTCTATTTCCCCTATATATAATGATTATTATCCCCCTTCGGGTGCCGGGTTAGAATTGCATCTCCCCATATCATCCTGTGGGTGTCGTAAGAGGCGCCTATGGGAAAAATAATGAAAGGTGGGCAGCAGCACTTTCTAAAGAACTGCCATCTTAAACTGCGATCCCCAAGCCGCCTGCCAAGCGTGGGGATTATGGTATATACCTTAATAGGGGAGGTTGTGTTCAGCAGTGGACTAGTCGGCTATTAGAGTAGAAAATAGAGAGTAGAGAGATTTCTATTTAAAAATCTTTACGTAACATCTAGGTAATGACATAGTTTTGAATATGCAATCGTGCGGATTTACAGATATCGCATATTCCATTTACGCAAATATTTGCGAGAACACTCCATATTTTATGACACGCTTCCCAAACACTGCGTACGTGTTGACGTCACAAATAATGCGGAACGACTGTCTGATCGAAATATGAGTGTGTTCGGTGATATTTTACTTGCTTATTCGTTGCTTTTATAAACCAGACAGGAAAATGGTATGAACTAGAAGTATTAGGTTTGTGAAATAATTTTAGTGCGTTGCTTGAATATATTTTGTAAGGATTTGAAATTAGGTATTTATAAAGAGATTAAGAGCCTAAGTTTTTCGTCTTGAGCCAAAAATATTTTGTTCCGAACATGTACGAAGTTAGATTAGCATGTTATAGCCCATGAAATGATCACCTATGATAGTGGGCACCTGGCCGCTAGCATATCGTGGGCTGTACGAAGTAAAAATAGCACAGTGTCAACTGCGTAAGACACATTTTTGCGTGAACTGATCTGAGAGTAGGTGATTAAATGCGTAGGTATTCTCTTCGTAAGGTCAGTAGTGTATCTGTTAGTAGGTAATCTATGTCATCACTTCGAATTGTTTGGAATAGAGACTGTCTTACATTCATTATATTCAAGTTTTTTTACAGCTGATGGGTTATACTAACATATTACTATTATTTTACTTAGCATAACTATTGTTTAACTTCACCACCATCATCATCAGCCGGAAGACGTCCACTGTTGAACAAATGCCTCCGCTATAGAAAGCCACCAAAAACGGCTATTAGCCGCTTGTAACTATTGGCTACCCGCGACTTTAACGATGTCGTCAGTCCACCTAGTCGGTGGCCTACTAACTCTACGTCTTCCGGAGTAATGTAGTAACCACTCGAGAACCTTTCTTCCCCATTGGTTATCAGTTCGTCGAGCAATGTGGCCCGCCCATTGCCACTTCAACTTGCAAATTCTGAGAGCTATGTCGGTGACTTAGGTTCTTTGGCGAATATCCACGTTCCGGATTTTATCATGCAAAGAAACTCCGAGCATAGCTCTCTCCATAGCTCGTTGAGCGACTCTGGGCTTGTCCATAAGGACCACAGTCAAGAACCACGTTTCATTGCCATATTGTATAACTTATGTTAGTCCTAACAAGGGTCGATATCGGTATCGCTAGTTGTTTCGGATTTTACGGAAGCCACCTTCAGGATCTTGATTGTGGTACGTCCACTGCGGTCGCGTATCGTTTCTCACGGTGACCACGTGGCCACGAGGACTTACCCTACTCAAGATCCTGAACGTTTTAAGCATCACGTGACCGCAGTAGACGGATCACACTCAAATTCCTGAACGTTTGAAACGTGACGAGACTGCAGTAGACGTACAACTCTCAAGTGTCTGAAAGTTTGTAGAAAATGAAACAAATATCGATCGTAAAATCTCTAATACCCGTCTGCACTAAACTTTGACAGTTCCGAAGTCAATACTTATGTCACTTATGGCGTTCGAAACAAGAAATTGTGTTGCACCAATCTCTAAAAGTTTCGAAATGCGCCCCGTTTCACTAATATATGAAATATCATGTGGCAGAGGAGATAAGTCGGTGCAGAGGAAGTTGTTTCTTAAATTCGGCTAAGTGTATAAATAACCTTGTTATGTAACAACTTTACTCACTTTAGTGCAGACGGGCAAGTAAGTTGTTCTAATACCCATATTTTTCAGTCATACAACTATAGCTCCTGTAAATAAGTGAAAATGTGGGCATGGATGTGGTATATAAGCGCAACCTGAAAATTAATAGCTTCCAATGACAACTGCATTGTGCAAAAATTATGTAACCATTCAATATTTATTTCTTGGTGGACTGAATGGAAGAAAAAATAAATCAGTGAAACTTCCAATGAAAATTTTTTTTTTTTATGTTATTGTGATTGAACTAGCACGAGGCCCACCGGATGTTAAGCGGTATCCTCTGCCTATAACAGATGCATTTCATTACAAGTTACGAATTGCACTGCGCCAATCACCTTGAGACATGCTTGTTAAGTCTCATGTGCCTGTAATTTCTCTGGCTCTCAAGGACTGCTGCCGAAACACACCGTTAGGTACTTGGCGACAGATTTTCTACTTGAGGTTGGTCGCTAGCCAGGTTGGGGGGACCCAGTTCCACCTGCAGACGCCTGTACTCTGGAATAATCCGGAGTATGGCTCTGTATGGGGCCCCCATATGGGTCGACGCTCTCACTGCAAAGAATAGGACCCTCCTGCGGAGACCACAGAGGGTCATAGCAGTGAGAGCAATCAGAGGTTACCGCACGGTCTCATGGACGGCAGCTACACTTCTCGCGGGTGACTTTCCCTGGGAACATCAGGCGGAAGTCCTCGCGGAAGTGTATGAATTTCGCGCGGCTATGAGGGACAGAGGTGAACATCCCGGTCCCGAAGAGGTTGTGCGAATCAGGGAAGCTGCACAAGCCGCCCTGATTCACAGATGGGCCGAGGACCTTCAGTCACCAACAGCCGGTCTGGTGACGGTGGAGGCGCTTCGTCCCCATCTAAAGCAATGGCTGTTAAGACAGCATGGCTCCCTCTCTTTCCGAATGGTGCAGGTACTGACCGGGCATGGGTGTTTCGGTGAGTACCTGCACCGGGTTGCGAGACGGGAGACAACCTCCTCCTGTCATGAGTGCGGCGCGCCCGTAGATACGGCGCGTCACACTGTGGAGGAGTGTGCCACGTGGGAATCCCAAAGGCGCGCTCTGACAGCGGAGGTCGGTAATGACCTTTCGCTGCCGAGCCTGCTAAATGCCATGCTCGGCAGCGAGCGGTGCTGGGCAGCAATGGCCTCTTTTTGTGAAGACATCATATCACAAAAGGAGGCTGCGGAGCGGGTCAGGGAGGAGAATGTACTCGCTGACCCGATCCGAAAAAAGAGACCAGGGCGGAGAAGGCGCCGCTATGCGTGCCTTCTTTCGTCACCCTAGATGACTTGTGTGTGAGTTTGGGGATCACAACCTGTGGTGGGTCTGGGACCCACCATAAGTGGGCCAGGACATAGTGCCTCGTAGGCTTAGACGAATAGCATCGGTGCGGCTGCGGTAGAATGTTACAGCGAACCCGCGCCGCCCCACACAGACGCCGAGGGCTACATCGCTGGGTTTTTAGTGGGTATACCGGGCAATTTGCCCGGGGAGTCCCACATAACCACGCGGCCTCTGTAACCCCCCCCTCAAGACGCCGCGTGGTACGCGTAAGGCGTTTTCCCAGCGGGAAAAAAAAAAAAAAAAAAAATTAAAAAAAAAAAAAATTAAAAAAAAAAAAAAATGGTCGCTAGCCAGGCGGGCTTTCGCAAAATGCCCTTCCACCATGCGAACTTGGATCAGGCACCGAAAAAAAATTGGTTTATTTTTATTTCTATGAAAACAAAGTTGTTTATTAAAAACAAAGAGTTTCTAGTGCAACAGTCGTCTATGGGCCAACGTTCCATAGAAATCATATGAGTTTCAGGGTTTGTTACTCATTCCGTTTACCAGCGACATACTGACGGACAGACAGCAGTCTCAATAATAGGGTTCCGATTTGTTTTTTATGCACGAACTCTAAAAACAGAAGAAAGCCCTTTGTACCTGAATTCCATAAGAACAAGTGGAGACTGCAACTAGAGAGCTGAAGCTAGTATACCGGCTGCTTATCGGTTTGTCTTGTTCTCGCTTTGTCTGGTTTTTTCAATTGACAACAGGACCAACCATGGTAGTTTTGTGTTTTATTCTCAACTAGCTGCCACACGGTTACACCCACGTGGTGAAGGATGATGATGATAAAAGTATCCTATATCCAACGCTTCATCTATTTCCATGCCAAATTTCATCAAAATTAGTCCAGCCATTTGAACGTGAAGAAGTAACAAACATACTCACAAACCTTTAAGCCTTTATAATATTAATTTCTTAATTCCAAATATGCGTTAGAAATAGAAATAATGTATTATTTTTTATATTATTTATGGTTCACTATTTTGGCGATATTGGCTTACACATAAAAGATGAATATGTACTTTTACGGTGTTTTTTGTAGATAAACATTTCTGTTTCACATTATGTACGTGATACTAAAGTATTTTGCAGCGCAGCACGCAGAATAAGTCACTTATTATAGCAGATTTTTTTCTACTTACTTTACACTTATCGTCATAGTACAATCTACACAATATATTTATAGATTATGTGTTAATCTGATGTGTAAGCTATATTATTGTAAGGTTTCATCCATTCAGTACTTTTTGCGTGAAACAGTAACAAACATCCATACCTACAAACTTTCGCCTTTTACAATATTAGTAGGATTAACCGTATTTATTTGCCAGACTAACTGCCACTTTTATTCGTGATTGGTCTGACAAACATAAAATAAAACAAATACCGTGGCAGCACCTTCAGAAGAACTGCCACCTTCCAGTGCGATATTGGGGAAGCATTTGTTCAACAGGACATTTAGGCTGTTGATGACAATGATGATGTCTAAGTCATAAGCTGTTCCATGAGGCTTATATCGATTGGTTCAACCAGAAAAACTAACTTTGACTTCGCATTTGCTCTGCCAGACTAACTGATAAGACGCTAGATGAATTCAGAAAAATATCACTTCTTTTTTTGTTTGTCGCTGATAGATAAGTTATTAGATAGATTAATTTTAAATTAAAAAACTTACAACTAAAAATACATCATATCTACGTGAAACATAGATAGACAGGTAAGCCTTTGACCACTATCTCACCTGACGATAAGTGATGATTTCGAAGGTGTTAACAAGCTTAACCTAGAATTACTGGCTCTCAAGGACAGCTGCCGGAACACACCGTTAGGTGCTTGGCTACAGATTTTCTACATGAGGGTAGTCGCTAGCCAGGCAAGTATTCGCAAAATACCCTTCCACCATGCGGTGAAGCTCAAGCCCGCAGCGGGATTCGAACCATGGACCTGCTGCGCGGCAGTCCATAGCCAATGCCACTGAGCCATCACTGCTTCATCGTGCTAGTAAGTTCAAAAGCCAATCAAATTGAGAAGCAGGCAGTATAACAATCAAAGGACTATATACTTATATTATATATAACGCATATTATGACATATTCCCAACCTAAGTATATACTCTGGAAACTTCCTGAGTATGATACGGGGTAAGACGGAACTGCAAACACTCGTAAGGTTCAGAAGTTGTTGACAAACTTAGTCGTGCTGGGACACTTGGAATTACTTCGCAGAGAGGAGAGTCTTGTAGTTTGAAAAGTACACATGCCTCTGAAACGAGCTCACGGTAATACGGTATTTGCTATTCCTATGACGAACTATGTATATTTTGTAATGGAGAAGACATGTGCAGGAGAAAGTATATAATTTTGAAGAGGATAGAAGGCGAGACCTGGACCTTAAGCGAGATCAACTTAAAGCAAGACCGCCTTCTAACATTAATTATAATTATATAAACGGAATCCTAACGTGTGGTGTTTGTAACCGCACGTTTACCGCTAAAATCGGATATGTTAGTCATATAAGGGCTAAACATCAAAGTCCCTAAATTTTATTTAAAAAATCCTAAGCCCAAGTCACTGCAGCCGAAAACGGCTAGGTGGGATTATTATTATTATTATTTTGTAAGCTCTTGCAGGGCTTGAAGCGCAGGCTGTCTATTGCTCCTTAACCGATCAACTAAGTTAAGCACGTCCACCGCGGTCATTAATAAGATAAGTGACAGCTTGTGGCATACTATTCAGCTTGTACGTTAACCCGTCCGTTTCAGTAGTTGTTTTATGATGGCAGCATTATATCATGGTGGTAACAAATATTTTAAAATATTTTACGAAAACATCAAATTAATATTTTAATAAAACACTTAAAAAATATAAAAATATATCTAGTGACAATTCCGCATAATTTTCCTGCTAAGCCGACGTGACGTCACAAACGCAACGCAGCCAAACCGGAAGAATTTTCGACGCGTTTCGCTTCTACACGAAGCATCCTCAGGAGGTCTTGACTCTACGAGCGCTCGATCGAGAAATAGGCAGCGAGAAATTTCAGGAAAATTAGGCGGAATTGTCACTAGATATATTTTTATATTTTTTAAGTGATATATTTTTGTATTTTTTATTAAAATATTAATTTGATGTTTTCGTAAAATATTTTAAAATATTTGTTATTTTTAAATATGGATTTCCGCAAAGTAACGCCTGAATCTATTCATTATATCATGGTGGGTTGTGTGAATTCCCACCTGATATCATTTATCATCGGGGAGATGATGTCAAAAGGCAGCCTATTAGCTGTGTATAAAAAATAAGTAAGAAGCAACGATATATATTTTGAATAATTTCTTTAATACTCAGCAGCTCCGCAAATTACATTACAAAATTACAGTGAGAAAAATTATAGTCGTGCGCGTAAACAAGTTTAAAGCTAATTGCAAAAATTGGTCTTGTTTGTAGTACCACGTAAATTGAGCTATAGATGTCGCTCCATACCCATACGACGGCTAAGAACGGAAGGACAACTTAAGGTCGCACGTCATATGTCATGTTGTCTTAGTGGGTAGAGCATATCCCCGCTATAGGTGTGGATGGCGCAGAGAAAGATGGGTAACACCCTAATAGCTGGACTGTAATGCAGGAAACGCAGTGTGTGGTTCGAATGCTGTTTCACGTCTCCTGTCACTGACTATAATAATAAGAAATATTGCAAGTAAACAACAAATCAATGTATTATAAAAAGATTCGCAAATCTTAAAAATGTTTACTTATAATAAAACATTCGCTTGATAAGCTGATATTATGTCATACATACTACGCTTACCCAAACCGGAAGTTATATTTTGTCATGTTTTCTAATGATTCAATGTTTTCCTAATATATTCGTTATTTTAAGTCATGAATTTCTTCAATGCTTAAATGTATTAATTTAAATATTATATGTGTTTATAAGAGAAACACAAATGGAATTCAATATAGGATCTATCTCATTTTTTGGCCAAACTGCTATAGAAAATAGACATAATATAACATTGTAATGTTATCCGCTAAGCAGGAGTTATTGCAAACATAACAATATTAAATTAGACATAATATCCAAAGAATTTAATGTGTATTTTTTGTTATAATCTAATAAGATATTTTGAAGGGAATCTTATTATTTGGAATTTCCCCATAAACACAGAGGCATCATAATTTTAGATACCTAGTGTTCATATACTGTGTGAAATTTTATACACGCATCTTCTTGAGCCTAATCGATATGCTTCTGATATGCTATCGATTAGCTTACCAGTATTTCGTTTTATTATTTATTTTCTCTGCACTGTACTGTATCAATCGGATTGTCCACTGCTGAATACAGCCTTCCCCAACAAGAGTGTTTGCTATAATTCCCACGCTTAGCATCAGGCGTCTAGGACATCGCAGAGTATGATAACAGTTCCTCAGAAGGGGTTTCTGTCCACCTTCCAGTATTTACCCTTAGTCGCTTCTTAAGAGACACCCACGGGAAGATATGAGAGGGTGCAATTTCAAAGCAAATAAATACAAAAATTGGAATAGACTGCTAACACAGAAAATTACGAAATAACTTGTTAAAGTCGGCCCCATGCTGATACATAACACTCTGAGATCACATTTTCATGGTCCGACTTCAACAAGTTATTTCATACTAACTTCTTACTTGGCCAATTAGGGTATAATTCTTTGAGAACAAGAAGATTGCATGACCAGCTAAAGACCGGAATCAAAATATTAAAACGTGCTATCGATTCGACTACACTGCACAATCGTATGTTCTATATATTTGCTTTTTTGACATTATATACCTATTTAATATATTTATTTATAATTGTGATATAATTTATAAATGTAATATTTATATTGTATCTCCTTGACATTTGTTTTTTTTTTATTAACATCATGATCTATGAATTATTTATATGTATCATGAGTTTTGGCTTTGTTTTGATAATAAGTGTAATTGCATTGTAAGCGTAAATAAATAAATAATACATTACAGTGATAGAAGTCGGTAATATTAAAAAAAAAAAAAACTTATTTTATTAATAATAATTACTGGGTAAACGATTGATTTTCACTCACATACAATACTGGTCTCCAACAACAAAACTTACAACTCATCTAGGTGTGTCAAGCATTTCTCAGTTAACTAAGTGTTACTTAAAAACTACTGAACCGATTTCGATTAAATTTATATAAAACTTTCATACATTAAAAAAATTGTCGCATCAAAGCCTCCTCATTTTTTGGAAGTCAGTTAAAAATTCACGCAGACAGAGCTGCGTGTGAGTCACATACCTTATAAAATACAACTATAATCAATTCTTGCTCATAAATTTACTTAATTAATGATGCTTACTTAAATGTCAGACATATTTATGTGACTCAGTTCCATTCTGCTTATGTAAAATAGGTTATTATGTCATGACGGAAGATACAGCCCGCGAAATATATTATGCATTAGAGGACATCCCGGAATATGCGATAAGCATAATGTCTGTTTTCGGGTCGAGGCTGGTCGTGGTGTTTGATGATGTGTACCCATGTCCCAATAGGAATGTATAATGCGGAAACGTGCGGTTACATTATTAGCTGTTACTATTTGAATTAATAAACTACATAATATGGAAATTTCCTCAAATCTTCGCGTTTATTTTTAATATTATGTTTGCAATAACGCCTGCTCGCCGGATAACATTACAAAATTACAAATCTATCCCAATACGATGGTTAAATAAAGAACGAGTGCAAAAATTGGAGTTGTCATGTTAGCTCAAGCGGTCAGAGCATACCCCGGCTATAGGGGTGGATGGAAGCGGGTTTCAAATCCCGCACATGACTATAATTTTTTTCTATCGCAAATTTCTAGTACGGGGTATCTAACCAATAATTGAGCTAACTAGACACAATGACGCAGTGATGGCTCAGCGGCATTGGCTATGGACTGCCGCGCAGCTGGTTTGATTTCGCCCGGTGTAACCGATCTAAAAAAATTGGTTATCTTAATTACTAAATTAATTGAAATAAGCGCCATCTGTAGTCAAACGCACAAACGACTATCTAAATTCCATCTGAAGTTGAAAGCGCCCTTTAAATCTATAAACTTAACTACCTTTGCTGCGCGCTGAGGTAGTTCAGCGACTCACCGATAGAGGTCGCATATAACAATCAAAAATCTCAGATAGCCTATGATAGAAGAAACTTTCTACACGAGATGAAAGATGTCGCCGTAGTACTTATAACTTTTTAGATTACATCAGGATTCTAAATAATTATTTAAAGATTAAAATAAATACTAAACATTTTTTGGACTGTATAATAATGAAAATATGGTTCCAAAAATATAAAACCTTTGATAGTAATTACTCGTCTTCTTCTTCTTCTTCTCCATTTAATTCGACTCATATCGTGACAGTTAAACAAATGTCAATCGAGGCTGTCAGAAAAAATACCACGATATATTTTAGAGCTTCCGATAGACGAACGTTTATCTTTTGAAAATAGTTCAAAATGCAGTGTAGTGATTGGATTGACGACTCTAACGGCTATGAGGCATGAGTGCATTACCAAATAAGGTCATGGAACGGACAAGAGACTTCCGGCAAACCTCGGATGTCCTTCCTGAGATATTTTTAGCGTCACTTTGATACCAGCCACACAACGTGCACCACTTAAACTCAATTGGAAATCTCAGCGTTAATCTTCCAGTTCTAAATTATAAATTGGCGATTTAAAATTCTTCTGACAAGCCCCAAATCTGGGTAAGTGAGTTGTAGTGAATAGGTACTTGACCACCCAAAATTCTGGCGCTGGCGGGCCACATCCCTAAAGGCCCTCTGCGAGTCCCTAAATGCTCAGCAGCAGAGGGACAGTGGACCCACCAGCTCAGAATCATTACTGGACCATCATGACCGGAGCCCATGTGTTTTCCAGGGTTCCAGTACGAGGCTGAACTCCAGTAGTACACGACTTCCAGTGCACGGCTGTGTACACGACCTCTGAACCCCGGCCGTCCTCTGACGTCCAGCACCGACCGCGGCCATCTTTCTCTTCAGCGACTGCTGGGAATTTCTACCGGCGCGGCGGTGTGGAGTCGAGCCCTGCACGGCAGACCTGCTGCTGAGCATCGACTCAAATACTAGCGGACCGGAGCTAAGTCCTTAAACAAGGAAGCTTGCCAAATTTGCCATACCTGTCTGAAATCCACGACCCTTTCTATTCATTATACTTATATTCTAATCTCTCTCTTCTCTTTCTTTTATGCCCCCATCTACCCTGAGTAGGTAGGTAGGTGACACCGGGACATAAAATTTTGTACTACAATAATTTGTAATATGTCATTTTCGCTAAGCACGCGAAACATTAGTACTGTACTGTATCAGCCGGATCGTCCACTGCTGAACACAGCCTCCCCTATTAAGGGTGTATTTGCCATAATCCCTACGCTTGGCAGGTGGCTTGGGGATCGCAGTGTAAAATGGCAGTTTTTTGGAAGGCGCTGCTGCCCACCTTCCAGTATTTTTTCCCCTAGTCGCCTCTTACGACATCCATGGAAGATATGGGGAGGTGCAATTCTAACCCGGCACCCCACGGGGGGAAACATTAGTAATAAACAAAAATAATAGTTATTGCTTATTATCTAACATTTCTTAATGATTTGTCAGGAAGAGATTGCTCTAAACAATGGTACGAGTACAAGACTACCGATTCGAACAGTTTCTATCAGTAGATTTAAGGTCCCTATTTGTTTGTTCCGTTTTCCCTGGTTGCTTTACGATCCATCGTATCACTTCACTGTCTTAACAATGTCCGTGTATCTGACAATAGCATTAACGTCTACTCTCGCCGATGGCTCTCATGACAATGACGTTTGTTTACTAACACGGACACACGAGGCTGTGTATGTACACTAAAGCACACATGCACACTATAGTCCCTCAATAAAATCTTCTTCTTTATTTATATAACTAAACAACATTCGTTTGACTCCTCGTTATGAAATCTGATTAAGAGAATACTTGCTCAGCGCTTCACACTTTATAAATGCTATGAAAGACTTCAAAAGCACTTTGAATGGAAATGTTGTAGGGAGCTTTTTCGTAATGCCTGAAATAGGTTTTAAATATTTTGTTGGACTAGAAAAATATGCTTTTACTTAAATTTTAATGTAAGTTGTTTCATGAACAAGAAAGAAAAGAGAGGAGTATAAAGTAATAAGCTTTTGCACAAAATAAAGGTATGAATTTTAGTAAATAAGACGTCTAAATGAGTACCGACTGATATTTCATAATTTCAGCCAACTTTATTTGATGTCCATTTCGCCATCAGATAGTTTGTAAAAACACGAGCAACTCACTGCACACCATCACATTTATGTGTTTTTTTATGTGATAGTGACGATACAAACACGAGTGCCTGATGTTAAGCGATAACTTCTGCTTATAACAGATTGATTTTACGCAGTAAACTGCACTGCACCCAACATCCTGAGATATACAGTTGTTAAGTCTCTTGTGCTCGTAACTTTATCATTTATTACTGACTCGCAATGGTTTCTGCTTTAACACGCTATTAGGTATTTGGCGACAGATTTCCTACTTGAGGGTGGTAGCTCGCCAGGCTTGGATCATGCGGTGAAGCGCAAGCTGGCGGTGGAGATTGAACCATGGACCTTCGGTATCGAAGTCCGTAGCTATTACCGCTCAGCTATTGCTTCTGGGAGTGCAAACTCGACGTCGTCGTCCAGCAGGCCGCCCCTAGGACAGCTGGTGAGATGCCATTGTGGGGACCTGCACAAGCTCCAGGTGCTGGATTGGGGAGTAGTAGCGCAGCGCCGCGGCCTTTTGATATCGGAGGCCACGAGCCACTTTGGGGTCACTGCGACAATAAAGTAAGTAATATATATCAGATGAATGGTTTTTTAAATATATAACTGAAATTGTTATATGTGCATTATATTTTAGCGCCCAGCAGCCGGTAATCTTAGAAGTCAGTCACTAAGAAAAATTTACAAATATTTTTAAATAAATAAATATTTGTTATGGTGTTTCTCTTGGTGTTTCTTAAGTTTTCTTTTTCTGCGGGGAGGTAATAAAAAATATACACATCATATTGAAAAGCATAATACTGACGTAAGTACCGGCAAAATTTAAATGGGGGCCGCTGATTCTATCGTTAACAAATGTCAAAGTCATATCAGGTAAGGTTGCGATCCTTTAACGACCTACTTTGATTGTTAATATATTGGAACCGTCAGAGGTTTGGAACGATCGAGTTATCAACAACCGAACGCTATACTCTAAGGTTGTAAACGACGTTAGTGTGAAGTTGCATTCCGAGTGCGCACTAACTAAGGTTCTGAACGTAGCCCTGCGTATGCAAATGCAAATTGCTGTACTAAACGCATGTATTCTTGCCATAATAGCGACAGCTCGACTATTAGCCACTGACCGTCAGGGTAAGCTAACTACGGCTATATACTTCCCACGCAACGCAGTATGACTAACCTCTGTTTTGAGTTTGCTAGCGTTATTAATGTTTGTATCAGCAACTACGATTCAATCTGTGTTTGTGCACTCGGGCAATTGTTTCAATTAAAAATCTTTGAATCGTATCCGCGGAATGTTTGTTTGTTTAATGATGGCTTAGGGTTCCGTGAACCGCATTGTAGAAAAGTTATTTTGTGAACAGATTTATTTTAACTGAGGTTTTTAATAATGAGAAAATTATTAATTTTGCGCGTTTTTAACTCGTAATCTGTGAAACGATTAACATGAAAAGTAGTTTTATGTTCCATAAATTGTATGTATATCCATTGTGGTCAATCTAATCTTTATTTTTTAGGAACTATGGCAAATTTAAAAAAAAATGTGAAATTGTGGTTTGAAAATGAGAAATCAATTAAAACGTTACGCCTGGTGGTTATGTTTACATACCCCTTAGGTGGTAAAATTGGGGTTCAAAAATCAGAAATTAAGAAAACGTTAGGCCAATTACAATTAAAACTTTGCAAGTACATTTTGCTAAATAAAAGCAGTATTTCTTTAGTTACAACTTTTACTATATTTTATGGGGTTTATTTGTAATAAACAAAAATCCAAAACGCATACACAGTGAACAAAAATTTTTAATTATAAATGCTTTCAATTTATGTTGGTAATTTTAAAACATGTTGCCGTTTCACTCTACCTTGCCCTTATATTTTTTTCTCTATGTGTTTTGTGTATTTGGTTTTAGTTTTCGTTATATTATTTATGTTAAATGGAAACAAAAACTACATATTTTACGAAAAGTTTCACCTCAAAAGGTTCAAAAATTTAAATAATTTAAGAGAGAAAAACGAATTCTTTTAATAAAGAATTCTCCATCTATGTATCTATTTGCAAGGAGGTTTAATGTTCGAAATCTGAACCTACTCCGATTAATCTGAAGTTTGTAAACTAATTCGTGTGATTTATGATTTACTCGTTAGGTAACATGTGTGATAGGTATTACATATTGGTCTAATGATATATATATCTTTCTGTATGTTATTAACGAAACAAACATTTATCCAACTGAAGTGTACTAAAAATAAAAAATAAAATATAACTTCATATTTATAATTCTTATATTGATAACTTGATGATTTGATTTCTAATATTAATAATTTTGTGAAATCAAAACCAGATTTTACCAATGATGGCCGAGCGGTAATAACTATGGACGGCAGTGCCGCAGGTGGAAAGGTGCCTGGTTCGATCCCTGCCACCGGCTTGAGCTTCACCGCATGGTGGAAAGGCATTTTGCGATTGCCCGCCTGGTTAGCTACCACCTTCAAGTAGAAAATCTGTCACCAAGCACCTAACGGTGTGTACCGGCAGTAGTCTTTGAGAGCCAGAGAAATTACAGGCACATGAGACTTAATAACTACGTATTTCTCAAGGTGACGGGCGTAATGCCATTCCTGGCTTGTGATGAATTGCATCTGGTAGAGGCAGAGGTTAGTCAACTTAACATCAGGTGGGCCTCGAGCGTGTTCCGTCCAAAAAACTAATGGTTATCAAAAAAATATTATAATTACAAAAGATGACTGGTTATTTTTTAACCAGCGCCAACCATTTCCGTTTCAGCTTGAACAAAAGTATTTTCCTAACAGGTTGTGTTTCTCAACCGATTCACGAAAAATTTTGTTTGAAGGTTCGATTTTTTTTATACCATCGCGAGTGAACAACCACGAGACCATCTGTGTTAAACAGTAACTTCTGCCTTTAACTGATGTAGTTTGTCACAAGCGGCAAACTGCACGACGTCTGTCCTCCTGATACATAATGGTATGGTGGCAGTACCTCCCCGATCGAACTCTATCGCACAAAGACTAATAATACTAAGGAATATTTTTGGTAATTTAGGTATAGGACATATTTGAAAATGACTGATGTATGGGGGAGTATATATATGTATCGAGGCGAAGTTTTCAGCTCATAGAGTCACTAATAACATTTACAGACCTGCAAGCGCCTCTCTATAGTAAATTATTGTTGCACATTTTTATGGGTCGTCTTCGTTAGTGTGGGTGTAAATGGTAGTGGTACCTACAGTAAAACATTAAACCCCGTTTGAAACGTCGGGACAAAAATAACGATAAATATACGCGGTTTAAACCGTTTAAAGTTGTTTATTTACTAAAACATTAAAAGTTAAATGAGAGAATATAATACCTACATCTAACATAGATGCGGTTATCCAATATTTTTTTAGCACGGATTTGTTGGTATAATTTTGGGTCACATATTACCTATTAATTGAGCAATTATGGAAAAACCTTTAACACGGATTTGTTACTAGAATATTGTATTTTTTTTATTCTGAATTCTAACATCCTCTGATTTTGGTCACCTTCAAAGTGACCAAAATCAGAGAATCGCCTCCTTAAACTGAACAATTAGAGGCCAGTCATAGAAAACTCAACTTATTTACTATAATAAGTAAAGTTAAATAAAAATATCGTAAAAACCAACAGAACCCTCAGCCGTGATTTCCCAAAGCGAGGCGCGTTTTTGCCCCAACAACGGCCGGCCACGGACGGCTGGGTAAAAACATCAGGGCCGCGCGGAAATTGGATGAAATTGACCGCGCCGGCCCGCTGCAACGAATGTACGGTTAACGCGCGGAACCGACAGATTGATGTCATTGATTGTTGATCAATCCATTCGGATCTTTTTGTTGAGGCATCTCTGGATGTATGACTTTTTTTACTAACTAAAGATGCTGGCGACTGCTAAACATTGAGTAATCGTACACTGCCTATTATCATTATTAGCTAGAAGACGTCCATTGTTGGACAATATAATAATAAGTAAATAATAATGAATTGTTTATTGAGATAAAAACGTCACTAAATACAGTTACATTTATCTCACAGCAATTAATTAAATCAATAAAATAGATTAATCGATTTTAAAATGGTCATTAATTAAATATTTTTCTGTAAAAAATATACAATAATAGATTAAAATAAAAATCATACATAGTCAAATAATTACATCTCAAAATAAACAAATTAGGTCAAATAGAATTATTTATGGGTGACCGCTAGTGACATTACTACTGAGCGCTTCCGTGCTTTAGAGGGTACGTTAAGCCTACGGTCCCGTGTATTGTCTTAGGATGGCAGTTGTTATAGCATGGTGTTAGGACATTTTGCGAATGCCCACCTGGCTAGCTACCATCCTCAAGTAGAAAATCTGTCGCCAAGCACCTAACGGTGTGTTCCGGCAGGTGTCCTTGAAAGCCAGTACTTCTAGGTTAGCCTGAACAACATCTCAAATCACATCATCACTTAGATAGTGGTAAAAGGCTAACCTATCAGCATAAAAAATAAAAATAAACTATTTCTACATTCATAATTTCTATCGTCATAATTTTATCATTATTATAGTTTAACCTGTCAAAATAATCACAATCCCAAAGATCTGTCGAGCTGTCAGGCTTGGCACATCTGTCCCATTGGTCAATAAGGCTCTCACAATAGGAAAGTATGACTGTCATGATAATGTTTAAGTCATCAGTCATTAAATCACAATCAGTGTTGGTGACAAGGAGTGCATCGAGAAGGTGGCGATCACGAATAAGTGGAGTCTGACTTCGCGCTGTGGTACTTGAACATAGACCAACTCGAACGCTAAAATTACCATAAAAAAATGACACTTATTGTATTCATCACTCCTCACGCTTGATGTGAGGATCGAAGTGGCATAGAAATAATCTACAATTTATGAATCCCTTAGTGGGGAATCTAAGTGACACAGAAAAATCTAGTTGAAACAATTTTAGTTATGTGTTTTTCAAATATAACCGACCAAGAGCGGGTTAGGCACGCACACTGAGGGTTCCGAACTTACACAAAATCCACCAAAAATTCGTTATTTTTCTTACAGCTAGAGATCCCTAGCGGGAGTAGGCACTTGGCCCATTATATTATTTGACTGCTAAACGGTCGATATTGGACTATAATCACACTAAGTTTGACGCTTGTATTTCCGTTTTTACGATAGGGCAAAAACAAAAAACGTTTATTTTTTTTAACAAAAAATGGAACGATTTCTTCTCTCAAATGTGGGAAATAACTTGTTGAAGTCAGCACCATGATAGTTCAAAAGTACCTAATATCATAATATTGTGCGCATGGTACCGAGTTCAACAAGTTATTTCACACATTTGAGTGTGTAAGACGATTCAACTTTATGTAAAAAAAAAAAAAAAAAAAAAACACCCTTTTTTGTGACCCATGCTACATATGGGATCTGTTGTCATTCACTGTCTATGCCTAAATCATAAAGTTAGGAAAATACTTTTCAGTTATTGGAGTGTAACTCAAAAACAGCTTCACCGATTTCGATGAAATTTAAGTGAGACTACACGGCAAGCATCAGCTTTCAAATGAAAAAAAATCACCAAAATCGGTTAACCCAGTCGGATTGAGTATCTCCTCCTTTTATGAAGTGGGTAAAAAATACAAGTAACTAATCTAGGGACCCTTTTATTTTTAACTATTTAATATTGTTATTTGTTAGACAATCCGCTATGCTAACACAGATTCTGCGAAATCTTTAATTGGTTACCTATAACGGATCTAAAGACACAGCCGTCTCAAGGACGGACGCAGTATAGCCGAGGCGGGTGGTATAGTAATGGGTCCTGTTTTCTAGTAGAGAACCCTAAAAAAGGAAGAGGGTTCGGTCATCGCGTATAAAACGCGTAACAAATGTTTGACTATGCATGATTTATTAATTGATCATCCGATCTTGATTATTCTTTATTTTGCTGGGTTACCTCTAAATCTTAAGATTAGAGTTCACGGAGCGCTTTCCATACAAAAGTAGTTTAGTGATATTTTAAATACTAAAAGTTCCAACTCGGTGAAACTTTGCACCCTAAAGTCTAATATTTTGGCCTTTGTTTTGCCAGATTTTTTGTATAGTTATTTGAAATTTAAGAATATAATAAATAGAAAAATCAGCGAAGCAGAAGCATAAATTTTATGCTCAGCAATATGAGTTCAAAATTTCACCAAGTTTCAACTCTTAGTATTTAACATATGACGTAACTACGTTTGTATGGAAGCGCTCCGTGAACTCTACTCCTTAATTTCATCAGTTTTGATAAAGTTCTTCAAATATAATCAATGAACTGAAAAAATTATTTGCTGATATGCCTACACCTCGACAACTTAATACCTATGTAATTGCAACTGGGTACTGTATAGGGCAAATATCACCATAGTTAAAACATAAAAGTACGTTATCTGGAGACGCGTAAGATATTGAAATGCCTGCTGTAGCCTTTATACGCATGGGTTAATAATATCTCTTGGGTTTAAAGGTACCTATGTAGTATGCATATTATAACAAATCAACACGTAAATCTTTAATGAGTGTAATAATTATGTTATTTATAATTAAATTAATATTCACAACGGCAGCTGGTATTTATCTACGATCTGATACTCTCGGCTTTCCCTACAAACGAAAAAAACCCTTTGTAACTATTGTATTGAATAAACATTATAGTGAAACATTAGTTTCGGTAACATTAGAAATCGGTATATATGAGCTCAAATTAATCATTAAATTTATATTTTATTTAATTATAATTGTAATGATTTATATGCTTAGACAGTTATTATACAGAGATTCACGTTATTATTTACTCTTTTTTTATTGTATACCATATTCCAATTCTGAACACAGCCTTCCCCACAAACTTTGGGGGGTTGTCATAATCCCCACGCTTGGCAGCCATCTTAAGGATCGCAGTGTAAGAAAACAGTTTCTTAGACGGCGCTGCTGCCCACCAAGCGGTATATTACCCTTAGTCACCTCTAACGACACCCACGGGAATATATTGTGGGAGGAGAGGGGTGGGTGATATTCTAGCCCAGCGCCCCACGAGTATGAACAATTTTGCTATCGTATGTGCGTGAAAATGTAACTACGTATTTAAGTATAACTTAGTAGCGTGGGAAGAAGATATTTATCATTATGTGTAGGATATGTGAAAATTGGAGATACTGTGAAATCTCTACATTTAGTTCAGTGTAATAACCAAGATAATCAGAAGTAATAGATTAGAAACACGCACACATATAAGCCACGTCTGGTACCGCTATATGAAGATAATCTACTGTTCTGGTTTTACTATGCCATCACACACATAGGTGACACAATGTTACATAACATGCATCACAATTCCTTTACCATTACATCGAAAACAAATTGTTTGCAGTTTCAAGCGATGCATGCGGGTGTTATTGTTTTAGCGAACGGTGTATGAACTGATTTCAATTTTAGTTTTCAATATTTGGCTTGCGTAAGTACGACCATGTTTCTGAATTTCGCACTAAGCTCAAGTGACTACACATTCTTCATCGCCGGAATACTCATGTTCTCTCTCTTCTGTAACGTTTTATTCTAACCCCACATCCCCCCATTACCTTCAAGAGCGTTTCGAATATTGCAGCACCTCTCATGTGCGTAATCTTAGGTCATCGGAAAATCTTATGCTCAATATGCCCTCACACAACAGTTCGTTTTATGATCATTCCTTCACTGTTGAAGCCATTAGACTATGGAACGCACTGCCTCTTGAAATTAAGCGTGCTCAGTCACTGGCTGTTTTTAAAGCGCGTGTAAAAGCGTTTTACCTAGAAACTCGTTAGCTCCCTATAATTTATTTTTATAATCCATTTTTAATATCAGTTTTATACTAATGAAAACATCATTTTATGTTTATTTATCAATAAACATATTATGTTTATTGATTAAGTTGTATGTAATTATGTATATTTAGATAATCTAAACTAATAATATAATAAAGAGGAACGATTTTATTGTTTGTTTGTTTGCATTGAATAGGCTCTGAAACTACAGGACCGATTTGGATGAAATTTCGTATGGAAATAGTTTGAAACATAGGATAGTTTTTATTCAACTGCGCAAAAAGACGTTAATGGTTTTGCGCGATATCCGATCTATTGGACCGACAGTACTATATTATAATCTAGATCAACGCCATCCCTTGGTTTTCTTCAGTTATGTCTCTCCTTCCAATGGTGTCTGGAAGAGATCGCTATCAGCGATAAGACCGCCAATATTTACCTTATTTTGAATTGTGTTTCTGTTTTAACTATTTTTTTTATATTTAAGGTGTTTCAATACAGTTTTTCTATCTATCTATATAAGTAGTTTTGAAGCGCTTGTAGCGTAGTTTGCTTAGCCGTTCATAACCGATCAGCCAAGTTAAGCAACGACCGCCGTGGTCATGACTTAGATGGAAGACCGTTGGCATTGCTACTGAGCGTTTCCGTGCTTCGGAGGGCTCAGCCGTCGTCCCAATTGTTATCTAAGGATCGCAGTCATTATAGTATGATGGTAGGAAGTTTTTGCGAATCCCGCCTGGCAAGCTACCGCACTACTAAGTTCCTCAGAAAACGTGCCCACCTTCTGGTGTGTTACCCTTAGTAGGTTCCTTTGACACCCACGGGTAGAGATGGGGGGGGGGGGAGACATCGTTGTTAAGTCGCTATTTACTGCTCAAAGACTGCTGCTGGAACACAACGTTAAGTACTTGGCGACATATGCAACCAGCCTCGTCTCAACTATCTTTGAAAACACTTTCGCTAGTAGTTTTTCCCCTATTATTCGGGTAATCAAGGTGTCAGGCGTAATATCCACGTTGTGAGTGCAGCAAAACTACATACATTGACGTGAGTGAACGCTGCTCATTTGGCGCATTTCCTTCTCAATATAGGTTAGTATGACAACCTAATAATTCTTAATATACTTAAGCTCTATTCTTACCCCGAAAGGTAGCATTAATTTCAACCCCTTATATCTGCCAGGTGGGTGTCGTAAGAGGATACAAAGGGGAAAATACTGGAAAGTGAGCACCAGCGTCTTTTAAAGAATCTTACGCTGTGATCACCAAGACGCCTGCAGAGCATGGGGATTATGGCGCCCTAATGCCGCAGGCTTTAGTCCAACAATGGACGTTATGACTGTTATAGTATTTCTTTGCATGGTGGTAAGCCATTTTGCAAACGCTCGCCTAGCTAGCTACCACCCTTAAGGGGAAAATCTGTCACCAAACACTTAATGGCGTGTTACGGTAGCTGTCTTTGAGAGCCAGTAATTCTAGGTTAGCCTGAACAACATCTTCGATCACATAAATTTTCTAACAACACAATTTTGCAATTGGTTTTATACTTGTAAATGATGACGGAACGTTATAATTTAAATATTGTTGTTTGCAATAACGCCTGCTTGGTGTATTAAGTACATTACAAAATTACAAATTTACGAGGGAAAAAATTAAACTCATGTGCGGGATTCGAAACTATGATTTATGAGTCATTGTCCTGTTAGCTCAAGCGGTCAGAGCATACCCTGGCTATAGGGGTGGATGGACGCGGGTTCGAATCCCGCACATGTCTATTTTTTTCTCTCGTAAATTTGTAATTTTGTAATGTAATCTACCTAGTAGGCGTTATTGCAAACATAACAATGTTAAAATTGCAAAGGCTTCTAAGTTAACTTCATTGTCCAAACAAAATGTTGGTTGTAGTGCCGAAATTCAATTTAAAACTAGTGGAATAGTACGTCTGCGGTGAACATGTTTCGGGGGAACGAGGGTATCCCGTTTTACAGATAATTTGATGGATGTGTTACGTAGTTCCAACAGGCGAACGTTCGGCATGTTACGGAACTTTTGTTAATATAAATTCTAAAGCGAGAAAAGCTTGTTTCGAAATTTACTTCTAATACTATTTAGCTAGCTAGCTTAACATGTAGGGAGATTTCCTGATTTCTAAATAGGATTACAAGCACTACCTATATGTGATGAAGTCTAGTAGCTTGGTTGATGGCCGCGCACCGTCCCCTATGACGGTTAAAGTAATACAGTTGGAGCACGAAATTTCGGCTAGAAATAGCATGCCCAGGTGGCCGAGTGGTTTATGCATTCGGCGCGAAATAGGAGGAAGCGGGTTCGATTCCCGTCCGGGGCATAAAATTTTTTGCTCGAATAATTTGTAAAATAAAATTTCCTGATTTTGGTCAGTTTGAAGGTAAACTCCTACTTCG
The DNA here is from genome assembly GCA_963890685.1 of Plagodis pulveraria. Classification (NCBI taxonomy): domain Eukaryota; kingdom Metazoa; phylum Arthropoda; class Insecta; order Lepidoptera; family Geometridae; genus Plagodis; species Plagodis pulveraria. The sequence goes on along the minus strand of OY982951.1, from coordinate 34,925,056 downwards.
AGGATTGGACTCAGAAAAAAATAAATACCATGTACGGTCATTCTTCCTTAACTGTTTTAGGGTTCCATTCCTACGGAACCCTTTTAAGATCACTTTGTTGTCCGTCTGTATGTATAGACCCCTATTTCTGAGGAACGCGGGGGTATCAATCTGAAATTCATATCAAATACTCAGGTCTTATACTCAGTCCCTTAGAACTGTGAAAAAATCAAACTTCTAAAACGACGCAATTAAAAGATACAGCTGTTTATGCCGTATGTTTCTGACACTCGCAGGGGCATCAACATCTACAGGGTATTTTCCGTGAACTCAAAATCTTGAAATTTCTAGAACTTAACTCTCTAGAATCTAGATCTCATTGAGTAGAGTGCAAATGTTTTTATGATTTATCCAAAAAAGAAACTTTTCAGTTTATTATGTAACGAATAAACTCTGGACCGATTTGAAAAATTCTTTGACCATTAGAATCCTACACTATTCCTGATGAACATAGGCAAAAAATATTTGAAAAAATATATATTTGTTAAAAATGAATTTTTTGTTAAATCCTCGTGCAATGCCGGAGCAGGCCGCTAGTTTAGTTATAAAATAGCAATAAAGCATCCAAAGAGTTCTAAGATTATTGATAATGCGTCCAAGGGTTTCGACGCTATTAGTTCAATTATTACACATTGATATCAGAATTGTTAATAAATTATATTCTAAATTTAATTTAAGAGAAAGCTGAAACCTACGACACAAGTTAATTCTTAGTGTAAGTTCTGCGGACTGATTAATGTATACCAAATTGTATTTTATTTAAGACAAAAAATATATGTTAACATTACATTATTGATCTTTACTATAGGTTCCTGCTATATTTTGGAAATAAAATTTACTATTATTATTATTTTATAGTCCCAAATCAGCACCTAGTTGTGGCTCAGTAAAAAAAAAACAAATAAACCGATGTTAAAATATGGTGCATATTGGCGCACGCTGCGCTACTACGTGTGTGTTACGGTAATTTATTAGTACTCTACGCATGGACGCTCTTCGTCTATTTTATTTTATATGTTTTTTTTGTTATTGAAGCTTATCCTACTTGACAATTAGGGCTACAGAAAAAGTATATTCCCTCCTCAAAGGCCGACAACGCATCCTTGAGACCTCTCTCGTGTTGCGAATATTCTTGCTGTTCGTGTTGCGGATGGGTGACAGTGATCACTTACAACCAGGTGAGCAGCCTGCTCGTTTGCCCTCCTATTTCATAAACAAGTATATATTGGAAATTAAGTCAAAGATATGATAATTCAAGGTGTATTTTCTTATGGTTAGAATTATACCTTCTTTGAAAGTAGATCGATTTAAAAATCCATTCCAATCATAATATGAGGATATCATGAGCCATAAATTTGTTTAGAGCCGCTTCAGAATACTACCTGGCTAACTTAGCTCTGCAATCGTATACCTATATTGTTATTGTAGTGCTTCATCAAAGCGGCCTTACCTGATGGAACACGAACATGGAAACAATCACTGCCAATGATCATTAATGCAGTCATAAACTACGCTAATCGCCAACCTTCTGATGAACAGAGATGGTTTTTCACGGTTCGTTTGACAGACCTAGACCAGGGTCATAACTGCAACGAGAAACATACTCCTTAACCCATTGGCATCGGCGATAATGATAACAATAGAACTTCATTCATAAATAGGCCATAGTGGTCCAGGACCATGCCAACTTATTAAATGCCAAAATGTAATTATAAATTAAATAATTGTTTTTTTTTTAATAATAATAATATTAAATTAATTAATTGTTTTTTTAATAATAATAATAATAAATTAATTAATTGTTTTTTAATTTTCCGACAAGGGCAGGAATTGCCAAACTCAGGTTCGTGTTAAGAGATAGTTATTTATTTCACAAATTATTTCTCGTCACATCTGTTTAAAAACAACGTTGTTGAGAGCCAGTGATTGAAGCGCTCGTAGCGAAGTTTACTTAGCTGTTCTCAACCGATCAGCAAGTTAAGCAACGTCGCGCGCGGTCATGAGTTGGATGGGTGACCGCTAGTGACATTACTACTGAGCGTTTCCGTGCTTCGGAGAGCACGTTAAGCCGTCGGTCCCAGTTGTTGTCTTCTGATGGCAGTCGTTATAACATGGTGGTAGGGCATTTTGCGAATGCCCGCTTGGCTAGCTACCACCCTCAAGTAGAAAATCTGTCGCCAAGCACTTAACGGTGTGTTCCGGCAGCTGTCCTTGAGAGCCAGAACTTCTAGGTTAGCCTGAACAACATCTTCGACCACATCATCACTTACCATCAGGTGAGATAGTGGTCAAAGGCTAACCTATCAGGCATAAAAAAAATAAAAAAAAAAGTTGCCTGAATCTTCGACCACATCATCGCTTACCATCAGGTGAGATAGAGGTCAAAGGGTAGAATATCAGCTAATAAAAAATATAACTTTGTTGGCCAGCGGGAACAAAATTCAAATTAGGTTCCTATGGGACTTTGACCTGTGATTGGTCCACATTCGTGGGTCTGATAGATAATCAGTTTATATTGATATGAATAATATAAAATGATTTATTATTGATAACCTAATAATATTGTTCATGCATACGATTGTCAAGTATTATCTTTTTCTCATGAAAAATAGTGTGTGTCACTTCTGAACAAAAGTATCTCTCGAAGGCGTAAATAGAATTTCTTGCTACGCTCAGGTTTCTAATTAAAGATCCCTCGTTGATATCTGCTTTTTAATAAAGAATCCATCGTTTAACTCCCAAAAACATCTTTGGCCCCTAGTAACAATAAATAACTACTGCTGTAGCGTACTGCATCAGCCTTATTATCCACAGCCTTACCCAATAAAAGAGCATTGCATAATCCCTACGCTTGGCAGACGTCTTAGGGATAGCAGTTCCACAGGAGACTGCTGCGCACCTTCCGGTACGTACGACACTCACGGGAATAGACGGGGAGGTGACATTCCAGCCCGGCACAAGAACGGGGCATTATAGCAATAAAACAATTGAACATAACTTGTTTTATTTTACAGATCACGTCTTTGTTCATAGTTTTTTGTTGGTCTTTATCTATGTACGTGCTACATAGTACAGTGCAGAGTCAAGTCATTTTCATATTGTCACGTTCTTTCGTGTTCTTCTTACGGAATAAGAATTTTGTTTTTACATGTTGCATTTTTTATGCCTGTTAGGTTAGCCTTTGACCACTATCTCGACCGCTAGTTAGTGATGATGTGGTCGTAGATGTTGTTCAGACTAACCTAGAATTACTGGCTCTCAAGGACAGCTGCCAGAACACACCGTTAGGTGTTTGGCGACAGATTTTCTACTTGAGGCTAGCTACCTAGGCGGACATTTGCAAATTGCCCTTCCACCATGCTATTTAGACTGCCATCTTAAGATAACAACCATGACCGACGGCTTAACGTGCTCTCCGAAGCACGGAAGCGCTCAGTAGTAATGTCACTAGCGGTCACCCATCCAACTCATGACCGCGGGCGACGTTGCTTAACTTTGCTGTTCGGTTAAGAACAGCTAAGTAAACTTCGCTACGAGTGCTTCAGATGTATTAGTACAGTCTGTTTTTTCTTACCTGTCCTATTATGTAAACAAATATGGCGGTTCGTTATCCAAAGACAAGATTAGTGATGGGGACCCATCGAATGAACGACAAACCGAACTGAACTATATTAATATGAAACTGACCGAATTGTTTAAAAAGTAAAATTTAGGTGGCTATATGGCGCGGCGTTACTATAATACTAACATTCCTGTCATTTGTCAATTCGAAAAGCTTTTTTATCATCTTTTACACACACACGATGCCACAACGGCGGTATGCAGGTGGCCCACTGAATCCCATTTGATATAGCTACAAATACCATTATTATAAGTATAAACCAGCTACAATTGGAATATTCTGGCCAAGTGTTGCCATTTTAAGTATCATGATCCAAGTCAATGGACTTGCATTTACCCATAGACAAAATATGGTTTATTTTTCTTTTTAAACGAAGAATCTAACAACTGTTTCTCAATGAAAATACAACTTACAAATGTAAACTTGAGAAAAAACTTATACACCTTAAGCTAGGGAATTTGAATTAGGTACCACTTTTATTTGTATAATGTGTAACTGTTAGCAACGCCAATAATTTGTAACTAGTTTAAAATACGACTATATAATTTAAAAAAAATATATAATGAGTTTATTATTCGCATGGGTCTGTTTATGTGTGCTTATTACTTTGTTTTCCTTACGTCCAAAACGGATGAACACATTTTGATAAAATTTTATTTATAAATTCCTTGCTTTTGGTTTTGGACATCCGATACATTTTATAGGGTGCTAACGTTTCGTTTGGTTTATATTTATTTTGCAAAATTTGGTTTTACTATCGTATATGGGATATAGTCGACTCATTGTCCTAGCAAACTACTCGTATACTTTCATACGATATTCGATTGATTTGAACGAAAACTTTATCAATTTATATAGATAAACGACTTGCAATAGAGCAAAAAATAAAACATTAAATTAAACCGGTTTCTTGTATGGCAACCCCCATATTTTAAACTTATAGTATTTTTTTTTTTATGCTTGATAGGTTAGCCTTTGACCACTATCTCACCTGATGGTAAGTGATGATGTGGTCAAAGATGTTGTTCAGGCTAACCTAGAAGTACTGGCTCTCAAGGACAGCTGCCGGAACACACCGTTAGGTGCTTGGCGACAGATTTTCTACTTGAGGGTGGTAGCTAGCCCGGCGGGCATTCGCAAAATACCCTACCACCATGCTATAACGACTGCTATCCTAAGACAACAACCGGGACCGACGGCTTGACGTGCCCTCCGAAGCACGGAAACGCTCAGTAGTAATGTCACTAGCAGTCACCCATCCACCTCTTGACCGCGGGCGACGTTGCTTAACTTTGCTGATCGGTTGAGAACAGCCAAGTAAACTTCGCTACGAGCGCTTCATTCGTAAGGCAATCCACTATTTTAACCCATATTCTGTGAAAATTTCAACGGGCTACCTATTACAGTTCCAAAGATAAGTACAGTCCTTTAAAGGTCGGACGGACTGAAGGACAGTCAAGCCGTTGTAATAGGATCTCGTTTAGTACGAAACCCTAAAAATTAAACTAAATAATACTAATTTACTTCTTTTAACCAACTTTCATTTTATCTGATACAACTAGTTAGTAAAATAAGATGAACGAAATATGTTCAATTGTTCACTTTAATCGTTCATTTATTTTGATACCCATCTTCCCATCACTAAAATCCATAGACAATGTAGATTACTAAACGTCAAAGCACTGTCAAAAATGTAAACATGTTTTGTGATAATTACGTTATTTGATATATATTTCGGAAAAAACAATAAATTTAAATTATATTTGTATGCTATTCGAAGCGTGATGATTCTTTCAATAGGTCTAGTCAGTTGTGAATGGCCAAATATAAGTGATTATGACGGAAACTTGAGATTTTCTAACAGAGGTATGTTTGTTTACATTTTAAGACAGGTAAGAAAAAACAGACTTTAGATTATGTTAACTCGCTTACTGGTATGTCATTAAAAATAAAACTGGCTCGAATGAAAGGCATTTTGATGGGATTTTATTAAGCGGATATGAAGAAATATAACAAGGGAACTCCTTCTTTCTTGTCAGCGCAAACTATTCAAAATTCAGTATTAAGTCGCGCAACTCGAAGTTTTTATAAGCATTATTCTAACCTTGTCTTATTTTAGTACCCTAAAGCCATGTTCAAGAAAGAAATATAAAAATGAATTACACCTAATATTACCACAGTTTGGATACATTTTACGTATTCATAGAAACCACCACCTCCTCCCCACCCCTCCTTTCCCTCACTTACAAACACATCCTCACACACAAACGTAATATTTTATAGACTGCTTTGTGATATATGTGTTTAATCATAATAAGTCGGTGTAATCAGTAGCTATATTTTATTAATTAAATAGAACACCTTCTACAAAACTATAGAGGCCCGCTCCGGCTTCGCACGGGTATAAAATATATAGCCTATGTCATTCATTGAAAAAATGATTAAAATCGATCCAGTAGTTTTGATTTATTAATTACTGACCGTGGCCCGCACGCGTTAAATTTAGAGTAAAACAATTCTTCTTTCCCTAAACCATGAAAATTTCCTGCTATCTTTGGAATATCTATTTTTTAAATGTAAATTGTAAATAAGTAAAAATTTAATACACTAAATTTTTACTTATTTACCTTTTAAATTTTTACACAACTACACACTCCCGCCGCCCGGGCCAGCCGGAACCGCCGCAACCCGCAATGTTTAAATCTGTAATATCTTCGAAAATATTCATTTAAATCATATGCTGTAAAGGGCCATGTAGATCTATATTAAATCAACAATGTATTTAAAGGAGTTTTCTGTAGATCTTTTCAATGTGAACAATACTTAGTACATAGTTTTGATAAATCTCGTAGGGTTCAGCCTGCGTTTGCAATGTAAGCGGAAAAAATGTAATTATTTACGACATCACATTAGAAACCTCAAATATAACAGTATTTCTCCACTATTTAATGGATGTTATTATACATATAAACCTTCCTCTTGAATCACTCTATCTATTAAAAAAGCCGCATTAGAATCCGTTGCGTAGTTTAAAAGATTTATGCATACATAGGGAGATAGGGACAGAATAAGCGACTTTGTTTTATACTATGTAGTGATTAGTCAGCTTCCTAGAAAGTTGTTTTTACATCGATCCTAAAATTGTATTAATAGCAGATCGCATGTTTTAATACATAATGAATTTTACTCAATAACCTGAACTATATAGTTCAGCTTATAAAGGCATTTTACGAATGCCCGCCTTGCTAGCTACCACCCGCAAGTAGAAAATCTGTCGCCAATCACCTCACAGTGTGTTCCTGCAGCTGTCCTTGAAAGCTAGTAATTTTAGGTTTACCTGAACAACATCTTCGACCACATAACCACTTACTATCAGGTGAGATTGTGGTCACGGGAAGCAGCTCTTATTGCTTATCACGGATAAGTTTCTTCGGTACCCGGTTATGGACTGATACTGTGCGGCAACTCTATCGACATAATGAAAGCCTTTGTAGTCCAAAAAAATGTGTGCGGGCTAAAACTAACGCATGGTTTTTCGTAGTTGTAAAAAAATGTTTCAAAATTTAAAAAAAAATATCACTTTCATGTATGTGTCTATTTGTAAGACAAAATAAAGTTATTTTTGCAAAACATTCGGACGTGATGAAAAAGACTATTTGTACCCAGATGTATTTTAAATATATTTTTTTTTTATGTCTTATAGGTTAGCCTTTGACCACTATCTCACCTGATGGTAAGTGATGATGTGGTCGAAGATGTTGTTCAGGCTAACCTAGAATTACTGGCTCTCAAGGACAGCTGCCGGAACACACCGTTAGGTGGTTGGCGACAGATTTTCTACTTGAGGGTGGTAGCTAGCCAGGCGGGCATTCTCAAAATGCCCTACCACCATGCTATAACGACTGCCATCCTAAGACAACAACCGGGACCGACGGCTTAACGTGCCCTCCGAAGCACGGAAACGCTCAGTAGTAATGTCACTAGCGGTCACCCATCCAACTCATGACCGCGCGCGACGTTGCTTAACTTTGCTGATCGGTTGAGAACAGCTAAGTAAACTTCCCTACGACCGCTTCATTTAGAGACGAATTTACTTAGCATTCCATGGATTCACCGTGCGGGTGCCGGGTCCATAGCGTTGCAGAGGAAGAGGCTAGAGGTGCCTGGGACTTGCAACCCAGGAGTAGGGTTTAGGAGCCCCTTTATGATGCATCAATGCTCCCTATCACCGCTCGAGCCTCCTCCCCTGCACAACCAAATTTGCAATAAACTCTTATTGTATAGCTAAAAATGTACAATAACTTACCACGAACACTACAAAGTCTATAAAAACAATTGAAAGAAAACTGAAAAAGAACTCTTTTTCAGTTTTCTTAAGGACTTCTTTAACGATGTTTTTACAGTGTGTATATACAATAAGTATATAAGTTATATAAGGTATGCTTGATTATGTGCAAATTGTTGATACAAGTTATGTAAAACTATCTACTTTATACACAGTTAAATAAATTCCATTCTGATTCACAAAACGCAGCGATAAATTCACAAAGTTCTTTCATTGAAACCCACATCATTCTGATTGAAGTTGAAATAAATCAAAGTATATTGGTGAGAGCCAACAGGTGTTTGTGGACGAGTCAGCCCTGAACGGGTTAAATATTCTAGCGCGGATAGAATCTGATTACTGCGGGTAATGCTCATGGCAATTTGTCTATTTCATCCTACCCTTAGACTTATTTTAAGGTTTTTTTTTATGCCTGATAAGTTAAGCCTTTGACCACGATCTCACCTCGTGGTAAGTGATGATGTGTGGTCAAAGATGTGGTTTAGGCTAACCTAGAAGTACTGGCTCTCAAGAACAGCTGCCGGAACACACTGTTAGGTGCTTGGCGACAGATTTTCTACTTGAGGCTGGTAGCTAGCCAGGCGGGCATTCGCAAAATGCCCTACCACCATGCTATAACGACTGCCATCCTTAGATAACAACCGGGACCGACGGCTTAACGTGCCCTCCGAATCACGGAAACGCTCAGTAGTAATGTTACTAGCGGTCACCCATCCAGCTCATGACCGCGGGTGACGTTGCTTAACTTTGCTTTTCGGTTAAGAACAGCAAAGTAAACTTCGCTACGAGCGCTTCAATACTAAGGTACTAATAATAAGGTAACCTAAAATATGTTTGCTAATGTAACAACTAAAAGAATTACAAAAGCTTACTGCGTCCGCAACAAACCAACTGCCGTAAGTATCCAAAACCAAGTTTCCCCTTGGTGCGCTAGTCCAAAATCGCGCCCCCCATATCTTCCTGTGAGAGTCAAAAGCCAGAAGGTGGACAGCCGTGCCATCTCAAGAATTGCCATCTTCGATGCCCATGACACCTGCCAAGCGTGGGCATACAACCCTAACTACTGAGAGAGGCCCTTGTGCAACAGTAGAGGTCTTCCAGCTGTTGATACGAGCTGAAATAACTACACGTAGATAGTGCAAACATAAAATAAAACAGATTGTAAGTCGGCAACTCCGTCAAATAAAGGTTATGAATTCATCATGTTAAAATCCTCAAGAAAGATATCAAGTATAAATATCAGTCAAAAACAGTAAATATCTACATTTTTTTTTTTATTTAAATCGCTCGTAGCGAAGTTTACTTAGCTGTTCTCAACCGATCAGCAAAGTTAAGCAACGTCGCCTGCGGTCATGAGTTGGATGGGTGACCGCTAGTGACATTACTACTGAGCGTGCACGTGCTTCGGAGGGCACGTTAAGCCGTCGGTCCCGGTTGTTGTCTTAGGATGGCAGTCGTTATAGCATGGTGGTAGAGCATTTTGCGAATGCCCGCCTGGCTAGCTACAAGTAGAAAATCTGTCGCCAAGCACCTAACGGTGTGTTCCGGCAGCTGTCCTTGAGAGTCAGTGAAGTTACAGGCACATGAGACTTTTAAGAACTGTATCTCAAGGTGACGGGCGCAGTGCAATTCGTGACTTGTGACGAAATGCATCTGTTATAGGCAGAGGTTAGTCCGCTTAACATCAGGTGGGCCTCGAGCTTGTAACATAAAAAAAACCATGATCATTAAAACTTTCACGAAACAAAAAATGACTTGATATATAAAAACGCATTATTAGGGACAACTCAAATACTTCTCGTCTGATCTCCTTCAAATTTTAATAATACCATACATGACAAGCACCGACTTTCGCATGTAAAAAACAACATCAAAATTGATATACCCTTTATAGCATTATAAGGTAACACACACACACACAAAATACAGCCACAATGACTACCTCATCCATTTTTCTAAGTCAGTTAAAAATAACGACTTACACACGTGAAAAGAATGAAAAGTAATTTTGTTTTATATTCTTGGATGACATAGGTGAACCGATTTGGGTGAACTTTCTGATTTTTTTCTATCGGTTCATAAATGACGGTTACTTTATCAGTCCACTGCTGAATACCGCATCCCCCACTACGGGGGGGAAATATGTGAATAATTAGTCTGCAGGTACTGCAATCGCGAACAAAGTCGCAGGTACAGCTAGTTTTCAATAAATTTGCTTGTATTATATTTCAATTTGCTTTTCAAAGCCACATAAACGAATCAAAAACGTTATGTTGAAATCCTCAAAAAATTAATAGTTGTAATCCCTTACGAATCACTTTACAAACTCACAAAACGGAGCTATCAATTCACAAATTTCTTTCTCATAAACCAACATCAATCTCTGATTGAAGCTGCAATAAATGGAAGTATATTTGTGAGTGCCAACAGGTGTTTGTGGAAGAGTCAGCCCTGAACCCTGAATTTTAGCGTAGATAGAAGCAGGTTACTTGATAATTTTAACCAAATTCAGTTTACTTGCAATCAGGCTCTTTAAAAGAGTAATAATAAACATTTATTAAAACTAAAAAATAGGTTGGTATATAAAATTGCTTTATTTCTAACAATGTTTTACTTACACTAACACCAATTAAATGTCAAGCTTTTAAATGGAATGAGTACCTGAAATTTGAGTAGATATTAAAACAAAATTTGAACTAACAAAAATTTTATGAGATACTTACTGGTAAATTTAATAATTTTGAAAGTATCTAACACAAGAGAAAGTTAGAACTTAGAAATAAGTTAGGCGTTACTTCGCGAAAATCCATATGTAAAAATATGTAAAAATCATATAATCAATTTACATGTTAAAATAACACTTCAAAAATATAAAAATTATCAAGTGACAATTCCGCATAATTTTCGATCTTCGATCTCGATCGTGCGCTCGACGAGTCAAGACCTCCTGAGAATGCTTCGTGTAGATGTTATATTTTTAAGCGTTTACTAAATGTCTCCTTATAATATTTTTGAAGTATTTGTTATTATTACAAGACAAGGTAGCGAAAACGTTTGTGCAACGTAGCATGTGGGAAGTCTTCACCCTTACCCAGAGATGTCTCTCTAATTATATTTGATAATATCTTATTCATATTTTTACAAATATAATATATATAAGATATACGTTTTTACTATTGTTTTATTATTGAAGCGCTCGTAGCGATGTTTGCTTCCTCGTTCTAAACCGATCAGCAACTTCCACCGCGGCCCTCACTTGAATGGGTGACTGATAGTAGTATTACCTACTACTGTACCTTATGTGAGATCTTAAATTCAATTCAATTCAATTCCAAAATTGTACTCCTGACTTGCCCAGTATGACAATCAATGTTATAAGGCCAATAAATATATTCTATTCTATTCTGTGCTTCGGCCGTCGTTCCCGGTTGTTGTCTTACGATGGCAGTCGCTATAGCATGGTGGTGGCATTTTGCGAATGCCCGCCTGGCTAGCTATCACTCTGAAGTAGAAAATCTGTCAGCCATGTCGGTAGTTTCCGGCAGCTGTCTTTGAGAGCCATTAATTCTAAGTTAGCCTGAACGACATCTTTGACATCACTTACCATTAGGTGAGATAGTGGTGAAACCTTATCAGCTGTAAATTAAAAAAAAATAGCCAAAACGATTATGTAACCTAGCATGTGAAAAGTCTTCACCTACCTGAAAACTACAAAATTGATATTTTCAAAATTAATTAGATTTTTATACGTTTTAGTTAAAACAATACGAAGTAGTGTATATTATTTTTTTGTTCTATATTGTGAGATAAATGTAATAGAACCTATGTCGTTTTTAAGTCAATAAATAAATAAAAAAATATTTGTAACATAACATTTTAGTTACGGAGTCTATCTTATAGAGTTAAATAAATCTATATCTGAAATTTGGGTATATTAAGTACCATAAACTTAAAACTGCGATATCACTTAATAACATAACTGACTTACTACATTTTGTAAAGGGTTATAAGTAAAGTTGTAAAGGGGTATAAGTATATATATATATATATATAAGTATTTATCTTATGTAATCAGCTGCATCAGTATGAAGTTTATCTTGTCGAATGCTCATAGGCTATACAGTTAAATAGATGTGTCCCCGAGCAATTCCCTAAAACAGCTTGGCTAGCGTTTAAGCACTAATGAAATTCTGCGGCCTTTGGAATTGGTCCAGATGTTCCGAGCTCCACACATTGTTATGTTGACGACTACAAATTAGCTTAATAATGCTGACACGGACTTAAATTAACTTATCCACTTATTTTCATATGCAAGGAAATTTTCTGGCATAGAATAATATTTATTTGGCTTAACGCACAAAGGCTTTGCTTCTGTTCTATGACGTCTACCCTTGAACAAAGTCCTAATCCCCATCCTAATCCCCATGGTGGAAATTCTGAAGTGGAAAATCTATGGCTAAGCTCCTAACTGTGTTCTACCATACCCAGTACCCATTCTGGGTTAATTCTGTTTATCATCTTTGAATATATCATCACATACCAAAGTGTGAGATATTGTTCCTCTTTGTGATAACTTTGGAGATGACACTTATTGGTCGTGCATTCTCTTGCTCTGCAACGAATTTAAAAATCTATTCTAGCGATTTGCTGACTGGATGTTTTGGTATATAGGTAGACGTATTTTTCATATCGCTGATGGCCATGTTTCATATTTTTTGTAATTTTTAAGCATTTCACTACTATCTCACCTGATGGTAAGTAACATTCTGATTAACTTAGAATTATTAGCAGCACACACAATTAGGTGCGACAGATTTTCTACTTGAGAGATGAGCTAGCCAGGAAGGCATTTACGAAGTGCCCGACCACTGATACAGGACAAACCAGGACTGACAGCTTGACGTGCCTTACGAAGAACGAAAGCGCTCAGGAGCTATATCATTAGCGGTCAACTATTCAAGTCATGACCGGACATTGCTTGACAACTTAGTCAAGAACAACTAAGCAAGCTACACTATGAGCTAGAACAACTTGCGTCTTTAGATTGTTCCTAGTTACGCGTTCTAAAAATACGCCAAAAGAACAACACGACTACTTTCAAGATTTCTTCTTAATCACAAAATCTTAATACAAGTGCAGTTTCAAAGCACCTGTTCACTTAATTAAGCGTTAATGAAGGCCAGGAACTGCTTGGATCTGTTCCAGAAACGGACGTTGTTACGTAACCTGCATGCTGAAGAGAGCAGATTAGCTAAATGACATTGTAGTGGCGCAATATCCGAATGGACTAGACAAAGAGAGACTTGCTTTAACGATAGCGGATAACATTAATGTAGCAGATGATAGGTTTTCATTCACTGACAGCCAGTTTCAATATGCTTTTTGTTGAACACAAGATTGTTGAAAACAGTAAGTAAGCAAGGCCGCTACTACAATTCGACGAAGTTTCGTTTTTCGTGTTTCGAGCGACACTTTAGATAACGCAAATTGAATCTGCGGTACGAAGTTCGTTGTTTGTTATAGTCTATGGTCGCAACGTTCAACACAAAGCTTGCCCGCTATGGAATATTACTCTGAGAACGCTGTATTGCCTCAATCAATTTTAAGTCTTAATACAGAGAAATTATAGAAGACATGGTAAGAGTCTGTGAGTCCTAGTTATGAATCAGTGAGAGGTGTCGCTACCGCTCTAGAAAATACAGATTAGATATTTAGAATTTACGTTAATGTCTTTGTACTCCATAGGTATTTACATCCTCATAAGTGTTTGTGTTATTTCTGCATATCTGGAACTCGACTGACTACTTATAAGCAAACGAATAAATTATAATTGAATATTTAGAATTAAAAATGTACAAACCATACGAATCCAATAAAAAAAATCTACACAGGCAAATGCTTGTAAGTCTATGCTACGAACAAAGTTAAACAAAAGTAAGCCAATACGTGTTTTGTGGATACCTTTCTTTCGGACCCGAAGTTCGATATACTTCGACGAATTATAGTAGGGGCCCAGTAGAACTCTTTGTGGACGAGTCCGTCCGGGACAGTTCTGCCACCATAACTAATTTTACCGCCAAGCAGTAAGGTTCACATTACTGTGTTTTTGTTTGATCGGTAAAGTGCCGGTGAAATTACAGGCATATGGGACCTATCAAATTAGTCTCAAGGTGACGGGCGCAGAACAGTTCATCACCTTGTAACGAAATACATTTGTTAAAGGCAGAGGTTGCCGCTTAATACGAGGGATTTGTACTTATCCCGTCGTAATATCATCAAAAAGCATAAAATAAACAGTATTTGGCATTAAGATCCAATTCTTGATTTTGATATTTCTAAAGGTGTTTTTGGCCACCTCATGACGTACTGATGCAGTCATTGAAGACACGCCGTTCACATATTTCATCATCATCATCATCATCATTAGCCGGAAGACGTCCACTGTTGAAAAACCTCCCCCATAGAACGCCACAAAGAACGGTTATTAGCCGCTTGTGGCCAATGGCTACCCGCGACTTTAACAATGTCGTCAGTCCGCCTGGTGAAGGGGCCTATAGCAACTTTACGTCTTCCGATGTAGTGTGGTAACATATTTAATCAAACTAAAATATATTAAGACTAATTTTCTTTCTGAAATTTATTTCGGGGTGTACATGATGGAACCTATTTCCATCGTTAACATGCTAGAGAGCAACACCTTACGCTCGTTTTATTTAGGCTTACTTCATGTTTGATTCTCTATACACCGCAATGTATGAATCTAAAAGAATGGTCTCGCCATTAAGTGAAATTCACATGAAAACCCAACATAACTGGTAGCTACTTTACGTAAACTTTCCCTACGAGTCATTGTCTTGGTTAGTTCCATTGTTCCTTCCAAGTTACAGATTGTGTTTGTTGCTGGAACAATACCGCGGCCATTAAACATGCCACAGTGAAAGATATTGTCTACTAAATGCACTACGTGGTTTTAGTCCGAGCTATAAATATCACAGTACTATTGTACCACCTGAGAGGTTAACGACCTTTATCAAAAACATATCCTTGTCGAGACCTAAAATAATACGTTTCTTGTGTGGGCATGCATCGAACATTTAACCCGGCCTGAAAGTTAAATATTTATTTAGTCCGTTTGCGAGAAACTGTGTCTACATTTTGTGTAGATATGAAACAGTTCGTCCGGCCAAGTATCTAGGCTATCCGGTCCATTTTCGGACCTTGAAACCTGTAATAGCTTATTCGTTCATGTTTTAAGTTTAAACAATGGCAAAACCTGCCTACCTGTGGTGAGAATTTCAAAAAGTTAATCATTTCAGTGTTTAGCTGCCTTAGCAGCCTCCTGAAGGTTTGGTAATAATTGCATACGCGAAAGTCATGACACTAAAGGGCGAACTGGCCAGTCAGTTCTCCATACAAACGCCGTAGGGTGATCACTCCCTAATTTGAGGTTATAGCTCCAAAACAAAGCTTAATACCGATTGATATCGTGATTATCTAGGCTTGTATGATAGCCGAAATTTTAATAAAATAATTAACTTGAGAATTATGAGCCTGGAAACATTTTCATATAAAGTTTTCGAGACTCATAACATATAACTTAATTATCTTTCTAAAATTTTGGCATCATACAAGCCTAGATAATGACAACATCAATTGGTATTATGCTTAAGTCTGGACTTAAAATCTCAAATAAGGGAGTGATCACCCTACGACCTTTGTATGGAGAACTGACCAGCCAGTTCAACCTTACAGAATATTGTCACATTTAAATATTGTAATTGAACACAAAATAAACGCGATGACGTAAGTGAAACCTCAAGGTGTTATTTATTTTAAAAAAATCTTTACCCGTATTATAAATTATGAATTGCATATGTACAGAAATTATTATATAAAAAAGCCTATTCTTCAAAAACTAGAAGGTTTTTAAAAACATCTAATAACTGGTAATTGTAATGACCGAAATACTTTTGGTCGGAAATTGGCTGTAAATATGGAATGATATTGTTGAGATGAATAACGACTCCCTGTATATATAATTATATATATTTGTTTTAATTTTTAGAGAATACTATTGCAGTCCACTGTTGCCATTGATTCGGCTTAAATATTGTTTGCTGCATCTCTAATTTTAAGGGTCCTTAACAAAGACACGAGTATCTGTTT
This sequence comes from Plagodis pulveraria, assembly GCA_963890685.1. Taxonomy (NCBI): domain Eukaryota; kingdom Metazoa; phylum Arthropoda; class Insecta; order Lepidoptera; family Geometridae; genus Plagodis; species Plagodis pulveraria. The sequence goes on along the minus strand of OY982951.1, from coordinate 34,908,884 downwards.
CGAGGAGTGTTTTCTTTGAATTTGTCGTTCCGGATAATTTAGGCCTTCTAATGAATTTTTGAACGTTTTCACGAACGGAAAGGGACAAGCAATTTGCTTTTCTTTTTAACACGTATTTTCTTTTAGTCTTTAGTAAAAGGAAATTATTTTAATCCCGTCAAGTAAAGGAAATGTTGGGCGATGTTATTGTTTTTTGTTGGTTTGCATTGCGCGTTTTTATCTATCAATATAAACGCCGACATAAGAAAACAGTGTAGAATGTTTGAATCTTGATTTATGGCTACCGGCCACCGCCTTCTTGATGCCAAAAAGAATCTTTGGGAATATTCTAGCCGGTAGTATACTTAAGAGCCATTTCACAAAATCACGCTACTGAAGTTTAGGTAAATGCCAGCGCATCGCTTACACAAGCGAAAGAAGTGACGACGGAATAGCGTGACTGTGAGTAACATATTTTGATACTAGCACTCATTAATAAAGAAATGTAAGTTGCAAATTTAAAAATTGTGTGATTGGCATGAGTAAATAATCAATTTCTTGTCGATTACTTGCTAATGTTATAGAAATGAAGTAGGCATGTACATATTTATGAATGAAATTCTATTGTTATCATTATCGCAGATATCAATGGGTTAAATAGTCAACCTACATTGTGAATCGTATATTTACATTTCATCTTTGATGAATAAAAAATAGACATGTTTGAATCATTTATTGCAACAATAAACTTAAATAATAAAAAAAATATACAGCTTAAAATTATATAAATATTTGACGTAACGGGATTGATTAAAAGCTGCGGACTAAAAGCTCTTTCTTTTAAATTTTCCAAAAATTGCTATTTTCCTCGTTCACACTCTTCAGTATCTATATCCAGTCGTTAACACTGTCTGCCATAATGACCGTGCATAGGATTGAGGTTTATTTTTCTGTGCATCCGGAAAACAACTTAGTACCAACCACAAACGTCCCATGACGTTTTTGGTTTTCCATTACTTAAACATGTCACCCTCATATTCCCATACCACAATATATCACCTATACCATTAAAATAATAACATTTTCATCCATTTAGTTTGAGTAGACCAAACAGCGAAATGTAAATATATATTTACAGATTTTGAGATTTTTTGGTTTATAATCGAATATCTTTGATGCAATCTATAACCAACGTATATACTTCTTGATACTAATGCAATCCTCACTATATACTCTTAGGCTCACTATTTCCTCTATGGAAAATAAATGATAATACACCTTTTTATAAAAAAAAATACTGGAAATGGGGTTTGAACACACGACAAAAATGGTGGGAAATAGTAATTTAATTGCTATTTTTATTTTTTTGTAACTAACTCACCTAAAACTTCGATTCTTCTTTTAATATGATAATTTACTATTGTTCTTTAGCCATGAATTGTTATAGATTTTTACGCCAAATATTTTAAAGTAACAAGATTAAAACAACCCAATTGTTTTAAGAACTTTGGCGGGAAAACTGTATTGGAGAGCAATATTTTTTTCTGAAAAACTATACCACCTACGGCTTTGGTCCTTCTTTGATATTATTATTTACATGTAATTTATACACCTGTATTATTTCAGATTTTTTGGTTTAGAAGTTTAAAATTAGTTACGAGATTATTTAATACGCAAATTTGCATCGGTAAGTGTTTGCGTTGCAAAATGTATCGAGTGAAAAATGACTTATACATATGCAAAATTGCCAAAATGTAATTTGTGCTGGTTTCAGATTTCATCAAAATATTCAAAATACTTCCGTTATCTCAGAAAAATATGGATTTTTTCTTGTATGGGCAAGGATGCATCCTTTTGAAAACCATTTGTATTATGAAAGTCGGACTTACGCAGATTTTATGGTAAATTTGTAAATACGACTATCGACCGCTAACTGGTATCCCGGTTTGTACAAATGAGGAAGGTAGTTTAATTTCCAGCTGAAGTTATCGCTGTGTTCACTTATAGACATAAACTGAATCCAAAAGTATTGGAAATCAATTATTTGCCTGCCATCTTATCCTCCTAAAACAAAAGTTATAGTGAGTTACTAATTTAAACTAGAATAATATAAAAACTAGCAGACCAAAAAGAAGAAGTCAACCCTCTGAGGTTGTTAGCATTTTTCCAATAACGCTGTATAAGGCTGCATAATTGTGACGTTTCCTTTTTTTAACACAATGGATGAACAGAAACTAAAGATGTAGTTACTTAACAAGACAACAATACTTATATTATGGACAACAAAATATAAAGTATAGTTTGTTACTTAAAAAAATAAAAACATGATCAAAACTCTGTGGTCGCACTATAAACTTGCGTCTAAGCGTTCCGCGTACGAAACGTCAGAACAAGGCAAAACGAACACAGGTCCTACCTCGATGGGCGCTCGCGCGGTACTGATCGCCTCGCGCTTGTACATTTCAATTTATAAGCATTTCGAGTTATATTAAATATTTTTTCTTGTCTAACAAAACAGAGTTAATATCACAATTTATTGAAGATCAGATTAATAAAAGAATGGACTTTCTTTTTATATAATATCTGTTTGGAATTACACTTTATTAAACACAATATATCGTGGTAAACTGCTGATATAATTCGTGGAAATTGGCGCAAGATCTTTATTTTTTTTTCTACAATGACGATTAATTATCGATATTCTAGTACACTATGTGTCAACAGGATTATATGCCTGATGCACAGTTTTTTTTTTAGTTAATTTGATGAATATTTATACAAGAGATAGAACTCTGAAGTTGGCTATGTGTACTTTAAATCGTAAAACAAGGTGCGGGAGATTGGTCACTACAAAATATTTAATGTTATGTTTGTAAATCTGGTACATTAAATGAAAAGAGAACAGATTATTCTTTTTTTATCAATTATTAAACAACTTGTAGATATTTCCTATGATAGTTAATTAAGCGCTTAAAATCTTCGTATACCGCATTAAAATGTAAAATGCCTCTTAACAAGCCCATTGTGTCATGTTACCTCAATTGGTTAGAGCATACCCCGGCTAAAGGGGTGGATGGACGCGGGTCGAACCCGCGCATCCTGCACATGACTATAATTTTTTTTCTCTTAAATTTGTAATTTTGTAATGTAATTCGCCAAGCAGGCGTTATTGCAAACATAACAATATTAAAATTATATGGTTGCGTCATAATTTACAAGTTTAAAACCAATTGCATAATTGGTATTTTTGTAGTACAATGCAAGTTGAACTATAGGTGTCGCTCCATCCCGATAAGATGGTTGAAGAACGTGAGCAAAAATTAGAGTTATGAGTCATGGTGACATGTTATCCCAATACGTTAGAGCATACCCCGGCTAAAGGGTTGGATGGCCGCGGGTTCGAATCCCGCACATGACTATAATTTTTTCTCTCTCGTAAATTTGTAATTTTGTAACGGTAGTTCTTATGACTCGTTTATTTAGTAACTTCACCTACTATACAGTGCCATTCACTTTTAAACTTTAAAGTGTTTCCAAACTACTACTTTGAGGCAGAATAATTGAAATTGCAGTGATACCCACCTAGACGACTCTTGCTAAGGATACCTACCACCTGGTAAAATTACTATGCATAGTTCAGTGGATTACGTGATGAAATATCAAACAGACCAACACAAGTTATTATGACCAATATAAGTTATTGTTATGCAGTATATCATATATATCATGGTGGTAGGGCATTTTGGCCGGCTAGCTACCACCCTTAAGGCCCAGTATATAAGAAATAATGCTAACAATATGTAGAAAATCTCATAAACCAGATACCGCATGGTACTGCAATTTATATACACAATACTCAAGGATATAGGTAGTGTGCTCATAGCACTCAAAACATGTTTCCTAATAATTGGCTCGATACAAAAAATTGACAAAAACCCCTCTGAAAATAAAGGTTTTCTACTTTTTCCGCTAGATTTTAATGTATTAAGATATGATTTATGTTCTAAAATATTGAATTTTTAAGTGCAATAAAATTTGTTATTTAATTTTTTACAAAAAAAGCATGGTTAATGTGTAATAAGTCTGTTTCTAAAATGTCGCATACGCCCTTTCATTCCGAGAAGCGTTAACATCATGCCGCACTATTTTCTCCAGCGATCCACGTATAGCGCTATCATTTTCGTTCAAACCGCGGCCAGCCGCGTTGAGCGTTGGACCTGTGTAGCTTTTCTCAGCGTACTCGATTTAATTAAAATATGGGTAAATTTACAAATAAACGCTTTGTAGGTACAAAAAAGGTTTATACAAATCGTCAAAAACGCATCGTGGACATAATAAGGCAGGCATCTGTACTTTTCCCTCCATTTATGTTTACTATCATGAATGTAATTTTCTAATTTTAATTAATTCATCATGTTACTGTGACACTATCACAATAAAATAAACATGCATGATTTTATAAGACGTAGGAACGACTTACCTAAAGTAATTATGAGCGTTATTCTGAATTTTTCATAATATGAACTTACATAAATTTACAAATCAATACTTTATGGTAAATATCATACTGCGTTTACTTCTGACTGTAAGGCACTACAGTCTGTAAATATATCTTATTTTCGACTGCATTATCATTGTCTAAATGGCGCATGCTTAGAATGGTCAGACCAGAAACTGGAAGAGCGGAGTTCGAATCTGGCGCATTGATCTTTTTGTCTCAAATTTTTTTTTATTAAAATTTGATACGTATTTACATATAATTTAGTTATCTAACTACTTTTCAATTCTTTAATGTAAATCTTGTACAGTTTTACCTTGATTTCGTAGTTCACCTACGTTGACAACTATTTAGTTTTTACGTTGCCACATTTTGATCACAATCACAAATGTTACATAGGTCTGTCATTTTCATCGATAAAACATTGTTTGAGTAGCTCATTTCTTCTAAGGTCGGACCAGAAAACTGAAGGTGCAGGTGGTGGTTTGAATCCTAAGCAAAATTTATTTTTATATTTTTTTTATTTATTGATATAAATTGATACGTATTTACTTCTAAGTTTATTTACAATATGCTTTTTGCATTCTGTTTGTAATTTTATTACCTAGATTCCATTTTTTTTCCTATTATTCACTCAGAAAAGTTTAGTATGCTGAATATAGTAAGTAATACGTAATGTATGTAAATCTTAAGTATCTACCATATTTTTTCGTAGATCTAGGAAAATTATATTTCTTACCCTGGATGGACACCAGACAAAAGAAAGACTTTTCATAAATATGAACATGCTGATGGAATAAAAAATATTTTGAGGCCACAGCGTAACAGTAACAGTAGGCCTTACGGTACCATACAAAGCTGTCATGCAGTAAACACAGACTCTTCTTTCCACAAATAATGGAACACACACAAACTATCAAACGAAAAGGCTGGTAAGAAAAAGCTGGTATTCATCAAGATTAAACTTGTTCTACTGTAGGTATGGTAAATTTATTAACTGTGCCACACTACATTGACAGCTAAAAACAATTCATGAGCCTACTAATGTGTTGGTATCATATATGCGTGCTAGATGGCGCTTTATTCATTCATTCATATATCATTCGTGTGTGACAAGATAGTTTATACTAGTTCTACTAGAGAGCGCTCTAAATTTCTAATAAAATAAAATATTGCCATTGACTTGCGAACATGGCGCCATGGGGTACATGGCGCGAACTAAAAACGCGAGAAGTGGAGACGAAATCTATAGTGCAGGCCCTTAAGTAATAAATCTATCGCTGGGCGCCTAAGGTTTGTTCCGGTAGTTATCCTGAAGACTGGAGGGAAGTCTCGAATTTTCATACAAATAGAGAAAACGTTTCTACCCCCATAAACAATCACCGATTTTGATGATTTTTGGAAATGATATAGATGTTATCAAATCATTACATTAAAGTAATTTGAATTAATGGGTATTTAAATACCCATTATGTGTGCACTATTTAAATAATGTGTGCACGTTACCGACCAACTTACCAGAGTGTGAATTGTTATTCCATCCTACCTTTTATCTTTTGAAGATTGTTTCTTACACCCTTTCACAGCACAACTCGACTTTTTCAGTGTAAATTTATGATTTCCTCAAAAGTCATAACGCATCATGCGAAGGTATAGTTTCGTTGTACGTGTGTGCGTGTAGTTATATATGCACGTTAAGGCAACGTTTGGTTTAGTATCACTTTGCTGTTTGCAGAGTTCTGTCTTAACATTTTTATATATAGAAGAAAATCTATCGCCAAGCACCTGACAATCCTGAATCCTGACATCGCCGGAATATATGGCCGGCCCTTCAACGACAAACTGAATCGGTAAATGTATAACGTAATAAATAAACCAACTAGATATAATAATAACAAATATTTTAAAAGTATTTTAAGAAAACATTTAATTAATTATTTAATAAAACACTTAAAAAATCTTTATAAAAATGATATATATCTAGTGACAATTCCGCCTAATTTCCTATTAAGCCGACGTGACGTCACAAACGCCACGCGGCCAAACCGGAAGAGTCAGAGTCAAAGTGAGCGCGGCGCACGGTCTCGATCGTGCGCTCGTAGAGTCAAGACCTCCTGAGGATGCTTCGTTTAGAAGCGAAACGCTTCGAATACTCTTCCGGTTTGGCTGCGTGGCGTTTGTGACGTCACGTCGGCTTAATAGGAAATTAGGCGGAATTGCCGCTAGATATATATCATTTTTATAAAGATTTTTTAAGTGTTTTATTAAATAATTAATTAAATGTTTTCTTAAAATACTTTTAAAATATTTGTTATTATTAAAAATGGATTTCCGCAAAGTAACGCCTGAATCTATTCATTATCAACTAGATATAAGTAGAAAAAAAAACTAGGCTAACTTCCCTTGAGGAAGAATATTGATAAGTTGGATAATGAACTCAAGTTAGTAATGATTAAATGTAACAACAAAAATAATAATAATCAAATAAAAGTACGGACCATGAGTCTGTAGTGTATTTACTGATTAAAAAAAAGCACCTGGCAATGTCTTCCTGCTATTTTTATAGCCTGTATGTTCTAGATCAAGCCTTATCATCTTTAACCATTATCTAACAGAAGAGACAGTGGTCAAAGTTTAGCCAATAGGGAAGAAAAATAAAAGATTATTCACGTACCTAACCAATTTTTTCAAAGGGTTCTTCCTATTCAATTTATTTTGAGATCAGATAGCAACAAATAGGCACTAAGGTTATATAAACATGTATATTCAATTTAAGCGACATTGAACAAATGCTTTCAACAATACAACTACCCTCGATTTCCATAATGAAACTTTCTCATTGAAACAAAAGCCTTGTGGTACAGGTAATAAGTTCGTTATTTGTTTGAGATGTTACATTGTGTGTTCATACTTGTCGTCTATGCCAAATTTGTAAACTACTTCGCTTGTTTGGGGGTCGAAAGTTGATCCTAAACGGATTCTTTTCTCACATATACAGGGAAGTTAAGTGGGTTCAAGAAAGTGGCTTTTCTGTATGCCTCGGGCCAAGGCATTTTTATTTGCTTGGTATGATTGAACGACTGTATGAATAACTCAAATAAAGTAACAAAATTGTATATACACAGAAGCATAGACAATATAATAATACTACGTTAGAAGCATAGTTTATTGAGTTCATTTTTGTATTAACCAAGAAATATACAGGGTGATTGGGAAATTGATAACAACCTCTTAGGGATGACTTCTGCTAGTTATAACAAACATTTGGAGATGAATATCGTTGTTTTTTTTGTGTTAAATTTGTGAATTTTTCACAGAATAAGCACGAGGACCATCTGATCTTAAAATTCTCTTGTGCCTGTAATTATAATATATATAATTCATATGTTATAATACGTTGCTTGATGTCAATATTCCAAACTCCACTCAAAGGGAGCGCGGCGCGTTCCAGTGTTGCCGCTAAAAAAACACAGAAAAATAACATAAACACAAATAAAATATTCAAGAAAAAAGAACCATGTCAAAATATTTGTCAGGACTAGCAGAAGTCAACGCTAAGAGGTAGTTAGAATTCTACCAATAACGCATCTACACCGTAAGGAACTATTTTTTCTGAATCAGTAAATGATACAGTTGGTAGGCACCGTACTAGATGGACTGACGATATCGTCAGAGTCGCCAGGAATACATAACCGTTACGTGTGGCGTTCTTTGGGGGAGCCGTTTGTTCAACAGTGGACTTCTTCCGGCTGTATAAGTTGAATGTGTCAGTAATCAATACGTTTTACGAGTTTTTACCTATATGCTTTTTTTATTGATAGCTGATAGGCTAGCCTTTGACCTAAACGGTAAGTGAATATGTAGTTCAAGCTAACTTAGAATTACTGGCTCTCAAGGACAGCCATAGCATACCGTTAGGTGCTTGGCGACAGATTTTCTACTAGAGAGTGGTAGCTAGCTAGGCGGGCATTAATCCTAAGAGGCCCAAAGACCATACATGTTATATTTATTCTAATATTCGTTCATATACATACTTTGTATGCTAAAAGCAAAATTCGATATAATAATTAGTTTAAAATATGACTGGACAGCTCTGGTGGGTCTAATTTGCGGTGATTTAGTGGTCTATATGGTCTCTTCTTCTGATTCGTTGGTTGTTATCTCTTCGAAACAGCTTCACTATACTCATATATATTTGATGTGATTGTGACGGAAAAAGCACGAGGCCCTTCTGGCTCTCAAGTACTGCTGCCGGAACACACTGTTAGGTGCCCGGCGACAGTTTTCTACTTGAGTGTGGTGGCTAGCCAGGTGAACTTCGCAAAATGCTCTCCCAACATGTGGTGATGCTCAAGTCATCGATGGGATCGAACCATGGATCTGCGGCACTGCAGTCCATATCTATAAACGCTCGGCTATCATTACGTATGAACACATGGCATAGACAGCAGTTTCTACCACTTTGGCATTGTTCAACCATATGCTCCTTGTCGCGAGAAACCCCTGCTTTGCATCTAAGACCAGGTGGAAAAAGGACAAAATTTTGGTACCGAGCAAAGTCGGATTCCCAGCCGGGACAAAAATATTGTGCTCTAATAATTTCTAAATGTGCTCTGTAATTGTAAAATTAGTCACTTACCTAGTAGTTTTGAGGCTCAGTTATTAATTTAGATGCTGGTTCTTGTGGGTCTCATGGGCATCTCTACTGGAAACACCATAAAGTTCTTAACAGAGAATAATTTGCCTGAAGTCTTGACCTACTAGATACCCTTGAAGTAGAAATCTTGTTGCCAAGCACCTGTGTTCCAGCAGCTGTACTTGAGGACCAGTTGCTCTTCTAGGCTAACTATTCATACCACATGCTCACATATTTATGAGTAGGAAACGCTTGTTAAAAATAAAAGCGTATTTATATATTCCTTCCAAACCTATTTCTTTGCGTTTTCTCTGCGCAGTTGGTATGCTTTGTTTGAATTCATTCATAAACAAAACAAATAATTAATTTTGTCAGCTGCTCATTTCGGTATATTGAATATTTATTTTGCAGCCATGTGCAAACCAAAAACAAATATTACGGACACTTTAACATACACAGGTGTGGGATTGTATTTTATATTTCTAGTTTTGGACAATATCGTTTCAATATGATGCAAATTGTGATAATGCCCATAAAAAATATTAGTTTTCCTTCCAAATTTTGAAGAAAAGTCAAGAGTCAGTCGTTCTAAATAGATAAACTAAGTCAAGCAGAACGTAGAATCGCAGAAAAGCAGAAACCAGAAGACGTCGAGTTGGTATGCCCCCCACCAAGTGGACTGACGACATCGTAAAAGTCGCGGGTAGCCAATGGTTACAAGCGGCTAATAGCCGTTCTTTGTGGCGTTCTATGGGGAGGCCTTTGTTCAACAGTGAACGTCTTCCAGCTAATGATGATGAAGTCATGCAACATCCGCTGCGGATGGGTGACCGCTAGTGGTATATAGCTATACCTAAGCTCTACCGTGCTTCAGAGGGCATATTACGCCATCGGTCCCAGTTACAAAGTGGTAATAGCTATATTCTGCCGTGCAGGTCCATGTTTCGATCTCAACCACTGCCTTAAGCTCCACTCCAATTGCATTTTACAAATGCTTGCCTGGGTAGCTACCGGAAGATTCCCTCAAATAGAAATTCTGTCGCGTAGTGTGTTCCGGCATCAGACCTTGAGAGTCAGTAAGAAATTACAGGCACATGAGACTTAACAACTGTTTATCACAGGGTGAAGGGCACAGTGAAGTTCGTCACTTGTGATGTAATGGCACCGCTAACGTCACACAATCCCATTAAAAAACTGCAATAAAACTATATTTTAGACTATCGTTTTATTTGTAAGAACTCTGTGTGTTTCAAACCGTAGACAAATATATTGCTTCATATTTTCCGGGTTTCAAACGATACGGTCTTTTATAGAAGAGAAAGAGGGCCTGACGGCCGGGGCCTAGGTTTACAGGGCCAGTTGTGTCGAAAAAACTAAAGTTATATATGCTTCTGAATCGTTTGAATCAGATTAACAATGCAGGCTGACCCCCCCGCCCCCATTGCTACGTTTGGAACTTTGGATGTCGTAAGATCCCAATAGTTAAAAAAACCGAAAGGTGGGCAGCAGCGCCTTCTGAGGATCTGATATCTTAATCTGCAATCCTGAAGACGCCTGCCAAGCGTGGGGATTATGGAAAATCCTTGCTTAATGGGGGAGGCTGTGTTCAGCAGTGGACAATCCGGCTGATACAGTACAGTACCCGTGGAAGTGGTAACTGACTGGATTTACAGTCGGTCACATAAAAAGTGGCTAAATTATCAAACGCCCATAACCTACATTTATGTCATTTTTACATCTAATACACTCGAGAGCAATGAATCCGGGTCACTTAAAGAATGTTAAAAATCTCGGAAACTAAAAATGATAGGTTAATGCAATAAATTGTATTTAATAGACAATGTAATACTCCTTAAATGAAAGTAAAAAAAATATGAGTCACCATACATTTTATTAACACAAAATTACATAAAGAAAAAAAACTGCTGATCTCTCCTTAAAACAAAAATAGGAAACATGAAATTTTTGAACTTTATTACGATTTTCTTGAATTTTAATACTTCGTATTGCCTCCTCGTGCTTCCATTACTGCGTTTACGCGGTTTGGCATGCTGTACACCAAGTTCCTTATACGATTTTGGGGAATATTCTCCCATTCCTCTGTGAGAGCAATTTTGAGCTCACGAAGCGTGATTGGGGGAGGGTTTCGTTGTTTTACGCATCTGCCTAGCTCGTCCCAAGCATGCTCGATCGGGTTGATATCCGGGCTGCGCGCTGGCCACTCCATACGAGTAATGTTCATCTCTTGAAGGTAGTCATTCACAATCCTACCTGTATGAGGTTGGGCATTGTCATGCATAAATATAGCATCCTCACCTAAATTGACCATAAATGGACCAACGTGATCATTGAGAATTTCTTCCACATATCTTACGCTAGTTAAAGAGCCGTTTTCTATGATCACCAGCTCTGTGCGACTTTCAGAAGAAATTCCGGCCCACACAAGTACAGACCCACCACCGTAGGCTACTTTTTCTTCGATGCATGCTTGCTTGAATCTTTCCCCTGGTCTTCGATACACTCTGTGTCTTCCATCGTGCTTGTAGAGCATAAATTTTGATTCGTCGGAGAACATAACTTTTGACCAATCTTCAATACTCCAATTTACGTGGCTCTGGGCATATCTTAGTCTCGAAATACGATGCCCACGCTCCAGTTTAGGGCCGTTTGCAGGTCTAAGGGGTTTTAAGTTAGATTCAGCAAGCCGACGTCTTACTGTCCATGCACTTGGGTTACTTCCTCCGAGACGTCGAAACTGATTGGTGAGTTCAGTTCCTGTGAGAAAGCGATTTCGAAGCATGGTGTTCACCAAGTATCGGTCTTCTCGTGCTGTGGTACACCTGGTTCTGCCCGTTCCTGGTCTGCGTAGGTTAGAACCAGTTTCTTCGTAACGTCGGAGAACTCTTTGTACTGTTGACAGCGACACACCGACAGTCCTGGCTGTATCGCGCTGACTCCGGCCGGTTTCCAGCATTGTAAGTATTCTGGTGCATTCTTCAGGCGTAAGCGACATAATTTCAGCTTGAATAATGAATATAGAGCACTATCAACATGGTTTATGTACCCACATAAATGACAGATTACAAACAAAAGCAAAACCAAATGCTGTAATTTCGTAGTTCCATCTTCGAAAGTGGCCCTTTTTCAAATTTGTTTTTTTTATGATATAACTTTACAATAACTAAGAAGTTTTAATACCTTCATTTAAGGAGTATTACATTGTCTATTAAATACAATTTATTGCATTAACCTAGCATTTTTAGTTTCCGAGATTTTTAGGATTCTTTAAGTGACCCGGATTCATTGCTCTCGAGTGTAGACTAGCCCTTGTTTATCTCTCTATGTGGTCGAAGATGGTTAAACGGATAAGATCTAGAATTACTGACTGCTGCCGGAATACACTGGTAGGCGCTTGGTGGCATATATTGTACTTGAAGGTGTTAGGTAGCCAGGCGAGCATACGCAAAATTCCTTCCACCATGCGGTGAAATTCAAAACAGAGGTGGGAATCAAACCATGGACTTGCGGCACGGCACTCCATAGCCAATGCCACTGAGCCATCACTGCTTCAACTTTATAAAGAGGAAAGATTGGTATTTTTGTATGCAACGAATAACAGTAACCGCTCAGATATCACTTCTTTGTTGAAGGCACAATAATAAGTATTGTGCTGCGTAATCGTTCTTTCAAGTGCAGGTATAATGGAAAAATTGCATTGAGTCGTGTCGCAGCAATCACATTAACAGAACATTATATGCAGGACAAGAATAAAAAATTAATATAAATTCTTGCTGCACGGGAAATCCATTGCATCACTTTAAATCTTCCTTTAAAATACTGTTACGAGCTGAGGGTTCGGGATAAATAATGCAATACGTTTTCGGCAAACTGACACCTTTATTCACAGTTCTACAGTCACTTCACACTTAACTGAACACAACACTAAAACATTGACTGTTCGCACTTAAAGATTACTAATCACACACTTCACTATATTTAACTATTCGCGCTTGGAGCACTTGGTCCAATGGTAGTCGCACTGTTTCTCGTTTCGAACTCAAAGTAAGACTGTCTCGTCGGCCCGGACCCGACCCTATTTATACCCAAAAGTCAAAGCTACCAGAATATTCTATACTAGTCTAGATAGAAAAACAATAGGGGCCATAAATCTCTCGTTTAACGTAAACAACTTTTGTATGCAATTCAATAGAAACTAACTACTACTTATACTGTGGTTGTTTACCAGTTGCGTGAGAACAAAAGGCGACCCTTTTTTTATAACATTTTTTTGTGAAGAGTAGGTACATTGTTTGTTTAGTTTAACTTGTTTATCGACCTTGGATTACTCTAGATTGTTCGAGTTCTTGCGCCGTAACACTGCCCCCTCCTAAGACATGCTCGTCCCGAGCATAGTTGGAACCACAGTATGGCGCCAATCGATCCACATGAACAATCTTAGATACTCCTCGTTGGCCCTTTCGTATCCGATACGTGATGTCGTTGATTTTGGTCACAACCAGGTATGGTCCGTCCCATTTAGGCTGAAGCTTCGGTGACTTCCCTTTACTGCGTATAGGATTTTGTAGCCAAACTTGTGAACCTTCTTGGAATCCGGGTTTCACCAGTCCTCCACTGTACCGGGTCTTCTTCATATCGGAAAATCCATATCTGTATTTTATATCCATACCTTGACGCTCGCAGATATTCTTCTGTTTCTGTTCTGTTCTGCGGAAGTCACTCACCAAACCCTTCCCACTGCTTGTTTGAGATGCTCTTCTAGTAGCACAAATACTGCATTTATTACACCAGTCTACAACATCGCTCCGACAATGGATCCAATAAAACTGCTCTCGTATCTTTAACAGTGTCTTTCTCACTCCAGGGTGACTACTTGAACATTCGTTGTGACATTGTCGTAGAATCTCACGAATTTTCGCTTCCGGAACAACCACTTGCAGGTGATAGTTATTGCCCCGAACATTCTCCCATTTGCGGCACAGCACACCACTATGGATCACCAAGCTGTCCCACTGCGCCCAATAAACCCTTGTTGCCATACCCATTCCAGCAACAACATTCCATTTGGGCCTTCCAGTGCCAGCTTCCATCCATGACAGAATAGGCCTGATATTCGCATCATCCTGCTGTGCACGTCGCATGGATTTCTTCCAGTCGTCGGTTATAACTGTTCTCACCGTCCTTACTGGTATGACTTCCTTCACTTTGCCGTCGTGAGTTTCTCTAGTGTCGCTGCGTTCAATATCAGAGTGAAGTTGGTCGCGCTGTTGATTCCATCGTTGTCGAAGTCTGTCTTCCGATGTCAACTTCCATCTGGGGCAGCTGGATCTCAAATGCCCTTTTTCTCCACAGTTGTAGCAACTCGGGCTGAATCTTCGATAATTTGTATCAGACACTCGAACAATCTAGAGTAATCCAAGGTCGATAAACAAGTTAAACTAAACAAAGAATGTACCTACACTTCACAAAAAAATGTTATAAAAAAAGGGTCGCCTTTTGTTCTCAGGCAACTAGTAAACAACCACAGTATAAGTAGTAGTTAGTTTCCATTGAATTGCATACAAAAGTTGTTTACGTTAAACGAGAGATTTATGGCCCCTATTGTTTTTCTATCTAGACTAGTATAGAATATTCCGGAAGCTTTGACTTTTGGGTATAAATAGGGTCGGGTCCGGGCCGACGAGACAGTCTTACTTTGAGTTCGAAACGAGAAACAGTGCGATTACCTTTGGACCAAGTGCTCCAAGCGCGAATAGTTAAAGTGAGTGAAGTGTGTGACTAGTGTATCTGTAAAGTGCGAACAGTCAGTGTTTTAGTGTTGTGTTCAGTAAAGTGTTAAGTGACTGTAGAACTGTGGAATAAAGGTGTCAGTTGCTGAAAACGTATTGCATTATTTATCCCGAACCCTCAGCTCGTAACAAATTGGTGTCAGAATTGGGGATAAATAATGCCTATGCTACCAAAGGACGACGTTGAGGGAATCAGAACGAGGAGTCAGCGGCAACAGGACATCGACCAACGAAGGTTTGGAGGAGCTACACCACCAGTGCTCTCCGAGGAACAACCAACTACAGAGACAACCGCCGCCACTACTTCGGGAACCCCTTCGACTATGGCTGCTACGGCTGCGCCTGACCTTGCTGCACTAATGGCAATGCTTCAGGAGCAGGCCCGACGCCAGGAGGAGCAGGCCCGACGCCAGGAGGAGCAGGCCCGACGTCTTGAAGAGCAGCTGCAACAAGACAAGGAGGAGCAGTTACGACGCCAGGAGGAGCAGTTACGCCGCCAGGAGGAGCAAGTCCGCCGCCAGGAAGAGCAGGCCCGTCGACTGGAGGACCAATTGCAACAAGACAGAGAAGAACAGACACGTCGCCAAGAGGAACAGACCCGTCGCCAAGAGGAGCAGACTCTTCTGATGAAAGACCTACACGCAACGTTCGGGAAGAAACTCCAAGTGGTGGAAGATCAGGTCCACCAGCATGAGGACCGCTTTGAGAAAGTGGAAGGCCGAATGGATGACATGCAAAAAACGCTGTGCATTTTAAAAACTGGAGCTGGATTACCTGCGTCAGTAGTACCTGCGCCATCACCTCGAGGATTTAAAGTACCACCATTCGACGGAACCTCTCCGTGGTCGGCCTACAAAATTCAATTTGAGGCTGTTGTGCAGGCCAACGGTTGGACTAAAGCGCAGGCTATGACAGCGCTTACTCTGGGCTTACGTGACAAAGCCTTAACAGTTCTGGAGGCGTTTGGAAAAGACATAGCGTTTGACCAACTTCTGGAGGCATTGGAGTCTAGATTCGGTGATGCTCATCTGGAGCATGTATTCCGCGCTCAGCTTAAAGAACGAACCCAGCGAAGCAGTGAAAATCTCCAGCAGTGGGCGCTGGAAGTGGAAATGCTCGTACGGAAGGCGTATCAATCATCACCGGCACTCATCGACGGAATCCTACTTCAAGCATTCGTAGATGGGATACGTGACTCAGAAGTGAGAGCTGCAGTGAGGATGGGCCATCATGAATCAATTAAGGACGCCCTAGCCCATGCTTTGGAGGTGGAAGCCGTACGACATGATCATCGATCACATCACATTCGAGAGGTTACCACGTATCGTTACCGTGATGACAACCAGGGAGTCAGCCCTCGATGTTTTGAATGTGGAGAAATGGGTTACTTGCGGTATAACTGCCCGCAGCAGAGTGACAGAAGACACGACAGAACATTGAAAAGAAAACTTTCTACTGGTGTGAATATGCAATGGACCAGGAAAGGAGATACAGTGTCTGATACAAATTATCGAAGATTCAGCCCGAGATGCTACAGCTGTGGAGAAAAAGGGCATTTGAGATCCAGCTGCCCCAGATGGAAGTTGACATCGGAAGACAGACGTCGACAAGGATGGAATCAACAGCGCAACCAACTTCACTCTAATATTGAACGCAGCGACATTAGAGAAACTCACGACGGCAAAGTGAAGGATGTCATACCAGTAAGGATGGTGAGAACAGTTATAACCGACGACTGGAAGAAATCCATGCGACGTGCACAGCAGGATGATGCGAATATCAGGCCTGTTCTGTCATGGATAGAAGCTGGCACTGGAAGGCCCAAGTGGAATGTTGTTGCTGGAATGGGTATGGCAACAAGGGTTTATTGGGCGCAGTGGGACAGCTTGGTGATCCATAGTGGTGTGCTGTGCCGCAAATGGGAGAATGTTCGGGGCGATAACTATCACCTGCAAGTGGTTGTTCCGGAAGCGAAAATTCGTGAGATTCTACGACAATGTCACAACGAATGTTCAGGAAGTCACCCTGGAGTGAGAAGGACACTATTAAAGATACGAGAGCAGTTTTATTGGATCCATTGTCGGAGCGATGTTGTGGACTGGTGTAATAAATGCAGTATTTGTGCTACTAGAAGATCATCTCAAACAAGCAGTGTAAAGGGTTTCGTGAGTGACCTCCGCAAACAGAAGAATATCTGCGAGCGTCAAGATCAATACAGATTTGGAATTGCCGACATGAAGAAGACCCGGTACAGTGGAGAACTGGTTAAACCTGGATTCCAAGAAGGTTCAAAAGTAATGTTGCATAATCCTATACGCAGTATAGGGAAGTCACCGAAGCTTCAGCCTAAATGGGACGGACCATACCTGGTGGTGAACAAAATCAACGACATCACGTACCGGATACGGAAGGGTCAACGAGGAGTATCTAAGATTGTTCATGTGGATCGACTGGCGCCATACCGTGGATCCAACTATGCTCGGGACGAGCATGTCTTAGGAGGGGGCAGTGTTACGGCGCAAGAGCTCGAACAATCTACAGTAATCCAAGGTCGATAAACAAGTTAAACTAAACAAAGAATGTACCTACACTTCACAAAAAATTTTTATAAAAAAAGGGTCGCCTTTTGTTCTCAGGCAACTAGTAAACAACCACAGTATAAGTAGTAGTTAGTTTCCATTGAATTGCATACAAAAGTTGTTTACGTTTAACGAGTGATTTATGGCCCCTATTGTTTTTCTATCTAGACTAGTATAGAATATTCCGGAAGCTTTGACTTTTGGGTATAAATAGGGTCGGGTCCGGGCCGACGAGACAGTCTTACTTTGAGTTCGAAACGAGAAACAGTGCGATTACCTTTGGACCAAGTGCTCCAAGCGCGAATAGTTAAAGTGAGTGAAGTGTGTGACTAGTGTATCTGTAAAGTGCGAACAGTCAGTGTTTTAGTGTTGTGTTCAGTAAAGTGTTAAGTGACTGTAGAACTGTGGAATAAAGGTGTCAGTTGCTGAAAACGTATTGCATTATTTATCCCGAACCCTCAGTTCGTAACAGTATATTTTGTTGATAAACAAACCTTCTAAAAATAGGCCGGAAAGATTATCATTCCGGTGGCCGAGTGGAAAAGGCATCCGGCGCGAAATGGGAAAAGGTTCGATTCCCGTCTAGAACAAAACATGTTATAGTACCACCAACTTAACTGTGCAGATCTCGAGGGCGCTAATGGTCAAGAAAATCAACTACAAACTGTCACAATTTCAGGGTATTTTGTAGTTCTTTTTTCTGCCACCTGAACAAATAAGTTGGTGGGACTGTACAAGACGTTACAAGCTTTTATCAGTATATATTTTACCAAAACTTACATCAGATATACCCGTCTGACTTAAACGAATTATAATCACTAACGTGTTGATCTGACAAGCACACTGTCGAGCAGAACGAGAATAGTGATACTACAACAGCTGTCGTAGACAGGCGTGCTGCTTACCTTCAGGCGTGCGACTGCTCTGTCCCGTCACTTCGTAACGTAAAAAAAATTACATAAAAAACTGACTGAAAACATAAAATATGCATTAGATATTAGGGCTAACTCAAATATCAGATCTAACTCAAAATTAAATGGAACCATATGACAAGCACCAGCTTTCGTATATTAAAAAAAAACACCAAAATTTGTACACCCTGTAAAGAGTATGTACCCTGTATGAGGAGGAGAAAAAGGAAAAGGAGGAGAATTTTCCCGATGAAGTACAACATGGGGTTCTTTAAAAAGGGCGTGAAGAGATTTCTTCAGGGTCGGCAACGCGCGAGTGATACCCTTGGTGCTTGTTTGTTAGTGGTATAAAAAAAATATATTAACTTTTTTAGTGTTAAAAAAATTATTAAATAAATCTCCTTCTTTTGAAGTCAGTTTAAAAGACTTGTTCATGTAGGCCTAGCGAGTAAAACCGCGGGCGAATCATCCACTAACAATAAAGTTACATACAATATTATGTCTCTACAGAATACCGCACTATCAGCAATACAACGTAGTAACAGTAAACGCAGAAATCACGGGAAATGCAGCGTACAGTTAAATTCCAGTAGAATAACTTCAAACACTTTTAATTTAATAGAAAGACTGTATTTTTTAAAATTTTAATGCACGATTCGCTTACGTCTACGTAAGGAACAGGTGTCGATAAGGCGAGTAGGTTAAAATTAAATAAAAGTTTTCAAAAGTAGCTACGTTGAACGATGGTTTACAAATAACCTACCGAAAACATTTCAAGTGGTTTTATGTAACTTCGTGGTGAGTAAACGAGTATTAAGTTCTTTATGAGAAATATACGGAATCGTGGTTCGGAAACAGGCATTTGTCATATCATCTAGGATAATGTTTAATATTTTATTCATATCTTAAAACGTACCCTCTTTCTAAAAAATAATCATTTTTTTAAACTCTATTCTTCCTAAAGAAAACATATCTTACAATATGTTTATATGTATTGTACCTACTGTCGGTCAAAACAATAAGCAACCCTAAGTGAATAGATAAAAGTACGAAGATGATAACAATGTGTGAACATGCCATACTGCCGATTAATTTTTACTGTACCCACATAGATGTATAAAATTATAATGTATGCGGGTAAAACGAGTTCACAATGCGACGCGAGACGCAGGATGGTGTCATGCAACGCATGGTGAAACGCCCCGTCATGCCCTACTGCGCACCCACGCATACTGTGGACTTGCAATATTGTTGATGCACTCTTTGATAACACCTCACTCGGTAATTTAAGAATGACGTGGGCATATTAGTTGACTGCTGATAACGGAGTGTGTGAGAGTGCACTTACAACTTGTGTAAGCTAAAATGATATAATAATGCATCGAAGTATAATAATGCATATACGTTAATTAAAAGGTAAAAAACCCGACTGCAAATCACTTATTTTTGTCCAAGGTTTTATCGTTCCATTGAAATTACAACTGCAAGTTATATATATTTATGGAATCGTATTTTAGCCTTTCATTTTAAAAACCACAATCGATGGGTTTGGGAAAAAAATATTTTTATATCATAATATGACGTCAAAAATCCACCAGTTTGTTTATTTATGTTTTATGTACCTTGTGTTATTACGACGAATAAAAAGATATTTCATACATTAAAATCGTTACATTAAAACGTTTAGAAGTTATGGTAGAATAAAGAAACTCACAAACATACATACATTAACCCTGAAATCTCTCCTTTTTTTGGGAAATCCTGTAGAAAAGGAAGATAGTTGACGCTCTAATGTCACGGCCATATTAATGTGGAGAAAATTTAACCCAAGCATATAATGCACACAGCTACACTTCTATTGTATGTGATTCGTTTAATGAATGACAAAGACAGGAAGACAACCATTCAGTACACACATACGGCACACTACTGAAACTCAATCAGAGATCTTGGTCTGACTTGACTTAGCCATGTTAGAGGTACGGCTGCCTCTTCTCCCGTTTTTTTATAATTTCAATGTAAAGATATTTTGAAGCAATGATGGCTGAGCGGTAATAGCCATGGACTGCCGTGCCGCAGGTCTTTGGTTCGATCCCCACCACGAGTTTGAGCTTTACCGCATGGCAATCGCAAAATGCCCTTGCATTTTGCGATTGCCCGCCTGGCTAGCTACCTCCCTCAAGTAGAAATTCTTTAGCTAAGCACATAACGGTGTGATCCGGCAGCAGTCCTTGAGAGCCAGTGAAATTACTGGCACAAGACAATTTTTGGTCGGTACTTACATTCTGTATTTGTTTTTTGAAATAGTGATAGCAGAGGAGTACCTAATGGAATAACTATGGACTGCCATTTGCCCGTGGGGTGACGAGTTAGAATGTCGTCCCCCATTTCGTCCCGTATCCTAAGAGGTGACTAAGAGAAAAATGCCAGAAGGTGGGAAGCAGCGCCATTTGAAGAACTGACAACTTCTAATGCAACCCGCAAAACAAATGCCAAGCGTGGGGATTATGGCGAATCTCCGCAATGAGGGCGAGTTTGTTCAAAGGTGGATTTTACGGTTGAGATGATGATAATAGACTGCCGTGAGCATCGCGCCATGGTGGAAGACATTTTTCGAGTGCTCACCTGGATAGCTACAACCATCAAGAAGAAAATATGTCGCCAAACACCTAACAGTGTGTTCTGGCAGCAGTCCTTGAGAATCGGGTATTCTAGGCCTAGTCCGTATCCTCCTCCACATCATCACTTACCAACTGTTGAGATAGTGGTCAAGGGTAAGACTATCAGCTGCACGGTGATTGGGACGAAACGCTCGTTGTGCGAGATCAACAAGTAGCTTGACTGGTTTTACAATTTGATATATAAGAAGGTACCTTGAACGAATAAATATTCTGAATGAACTGTGGCTGTGCAGTCGAGCGCAGAACCGGCATTCCATTGTACGTATTCAGATAAATTGACTGTTATCAAATAAATATGATTACATTTGTTAGAGTTAACTTATAATAATAACACAAAAAATATTATGATATTAATATAGCCTTTGACACCTGGCGGTAAGTGATGATGTGTTCGAAGATGTTATTCATAGTGTACTGTACTGTATCAGCCGGATTATCCTCTGCTGAATACAGCCTCTCCTATTATAGGGGTTTTTAAACATAATGCGCTTCAGCTCTTTACGAGATCAGACTGTATATATCTTCTAACCAAACGATCCTAACACGCACCGCCACAATGCTTGTCGGCTAATGTTGCCTACATAAGTTCGCTTACAGCGCTGAAGGTAATTGCATCATCTTACCAAATTATTTAAACATGCAGCGCTAGACTACTTCTTAAGATTTTATATTGTGTAAATCTTATTTTTCATACTGTACTGTATCAGCCGGATAGTCCACTGCTGAACACAGTCTCCCCTATTAAGGGGGTATTTGCCATAATCCCCACGCTTGGCAGGCGGCTTGGGGATCGCAGTGTAAGATAGTAGTTATTAAGAAGGTGCTGCTGCCCACCTTCCAGTATTTTCCCCTTAGTCGCCTCTTACGACACCCACGGGATGATATGGGGAGGTGCAATTCTAACCCGGCACCTCCCGGGGAATTTTCTAATGATACCACGGCAAATGAACGAATCAAAGTGCGTATTAAAAAGAGTAACCTCGTTAGTTTCTTTTTAGATTTCTTCTCTATGAGCTTAATTGGAACCGAAATATGAATGTTTTATTTTGAACTACACCCCTACGATCTATATCTACATCTGATTCTATATACCCATAGTTAGGCGGGCAGTAAGTATCAGTAGTTTGGATCGTGGTTTAGTCCATTGAAAAGTTACATTTGGGGTTGCATTTCTTAGAGGACGCAATTTTATTTTTTTGATGTGTAGGGGGGGTAAGTGTAAAGCTAAAATCAAGTTTGTGGGGTCGCCACCCTTGTCCCTCGGCCGCTATCTTGAAAATAGGGGTTAAAACGGTTTTTACGACATTTCAGTACTACAAAAATGATCTGATATCATTTTTTCGTAATATGATTAAAATAAAGTTATATCGAAAAATATAAATTATTTTCTCGAATTTCTCAACATTTTCACTCATAACTTTTTTATTTATAGTTCTACGACAAAAAATTACTGGACCAAAGTTTTAGAGAATTTAATTTGCAACAAAAAATATTTTCAATTTTTTTGTCAGATAAATAGTTTAAGAGATATATCGTAAAAACCGTTTCAACCCCTATTTTCAAGATGGCGGCCGTGGGAAAAGGGTGGCGACCCCACAAACTTGATTTTAGCTTTACGCTGACCCCCCTACACAGTAAAAAAATAAAATTGCGTCCTCTAAAATACGCAAGGTAAGACCTAAAAATAGTAACATTTCAATGGACTAATTACAAAATTGCAAATCTTGAGGAAAAATTTAAGTCATACAAGTATAGAACCAATTGCAAAATTGGTCTTGTTTGTAGTACAAAGTAGGTTGTACTATAGATGTCGCTCCATCCCAATACGATGGTTAAAGAAAGATAGGAAAAAAATGAGATATGACTCATTGTCATGTTAGCTCAATTGGTTGGAGCATACCCCGGCTCAAGGATGAGGAGAAACGGATGGACGCGTGTTCGAATCCCGCACATGACTTAAATTTTTCCTCTCGTATATTTGTAATTTTGTAATGTAATCCGCATAGCAGGCGTTATTGCAAACATAACAATATTAAAAATATTAATATTTCTGATTTCAGGTCCATAGTTTTCAGAACCCATAGTAGAATTACTGTTTTATATCAATATATCTTCTTCGACAAGCCTTTATCGTAACAGAACAAAATAGGTAGGTACAGTCCAGATTATAAAACCACTAGCAAAATATATTTTTTTAATTATTTTTTTGCCTAATTCTTTAGCCTTTGAACACCATTTCACCTGAAAGTAAGTGATGATGTGGTCGAAGATGTTGTTCAGGCTAACCTAGAATTACTGGCTCCCAAAGGACGGCTGCTGGAACACACCGTTAGGTGCTTGGCGACAGATTTTCTACTTGAGGGTGGTAGCTAGCCAAGGGGGCACTCGGAAAATGCCCTACCACTAAGTTATACCTACTGCCATTCTAAGACAACAACCGGGACCTCTGAAGCACGGAAGCGCTCAGTAGTAATGTCACTAGCGGTCACCCATCCAACACATGAACGTGACGGACGTTGCTTAACTTTGCTGAACGGCTTAGCAAACTTCGCTACGAGTGCTTCAAATCTATATATCTACCAGTCAAGGACTGTTACAGTAAATAGGCAATCGATTACTCACACACTCAACTATCCAATTGAGAATATGACTTATTGCCTACAAAAGAAACAGTCACAACTGAAACACAATTAACAAAGACAACGACGGATGTATCGGCTTGTAACATCGCGAACAACAGCCCTGTCATGTTTCGAAGAAAACGATTGTACAGTCAAAACAAAGAATTACTTCCCAAAACAACGAAAAATAATCACGCGGTTATTTTAAAGCGATTTAGTATTTTTGTCACTGATGTTACAATTTGTCACAGGTTATATTTCAAAGGAAATTTGTTGAATAATTCTGTTATTGAGTCAGAATAAGGAACTTGGTATAATTACTTGCGCGAATACTCATTTTAGGATTCCGCACGAGAAAATGGGATCCCACTATATTACTTAAACCTATAGTATTATTATAAGTAGATGTCTCGTCGCGTCCTAAATTTTAACGCGTTTTTTTTTGTTCAAGTGAATGCGTCTTTAAAAAATAACAGACTCAAGGCGTAGAACAGAGAAACCTCGTTTTGCATACCAGCGAACTATACACGTTATTTAAAGAGCGCAAGCTAATTGATTAAATGTGCTTTTTGAAAAAGGAAAAATCTTTCAGTTATGGTTATTAAATGGCAGCTTTTTGAAGCAGTGATGGCTCAGTGGCATTGGCTAACAAAATGCATCTGTTATAGGCAGAGGTTAGTCCACTTAACGTCAGGTGGGCCTCAAGCTTGTTCCGTCATAATTACATAAAAAAAAAGAAAACAAAAAACTAGTGTAGATAAACACAAAGCAGGAAAATTTTCGGAGTCTCCATATAAGCATGCCTATAATTTAACTTCTTCAAGAATAACCGGGCTCTTTATTGTGGTCCACTGTATCAGCCGGATGGTCCACTGCAGAACAGAACCTCTTCCAATAAGGAAGGGGCTTTCTTTACTCCCTATGCTTGGCTTGGGGATTGCAATGTAAGATAGTAGGTTTTTAGAAGGTGCTGCTGCGCAACTTCCGGTAAGTGTTTTACCCTTAGTCGCCTCTTACGACACCCACTGTAAGTGAAGAGGGGTGACATTCAGGCCAATCATTCCAGGCCAGAATTTACTGTGGATAATTTTTCATAATTAAAATAAATCAAACTGTAAGTTCTCGTTTGGCCTTATTTACGCCAATACGATAATTTTGCTTACACTATATTTGGTTACAAACAACTCTCGAAAATTCCAAGAAAATGTAACACTTGAGTCAACTAGAGATGCACCAATACTGTACTGTACTGTATCAGCCGGATTGTTCACTATGAATACAGCCTCCCCCATTATAGGGGTTTGCCATAATCCCTACGCTTGGCCTGATCGCTTTAAGCGATAAGACCACCCATTGTTTTACTAAGTTAATTTATCTTTTGTTTTAAGGTTTTATGTCAATTAAGCTTGGTGTTACAATAAAGAGTTTATCTATCTATTTCAAGATAGGTATATAAAATACCGTTGAAATGAAACTGTTATTTCTAATTTCTGTGTGGTCCATTCATGCACACTGGTACAATTACTCAAGTTTTAATGTTGTCACAATATAATAAGCACACTTTTATATTTTTTTAATTTAAAGTTATTCGTAATTATGACTCAGATATTTAAAATTAAGAAGATAAATGCCCAAGATCTTATCGATTAAAAAAATATTCACACTCACATAAAATGAGTGAACTAAATAAATAAAACTAAAACATTACTTATAGAAAAATGCTATTACAATCTAAATAAAAATATTTTATATTTTTTATGACATTTTTAGATTATTGCACAATGTCCACACATATGTAGAACTATTAAATTGATGAAATAATATTGATAAAAATTCACAACAAAACTAAATAAGCAGTACTAAATAAGTAACTAATATTTTATGCGTTTGTTTGTATAAACTTGTACTCTTCCCAAACGTGTTCTGAAAAGATTATTTCATTAAGTGTACCTTCCTACCTACTCATGAAAGTAATAAAAAAAACTTATTTTAACTTATTAATAAATTTAATCAAGGAGGTTTGCCTGGGTTCATTATAATACCTATTCATAGATCAGAGTATTATTATTATTTGCATATACTCTCCGATTGCATCTCCTATTGCGTCTCCTATTTAATTCATCACCTTAAACATGACTCAAATGTGACCTATTTTCATAAAATTATGTAGTGTTACTTTAGAAATGTAATTTATAAACCAAGTTTTACGTTTGAAGGTATTACTAAATAGTTGAAAACAACTTCAAGAATTTCATAATTCTCTCTTACCAAATTTGCTAACGGCAAAATAAAACACTATTCCATTTCTGGTTCATATCTTTGAGAAAACGAGGTGCTAACAAACATAGACTGGGAGTGTCTGCAAATATTAGTCAGTTGACTTCTGAGCGAACTACTAATAACTTAAATCAACAAAGGTACTTGAAATGGGTAGCATCTGTGAATTTAAACCGACGCTGTGTAAAGCTGGTAACTACGAGAGCTGCTAACTGATCGTACCAAATACCTTTTAGGAATCATAATAATAATTGTAAAGTTAATAATATTTTAAAAGTATTTTAAGAAAACATGAAATTAATTATTTAATAAAACACACAAAATATCTTTATAAACATTATATATAACTATAGTGACTATTCCGCCTAATTTCCTGTTAAGCCGACGTGACGTCACAAACGCCACGCCACCAAACCGGAAGAGTATTCGACGCGTTTCGCTTCTATTCTATCATATTTAATAGTAAATTAGTATTTTTGGCAACTTAAAAATAACCTCGGCACATGGGAGGCATTGGTAGAGATGTTTAACTCAGCACCGATGGTTAAAATATTAGTTTTTTATGTGAATTTCGTATGAGAGTACGCTTTTACAATGAAGCGCTCGTAGTGAAGTTTGCTTAGCTGTTCTTAAACGATTAGCAAAGTTAAGCAACGTCCGTCGCAGTCATGAGTTGGATGGGTGACCGGTAGTGACATTATTACTGAGCGTTCCGTGCTTCGGAGGGCACGTTAAGCCGTCGGTCCCGGTTATCGTCTTAGGATGACAGTCGTTATAGCATGGTGGTAGGGCATTTTGCGAATGCCCGCCTGGCTAGCTACCACTCTCAAGTAGAAAATCTGTCGCCAAGCACCTAACGGTGTGTTCCGGTCGCTGTCCTTGAGAGCCAGTAATTCTAAGTTAGCCTACACAACATCTTCTACCACAACATCACTTACCATCAGGTGAGATAATGGTCCAAGGTTGGATAACAACATCGTTTGCAAGTTTAAAACTTAGGACCACGTCAATAACCTTGCGGCATTGATTGTATGGGCGAGCGCAGAATGTTTTAGTTCAGATCAATGATATTATATATATATAAATAAAAGTTGGTATTTAAAAAAAAAGCTACAATGCCATGTTATATTTTTATGTTTTGTCGATCAGCACGAAGCGTGCTCATTCATTAAAAATCAAAGCATTCGTAGGGACCCATATCCGTAAATTACAGGTGCTTTTATGGTTTGTTTTATGTTTAACCAATTCCAATAATTTATTCGATTAAACAAACTACTTTTCACATCTTGTATGTTTTTTTTTGACAATAACTCAAAAAATTCAACAATAAGTTGATTCAACTTCACACTTATTTCAAGCCATTAAGAAATAGAGGCCTTATTGATTTTTTCACAGCTCAAAGGGACACTAAACCTGGGCGTCAAGTCTGCTATTCAATATGAATCTATAATGGACTCGGCCTGGTCAATTTTGACAGTTTTGGTAGTCTACTAACTTCAAGTCGTTCATATGGAGTTAATATTGATTCAATCTCGGTTTCATATGAAAACGAAACGAAATAGTAAAATAATAATAAATAATAACGAAATGGTTTTGCTGAATTACCTTACTCTTCTCTTTTTATTTTTTGTTGGCAATATCGTCAAACCAGCCTAGATTCATCATAGATTCATATTTTCATAAGGGATCAGCAGACTACCGATTCTGTTTTATATGAATCTTGAATGAATCTATGCTGAATATGAACATGTAATTAGCAGACATGGCCCCCTGAGTAATTGATGTGAGTTTCAGGATGATACCTCCACGAGTTCCTGAGTCAGTGGGCTGATGATCATGTGTTGGAATATTTACCTATATCAGCATTGACGACATCCAATTAAATTGGGTAGGTAGATAATTTATAATAATATTGTATAGTAATATCAACTGTATAATATATTATTTTACAGTAATCACAAAATAGTAGATTATGATACAAGTGAGCGAAGTTGCTCATTATACACGAGGCTGTGTATTGCAGCCTGAGCCGTAGGCGAGGGCGTAAATCAGCCAAGTTGCTCACGAGTTTCATACGCAGTTTTTCAACAACCTTGCGAGGAAAAACAAATATATATTGCTATGCAGTTTTTGGCCCTAAGAATGATATAATAACGCTCACTTTACGAGCAAGGCCACACCCTTGCTCGTAAAGTGAGCGTTATTATATCATTTTATTATATAATATATGAAGGTTTATAACTGTCTACTGTTTCTACGTTACTATAAATATCTAGTTAGATTTTTATAAGAATTACATTGCACATTCACATGTAATATTAAAATTATAAATAATTAAGTTTAAGAATAAAACAAAACACATTTCCAAGTTTTTAAAGTACCTTAAAAAATACGGCTCGTGAATAAATAGTTGTGGTCAAAAAAATGTATTGCTTAGCATCATTAGTGCTTGTAAAATCAAAAGTATGTTACAAAATTCATGTTTGTAACGGATCAAAAGCAAATATCAGAAAAACGACAGTCATTTGGGACACAAATAAAAAAGCACATTCAAGATCATTTGAACAAGTATTTTTTAATTAAGTCTAAACATATATTACAAAAATTTAATAATTTCGGAATGTAATGAAGCAATACTTATTATAATTGTTACGTGACTTATTGTATATGTTACAGCCAAAGTAACAAATCTGGATATTATATATACTGTCTAGCCATTATATATAATGTCTACTTAATTTAGATAAAGTGATAATTGACACAAAATTTTGATATTATTCATGAGACTCATATTTCTATTGGTCACGGAGGGCGCACCAGAATGGTTAAAGAGCTTAAAAATAAATATAAGAATAGTAGTAATTTATGTGGCGCATCGCCGGCCGCTGCCGCGGCACGCTCGCTTCGCTCGCTCGGCTCGCGCGTTGTTGTAGTCACAAGTAACCTAACGCTCCTCCTCGCTTCGCTCGTCATCGCACCTAAATATGACTTTGCCCTAGACTAAATGATATCTTACCCCTTTTTATAACTTTTACCAATATGTGTCGTGAATTATTAATAATTACTACTAAAAGTAATACATTTCGATCGTTTATTCACATTTACCACAACAATTTTGTGTCAATTATCACTTTATCTAAATTGAGTAGACATTATATATAATGGCTAGACAGTATATATAATATCCAGATTTATTACTTTGGCTGTGACATATACATAATCCTATTTTCATACTAGAAAATATTTATATCCCAAATTCTTTCATACTTCAATAAGACTGAATCATTATATTATATTATATTAAGAAATAAAAACACTATAAAAAGGCTACATCTTTTCGAGCAGACCTTCGTCAAAACGATGCCAGACATCCAAATTGCATAAGTGCATATTCAAAATAAACAACGCCAGTCGGATAGGATGACTCACAATAATAAATAAAGCATCCCGACCTAGACCTTTCCCAAGAACGCTTTGAAGGCCATTTTCGATTAATTAATTGATCTGTCTGACGAGGTAATATATACGTTAAAAAAAAAAATAACGTTTTCTTTTTCTGTTATTCTATTTGAGGTAACGATCACCATGAGAAACGGGATTCAAATAGGATAACCTACATGTCAGTCTCTCCGTATGTTCTAGGAATAGGATGTAAGAAGAAATAATAACTTTATAAGTCGAATAAAATGGCTGAATCAAAAAGTTGGATGACCCAATTACAAAGTTGTTAGTAGTAAACTTAATTTTAAAGGTAGAACATAAGTTTATAACAAATAAAATCTTAGTTGTAAATAATTAAATGACGCATGGAATGTGATATGTATAAAAAAGAAAATTGTAACATTGACACTAATAAAAATCTTAAAAGAGTACGGACCAAAAGTCGGTATAGTGCGTAGCTTTGTTACAAAAAAAAATAAAAGATACAAAGTTGAAAGACCCAATCTCGAAGTTGCATGACCCGATCACAAAGTTGGGTGACTCGACGTCAGTAAATTTGGGAAAAAAATTACAAAAAGGAGAAGCCTTATATCACGAATGTGTCCATGAAATAAAATTGAAGCCGTAAAAGTCAATGTTGTGATTTCACGTTTGTACGGAACCCAACACAATTAACCGGTTTTTTTTGCCGCTTTTATTTATGTTATTCTAGATCTGATAGAGAAAATCTGTTGCCAAACACCTAACAGTGTGTTCCTTCAGCAATCCTTGAGAGCCAGTAAAATTACAGGTATATGGGACATAACAACTGTATGTCTCCGGGATACAGCACTTGTGTCGAGTTTCATCTGTTATGCGTTAGGTTAGGTTAGGTTATCACGTAGGCCTCGTGCTTGTGCCATCACAATCCCTTTAAAAAGCCTTATTTACATCTGATATTATGTCAGATGTTGACCACTATCTCACCTATTGGTAAGTATATCGATAATGGAGGGAATAGTAAATAGGATAAAGTCCGAAGAGAACTGCCTTGTCACACCTACCTTTAATTATTATGTTTTTAAGTTTGTAAATTTGTATTGTGTCAATAAAGTGTTATCTATCTAACAGCTTTATATCCTGCAATGATGGTTTAAGAACTAGAGAACATATTAGAGTAATGAGTCATATAAGTCATGTTGGCTTACAGCATACCTTGGCTATAGGGGTGGAAGGCGCGGGTTCGAATCCCGCACATGATTATTATTTTTCCTCTCGCTGTAATTTTGTAATATAATCCACGGAGCATGCGTCTTTGCAAAAACATTTATAATAAAATATATATCTGTTCAATAAAATGTAACCAAAACATAGTAAACTAAACTAGACTCATTTATTAAACCACCAACAGTATATAAAATCAGATTTTTCTTACAAATAAGTTGCTAACGCAAAACAGAAAAATCAAACCAAAAAAATATGTAACGTGCTTCGAATACCCAAGCACAACCAAATTACGGAGATCTTCTTAAGCGTTATATCAATACCCCGGTAACGGTTCACGAAATTAAGGAAATGAATCTTCCCCCGGAAAAATAAAAATATAAACGAACGCAAGGGCAGCCATTAAAAATGACGTCTAATTTTGCGCCATAATCCGAAATAAATGCTCAAAATATGTTAATGATACGATGAGATTCTGTTTCCTTATTATTTTTGACCGACCTCTAAGAAAAAGAGAAGTTTTTGTACGCTTATATTTTTTAGTGTGCCGCTGGTGAGATCATTCTTAATTTGTAATTTTCTTTCTGGGATTTGGATACGCTCTTTAGGGAACTATCATAAAATATCTGGATAAAACCAGTTAAGGGATAAGGATACAGTTCTTAGATGTGTTATTCTAGGAAGCCATACACTTCCTAGAATAACACAACTAGGAACCATTTTATCCAGATTTTTTATGACTCTCGGTTTAATCATCTAAGAACTGTTCTTATCCTTCCGTCAGATGATCTCTAAAGCGCAGCAGGCCACTACTCACGTTGGCGTAAATACTACGACTTACTAAGTATGATTTTGCTGCAAAACAGAGCTACCACCATCTTTTTCTATAGCTGATATGGTACTCCTTGACCTCTGTTTGAACTAATGGTGAGTGATGATGAGGTTGAAGAGTTTGTTCAGGTTAACCTAGAATTACTGGTTCTCAATAACGGGTATCGGACACACCGGTGCTTGGCGCCAGATTTTGTATTTCAGAGTGGTAGTTAGACTAGCTAATGCAATATGCCCTGCCACCATGCTGTAATGAGTGCTGTAACCACGTGCCCTCTAAAGCACGTGGTGCACTCAGTAGAATTCCACTAGCGGTCACCCATCCACGTCGTTACCGCAGCGGTTGTTGCTTAACATAGTTGAGAGACCAAGAATTACTAAACAAGCAACTCGACCCTAAACAAATTCGTGTTGAAAATTTTAAATCGCAACTGGAGACGAGTATTATTTTTCTAATTTTCACGCATTCCAGACACACAAAATATCGGAGCCTCCACGTACAGCGTACACTGCAATTGCACTTTATAATAATAGTAAATAATTGTTTTGTTATAAGTACCTACTTGAACTAAGCCCCCTTAAAACAGATGCTACAAGTTTTTGAGAATGTTTTCTTTGTTAGAGAGTTTTGAAGCGCTCGTAGCGAAGTTTACCTACTTAGCTGTTCTCAACCGATCAGCAAAGTTAAGCAACGTCACCCGCGGTCATGAGTTGGATGGGTGACCGCTATTGACATTACTACTGAGCGATTCCGTGCTTCAGTGCGTTGTCTTAGGATGGCAGTCGTTATAGCATGGTGGTAGGTCATTTTGCGAATTTCTGCCTGGCTAGCTACTACCCTCAAGTAGAAAATCTGTCGCCAAGCACCTAAGTGTGTGTTTCGGCAGCTGTCCTTGAGAACCAGTACTTCTAAGTTAGCCTGAACAACATCTTCGACCACATCGTCACTTACCATCACGTGAGATATTGGTCAACGGCTAGCCTATCAGGCCAAAAAAAAAGAAAAAAAAAAAAAAAGAAGTGGAACTGTACCAACCTCAAATATGTGTGATACAAGTATGCTGATGTTTTATTCGAGAACCTACGAATGAGTAACATAACTGTGAACATGGCGACAGATGTGAGGAATTCTCTTTGAAGTAATAATAAACAGAAGCATATTATGATAAGCTACATAAATACAATAAAATCACGTTCCGTCGTTTTTCTATTGCATAATTTAAACAATGAACTGATTATAAAATATTCTCATCTGAAATTCCGATCGCCACTTTTTAATACAATTTAGGATGAAATTACGCTCTTGTGCTAAAATTGAGGAAAAGTATACAGATTATATACCTACATTGAAACAAATTGCTTTTATTCGTGCGGGCGATGGCGGACAAATTGAGGATTTTTAATACCCAACCATGGTTTACAAGGGTTTCGCAAGAACAAGACAATGGTACCGTACAATATCACAGACATTTCCTATCACGAAGGCGCGCAAATCCATGTTTTTGAGTATAGTACTGCTACAGAGTACCCAGGCGACCATATTTTTCATTTTTACTGACTTCAAAAAAGGAGGAAGAAATCAACTCGTCAGTATGTTTTTTTATGTTTGTTACTTCATACCTTTTGAGTGAGTGTACCGATTTTGTTATTTTTTTTTATTTGACAGCTGATGCTTGCCGTGTGATCCCATTTAAATGTTATCAAAATCGGTCAAGACGTTCTTGAGTTACACTTCAATAACTAAAAAGTATTTTGCTATCTTGATGATAAAGTTATTGACTGTGAATGACAATCGATATCATCAGTAGCAAGGTCACTAAAAAGGGTAAAAAAGGGTGTTTACCATAAAATGTAATCGGTTTCAACACTCAAATGTTTGAAATAACTAATAAATAGATTCAGGCATTACTTTGCGGAAATCCATACTTATTAATAACAAATATTTTTAAAATATTTAATGAAAACATAAAATTAATATATTAATAAAACACTTGAAAAATACAAAATATAAATATACACGATCGAGAATCGATTCTCGATATTTTTTAAGTGTTTTATTATGATGTTAATTTGATGTTTTCATAAAATATTTGTTATTATTGTGAAATAACTTTTTTATCATATAACTGTATAGTACTATTAGCATACACACACACACACACACACACACACACACACTCTCTAAGACGTAGTTTACAACGAGGCATACCCGTACAAAATAAATGGTCGTGTCTTCGTCAGTGAATAGGTCTGGACCATGTACTACCAAGTTATATTATTATAGTATTTAATAGTACATGGCACAGCACTGTGCTTGTAGCTCTGAGACACATCTCAGAGTTACGAGTGCAGTGCAGTGTCAAGCAAACCGAGATTTGTAATATAAACCACAGAGCATGCATTATTGCAAAAATAAAAATGTTAAAACATTAACAAGTATAAAGTAAATGTAAAATTTGTCTTGTTTGTAATACAACGTAACTATAGATGTCGCTTCATCCCCATACGATGGTTAAAGAATGAGAGGAAAAATTAGAGTAATGAGTCATTGTCATGTTAGTTCAGACCAGAGCATTAACCCCGGCTAGGGATGACGCGGGGTCGAATCCCGCACATAACTATAAATTTTCCTCTAGTAAATTTTCATTTTTGTAACAAATCGAGAATGGTGACATTACAACTGAAATAGGCGTGACAGTTACCATCAGGCGAGAGACGTCTCATCTAAAAAAAATCAACGGTTTGTTAATAATTATATTGTATTATAGGTAGCAATGATGGCCGAGTGGTAAAAGCTATGGACTGCCGTGCCGCAGGTCCCTGGTTCGATCCCCACCGCCGGCTTGTGAGCTTCACCGCATGGTGGAAAGGCATTTTGCGATTGCCCGCCTGGCTAGCTACCCAGTAGAAAATCGGTCGCCAAGTACTTAATGGTATAATGTTGTCTTAGGTTTTCACGATTATTACACATAGTAATTAAACAACTTTAAATGGTTTAAATCGCGTATATTTATCATTATTTTTGTCCCGACGTTTCAAACACTTTGCAGTGATCGTGGTCACGGGGTGATTGACCTAATGGTATGTTCCAGCAGCAGTCCTTGAGAGCCAGTGAAATTACAGGCACATGATAGTTTAACAACTATGTCTCAAGGTGACGGGCGCAGTACAATTCATGACTTGTGATGAAATGGATCCGTTATAGGTAGAGGTTAGTCCGCTTAACCTCAGGTGGGCCTCGAGCATGTTCCGCCAGAATAAGATAAATCATTCCTTTTATCTTGACGTTTCAAACACTTTGTAATTTCACCCACGATTGTGACAGCAAAGTTTTTATAATGTCAGGATAAAATACAATAAATATACGCAATTTATGTTCAAGTTATTTTATACTAAGGGCCTGTTTCAGAATGTTCGAGTAAGTTCCGGTTGTACTTCCCAGAACATATTTATTTATAAAACATTTTCTTTGCGTTTCACAGTCATCTATTTAGCCTATCTATCGGTTAAAGCTTGAAACGCGCTGCATGTTAACTGTAATTTTTTTAATTCAGTTATTTTATGTTCTGGGTAGTATAACCGGAACTTACTCGAACATTCTGATACAGGTCCTAAGTGTAATAATCGTGGAAATCTAAGACAACAGATTGTATATAGCCCTGAGACACAAATAGGATACTTTTTATCACGTGAAGTACATCTATTTATGGCTTGTATCACACCTGTAAGGATGTGTCAAATGAGTACCAAATAAAGGATGTGAAATTACCTCGTATGCGGTATGACGAACACGATGCAATGCGTGGATTACGAAGTCTTGAACATTCTAGATTGTTCTAGTGGAATTTATCAGAACAAAAATATGAGTCTACTATTTTAGTTTCTATTAAAGTATGGGCACATTTACTAACGAAAAGTAGAACTGGTAAAAAAAGAGATTATAAAAAAACATATCATAGTAAAAGTTGATAAAAAAAAGACTGATATTTGAAGTTCCCTCTATCGATAAATCTAATACAATCTAACTTAAATTGATTAACTCCGTATTTTAGATGTCGTCTTAGAAAATGGTATTGAAAAACTTTTATCTCAAATAATTGTTTTAGGAAATCTAAGTACCTATAATATTACTTTTATTATATAAGTCGGTATGTATGGATAATATAATCGAACACAAAGTACAAAAAAATCTATTAAGAAATTATGTATCGAGTCTATTTATGACTTTTTAAACATAAGCATTTGCCATTTACATATATTCATAGGCAACAGAATCCAATATGTGGACCAGTTACCTACAATATAGCCAAGTTTTTCTCGACAACCTTGATATTAAATGTCAGACGTGCAGTAAATTAACTGGAGAACGATTAGTTTTTTTATTGCCATGACATCCAATTAAGTACGACCTATGACGTCACTAGATTGATAACTACTTAACTTCGATTGGATAGTAAAATTATGAGGACCTCTGGGATGAAATGAAGAGTGACAACTTCGCCAAGACACGCAACTTATCTCAAATTCAATAACTTTGAATTAGATTTCACATACGTCTACAATCAGGTTTATTGAATTATATTTCGTTGAGTCTATCAAGATGTTATGAATAATTCACCAGACAGATAATAGAATAGATATTATGAATTATTCACTTAAAAATATCTTTGTTTCGTTGTAATATATTAGAAACAGAAAAGGCCAACCTCCATTGTTTGTGGGGCCGCGCGGCGCACGTCCACCGCACATTTGTATTCATCCCGACGTGGTTACATTAAAAAAGTACGCTAAACGCATACCAACACGCAAACAAAAAACACTACCATTTAAATATAAAACATATTTATTACAATACTGAGCTAATATTAATTATACTTATGACTATATCACTTTAGGGAGAAATTTCGTTTGCGAGCTCGTTATCCTTTTCCGTAACATCCTCATTTTCTGGAGGGGTCGTCGTTGGCTCTTTTCGGTCGTCGTCGGAAGCGCTTGGTGCCTCTGTAGTAGGGATGGGAGTTTCTTCAGCATAAGTAGACTCTTCTTTTTTGTAGGGAGCTCCAGTTTCTACAATGGGGACTTCCCGATCGATTTCCTTAGTTCGGTCGACGGCTTCATTGATTGGAGCGTTGATGATGAGGAATCCGTCGTTTGTCAACTCAGCAGTGACGTCAGCTGCGCTTGAGTTCGCTGGTAAGGTGTATGTATGGAAGAACTGGCTTGCAAACAAATCATGATCTTCCTGTTTGGCTTCATGTGTACCCTGTACGAAAATATAGTCACCCTTAACCTTCACCTTCAAATCTTCTTTCTTGTAGTCTTGCACTTGAACTATGACTTGGAACTTGCTGTCATCAGCAAAGATTCTAGGCCCAAGTTCTTCAAAAGCAGGGAATAGTTTCCAAAGGGGTGCGAAGAGCTTTGTAATGTCGCCAAAGAATGGTACGTTGAACCAGGCACCAGGCATGGGCGGTGCGATGTCATCGTTTGATATTGTGGTTATAGGTTGAGGAATTGGTTTTTCTTGCGCCGGCAACGATGATGCTGCGGCGACAAGGGCGAGAATCGCGAAGCAACGCGGTGATAACATGTTCACGTTTGCACTGTTCGGTGATGCAACAAGAACTGAGGCCGGCGCGGGAGTTGGTCACTATATACAGCAGGTGCGCCAGCGCATCGCTGACCGAGGTGACGGCATACCTAGAGTAGTCGTGCAGATGTGACACACCTGAACAATGCATATACATAAATGATTCAAAGATAAATGCATATATGATATATATATATATATATATATATATCACTAAATTTTTATATCACATCACCTTGGTAGGAGAGTTATAGAACAAAATGTATAACTTAATTACAGAGCGCAAAATTATAACTTCAGGGATATTACCCGCATATTTCGTTCAACGCCCCGGAAGCTGGGTGGCTCACTAACTGAGTGATGAAGTGCTATTTCCTAAAGATTACCCGACTCCTAAGGAATTAAGTATATTTGAGTACCTAGTGGTATACACATTTATAGATTCAAGGTCCCATATAAAATAGGCAAATCATTCGGGGATACATACTACTTCCTCATATATTTTACTAACCATACTTAATATCACCTCATTAGGCTATCATATGAAGCAATGATGGGCGAGCGGTAATGCTATGGATTGCCACGCCGCAGTACCCTGGTTCGATCCCCACCGCCGCCGGCTTGAGCTTTACCGCATGGTGGAAGGGCATTTTGCGATTGCCCGCCTGGCTAGGGTGGTAACCCTCAGTAGAAAAGCTGTCGCCAAGCACCTACTGGTGTGTTCCGGCAATAGTCCTTGAGAGCCAGTGAAATAATAGGCACTTGAGACTTTACAACTATGTCTGAAAGTGACGGGCGCAGTGCAATTTGTGACTTGTGACGAAATGCATCTGTTATAGGCAGAGGTTAGTCCGCTTAACATCAGATGGGCCTCGTGCTAGTTCCGTCACAATACCATAAAAAAAGGCTACATAGGCTTTTTCAATTCAAACCCTGTTTATATTAATTCCAAATAACAAATATTTTATTGAGCATAACATGTTCTACAAGGTTAATTAATGCCATAAAATAATTAATAATGAATATTATTTCTGAAATGAATTGTTGAAACTATAAAATAACCCTTTAAAATAATTCTGATGTCGGTATTTAATTAAATTTAAGTCGTTAACATTAATAGAATATTCATAATGTTTCTAAAATACTATTTAAATAATTATTCGCGTACACTATTTTGCTACACAATAACTTCAAATTAAGAATTATACAGCGTGTCCCAAAATTCAACGATAAGCCGGCATCGGAGCATGGACCTACTCATGACTCCTCGGAAAAAAAAAAAAAATTATAACTGTTTTTTTTTATTAATTACAGAGACTTTTATAAATTTCATCGATAATCGATACCCATTATGCTATTTTCAACTACCATGACCACAATTTTTGACATATTTTTGATATTTTTTGTGCATTAGCAACCTAAGAAGTACGGCTATCTACCACAATCCTTTAAAATTACAGAAAGTCTGTAGTTATTTTACAAAAATCAGTAAAAAAAAAAATTTTTCTTATAATTTTCATAGATTTTAACATTCTATGCACTTTCTATAGTCTGGGTTAAAAAAAAAGTATGGACACTACCATGGCAAGTTTTATTAAAAGTTGGCGCAACTTTATAAAAGTCTCTGTAATAATAAAAAAAAAAGGGTTATAATTTTTTTTTTATTTTTTCCCGAGTAGTCATGAGTAGGTCCATGCACCGATGCCGGTTTATTGTTGAATTTTGGGACACGGTGTATATTGAGTCGAAACATTTTACCTTCATTTTATTGTGTCTGTAAGCAATTAAATTATTTAATATACAATTAAGATCGATTTTTCAAACGTAAGAGCTGTAATGCTTAAGAAGTTCATTTATTAAATGTTTTCAATTAGAAGCAGCATAATAACTATCAAGTATCATCATTACATCAGTAATTTATTATGATATGTTTATCACCTTCCAACCATTATCCGACCAATTTTGAGTCGGTTTATTAAATATTTATTTTGCTAACAACAAAGTTTATGCATACAAGTAGGTTGTTTGGTATATATATGGTTCCGTACCTCAATAGGAAAAAAACGGAACCCTTATGGGATCAATTTGTTGTCCGTTTGTCTGTCTGTCAAGACCCTTTTTAGTCAGGAACGCGTGGAGGTATCAAGCCATAATTCATATCAAATACTCAAGTTTACTGTCTTATGGATCTGTGAATCCATTTATGCCGCAAATTTTCGACACTCGCGAAGATATCAAAACCTACAGGGTACTTTCCGTGAAAACAGAATCTTGAAATTGGGTTCAAAGAAACATCTTATGGCACAAATAAAGTTAAAATTACGAAAAGCATAAATTTTTAGCTACATCATATAATAAAAAAAAATTATAATAATTTTATTATAGATTTCATTAAGCAATAAAAATACCACAGCTTTTACATATATACAGGTTTCTACGGAACCCTCGGTGCACGAGCCCGACTCGCAATTGGCCGTTTTTATTATTAGAAGCACGAACTCAGTCTAATCATGAAAAAGCAACTTAAACTCCATTAAGAACCAAATTAGAATTTTCTTCCCACTTGTGTAGTTTAATTTTTTGAAACATATATGGTAAAATAATTATTAATGCTATGCAACGCTGCAAAGTTGTTATTTGGTTCGAGAACTTTTATTAAAACCTGAGTTAGCGAAGGATTCAAACATTGAACCATAAGCGAAGCGGTTCAAATATACCGATAATCCTGAGCCACGCGACGGTTTTCAAGTTACGAGATGCAAAGTTACTTTGCTGCCGATTGAAATACTCAAGTTTTTACCTAACTCCAGAGACGAAAATGCTAACTTCTGTATAATTATAAGTGTTTATTTACAAAAAATATTTTATTAACATTACTATATTTGATCATATTGAAAGTACATTTAATTTATTGGAACTTTTAATGAGATTCTTTTTTTTTTTTAACTTTTCCACCTTATCACATAAAAGTACTTTTCCACGCACATATCGAATGATAAACAACACCTTTCCAAAGGTAAAAAAAACAATTATATACCTGTTGGCAATTAAACATTAGTTGCGACTAAGTATCACTTCTGTGTTTAATTACTCCGTAAACAACAATTCTTTGACGGAATTACATTTAGCCTTGAAAGGCCGGCTTCTAGAGTTCTCTTAAACACAAAACATGAAGTTACCTACTTTCTCACGTAACGCGAATCAGTTGTTATGGTTTGATAAAGTTCCTACATGGGAACGTGTCTTATGGTTACTTATTCTCTTATCATCGCCTTGATTTTAATCTGAAGCAGTGATGGCTCAGTGGCATTGGATATGGACTGCCGCGCAGCAGGTCCATGGTTCGAATCTGGTCCCGGGCTTGAGATTCACGGCGTGGTGGAAGAGCATCTTGTGAATGCCCGCCTGGCTAGTTACCACTTTCAAGTAGAAAACTTTTGCCGCACCTAACGTTCCAACAGCTCTCTAGGTTAGCCTGAACATCTTCGAACGCATCATCACTTACCCTCAGGTAAGATAGTGGCCAAAGGGCAGTTTTAAATCTGTTACTTAGTTAATAAAATCAACTATAATAAAAAGTAAAATAAAAATGCAATGTCGCTGTCCTCATTGTGCTTGACACTGCACTGCGCTCGTCACTCCGAGATATCGTCGTAACGGGGCGTACAGATATTTAATTTTCTTATACATTGATTATAGTAAAACCAGACATGTACCTTGTTTGACTTTATAGACGGCTTTTTTTTGTTGAGTGGTTTGATTTCAAACTTGGCTTGTATAGTCCAGTAGCAGTACGTTAAAATTGCATGCTAACTTTTAATAATTTAAGATTTAACGAATTTTGCACAGATGATTAGTTACAAGTTTACTAAGCTTTTTCCAAAAAGTTAGAAAATTTTGACCGATGCATTTGGTATTATTTAGGTATTTGTAAAAAAACTACATAAAATCGTGAATATAAAATTTGAATTGAAAATTCTGATTGTATATGACTTAGGACATTGTTATCTTGTGTTTATTAACTTATTAGAAATATTAGAGACTTGGAACTTAGGTAAACTAAAAATTTCAAAACCTGCTTTCAATAAAATATTAGAATGGCTGGAAATCAGTTTAATGATATTTTTATGTATATTGTAACATGCTAAAAAAAGATTAGAAAAATATACAATGTGCTTCCCGACTTATTTAGTTTTTCTTTAATAGCGTGAGTAATATAAAATTCGAGTCCAGAAATTAGTGGCTACTGGATAATAATGATATACTCCATCGACATACAAAAGATTAGAAAAAAAAGTTTATGGTTTTGGAAAATAGAACAAAACTTCTAGCCTCAGTGCTAAAATCCGCGCGGGAAAGCCGCGGGCGGCCCTGCGCCGCGGCCAGGCGGCGCGGCAGCGCTGCGTGGTCGCTACGGAGCGCGGAGCGATGCGAATGCAAGTACGAACTTACTGCTAATTATCTGTGTCCCACCCAACACATGTCTGTGTGTGTGCCAACTGCTCTTTGGGCGCGGGCAGTTTTATGCAGTTTGAAGTTCTAGAAATTAGTTTGTTTTAGAAGTCTTATCATCGCGATTCAGTAGCACAGATGACAGACTATCTTATCCTTCTACTATTATCTTAATCTTACCGACCTTGGTAGAATTTATCTTCCTCTAAAAAGGTGTTGGTAGATAAAGCGTATTTAGAGGAGTTGCTAACATTAACACGTAAACAATGTAGGTACATACCTATATTTAATATATTAATTCAACAAATCATTTCTCTATTTATTGCTTTAATATTCTATTCTGGGTTGTGTTAAAAAAAATACACATTTTTTTATTGAATATAAAAGACAAAAAAAAATTATACAATTTTACGTCCTTTGATGCCAGTTTTCGTCAGGTTTAACTAGTTTTCGTCGAGTGAGAATTGTGATCTAAAATTGTTTTTACATTTAGGGTTATAAAACAGGATCCTACCTATATTACTTTAAATAACTCCTCATCATCTTCCTAATTTTATTCCACGCTTGTGGGGTCGTTACAATAACATCTTATAACACAAGTGACAAAACAATAACATATTAAGAAATATGTTTTCGCTACTAACACATAACGGTTAATGGATATAATGAGGATCACTTAACATGATTTAAATGATTTCAAACCATTAAGAAATTACGAAGTTGTTAAAGTTTTCTTTTTAGTTCGGCTATTTCAAAACCTCCGCTTGGAGCATTGGTTGTATGATGACGTCAGGCATCGCGTCTCTCGCCCTCCGCTCCGCCCGTACAAAATCAATGGTTCAGTTCAGATAATTCTACGTTCCGCTCATGTCGTGGCGTGGAATGTTTTTTTTGTATGGTTTTTTATTACAGTTATGTTGATGTTACGCGCTAAGTTATTGATTTAATACAATCGAATAACATTAATAGTGTGAGTTTTCATTCCAAAATTCTATTTATTGGAGGTCGGTTTTGTGAAAGCTCAGTCGAATATAACCAAAAGTAGATTCTTTTATGGTGGCCC
Organism: Plagodis pulveraria; assembly: GCA_963890685.1. Taxonomy (NCBI): domain Eukaryota; kingdom Metazoa; phylum Arthropoda; class Insecta; order Lepidoptera; family Geometridae; genus Plagodis; species Plagodis pulveraria. Next base: position 34,866,315 of record OY982951.1, on the reverse strand, counting down.
AGTTATAAAGGATCCGTAAACAAACAGCAAAACGAATCCTGTTAATGACTGAAGTCTTATTAATAGGATTAGTTTTGCCGTTTATTCTCTGATTGTGATCTGTATGTCCTTTCGTCCGTCCGTACGTCACGGGGCTCTAGCTCGTAAACTGAAAGAAATTACAAACCTGAAATTTTGGTGTATAACGTTGATCCATAAAAGTGAGAGGCTTGACTCGCAGTAGGTAAACCTACCTATTGTTACATCATGCATTGTAACTTCCTGCCTACTTAAACTGTGTACTTTGAAAAAGGAAATTTTGTGGACTATTTAAAATTTTCAGGATTAAATAATCTATTGATTGAACTTTTATATACCATTCAAATATAATTTTGATTAGATACGAACCCAAATACTTACCTTAATATGTTTACTTGAATAGTCGGTAATAATGACTGCTTTTTGCCAGGCTAGTACCTACAAATATCTACTATGTCAATGTGTTATCGCAACACACTTATATCATTAGTGCGAAAGTATGTAAGAGCTCGATCGGTCGGCTTGACCTATTTCGGTAAAACATAAAATATAGATCATTTAAGCCCTGGATTAACACATAATACTTTTTATTATCATCATCACGTTATAATATTGCCCATATTACTATTAAATTAAGTAATCAAAGCTAGTTAGATAGTTACATATATAGTTGTAGCTCATTGTAATTTATAGTAAGTACTATATTATTATGTACCCTTTTGTATTTTTCCATAGGAAAGGATTTAATTAAAAGGCCCGGATCAATAAAAGAAGTCAACAGTATATAAACCACTTTGGCTTGACAGAGGAGTTTTGTCATCTCCCCTCGTAACTTTACACCACTTTATTTTCTTATTTGTGCATATTTTGGCAATTTTTAAAACAGTTTAGCACAATGTAATATTTATCAGATTCATTATCACCACCAAAAAATATATAAAAGAAACATAATATGCAATGTCGTGAGGATTGCGGCTTATTGAGCTGGCGCGGCGGCGACTCGTCACTTTCGGGCAATAGGCGATGGTTGACGTCACAGCGTGCTAAAACTTGTGCTAGTTTTGTAGAGTATTTTATTACAATATCCTGTCATTTTTGATCCGATTAAAATTACACCGTATTTGTCGTTTATTATACCTAAAATCTGCATACTTAGTGTAAAATTAGAATGATCGACATTGTAAAAAGTTATGGTATTGGTTTTGTGATTGCCGTTTTGGGCGATCACAAAACCGCTAAGACGTTTAAATAGATAAGCAACTCTGCTACGACGCAATAAAGAGCAATTCAGATCGCACACAGCTGAGTACCTAACATTTATATTCACCTACTATAATGCGCCTCTTTCTATCGCGTAAATCATATCTTTTCTGACACGGAAGGTGTTTAGGGTAGTGATCCTGTGTTCACATGCCACTACAGCAATGTGTGTACCTACATAATATGTTACCAATAAATATTAGAGCAATTAAATACATTTTAAATATTACCTCATATTAGCAGAAAACTATTTTAAAATGTATTGTGTACTGTACTGTGTACTAATGTGTGATTTTTTATTTATTTATAGCTTTTATTATTAAACCGTTGAACACTATGTCACTTGATGGTAAGTGATGATGTGGTGGAAGATATTGTTTAGACTAACCTATTATTACTTACTGAGTCTCAAAGACAGCTGTCGAAACACACCGTTAGGTGCTTGGTGACAGATTTTCTGCTTGAGGGTGGTAGCTAGCTAGGCGGGCATTCGTGAAATGCTCTACCACCATGCCATAACCGACTGTCCTAAATATACTCTTGATGGTAGTTTCTCCGCTACCTTCAGGTAATCAGTGTTTTAAAAGGCTAAGTAGCGATTTTCAGCATCATCCCGTGATTGAACATATTTTATTATGTACATTCTGAAAAATATACATAATAATAATAATAAAACATCATACTAATACATAGGTATATATAAATTCTCGGATTTCGTCAGCGTAGAAAATCTTAAATTATTTTTTATTGCACATGATGTACTTAAGTTTAAAATATGTCAGTACTACCCAACGTAGGTTTTACAAATTATCTCGATAAATAGAAGTCAGTCCAAATATGGTATGCTTGTATCAGTTTTCGTCCAGATGGCCGACAATTTATATTAAAAACTGAAGATAACGTATTCCAACGTATCTTCCTACCTAACGGATGTTCAATTAAATTTAATCTAATAATAAAACTTTTAAATAGGTTCATACCTCATATACAAATCTCTTTACGTTCGTTATTTACAAACAAGCTAGATAAGGTTACCTACAGAAAAGTGGTAAGTAAATTTAATACATATCATATACGTTATTAGAGTTAACTCTAGGCGTCAACTACATATTGTAGGTATCTACTTATATTCATATAAGTAGGTAGGTACTAGCTAATCCGACAGACACCTAGTCCAGTTTTTTGACCTGGAGTTTGTAATATAGAATTCACATAAGTACCTACACATGTTTTATAGAAATTTCATCAGTTGATTGACCATTTCCATAGAAACCTTAGATTAATACGCTATGGGTGTGAAGGTATGTAAAAGAAACTTGCCGCTGTATAATTCTGAATAATCAACAAAATATAAATGCTTTTGGAACACTAAAATCGTATAACAAGGCGCGGCGTGTGCGGCCGGGACACGTTGTGACTTGTGTTGAGTGAGACCCTTTGCGCTGCGTCTCCCTCCTCGCGCTAACGCCGCGTAGGTACCTATATAGTTTATTCTATGGCCGCGTTAACAAATCTTATGATATCTTAAAATACCATGAACTATTTTTTCTAATCTTTTGTATGACGATGGAGTATATCATTATTATCCAGTAGCCTATTTACTTCTGGACTCTAATTTTATATTACTCACGCTATTAAAGAAAAACTAAATAAGTCGGGAAGCACATTGTATATTTTTCTAATCTTTTTTCAGCATGTTACAATATACATAAAAATATCATTAAACTGATTTCCAGCCATTCTAATATTTTATTGAAAGCAGGTTTTGAAATTTTTAGTTTACCTAAGTTCCCAGTCTCTAATATTTCTAATAAGTTAATAAACACAAGATAACAATGTCCTAAGTCATATACAATCAGAATTTTTAATTCAAATTTTATATTCACGATTTTATGTAGTTTTTTTACAAATACCTAAATAATTCCAAACGCATCAGTCAAAATTTTCTAACATTTTCAAAAAACCTTTGTAAACATGTAACTAATAAACTGTGAAAAATTGGTTGAATCTTATATTTTCATAAGTTACGATCGTAATTCTACTGGACTAGTATGTGTGCGCACCCGCACGTGCATATTTTGGCAGTATATCTAGCTTGTCTAGAGTGCGTTGATTTATTTAAGAAGAATATAATTATTAATAATCATAATAGCCGTGTCTGCATCTGCGAATTTTATCCCTATACATATAACATAGATTTCTAAAAATGATTTATTGGAGCACGATAAACAAGATGCCTGCTCGGCGGCCGAGTGGTTTAGGCATCCGGCGCGAAATCGGAGGAGGCAGGTTCGATTCCCGCCCAGAGCATAAAATTTTGTGCTCTAATAATTTGTAAAATATGATGTAACATATGTACCCTATAAAACTTTGAGATACGGACAACCTACATATCCAAATTCCAAACTAAGAAACTGTCATTTTATTTTTATTTTTTTATGTTATTGTGACGGAACAAGCTCGAGGCCCACCTGATGTTAAGCGGACTAACCTCTGCCTATAACAGATGCATTTCATCACAAGTCACGAATTACACTGCGCCCACCACCTTGAGACATAGTTGTTAAGTCTCACGTGCCTGTAATTTCACTAGCGACAGATTTTCTACTTAAGGATGGTAGCTAGCCAGGCGGGCAATCGCAAAATGCCCTTCCACCTGCGGTGAAACTCAAGCCGGGGCGGTGGGGATCGAATCAGGGTACTGCGGGGTGGCAGTCCATAGCTATTACCGCTGAAATAAAATCACTATTGGACTGCGTAGAAGTGAAAGAGAGGCAGCGATGGTGAAATCACGGTCAGTGTGGGTGAAAAACCGAAAGAATGCTTATCAACACAAAACTAGTAACTTAAAACGAAAATATAATTTAACTTGTCACTGTTGATAAAATTTTGCTATTATATTGTTATATTTTTATACACATACATGAATAAATAAGATATTTACGTTATAATCCTAAAAGACAACTTTACAATTATATTCTGTTGACAAAATTTTACGGAACTGTTTTGGATTATATCTTAGGAAATATGATAAAAATTAATATATATTTTGCTTACTGCTTCGAACTAAATACATTTTGCTAAAAATCTGTTCAAGTAAAGCTATTTAACAACACTAACGCACGCGATATTCATGTTACAAATTATTGCGGCACAAAATGTTATGTCCCGGGCGGGAATCGAACTTGCGTCCTCCGATTTCGAGTCGGATGCCTAATCCACTCGGCCGAGTACAATTAAGTACTTGTTTGCTATTTAGTACTTATTTCTCGTAAGGGCATCCAGTCAGACTATTTTCTGGTTTTACTATTTTATACTTACTGAACTGTTACTAAATGATGAATTCAAGTTATTGTTATCTAAACATATATAAATCACGTAGAGCGTTCATTTGGAGAAGATTTCGACACGCGTAGTTACTTTACGAGAACTTATATTAGTAACGCGACTAAACTGTGTTTTTATGGTTGCATATAAATTTATTTATTTTTATGTTAGTATAGATTTACTTAATTTTATCGAATGTATCAGTTTTATTATACGATTCTGATAGACAAGCCTTTGACCACTATCTCACTTGATGGTAAGTGATTACTCACTCTAGAACTACTAGGCTCACCTAGAATTACTGGCTCTCAAGGACAGCTGTCGAACACACCATTAGGCACTTGGTGACATATTTTCTTCTTAAGGGTGGTAGATAAGTCAAAGTCAAAGTCAAAATCATTTATTCAATTTAGGCGTCTACGACGCTCTTATGAAGGTCAATTACAAATTTTAGTATTGAAATATTCTACATTGTACTGCCACGTTCAGCAAATAAATTGTATAGAGCCACTGCGAGAAGAACGGGCAAGAAACTCGGGGCCATTCTTTTAAACATCTTTTAACAATGTGTTACATACATACTATATAATAGAGTTATTACAATATTTGTTTAAATTATGTAGGTGACAGGCAATAGCTTGGCGGAGGCGGAATTGTCCAGGCATTTTTGTCGTTTATGTAATCAGATACTGTGTAGTAGGATTTTTTAATCAATATGTTTTTCACATGCAACTTGAATTTCCCTTCTGTGAGCGTTGTAATATGTTTAGGAACTTTAATAATAACAAATACTTTTAAAATATTTTAAGAAAACATCAAATTAATATTTTAATAAAACACTTAAAAAATATAAAAATATATCTAGTGACAATTCCGCTTAATTTTCCTGCTAAGCCGACGTGACGTCACAAACGCCACGCAGCCAAACCGGAAGAATTTTCGACGCGTTTCGCTTCTAAACGAAGCATCCTCAGGAGGTCTTGACTCTTCGAGCGCACGATCTCGATCGTGCGTGACTTAGGCATAGCAGAAGTCAACCCTAAGAAGTGTTAGTATTTTACCAATAACCCTGTATGTTTATGTGTTCTACAATCATAACATACCGAAACTAAAATACGTAAAGTCTACGCAACATCACAGTAAATATTTGTTAGCTAAGTCAAGTTATGTTAGTTCTGAATATATTATACTTGCAAAGTATGAACAGTTTTAAGCAAATCGAGCGTGCCGAGGTAGCGGCCGGCAATGTGTAGACAAGATTTTTTTGATGTGTAGTAAGTTTTTTTAGGGAGCCTTTAGTATTGTTAGGGTTTGTAATTTTAATAAAAATTATCGATTATTATTTGGTTGCAATAACTTATTATTTTGAATTTGTATACTGGCAACCACATTAGCAGTATCTTTGACAGACGGAAGACGCGTCATCAACGACTCTAGAGGTCGATGGCGGTAGCGATTGGATGTGGAAAAAAAAGAAAGCTGGTCGGTGGTACAACGCGGGATTCTGGGCGAGACGATCAACTAGAATATTAGATATATGTTAAAAAGGTAAGTACATAATTGTTTATTGTTACACCACTTAATAAACAAAAAATAAAATGAAAGTAAAAGAAAGCTTACAATAAAGTGTTACAATGGGCGGCCTTGTCACTAATAGTAACCTCTTCCAGGCAACCTTAGGATGGAGAGGAAATACAGGAATAACAAGAGTGGGGGTAATAAAAAGATAAAGGCACAATCAAATCAAGACAATAATACATGACTAAATCAAATTAATAATAGATTATAAACAAGAAAAAAAAACTACTGATACATAAAAATGCACTAATACATATTTATTATAAATAATATAGTAAATATATATAAACATATAATTAATACATTGATATACTTACATTATATATGAATATATATACATTAAATCTTTGGTGTATTATAATCAAAACCCAAGTTTACACGGGTTAAACTAATCAGTGAGACAGACACTTTTTACTTGGCTTTTGAAGGTCGACAAGGATTGTGCACGCCTGATAGTAACTGGTAATAAGTTCCATAAGCGAATTTAAATTTTTTTTTTTTTTTTTATGCATGCTATGTTAGCGTTTGATCACTATTTCACTAATGGTAAGCGATTATGTGGTCGAAGATGTTGTTCAGGCTAACCTAGAAGTACTGGGTCTCAAGGACAGCTTCCGGAACACACCGTTAGGTGCTTGGCGACAGATTTCCTATTTGAGGGTGGTAGCTAGCCAGGCAGGCATTCGCAAAATGCCCTACCACCATGCTATAACGACTGCCGTCCTAAGACAACAACCGGGACCGACGGCTTAACGTGCCCTCCGAAGCACGGAAACGCTCAGTAGTAATGTCACTAGCAGTCACCCCAACTCATGACCGCGGGCGACGTTGCTTTACTTTGCTGATCGGTTAAGAACAGCTAAGTAAACTTCGCTACGAGCGCTTCAAAATCTAAGAGACCTCAGAGAACCTAAGAAATCATTTTTTACTTACTTAGTTACAATACTACATTGTATTGCAAGGAAGCAAAATAATATGTTTACACGAGGATGTTATTTATAGATCAGAGCTGTAGTTTTATTGCGCTCAGGATCTTATTTACAATATTATGTCGCCTGATATATACCTATTTTATCATAAAAAGTAACGTGGTTTTCACTAATTTTAGTAAATAATACGGGATAACTCACGCTAATACGGAATAACTCACGCGAATAAGTCAGATATCTCTCGATGAAAAATACTACCGGATGTGTTCGAAACTATAGTCGAAGTTATCCCGTATTGTTTACTAAAATATACCTCATTGTTATTTATTCAGTTGAATAATACATTCTTCTTTTCATCAGCTTCTATGAGAAAAAGATGAGAACTTTGTTCGCACGTCTATAGTTTGTTTGTATTACGGCCACGGTGGTGGGAGTAGCGGCACTGTGGCTCGCTGCTCGTCTAACCACCCAGTAAGTTTTTTTATTGTTACAGAACAAGCTTGAGGCTCACTTGATGTTAGGTGGAGACCTCTGAATATAACAGATGCATTTCATCACAAGTCACGATTTGCACTGCGCCCGTCATGATTTTCTTGATTCGATCGGTCGGCATTAAGTGTTTGTTTTTCTACTGACACTTAGCTAGCCAGACGAGCATGAAATGCCTTATAATCATTGCTTCAATACTTTCGGGCGTTTTCCACATTCCACAATTTCAAATCTACGGACTTCTTACTTGAATCAATTTTTTGATAAATTTAGGTTAAGATCAGTTACTAGTTTGACGTTTTTGGAACAGTTTTTCGAACAAAGTATTTTTCATTAAGAAAATGGATATGCTATTAATAGAAGTGTTAAGCAGTAATACTTGGATTATATATAAGGTAAAGGTTAAAGCAATTTTAATTTAATTGTTAACTGAAAATCCATGGAATGTTTAAAAAAGTATGTATGAGAGCTGCAGAAGACGTGAATGTCACTCAATTCAATCAATCTTAATTTTTTACCCGACTGCCAAGGAACGGCTAATGTTTTTACCGCGTATCATGTATTAAGCATACTAACCTAATATTTGATTGTTTTATTTATTACTTTTTTCCAAACGGCTGGATGGAATTCTACAGTTATGATATCGTTATATACGTCTTTAAAATCTAAGTATCTTTAGATATATATTTAAAAAAATTACAAAATGGCGGATTGTATTGTAAGAGCTGAGTCGTCCACTGCTGAACAAAGTCTCCCCTATTAAGGGGGATTTGCCATAATCCCCACGCTTGGGAGGCAGCTTGGGGATCGCAGTACAAGATGGCAGTTCTTTAGAAGGTGCTGCTGCCCACCTTCCAGTATTTTTCCCTTAGTCGCCTCTTACGACACCCACGGGATGATATGGGGAGGTGCAATTCTAACCCGGCACCACACGGGGAAATGAAAAAAATGGCGGATTATTGGCGCGAATTAGTAATACGTTAGTATAAATAAAATTAAACAAACCTATAGAGTAGGGTACCAAAATAAAGGAAAATAAATAATAATTACAAATTTATATATAGGTTTTTACAAAATTACAATCATTGTCATGTTAGCTCAGTCTATCAGATATAGTATATAGAGGTGGATGACGCGAGTTCGAATACCGCACATGACTATATTTTTCCTCTCGTAAATTTGTAATGTAATTCACAGAGCATGCGTTATTGCAAAAATAAAAATGTAGGTTTTTTCTTTGACTTTGATGGGACACTAACAAAAAAATAATTATAACAAAAAAACACGATTGCACTATTATAAGTAAGCCGAAAGATTTTAATAAGTGTAGTGTTTAGAGTGCTGTCGGGTTTTTAGTTATTTCAATTATTTTTTTTATTTTATTCCAGTTATGTTCGCTACAGTTGAAAAAGTCACTTGTTATCTAGATTTTATGAAATTACTACAATTTTATTAATACAATACTTGTAACTTGTCATTACAAGTGTCAACTACATGTTCCTTATACCTATATCAAACGGACTTCTGGTTGGCGGATACAGAAACAAAATTCATGTTCGTAATTCAAAACTCATTACTGTCCCTACTTTGCTTGCACATTGGAAAAACAATCACCGTTTTTTTAATAGATGGGATAAAGCAGTAGATTGCTTAACAAGGGCTCAGAACATTTTTTTCCAAATAGCTTTTGCTTCTCCATGGATTTGAAATACCTCGCCCGAGGGAAACAATATTTTAGAAGCCAAGCGAACCTACTCTGTTCCGTTATGGGAAAAATAGTTTGGGCTTGGTTCATCACTTCTTTTTGAAAAAAATATACTTTTCCTGACTCTCTTCTACTCGGCTATTACCTTCTTTTTTATTATATAATATTGTTTGCTTCTTGATCGCGAATCACTGAAAAAAGATTCATATTCCTAATTGAAAACTCAATATTGTCTTCTATGAAAGTATCTTAGCAAAAATACCTTCTTTGTTCTCACTTATTGAAAAACCAATCACGTTTTTAACTCGACGGGATAAAAATACATTCCTTACCAAGTTACGAAGAATATACGACGATTAAAAGCCGGAACATCAATATGGCGGTCGCCGACAACGCAATAAATAAAATAAGTAACATCTTTCATTGCTCATAAACTTTGGCATCGTAACGACTGGCTCTTACTTTAGGGTCAAGGGCCTGAACTTGACTCCAAAGGTTTTTTTATATAGATATTGAATATTGAACTTTATTGCTTAGGGTTTACGACATAATTTAGATATTCATGTTTAAATGGGAATGTAGGGCTGGCAGAAGAAAGTTATTTAAATTAATAAACGTTCGCAAAGGAAAGCTTGATTTCTATATGTGATTATGATGTTCGCTAAGCAGGTTACAGCTCTAATTTGCTTTTAACCACTATCTCTAAAGTTGGTAAGTGATGTTGAGACTGAGGATGGGGGACAGGCATAACCTTGAATTACTTGCTCTAAAGGATAGCTGCCGGGACACATTTTGCATAGTGGTAGGGCATTTGGCAAATACCTGGCTAGCTACCACCCTCAACTAGGAAATCTGTCGCCAAGCACCTAACGGTGTGTTTCTTTGAGAGCCAGTAATTCTGGGTTAGCCTGAACAACATCTTCGACCACATCATCACTTACCTCCAGGTGAGATAGTAGTCAAAGGCTATCAGCTGTAAATAATATATACCTTCAAGTTGTTTCCATTTAAATTTTATGATCTTCAATTGAGTATATTAATGTGTTTGACCGCTTTGAAAAAAAAAGTGGAGATAGTCAGTCGACTGTTCTGTTTTTGCTTCCTCAGAACTTTTGACTTGGTGGAAGGGCATTTTTCTTTCATCAAAATCGGCCCGGCCATTTTGAGTTACACTCCAATAACTGAAAAGTGTTTTCCTATCTTGATGATATAGTCATTGACAGTTAATGACAATCTGTCAATATGCGTATAGCGATGGTTACTAGAATTTTCTTGAGTGAATCAAAGTAATTTGATATATTTATTTTTTCAGAGACCCATGCTGCATAAATTACAACGAGATGAAAAAATATAGCCAGGTATGGTTAAAGTTAGGAGAATAAATTAGAGTTATAAGTCATATGTCATGTTGGCTTAACGGTCGGAGCGTGCCTCGGTGCGAGTTCGGATCCCGCACATGGCTATAATTTTCCTACCCGTGGTAATTTTGTAATAAAAATGTATTTTTTTATATGACGTTTAGTTTTATTACCATTTTAATGCGCCAATTAATGAATTTAGTGTAGACGCCATACGTATTTGCAAAAAAAGTTTCCTTCTACGGCTTACATTACCAACTGAGCCATACATTTGTTTTATTTGCCAACAGAAAGCGAATACAATTACGGTGTTCCAAGTAAGTGCCTACTGGATAGTGCAGAATGCTAATTCGTTTATTTTTGTGTTATAAAATTGATTCTACAATAAATATCAAGAAATATCGGACGTGTGACAACCCTGCCGAATGACAGCAATTGAAGCGTAGGCTTTATTACCTCATTATTACGTATCTTTTTTCAACCGATTCTTTCATTATCCAATACAACCTGCATTTTTTGCTTCCCAATAATTTGCCATTAAATTTTGTTCTTATTGTGTGAGTGCCAAGATTTGGCGCCTTAAAAAAAGGTGTTATATTACGGAGATTTTTAGAACCCTAATATTTTACTCTGAAACTGTTGCAGGGATAATATTGGCACATTATGTTATGTTTGAGCTGTCCTTTCAAAATGTTCACTTGATAAAATAACACGATTTATATTTAATGTGTTGCTGACTGGAAACCATCTATTATTACCTGCGTGATTAAGGTTCCATACTAGAAAACGAGACCCAATTTATTAATCCCAAAGATGCCTCGGTATTATCGAAATTGTGGCCCGCTGTCAACCCCTTCTATAATACGATAGTAGAGGTGCGTGTTCGGCGTTTGCAGGAGACGAAGGTAGCAAGCGCTTTTCGCCTTCTACGTCTGTCTCGGGAGAAGCGCCTTCAGCACTTCCCTCTCCAGGACTATAAGAGAGCATTCCCTGACCCAAAGTTCGATGTAGTTGGACATCTAAGTCCTCCCTAAATAAAAAAAAATAAGTAAACAAAGTTAAAAATAAAGTGATCTATACAAGAAACGTGTTTTTATGATGTTTTTTCTAAAGGCTCTATCGCAAAAATTATGCAAAAAATGCTGCGGAGCTAATTGGCCAGAGGTGATAGCAGTACCCCGTGGGGTGCCATGTTAGAATTGCACCTCCCCATATCATCCCGTGGGTGTCGTAAGAGGCGACTAAGGGAATTTTACTGGAAGGTGGGCAGCAGCGCCTTGTAAAGAACTACTATCTTACACTGCGATCCCCAAGCCGCCTGCCAAGCGTGGGGATTATGGCAAATACCCCCTTAATAGGGGAGGCTGTGTTCAGCAGTGGACGATCCAGCTGATACAGTACAGATAGCAGTACTCCATGTGACGCCACTCTTTCAAAGATTCTGTATTTGGGTAAAGGGCAATAAATTACACTGAAAACGCGTGGTAAGTGTGGTTCGTTTTACTTATGCAGCCTATGCATACAAAATACAGAAAGAAATAATTTTCAAACGCAACAAATAAGGAGTCGTGAATGCTACAAGTATTCACATAATTAGTATGTTACTTGCAAATTGATATGATTGCCCAATTGTCTAGATTGACATAGGATAGCTTATATATCAGCTAGTAGTAATTACAGAAAATTTCTTCAAACAATTGCATCTCAACTCTCCCTTTTAGGGGTATAAGAAAAGATACATATTAGATACGTTTCATGGTGCTTAATCACGTCATTTGGTTGATAATTACTATTTTGTTACCTAAATCATTATCATATCTATATAAATTATAAAGTTCGAAGAAGCAAAATATAACTTTTATAATAACAAGCAATGTTCATTCAAATTTGGTATTCAACTTACCCAATGTTTATAATTTTTTTTACCAATTTATGTAAAATTTACCACAATGTTGTTAAAAGCTTTTAAGTTGTTAACTTTTTGCTGGCTACTGGCAAACACTTTTTATTATAACAAAAAAGGAACCTACAAACCTTACAGAGATATCAGGTGACCAGATGACATAAATAAAAAAAAATATGCACCGTAATTAGCACCTTTACTTTTTGGATGAATTTAAGTCTCAACATTGTATCAACAAGACCATTGGACTTGTACTAAGTGACTGTCATGAGGAAGATACTTTTATCTGTATTCTGATGATAAAAGTGACAAATAATGGCCAGTACTGGGTTTTTTTTTATGCTTGATAGGTTAGCCTTTGGCCACTATCTCACCTGATGGTAAGTGATGATATGGTCGAAGATGTTGTTCAGGCTAACCTTGAATTACTGGCTCTCAAGGAGAGCTACCGGAACACACCGTTAGGTGCTTGGCGACAGATTTCTACTTGAGGGTGGTAGCTAGCAAGGCGGGCATTCGCAAAATGCCCTACCACCATGCAAAATATTGTAAAATATTGTAGGTACAAGTTGGTAGATTTACACCAGGACCCCTGTCTTACTGTTTAATAGTTATTATACTTAGTTCTTTAATATAATAATTTGTAATTGACCTTCATTAGAGCGTCGTAAACGCCTAAATTGAATACATGATTTTGACTTTTGAATAGGTACCTCCGCAGTGTCAGATGTTCTTTATCGAAGCACACATTAGTAGCCGTGAAATTCAATCATCAACCTTTTTTTATGTTATTGTGGCGGAACAAGCCCGAGGCCCACCTGATGTTAAGTGGACTAACCTCTGCCTATACCAGATGCATTTCTATATTAAGAATTGCACTGTGCCCGTCACACTGAGACGTACAGTTGTTGGGTTTCATGTGCCTGTAATTTCACTGGCTTGTACTGCTGCCGGAACAACCCGTTAAGTGCTTGGCGACAGATTTTCTACTTGACGACCACCCGGTCGCTAGCCAGGCGGGCATTCGCAAAATGCCCTTCCACCATGCCTTGAAGCTAAAGCCCGCGGCGGGATTCGAGCCATGGTCCTGCGGCACAGCAGTCCATAGCCAATGCCACTGGGCCATCACTGCTTCAAATAAATCTTATATCAATTCTTCACTTTGTTTGGGTGATCGCAGACATCGCAGTGCAGTGTTAAGCAGAACGAGAAAGGTGACACTGAAAATTTGTAATGGACAGTCTTAGCGCTTACTATGAGGCGGCTTACTTGGTCATCTCATCAGTGCTGTTTAGAGCATAAATAAATACCAAACCAGCTATTTGGACCTCGTTTACTGAACACTTTTTTAAAAGTATAAAACCTTTTTACAGACTAAAGAATACTACTGCAAGCTGAGTTTTATTCTAGAAATTGGGGCTGTAAGTTTATCGTTATTGCTTTTAAGCAATACCGTTTTTGTGAATTGAACAAATTGTATTATGAAACTTTGTAACAATTTAGTGTAACATTTAAACTAGTATTTCTACTAGTTTCGTCAAATAATAATAACGTGTAGATAAGCACTAAGTAATATTACACGAAATGGTTACACAGTTTCCTAATACTCATTTTTGTTCACTTGACAAGGCATTTTGTTCTTTCGCAATTAACTGTTGGTACTTTTGACAGAACGTATATTATACGAATAACAATAAAGATAGTATCTACATCAGAATATACTTTTGAAACAGTGATGGTTCAGTGGAATTGACTATGGACTGCAATAAGCGAACCTATATGAAGTGTTATGTACAAAGCTCTGAATATTTTAGAATGAAAGGCATCATAATTTTTATTTTTTTTATGTTGTTTAGAGGTATCAAGCACGAAGTCCACCTGATGTTAAGCGGACTAACATCTGCCTATAACAGATGCATTCCGTCACAAGTCACGATTTGCACTGCGCCCGTCACCTTGAGATATAGTTGGTAAGTTTCATGTGCCTGTAATTTCACTGGCTCTCAAAGCTAGCTTCAAAATTATTATTCATTTCATTTTATAGCTTAGATAACAAATTATTTTATTTGTTGTTTATTAACAAATCGCTAAGAAGTATATAATATACAACACTACAGCTACTAAAATGAAAGCATTTTAAGCCGTTGCAGGCTCACAGGCAGTCCAAATGCTCGAGCCAGTTCCAACTGCCAACTGACGACTATATGACTAGCATTCTGGCTGTATTGCCCCCTTGGATTAGAATTTTCTTTCATTGAGCCAAATAGGTGCCAGCATTTTTATCACGAGTCGCATCGACCAAGCGCTCTGAGAAGTTTTGGAAAATACAACAAGCTCCCGATCCCCACGGACCCAACGTCTCTACACCAAACGGTTCAAATTTGTAACCACTACCGATGTTAGCATACTTGCGCGCTGCTTGTGTTGCTCCGCTGAAGTAGTCGTGGTGCCAGCCCTCACGTTCGTTTCAGAAAGATGTACCAGCGCAAAAGTGAACAATGATTGGAAAATATGAATGAGACGAAGACCTTTTTTATTGCGTAATTCAGCTAAGTAATGTACGTATTGTTCACCATGCAAACATAAAACAATTTTTTTTCTTCGATTCGTTCCATGTAAACAAGGTTTTATGGCATTTCACATACCAATGCCTCGACGAGTAATAAATGAGAGGTAGTTTTACCTTCACAACAATGCAAAACCAATCCTTAAGTTATTTTTATGAGTGCATAAAGAAGATTATTTTATTTGCCGAAATTCAAGGCAACGTCAATGTGTCAATACTTGCAATGGTCAAGGTTTAGGATACATTAGGCATTTGTAATGTACTATTTATTACGTTTTATTTTGTAAAAGAGTAAACCAAATTAACTGCCATTTTAAAACTAGTAAAAAAACCGGCCAAATGCGAGTGGGACTCGCGCAAGAAGGGTTCCGTAACTAAATATTCTGTGATCATAGTTAAAGCGTCTACCTGTCACCGTTATTAATATCGAGCAAGAAACGGTAAAAAAATCAAGTTTGTGGTATGGGCGCCTCCCTTAAATATTTATTTTATTATTTAGTATTGTTGTTATAGCGGCAATAGAAATACATCATCTGTGAAAATGTCAACTGTCTAGCTATCACCGTTCTTGAGATACAGCCTGCTGACAGACGGACGGACAGCGAAGTCTCAGTAATAGTGTCCCGTTTTTCCCAAACCCTAAAAAATTCCACTGGTATATTTAGTGGTGAAATGATTTTAAGCTCTTATCAGACGCCAACTCTCTTTGGTAAATGTTCTTGCTGGTAAGATTGCTTTTGGACGTCAGCATCTTAACAGCCTGAATAACCAAAAGATAGTCAGTGTACTACATAAAGAAATAAAGTGGATCGGAGTCGGGCCAGGTGGTTTTTGCCCTTTGTTTTTTTTTTAATGGGACTTTGACAGAACTCGCACAAAACCCACCTTATGTTAGCGGTAACCTCTAGAAGCATTACGAACTGTACTGCGCTCTTCATCCTAACACATAGTTATTAAGACTTAAGGGTGAACTGGCCGGCCCGTTCTCCATACGAACGTCGTAGGGTGATCACTCCCTTGTTTGAAGATTTAGGTCCAAAATAAAGCATATTACCGATTGATATCGTCATTATCTAGGCTTGAATGTACACAAATAATTCTAATGCTAGTAATTGCTACTGACAAAGCATATGTTTTGTACTGGTTAAGTTTAATAATGCTGCTTGAGCTTCACCGCATGGTGGAATGCCTGAATGCTCGCCTGGCTAGCGACCACCCTCAAGTAGAAAATCTGTCGCCAAGCAACTAACGGTGTGTTCCGGCAGCTGTCCTTGAGAGATGCCCCGTGGGTTGCCGGGTTAGAATTGCACCTCCCCATATCATCCCGTGGGTCTCGTAAATGGCGACTAAGGGACAAATACTGGAAGGTGGGCAGCACCTTCTATGAACTGCCATCTTACACTGTGATTCCCAAGCCGCCTTCCAAGGCTGGGGATTATTGCAAATACCATCTTTATACGGGATGCTGTGTTCAGCAGTGGACGATGTGACTGATACAGTAAAAAAGTACTGTTTTGTGTTGTTAGAAAAAACTACCCACCTCCTATATTTTGGGTGTAAAAGTAAGATGTTGCAAATAAAAATAAGCGGCTTCATCACTTTTCTAAAAAAAGTTTAGGGTCCGATAAAGCCTTACATTTTTATCGCGCAGTAAAACACGGCTAGCTTGATTGACTCAGATTGAATATAAAAACTTTTTTATAGAATATTAAGGGGATAGCCCCGAAGGAAGAAAATTGCTTTGACAACGAGCCAGGTGATAAGTCGAACCGTTCGCTTTTATAGCATAGTGCATTGTAGGAAATAGGCCGTGAAACTAGATTACATGTTAGCAAACACGGGCATCTACTTTTATCGTAAATAGTACTTACTCGCTTTTCTGTGGAATATGTTCTAACAGAAAATTTCATGGTAATGCATTAGTATATTATGGTATTTTTTTTATATACCTGATAGATTAGCTTTTGACACAAAAACACAAACAGTCGTTGAAAAAAGAAAAAAATCTCAATTTCCACTGTATTTTTTTAGGGTTCCGTACCCAAAGGGTAAAAACGGGACCCTATTACTGAGACTTCGCTGTCCGTCCGCTTGTCACCAGGCTGTATCTCAAGGACGGTGATAGCTAGACAGTTGAAATTTTCACAGATGATGTATTTCTATTGCCGCTATAACAACAAATACTAAACATAAAATGAAATAAATATATATAGGGGGCTCCCATACAACAAACTTGATTTTTTAACCGTTTCTTGCTCGATACTAATACCTAACGGTGACAGGTAGACGCTTTATCTATTCACAGAATATTTAGATTTATCTTCTCTTTTAATATAATTAATTAAAATAAAATAAATAATTAAGGGGGCTCCCATACAATAAAAGAGGTTTTCACCATACATACCCAGCTCAATCGGACACTGCGAAAAGTGTCTGTAACTTGCAAGATTAGGTTACAGATAATGGTGCGGATCCCTTCGTGCGCGAGTCTCACTTGCACTTGGCCACTTTTTTTTATATACCGGAAAAGTTAGCTTTTGACCACTATTTAACCTGGTGGTAAGTGATGACATGGTTGAATATATTGTTGGAGCTAACAGAAATACTGGCTCTCAAGGACAACTACTAGAACACACCAGATTTTCTAGGCGACAGATTTTCTACTTGAATGTGGTAGATAGCCAGTTAAGCGTTCACTAAATGCATACATAGAGTTATGGCATACCGTGATATTTTCTGTTAGGACATATTCTAAATAAAATACTGGATCTTGGTTTGTCCAATATGTCAAGTAAATATGTATTTGGTAATAATATATCCACATACATATCTAATTAGAAATATGCTGTTGATACCGTATATAGGTCATTTTGGAAAAACTCTACTGGTTAGCTACCACCCTCATATAAATAATCAGTCGCTAAGCACTTAACTGGGTATTTCAGATTCAGTCCTTGAGAGCCAGTAAAATTACATGCACTTGACGAGACTCAACAACTGCATGTCTTAGGGTGACGGGCGCAGCGCAGTTCAACACTTGTGATGAAATGCACCTGTCATAGGCAGAGGTTACTGCTTAACATCAGGTGGACTTCGAGCTTGTTTATTATTAATTAAAAACCTAACTGAAAATTTACTTTCGTTAAACTTTTTATCGTACATTTTATATATATAGTGCTGGAAATTATAAGAAATTCATACAATATGTTTATGTTCCTATCTTGTGTTTTGTTACAGAAAACATTCGCTTCCAACCCCACATAATAAGTGATGAGGGTAAGAAGATGCTGGTTTACTTGTTAACATATACGAGTATTTTTACGGTGAGTTCAAAATGATGCAATGGTTTTCCCGTAGAGCAAGATTTAGTATTATTTGTATCCTACTATATGTGATTGCTGCCACACGACTCGATGCAATTTTTCCATTATACCTGCACTTGAAATAACGATTACGATGCTCGATGCTTATTATTGTGCGTAATTGTTAATAGAAGGAGTGATAGCTGAGCGGTAATATAGCTATGTACAGCCGTGGCGCAGGTCCATGGTTCGATTTGACCGTCACCGCCAGCTTGAACTTCACTGAATGGTGGAAGAACATTTTCCGAATGCTCACCTGACTAGGTATCACTCTCAGGTACAAAATCTGTCGCCAAGCACCTAGAATTGTATTCCGGTGGCAGTCCTAGAGATCCAGTCATTCAAGGCCTTGCCGTTTACCATCTAAATGCACATCATCATTTATAAACAGGTGAGATTATACCTATCAGTTTTAATATTGTTATGTTTGCAATAACGCCTGCTATGCGGATTACATTACAAAATCACAAATATACGATAGAAAAATATTTTTTTACAAGTATAAAACCAATTGCAAAATTGGTCTTGTTTGTAGTACAACGCAAGTGGTGCTATAGATGTCGCTCCATCCCAATTCGATGGTTGAAGAACGATAGGAAAGATTTCAGTTATGACGTCATGTCATGTTAGCTCAATTGGTGAGAACATACCCCGGTTCAAGGGGTGGATGGACGCGGGTTCGAATCCCGCACATGACTGATTTTTTTCCTATCGTATACTTGTGATTTTGTAATGATACCTATCAAATATAAAAAATAATAATTACTAAACTCTCAAGCAATCGGTTGCACATTGCCATCACTGAAATCACCATATATTATTACATAATTACGAGAGGTTTTTTTTTTATGCTTGATAGGTAAGCTTTTGACCATTTTCTCACCTGATGGTAAGTTATGATGTGGTCGAAGATGTAGTTCAGGCTAACCTAGAAGTACTGGCTCTCAAGGACAGCTGCCGGAACACACCATTAGGTGCTTGGCGATAGATTTTCTTCTTGAGGGTGGTATCTAGCCAGGCGGGCATTCGCAAAATGCCCTACCACCATGCCATAACGACTGCCATCCAAGAACGACAACCGGGACCGACGGCTTAACGTGCCCTCCGAAGCACGGAAGCGCTCAGTAGTAATGTCACTAGCGGTCACCCATCCAACTCATGACCGCGGGCGACGTTGCTTACCTTTGCTGATCGGTTAAAAACAGCTAAGCAAACTTCGCTACGAGCGCTTCAAAATTATATTAATGTGCGGGATACGAACCCATGCCATCCACTCCTATAGCCGGAGTATGCTCTAACCGCTAAGCCAACATGACATATGACTCATAACTATAATCCCCATATGATGGTTAACGTAGAACGAGATCCCTCTCGTTCTAAACCGTCGTATGGGGATTATAGTTCCCGCACAGGACTAAATTTTTTTTCCTCACGTTGTGATTTTGCAATGTAATCCGCAGAGCATGCGTTATTGTAAACATAAAAATATTAAAATAAACCACACGTTATTTTTTATTTTTGACGTTGTTTGCAGAACATCCTCGTAGCTAAGTGCTTATTGTTATGTTTTCGGTTTACATTTTGTTATGTTTTTTCCCGGGATTTTAACTTCTGGTGGTGAAATTTTTGTCTGTTGAAAAAACAGATAGAGACTTGAAATTAAAACGATATGAAAATATAAAATCATACACTTAAACAACTTAGCTAACTTATAAAACATAACGAACAACTTAAATATGATATCGGATGTAAAAAGATAACTTCCAGCGGGCCTTGAACCCGAAACTCCAAAATACCGTCCTGGCGCAATTCCTGGTGCTGGACTATGCCATTTTTGACATAGTTTTATATCTAAGTTAATTTATTTATTTTCGATTAGCATGTGTCATTATTCTTTTAAAAAAACTACTTACAAACGCCACGCAGCCAAACCGGAAGAATTTGCGACGCATTTCGCTTCTACACGAAGCATCCTCAGGAGGTCTTGACTCTACGAGCGCACGATCGAAAAATTCTCGATCGTGCGCTCGTAGAGTCAAGTAAAAATATTTGTTATTATTTAACACAAAGAACAACCCAGTATGCATCACATACATTTTAATATATTTTACAAGACCATCATTATAAAAAGTTTGGCTAAGGGCTCATAGCGGCTGCCTCACTGATGCCAGACCTCCTTGGTAGTGATGTCGTTGGTAGTAAAACTTGTTTTAATTGTATAATAAAAAATATAAATATAAATTCTGAAGCGCTCGTAGCGAAGTTTACTTAGCTGTTCTTAACCGATCAGCATAGTTAACCAACGTCGCCCGCGGTCATGAGTTTGATGGGTGACCGCTAGCGACATTACTACTGAGCGCTTCCGTGCTTCGGAGGGTACGTAAAGCCGTCGGTCCCGGTTGAGGTCTAAAGATGGCAGTCGTTATAGCATGGCGGTAGGGCAATTTACGAATGCCCGTCTGGCTATCTTTTTTTTATGTTATTGTGACAAAACAAGCACGAGCCCCACCTATTGTTAAGTGGACTAACCTCTGCCTATAACAGACGCATTTCTTCAACGACGAATTGCACTGTGCCCGTCACACTGAGACGTACAGTTGTTAGGTCCCATGTTCCTGTAGTTTTTCTGGCTCTCAAGGACTGCTGCCGGAACACACTGTTAAGTGCTTGGCGACATACTTTCTACTTGAGGGTGGTTGCTAGCCAGGCGGGCATTCGCAAAAAGCCATTCCACCATGCGATGAAGCTCAAGCCCGCGGCGGGATTCGAACCATGGACCTGCTGCACGGCAGTCCATAGCCAATGCCACTGAGCCATCACTGCTTCAAAAACCATCCTCAAATAGAAAATCTGTCGCCAAGCACCTAACGGTGTGTTCCGGCAGCTGTCCTTGAGAGCCAATATTTCTGTGTTAGCCTGAACAACATCTTCGATCACATCATCATATATACCATCAGGTGAGATAGTGGTCAAAGGCTAGCCTATCGGGAATAAATATATAAATATATTCATATGATTTCCCTGTGGGGTATCGAGCTAGACTAGCACCCTCATATCATCTCGTCGTCCTGTGGAAGCCTTAAGAGTCAGCTAAGAGAAAAAATAACCAGAAGGTGCAGGGGCAGCAGCTAAAGACTTGCTATCTTACTCTGCGATCCCCAAGCCTGTCAAGCATAGCGTTATAGACAAAAACAATACAAGGGGTATTTTTGCCTTAATAAATAAATAGGTACCCGGCTGGGACTCGCGTTATATTTACCGGATAGATTACGTTATATTTACCAATTAGTAAGTAAAGTATTTTTGCCTGTTCAGCAGTGGTCGATCCGGCTGATACAGTACTCGTACGGACTATACTAGGTACATTTTATAACTAAGTAGAAAAAAGATGTTGGAGATGCAAGTGGCTTGCTCATTGACCAACCTTAACTCATTCGCCGCGTCATCGACGAAGTTGAACGTATTTTCAGTAATTTTTGAGCCCCAACTAATAGTGTTTATGTATATATAGTACAAACCTTGAGTGACTTTTTATACCTGACCTATACGAAAGAGCCCGTAGGGTGCTCGGTTAGAATTGCACCTCCCCATATCTTCCCGTGGGTGTCGTAAGAGGCGACTAAAGGAAAAAAATTTAGACTTCAAAACAATCCGAAACTTGTCGGTGTCTTTCCGGTAAATATAACGCTCTCAGGTAAATATAATCGTATAAATAAGTCCGAATTAATCCATCCCGCCGCGGAGACATCTAAGTGCATACAGAACAAGTTGAAGCTTGTTTCATCGTGCCGACGAGCCTTTGTTTTGGTAATGATTAGTTTGACATACACTTGCGCACGAATTGGTTTATTTAGTTAAGTTATTTACTCATTTGTTCGTTGTATACAGATTAAATAAAAGTATGTGTTAGTTATGACTCCTAAAAAGTATAAATGCGAACCAATTGATATTTCAAATAACTCGATAATTCGTTACATTATAAGAGTCCATTTTAAGAGTAACATTTTGAAGCAATGATGGCCGAGCGGTAATAGCTGCCGCGCCGCAGTACCCTGGATCGATCTCCACCGCGGGCTTGAGCTTCACCGCATGGTGGAAAGGCATTTTGCGATTGCCCGCCTGGCTAGCTACCACAATCAAGTAGAAAATCTGTCGCCAATCACCTAACAGTGTGTTCCGGCAGTAGTCCTTGAGAGCCAGTGAAAATAACAGGCACAATGAGACTTAACTATGTCTCAAAGTGTCAGGCGCAATGCAATTCGTCACTTGTGATGAAATGCATGTTATAGGCAGAGGTTAGTCCGCTAACACCAGGTGGACCTCCAGATTGTTCCAACACAATATAATAAAAAAAGGTCCATCGCGTTTCGAATTCACGAGAGTCGACTGTATTTGCCAAACTACAAACTTTGCCTTATTGGCAATAAATTAAATTAGAAAAGCAACTTATCTCAACTCTCATTTTTCACAGACAAACTAGACTCACAGAAGACATCCAGTCTACATATAATTTCCCTGTCCAACTTAGGGCCATCGTTGTCGCAAAGTTGTATACAAACAAAACGATTCCAACTTCGTCTCTAATATTAATCCGCTGGTACCTACTGTTTGTCATGTGTTTCCAACTTATCGATAGCGATTTGGAATTAATCAAGAGTTTAAGAGATAAAGTTATATGGATTGTGCACTCGTAACTACTAGGTAGTTGGGTTTTGTACTTGAGGGTCCGTAGCTAGCGAGACGAGCATTCTATAAATGTCATTCACGATGCATAGTGCTCCAGCCCGCTCAAAAGTAAATTTCTTTTAATTTTATAACATATGTAATTATTATTTAGTAACCGGCTTATTCCGGCCGTTCCCCCGTGGGGTGCCGGGTTAGAATTGCACCTCCCCATCAACCTGTGGGTGTAATTTCATGCTTTCCAATTAATATAATTATACAGGGTTGTTGGAAAAATGATGACAACTTCTTAGGGTTGACTTCTTCTAGTCCTAACAAACATTTTGAGATTTTTCTTCATTCATGAATTCATCTTTTTTTATGTTTGTTTATGTGTTTATGTCTAGGTTAGCCTGCACAACATCTTCAACCACATCATCACTTACCATCAGGTGAGATAGTGGTTAAGGGATAACCTATCAGGATTAAAAAAAGGTATATTTCACGGAATAACACGAGGACCTCCTGGTGTTAAAAGTCTCTCGTGCCTGTAATTTATTATTTCATATTTTATATTACTTTGCTCGAAGTAAATATTCAAAACTCTTTTCTGCGTCATACACAGCTCTGTTATGCGTCTAATGCACACAACACTCTACTCACATTTATGTGAGACGTGGCATGCTGCTCATTTGGCGCACTTTTCCCTTACTCACCTCTAATGACACCAACGGGAAGAAATAGGGAGATGACATTCAAAACCTGCATCCCAAGGGTTTTAGGGTTTACCTTTTTTTAATTTGGCTGACTCTTTAAACAAGAGCTTTGAAGAAACTCAACACATATATCAACAAGTCATTGGAAAAAAAGAGTTATTTCAGGAAGAAAAGTCAATCTAATCGAAAGGTAAACATTGTTATTTTCCTATTGTGAGTGCCTATATATATATATACCTATGTTAAATTGATTATAGTAGACTAATATTTAATTAATAATTTGAACTATAAATCTTGATAGTTTTGTCTGGGCCAACTTCAAAAGTAAACAATAATTGCCACTTTTAGATTAATAAAGTTGCTTAATTAATAATTATAGGTATATGAAACAAGCAGTCTAAAGCATTATTTAATATTATCCTGAAATCTGAACGTAGCAAAACGAGATGAATTCATGGAATTTCATAAAATTTTTGTAAACAGATAAATTAAACTGGATTGATTTCCAATATTTCATTTAAATAAAGCAAATCTTACTTGCTTTTACTCGTTAATCAGGATTTGGTTGTAGTAGGGTTACAAAATATAAATAGGTTTTTTTATGTTTATAACTGCTGAGACGGCCAAGCTGGTGCCTGATGGGAGTCATCATGTCTGTACATTACAGTCACTGTGTCACCATTGAGTGTGACAATGCACTGCGCTCGACACTCTGAGATATTCGTGTTTTAAGTCTTGATTGCCCGGTAATGTCACTACCTACAGTGCCCTTCAAACCTAAAAACATCAGTGTCTGCACACTACTACTTGAAGGTAGAATATCTGCGATGGTACCCAATAAGTCTGCATGACGATGAGAGGACTACCACCTGGTTTGTCACTTAATTGTCACCACCCGGGGGCCGCGCCGCGTATCGAGATTAAGGGTACCTTGGCACGGACTGGTAGTCGGTACCAAGATGGTTCAAAAGTACTTTTTATCACAATATTGCGCGCATGGTACCGATTTCGACACATTATTTCACAATTTTGAGTGTTGAAGTCAATTCCATTTTTAGTTAAATTTGTAATGTTTTTTTTGTAAAAAAAATTATTTTCACCCTTTTGTAGTGACCCTTGCGACTTATAGGATCGATTGTCATTCACTGTCAATGACTATGTCATCAAGATAGGAAAATACATTTCATTTATGGAGTGTAAATCAAAACGGCTTAACCGATTTTGATAAAATTTAAATAGGACAACACGACAAACATCAGCTTTCAAATAAAAATAATCATCAAAATCGGTTTACCCAGTCAAAAGATCTGAGGTTATAAACATAAAAAAATTAACAGTAGATTTGAAATAATTATCAGCCCTCGTACAAGGTTCATGTTTTATCTAGAACTATTGTTTGAGTACCTATGTTAAAACATGGAAACTACAACAATTTAGTTTCCAATGTGTTCATAATTATCAGATATCTTAGTTGCATATATCTCCGGAACGTGACTCGTACATTATATCTCCATATTTTCTGTTTGCATTTTATGTTCTAATAACTCTCCGGCCGCGGCACCGCCCGTGCTTATGTCTGTTGTCGCGCAAAACCAACCTCTTTTTGCGTAGTCGGATAAAAACTATTTTATGTCCTTCTCCGGGTCTCAACTATTTCCATACCAAATTTCCTCCTAATCGTTCCAGTAGTTTATGAGATTTTGTTGCATACAAAAAAAAAAAAAATACAAATCTTTCCTCTTTATATAATATTAGTATAGATGTAGATATCCAAGTAGGTATACAGGTAATATGGATGTATCTATATACTGAAATATATATATAAATATATATATATATAAGCACTCGTAGCAAAGTTTGCTTAGCCTTCAGAGTCCTTCTGACTTGGATGGGTGACCGCTAGCGACATTACTACGGAGCGGAGCGCTTCCGTGCTTCGGAGGGCACGTTAAGCCGTCGGTCCCGGTTGTTGTATTAGAATGGAAAATGTCTTAGAAGTTTTGTGACTGCCCGCCGGGCTACCTACCACCCTCAAGTAGAAAATCTGTCGCCAAGCACCTAACGGTGTGTTCCGGCCGCTGTCCTTGAGAGCCAGTAATTCTAGGTGAGCCTGAACAACATATTCAACCACATCATTACTAAACATCAGACGAGATGGTGGTCGAAGGCTAGCTTATCAGCTAAAAATAAAGTTACTTCCAGAATTGGATGAACAAAACAATCTTTAGGCGTCTGGTATAAATAATTTTCTCATAAGTACCTACCTGCATATAAAAACACAATTATTGTCATCTTGTTAGTCTACCCGTGACCACCCAAGAGAATGTATGGTGGTCACGATCAATGCAAAGAATTTGAAACATCAGATCAAAAAATCTCGTTTTGTAACCTAATCGCTTCGTTTCTCTTGAAACTACATTAGGTACTTTTTATCCCAATTTCCTGAGAATATTCTGCGCAAGTAGCAAGATAAATCAAGGAGCGGAAATTAGTAATACAATAATATTATAATACAACCAATGACATCGCCTTCATCGTTATAATATTTCGCATTACACACCTGTGTTTTTTTTGATTGCTGATATATAAGCCTTTGACCACAATCTCACATGATGGCAAGTGATTATGTGGTCAAAGGTGTTAACAGGCTTAACCTAGAATTACTGGCTCTCAAGTATAGCTGCCGGAACACACAGTTAGGTGCTTGGCGACAGATTTTCTACTTTGGGGTGGTCGCTAGCCAGGCGGGCATTCGCAAAATGCCCCTCCATCATGCGGTGAAGCTCAAGCCTGCGGCGGGATTCGAAACATGGACCTGCTGCGCGGCAGTCCATAGCCATTTCCACTGAGCCATCACTACTTCAAAAATAGCAAGGAAGAATTTCTAGACCATTCCAACCGACAAATACGTAGTGGGTAGTCAGTGACAATACCTACAACGTAAATTCTCGTATCGTTGAATCACAAAGAACTACTTATTATTTTTATGAGTTATGACTCAAACAGCTTGAACAATTGTTTTTCCTCTTCGTTTGCGTAATCATGCCACGTTCGAAGCCAATAGTCGAAATACTACTTCAAGTTTTTTTTTTATGTATTTACCTTAACACTTTCGGATATAATTAGATATATTATTATCTGACTATGAAGGAAAACGACAAACAGTCTTAAGTTAATGCATATTTTGTTGAGCGACTTCAAAAAAGGAAGAGGTACTCAATTCAACAGTTTTTTTTATGCATGATAGGTTAGCCTTTGACCACTATCTCACCTGATGGTAAGTGATGATGTGGTCGAAGATGATGTTCAGGCTACCCTAGAAGTAGTGGCTCTCAAGGACAGCTGCCGGAACACACCGTTAGGTGCTTGGCGACAGATTTTCTACTTAAGGGTGGTAGTTAGCCAGACGGGCATTCCCAAAATCCATCTTCTTTCAATCCAAGCAAAGCTTTATAGTCATGTAGAAGCCTTTTTATATACAAATCAAACAAAGGTGTGTACCAACTCATACTAACTTACATTTTACAACGTTCTCATTAATATATCTTATCTAAAATTATATGTCATGTGTATTGCGTATATACCTTCGTGCTTTAAATATCTCAAACTAACTTATCATTACATGCCTTTGTATTGATAAGTACTTACCTACGATCGAGGCTTCCAGTAAAATTATTATCGTGAGTTGTATGACGTATATTCAATATCTACCATATATAATATATATTTACCACAATGTATAGTATTTGTTGAATTATTTAGCCTAAGCTTACCTTCGTAGTTTATACACGATAAGGTATATTGGAAACAAATGACTATCTAGCAAGATAAATGCATATTATGTGAATTTGATACTTGCAACGTAAATGTGGTGTCGAGGGTAAAAATTGCATGTCTGTCCTGGGAAAGTTTTATTTCAGGGATTTTCAGAATGAAGCGCATTTTTTTTTTTTATTATAATATAATTTTTATTAAAGCGACAAAACCATAGTCCGGTATTAAGCTCAGTCGATAAGTAAATAATTGTTGCTCTTTTAGACATCTTATAGATGATGACTTTGGAAAATAATAACTCGAAAATTATCGACAAAAACTTCCTTCTAATGAATAGATTCAGGCGTTACTTTGCGGAAATCCATATATTTTAATAATAACAAATATTTTTAACATATTTTAAGAAAACATCAAATTGATATGTTAATAAAACACTTAAAAAATATAAAAATATATCTAGTGACAATTCCGCCTAATTTTCACTCTGTGTCTTGACTCTACGAGCGCACGATCGAGAAATTTCTTGATCCTGCGATCGTAGAGTCAGGACATCCTGAGGATGCTTCGTAGAAGCGAAACGCGTCGAAAATTCTTCCCGTTTGGTTGCGTGGCGTTTGTGACGTCACGTAGGCTTAGCAGGAAAACTAGGCGGAATTGTCACTAGATATATATTTAAATTTTTCAAGTGTTTTATTAAAATATTAATTTGCTGTTTTCTTAAAATATTTTAAAAATATTTGTTATTATTAACTTCCTTCTACTTCACGCTTATTTCAGTTTTTTAGAAAGAGAGACTGAAACCTAACCCTTCTCTTACCAAATACATGGGCAAATCATACAATCAAGTATTTAGATATGAGAAGCAACTGATAAAAGTTGATTTTAGTTAATTTTAAACGAGGCTGTATGACCGTCAACTTCTGGACATGAATATGAAAGATTTCCAATGTATGGTATCCAATACCCAGAATGTGGCAGCGCCTATAAAGAACTGCAATCTTACACTGTGATCTCCAAGATGCCTGCCAATCGTAGGGTTTATGGGATATTTGTGATTTTGTAATGTAATCCGCATAGCAGGCGTGGCGTTATTGCAAACCTAACAATATTCAAATTTATAGGATATTTCCGAAACAGTGATGGCTCAGTGGCATTGGCTATGGACTGCCGCGTAACAGGTCCATGGTTCGAATCCCCACGCGGGCTTGAGCTTCACCGCATAGTGGATGGTCATTTTGTGAATGCCCGCCTAGCTAGCGATCAAGTAGAAAATCTGTCGCCAAGCACCTAACGGCGTGTTCCGGCAGCAGTCCTTGAGAGCCAGTGAAATTACAGGCACATGAGACTTAAGGTTTGCCTCAAGGTGACGGGCCACATTCTGGGAATTCGTGACTTGTGATAAAATGCATCTGTAAATACATGCCTGGTGGAGAAGACCCTGGTTCATCGGTGGACGTGATTACTGTTGATGAGATATGTTACTGAAGGCCTAGCTTAAAAGGAATCCAAAAATCCAGAGCTTCAAGCCAAAAATTCAGCCATCGTGATTTTTTCATTTTGTCTCTTTGAGAGGTATCATTTGACTGCTCTCCCGATTCCCGAAGACATTTGTTGAAACCTTCCGAACCTATCTTATAAGTATATATCTCTATTGTTCAATTAAGGGTATGTCTAGAGTTCTCTAAAGATAGCACATGTGGAATGTGCAATAATAATAATCATTATTATCATAACATCGCCGCACTGGAATAACACGCTAAATGCCTGATTCTAGAAACTTGTATCATATCCATAACAAGATCATAGAAGACGTCTGACACAGTACATTTTACATAAGTAACGCAACTCGTAACGTACTCGGTCAACATGGACAGAGTCACGGAATAAAAAGGATCAGAAGGATCACTCCTCAACCATTCCAATAAATAAGCGCCTACGCAGCAATAAAGTGCACTTCAGCTCAAAAAGCACGGAATACCTAATATTTATATTCACCTACGTAAGGCGTATTATATAAGGCGTCTCTCTTTATCGCATAGCTCTGATATTTTCTGAGGCGGCACGTACCGTAGAATAATCCCGTTCAGATGGATATGCCGATGTACCTGTAGCTTTGTACCTTAATGTACCTGTAGCTTTAACCATTGTACCTTATGTGCGGGATAAGCCAGCACTGAGAGCGTTTGAAATGCAACAGCGTGCGTTCATGTGGCAGCTGAAGCTCACTATTTAATATACGCATCTTTCTCTGACCTGTATGAACAAGCGAGACACCCTCAGGAGTGTTTTAGAAAGCATGGCGAATAAAAATGGCTAAGCAAAAAAAAAACATTTGTGAACTTGTTCTAACAACCCCGTTGACATAAATACATGTATAAAAAACTTTTAATATGTGCATATATAACTAAAACAGATTCCAAAGAAGTTAACAGGATATAAATTTAAGAAATGTAAGAATACCTAATGATTCTTGGTCCTCGTAAACGGTCTATTTTTATAGCAATTTCTAACTGCAGTTTCGTAGCCGTCCAGTAGCTCAATATATCATGCACCTCACAGCAGCACTTGCAGTGTAACTCGACGATATTAGTAACATTATTTTGATGTTGCTGCAACCGATCGATACCTAGCCAGCTAGGTGCTACCAGTTTTGACTATTCTTTTGAAGCAATGATGGCCCAGCGGTAATGGCTATGGACTGCCGTGCCCTGTACTCTGGTTCGATCCCCACCGCCGGCTTGAGCTTCACCGCATGGTGGAAGGGCATTTTGCGATTGCCAGGCTAGCTACCACCCTCGTGCCTCGTGCAATTCGTGCTTGTGATGAATTGCAACTGTTATAGGCAGAGGTTAGTCCACTTAACATCAGATGGGCCTCGAGCTTGTTCCGTCACAATAACATAAAACAAAAACAAATAAAACATACTGCAACTTCTCCGGTATAATTCATGGCTTCCTTCCTCTGTTCTGTAGGTTAATTTTTTTATGCATTTGTATATTTTTTAAGGTTCCGTACTAGGTAACGGGCTCTATTACTAAGCTTCAGCTGTCCATCCGTCCGTCTGTACCTACAAACACTTTTTGAGATAATAAGATATCATTTCTCATCAAGCCAGCCTTAACTAAAATTTCTATCGCATAATGGTGTAAGTATCGTTGTTGAATCTTGAGATCTTGGGTTCAATTGCCTGCATGGAAAGCTATTGGGTTCTTCTTACAAATGATGCTTTAGGAGCAGTCTAGAGTCTGGCACTGTGCCCGATAGATGGAAATATGCTAATGTCTTATTAAATACTAAAATATATTTTTAAATTTTAGTGTATGCCCTGCCTTAGTATATACATAAACTAGTTGCACCCCGATGTTGCCCTCACACGTAGATTATGTTAAAGAGTGATGTATCAAGTATCCTGTGTGTTAATCCAAGACCAAAAGTATTTATATTCCAAATTTCATCCAAATTGGTTAAGCCGTTTCAGCTTGAAAGAGTAATACAAACCCACACCCTCACTCATTAACTAACTTTTTCATTAGTCTGAAAATTGTGGAAAAAACATGATATTATTATTTTCGTATGCTTATCTAAAGTTAGGCTACTGGCTATATGAATTTATTTATTTAATCTCGTAGATACATGTAGGAGTCACTCACCCGCGGTAGTTTATAGAGGAAAAACCTGTGTTTGCGTATTTTCTTAGCACTCGAAACTCGTAACTTAACAAGGTATGGGCAATATCGTTGTATACATACAGACTTAGGTATACCACAAAATATTGATGAGGTATGAACGAAGGTATAGGTAGGTCTGTATTTGAAAATTGAAAGTTACATTCTGACTACTCTAAATAGCTACTGAGCCCAGTGTTATGAAAACATTGACTTAAATACCCACCACGGGAGTGATTAGTGCCCGAAAATGAAAGCATACATTTTCGACCAACCGTCTGGGAATAAAATTTAATTTATAATTACCTCACCTTTCGAAATTATGGATATACATTTAATATATATACGATAATAGGCACTACCGCGTGCTAAGCAAAAATTGAACCCACGTCCTCTGATTTCACGCCGGATGCCTATTCTGTTCGGCCATCGGAAGCTTACTCTTTCGAGACAAAACTTTGTTCTTCAGTTTTTTTTAATGATATTGTGACGGAACAAACCCGAGGCCCGCCTGATGTTAAATGGAGTAACCTCGGCCTATAACAGATGCATTTCGTCAACGACGAATTGCACTGTGCCCATCACACTGAGACGTACAGTTTTTAGATCTCATATGCCTGTAATATAGGCGACAGATTTTCTACTTGGGGGTGGTCGCTATCCAGGCGGGCATTCGCAAAAAGCCCTTCCATCAGACCTGCTGTATGGCAGTCCATAGCCAATGCCACTGAGCCATCACTGCTTCAAGATGAATACTTTAACCGTCATATGGGGCGGTGCGTCCCGCATGCGGATCGATTCTCGTCCGAACCCAAAAAAAATGTGCTTCAATACCTTGTATATACATGAATATAGCCCAAAACGAGCCATACTGATTTTATGCAAATAGCAATATGTTTTTTGCATAAAATTTAGGCCTGCTATGGGACACGTCTCAGTAATTACTTTTTTTAAATTGGAACAATCTTATTTTTATAAGATTGTCCTAAAAATTTTGAAGCAGTGATGGCTCAGTGGCATTGGCTATGGACTGCCGCGCAGCAGGTCCATGGTTCGAATCCCGACTAGAGCTTGAGCTTCACCGCATGGTGGAAGGGCATTTTGCGAATTCCCGCCTGGGTAGCGACCACCCTCAAGTAGAAAATCTGTCGCCAAGCACCTAACGGTGTGTTCCAGCAGCAGTCCTGGAGAGCCAGTGAAATAACAGGCAAAATGAGACTTGAGACTTGACTGAAATGAGACTGAACAGGTATGTCTCAAGGTAATGGGCGCAGTGCAGTTCGTCACTTGTGATGAAATGCATCTGTTATAGGCAGAGGGCACCGCTTAACATCAGGTGGGCCTCGCGCTTGTTCCTTCACAATAACATATTAAAAAAAAAAAGTAAATCTTTTTATTTTCAGAAAATAACGAAAGTATTACTAAAGTGTATCCACAGCACACATATTATGTCTCTGCGTAGCCTTAAATTATACAGATAAGTTATGGCAATCGGAAACCTTGATGCGATTATGCTAAACAAATTGCATATAATGGGCTTATCAGCACCGCAACAATCATATTTTATTAAATGACCCTTTGAATGTGTCTTGGAAATATACAATATATTACGCTTCACCCTATAAAGACCTTTAGACAATTTACATTATACTTCTTCTTCCAAAAAAAGAGACGAAAAGTAGATAAAAACATATATATGTTCTGGTACTGGTTGCCTGACTAAAAACTACCTATAAACTACCTAAATTAACATGGCTGATGCATTAAATGATATACTCGCAAAAACGCTGATAAAAACTTAGAATATGACCGAGTACCCAAGAAATATTTATCTTATTAAATAGATCATAGAACTACTATGTCTACTATGGTTACCTACAAGATCTTTTTTTTTTATTTATCGTCCAAAATTTTAACAATACAAAAGTTTTACTTAAAACTAGAGACTGCGTAAGCCCGAAGGGCAGTCAATGAGTTCGATAACTTATAATATTAAAATAAGAAATTACTTACATAAAAAATAGCTATTTAAAGTATATAATCAGTGTTACTTAATAAAATAAGTTTCTTTTTTAGTATTTTAAAAGGGCGTGGAGTGTGGAGGTATATATGTCCTGTATGTCTTTAGGTAGAGTGTTAATTAATTTAGGTAGAAGGTAATTGTAGGTTCTAATTCCATATGCATTATTATATCTAGGTAGCTGAAATGGTTTAGAGTTATTAAGGGTACGTAAGTTGTTAGAACGCTTATATTGATTTACGTTTAGGTTACGGATTTCATTATATTCTTCTTTTAAAATTGACATTTTTATCATGTCTTAAATGGGCAAAACGTAACAATATTATAATAAATCTGAATAGTCACAACGGTGTAGTAGCTTAATTTTCCTTCGTATAATATTTTTTAAAATTCTTATCTGCAACGCAGAACGCGGTTTCCATTATTTCCCAACTATCTTCTTATTCTGCATGGTGTAATGCAAATAGTCGTCTGTCGCCAAGCACCTAACAGTGTGTTCCACCACACAGCTCAGTCCATTTCACGCGTATTTTGCAACAGGACTGGGCATAGCGAGCGAACATTATTGATTATACATTGTTGAAGCGCTCGTAGCGTGTAGCTTACTAAGCCGTTCTTAACCGATCAATTAAGATAAACAATCTCAGCCGCGGTCATGACTTGGATGGGTGACCGCTGGCGCTGATGGCATTACTACTGAGCGTGCACATGCTTCGCAGAGCACGTTAAGCCGTCGGTCTCGGTTGTTGTCTTAGGATGGCAGTCTTTATAATATAATGGTAGGTTTCATCATTAGTACAGTTATCATTTGGCGAATGCCTGCCAGGCTACCTTAGTAGGAAATCTGTCGCCAAACACATAAAGGTGTAACAATAACAAATATTTTGAAAATATTTGTTATTGTTAAATATGGATTTCCGCTAAGTAACGCCTGATTCTATTCATTAACATATAGGTGTGACCTGGCAGCATTCCTTGAGAGCCAGTAATTTTAAATAAGTCTAAACAATGTTTTTGACCACACCATCACAGGAGAAAGTGGTTAGCATACCTTAATAAAAAAAAACAGACCTTATTTATTATACTGATAAGTGTAGGTAAGTATGATATATATTCACAGAAGGGATTTGGAGCATATACCATTACTTTAAGTTTCCCTTCTGTAACACGTCCCAAAAACCTCGTAAGGAAAGTTTATGACCAAAGTAATTAGTTTTAACCATATAACAATTCCAGTGACAAGTGATGATTATTGTTTACCGAAATAATTACGCCTATAATATGTCATATCGTATACAAAACAATTGCGTGTTTCAGACTAAAAGTGGCTTATTTAACAGCGCCATCTACCAAACCGAAAGGTACTAACTATAGCACCTTGCTATTTCCTATTGATATTCAATCTTGAACACCTATCAAATCTTGTCTAGAAAATTCTATGAGATATTCTGATAATAATCAAGTTGTGACTACACACGAGTACCTACTTAAATATTACTTACTTACTTTTCCTCAAACAAAACCTGTCTGACTCACAAAATACCGGTTCGATACAAGTCACTCTAATAGGTACCTAAGTCTTCAACAGCTTAAACATTTATAATAATGACTGCACTAAAGACAGAATAAATTGCAAAACTCTTGATAATAACAATAGACATGTACTTACTTACATGAAAAATATTACCTAGTACTTATTTATATAATATCTACTTCTTTACTGACAAAGGCATCCCTACAACAGTATTTCAAGTAAAAAAAAATTTTTTTTTTGATATTGTGATGGAACAACCTCGAGGCCCACCTGATGTTAAGTAGACTAAACTCTGCCTATAACAGTTGCGATTTATCACAAGTCACGAATTGAACTGCGCCCGTCACATTGAGACATAGATGTTAAGTCTCATTGTGCCTGTAATTTCACTGGCTCTCAAGGACTACTGCCGGAACACACCTTTCGGTGCTTGGCGACAGACTTTCTACTTGAGGGTGGTAGCTAGCCAGGCAGTCAATCGCAAAATGCCCTTTCACCATGCGGTGAAGCTCAAGCCGGCGGTGGGGATCGAACCAGGGTACTGCGGCACGGCAGTCCATAGCTATTACCGCTCGGCCATCATTGCTTCAAAAAAATGTAGGTAGATATTTAGTATGTGGTTAAGTTTATGTTAGTTTACGTTTAAGGATATAAAAAAATACTCTGGCTGAGCAGGTAGTAGACAGTAGATGTAGTTAGAAATAACTAATAGTAAATATTAAAAAAAACCAGACATTTTAGGACAATAAATTGTTAAATTCACGTATTGAGTTGAAGACGCTTGGGGAGGGTTCGATTGAGTAAGCTGGAGACATTCACACGGTTCAGGCCACCCTAGGTGTTACCTCTGTCTCTGTTAGTCCCCGCCTACGACATGCAGAGCTACAGCTGGCGTATTCTCAGGCTCCAGGCTAACACAGGGTATAATATAATTTAGGTGCATTTGAACGGGCCTCGTTTATATACTACGTCTTAGTGGAAATACTAATGATACATACAATAAAACTGTTTAAACGTGGACTGTATTTAGCACTCCTTCTCGATTATGGTGAATCAATGAAAGACGTCAACACATCACAGCTCGTTTATTTTGTATATTCGCGACACTTCGTCAAATCTCGGGTTACAAACGTTTGCGTGTGTTAAGGGTGAACTGGCCGGCCCGTTTTCCATACAAACGTCGTAGGGTGATCACTCCCTTATGAGAAGATTTAGGTCCAAAATAAAGCATAATACCGATTGATCTCGTCATAATCTAGGCTTGTATAATGCCGAAATTTTAATAAAATAATGAACTCGAGAATTATGAGCCTTGAAACATATTCATATAAAGTTTTCGAGGCTCATAAAATTTAAAATTTTGGCATCATACAAGCCTATATATTAACGATATCAATCGGTATTATGCTTAAGTCTGGACCTAAAATCTCAAACAAGGGAGTGATCACCCTACGACGTTTGTATGGAGAACTGACCCGCCAGTTCTATCTTAAGAGGTGACAGTGTCATTTAGTGAGTTTACTGAACAGGTATGAAGCTTGACAGATAACGCCATCTAACTGTATTACGCTAGACTAATATAGACATTAACAAAAACAATTAAATGTAAAATATGATCGCATGCATGGGTAGGCAGTAAAAGTCGAAACTAAAATGAAAAACTTTGAAGGGATAGGTGCGTACGTGATAGGAAAGTTTACCTGTATCGATTTCTTTAAGAAGGGTGATACTTAATACGAAAATTTTATATACATACTATTAGGTGTAACAGCATCCACCAGTAGCCTTTTTTATGCCTAATAGGTTAGCCTTTGATCCTTATCTCACCTGATGGTAAGTGATAATGAGGTCGAAGATGTTATTCAGACTAACCTAGAATGACTGGCTCTAAGGACAGCTGCCGGAACACACTGTTAGGTGCTTGGCGACATATTTTCTACTTGAGGATGGTAGCTAGCTAGGGCATAACGCACCTAACAGTGTGTTCCGGCAGCTGTCCTTGAGAGGCCGTAATTCTAGGTTAAGCCTGTTAACACGTCCTTCAACCCCATCATCACTTACCATCAGATGAGATTGTGGTCCGCAATTTAAAAAAAAAGATGATCTGCAACACTACTCTTACTTACTTACTTACTCCTCTGGCGCAGCGACCCAAAGTGGGTCTTGGCCTCCGATACAAGAGAACGCCATCGGTCTCGGTCCCGCGCTGCCTCTTGCCAATCGGCAGCTTGTAGCTCGCGCAGGTCCGACTCCACAGCGTCAATCCAGCAATATCTGGGCCTGCCGACGGGTCGGCGGCCACTTGGAACTCCAAGATATGCTTTCTTGACATTGCGATCCTCCCCCATTCTCTGCACGTGCCTCCCACCCAGCGGAGCCTTTGGGCTTTGGTCTCTCCCATGATATTGGGCTCGGCAATCAGGTCTTCGATCTCCTGGTTCTTTCGCCAACGCCAGCTGCCATCATCACGTTGGACCGGGCCCAGAATCTTGCGCATAATCTTCCTCTCCGCCACTAGAAGTTTGTTCTCTTCTTTGAGGGTCAGTGTCCAGGCCTCGCATCCGTACATGAGTATCGGTCTTATGACAGTTTTGTATATGCGGATCTTGGTTTTCCTGCTTAGTAGCCTGGACACCAACACCTTGTGAAGCGCTGCACTACAACGGAGGGCATTGTGAATCCGGGTGTCAATTTCCTCCTCCCTGGTGCAACACTACTGTAGTTTACTAAATATATTCTAATAGCAACGCGTTTAGTTCTAAATACGCAAAAACGAATGCCAAATATTATTTTTGACTGATCGCAATGGTCACGTGACGAGCAGAAAGAGCGGGTGTTCAAGTTGTTTTGGTCTCTAGGTTTCCAGTGTAAGGCTCAAATAGTTGAACAGATGGGACTTTTTTTCCTTTGTAGCAATTAGTTGTGTAGTTTAGCAGACCATATATCGATATTTAAGTCTTCATAGCGCAATCCATATAAACGTGGTTTCGTAATATTAAGTGTTCAAAATAGTTACACTATTTATAAAGACGAAAGTTTGTGAGTGTGTTTGTATGGTACTACTTCACGCTCAAACAGAGGGACTATGTAATAAATTTGGTGTGGTGGTTGATAAGGCGCTATAGATTAACACATAGGATACTTATCATCATCATCAGTCATCACCACGTAGGTGACACTGCAGGGCATAACTAGTAAATTTTGCATGCAAATCTATGAGTCTAAAATTTTGGCTTCTTCTATGTCAGTTTTCCGTAAAAAAGTTAATTTTTAAGATTTTTTTCCGTGCTTCCGATGGCACGTTAAGCCGTCGGTCCTGAGAATGCCCGCCTGGCTAGCTACCACCCTCAAGTAGAAAATCTGTCGCCAAGCACCTAGTGTGTTCCGGCAGCTGTCCAATAGTTCCAGGTTAGCCTGAACAACATCTTCGACCGCATCATCACTTACCATCAGGTGAGATAGTGGTCGAAGGCTAACATATCAAGCATAAAAAAAATTGTTTTGTATGGGAATCCTTTTTTCACATGTAGAGATAAAACAAATAATTAAACGAAAAACTGGCGAACCAGAAGAATACATTTTACGCTCAAGGTTTTGCATGCAAAATTTCAACGAGTATTTAAAATATGATGGTACTACGTGTGCTTGGAAAGAGCTACTAAGACACTAGCCTTAATTGCCTTAATTAATGCAATCAAACATGCAATGCTAGATTTTGCAAAAGTATCTCAACCTGAAAATGAACACC
Source organism: Plagodis pulveraria (assembly GCA_963890685.1). NCBI lineage: Eukaryota > Metazoa > Arthropoda > Insecta > Lepidoptera > Geometridae > Plagodis > Plagodis pulveraria. Next base: position 34,827,701 of record OY982951.1, on the reverse strand, counting down.
AGTCGATAATATATATATATATTATGTCTGTATGCCGAATTGGTGGAACTAGCGTTCTATATAAATAAAACATACTAATACCTACAGTAATACTAATAAATATACTAATAATAACTGTAAAATCCTTTGTACCTAAATTCATAGACTAATAAATCATTGAATAATTGTATCATCCAGATTAAATTATAAGTAGTTTTTTTTTTTTATGCATATTAGGTTAGCCTTTGACCGCTATCTCACCTGATGGTAAGTGATGATATGGTCGAAGATGTTGTTCAGGCTAACCTGGAAGTACTGGCTCTCAAGAACAGCTGCCGGAACACACCGTTAAGTGCTTGGCGACAGATTTTCTACTTGAGGGTGGTAGCTAGCCAGGCGGGCATTCGTAAAATGCCCTACCACCATGCTATAACGACTGCCATCCTAAGGCGACAACTGGGACCGACGGCTTAACGTGCCCCCCGAAGCACGGAAACGCTCAGTAGTAATGTCACTAGCGGTCACCCATCCAACTAAGTCCAAGTCCAAGGCGACGTTGCTTAACTTTGCTGATCGGTTGAGAACAGCTAAGTAAACTTCGCTACGAGCGCGTCATACAGAAAACGAAAATGCTCCATTGCCCACGGCCTCATCTAACTATATTCAAGTTTCATCCAAATGGGTTTAGTTGTTTCAGCATGAGGAGTTACAGACATACGCACTCACATTCTCACTCATTCACAAACGTTCGCATTTATCTACACTACTATTATAAAGAGGAAAAATTTATATATTTCTATGCAACGAATAAACTTATAAACTACTAGACCGATTTAAATGAAATTTGGTATGGAAATGGTTGGAGACCCGGAAAAGGACAAAGGATAGTTGTCCAACTGCGCAAAAAGAGGTTAATGGTTTTTCGCCATAAACATCATACTCGCGGGCGTAGCCGCAGCCGGAAAGCTATTTATTTATAATATTAGTATGATAATGATAAAATAATGGAGGGCCATCAATAGGGGTCTATTATAAAAACTATTTTAGTACCTAATTAATATTGTCTATAATAGTTATGATACCCATCTAGTTATCATTAGATAAGTAGTCCGCTATTCTAATGCAACTCGAACATTTTGATAAAAAACATTTTTTTTTTTTTTTATTGCTGATATGTTAGCCTTTGACCACTATCTCACCTGATGGTAAGTGATGATGTGGTCGAAGATGTTGTTCAGACTAACCTAGAATTACTGGCTCTCAGGGACAGATGCCGGAACACACCGTTAGGTGTTTGGCGACAGATTTTCTACCTGAGGGTGGTAGCTAGCCAGGCGGGCATTCGCAAATTGCCCTACCACCATGCTATAACGACTGCCATCCTAAGATAACAACCGGGACCGACGGCTTAACGTGCCCTCCGAAGCACGGAAGCGCTCAGTAGTAATGTCACTAGCGGTCACCCATCCAACTCATGACCGCGGGCGACGTTGCTTAACTTTGCTGATCGGTTAAGAGCAGCTAAGTAAACTTCGCTACGAGCGCTTCAAAAAAAAATAATCTAATAAAAGTAAATAGCCCAAACCATCGTTTACAGTATTTTTGATCATTTTACATCGACAACTGAACAGCATCATTGTAATCAAGTCAATTAAATACACATTATAGGGGATCACTCAAATACTACTTGTCAGATCTTACTCAAATATAAATTGGACCATGACCAGCATCTTTCGAATATAAAAAAATAAATCTAAAACAGTAGGTACGTCCTTTAAAAAGTTATGAGGCAACACAAACAAAAAAAGAACAAACTAATGAGAACCTCATCCTTTTTTAGGGTTCCGTATCCAAAGGGTGAAAACGGGACCCTATTACTGAGACTTCGCTGTCCGTCCGTCTGTCACCAGGCTGTATCTCTATGGCTGCTATAACAAAAAACACTAAAAATTAAATTAAATAAATAATTAACTTTTTGTTTGTTGTATGGGGGGCTCCCATACAACAAACTTGAATTTTTTACCATTTCTTGCTCGATACTAATAACGGTGACGGGTAGACGCTTTAACTATTCACAGAATATTTAGTTTCATGTTCTCTTTAAATATAATTAATTAAAATAAATAATAAAGGGGGCATAAAATAAAAGAGGTTTGCTAAAAATAATAATATTAATAAAAACTAAATGATGGTGCAGAATCCATCGTGCACGAGTCCCATTCGCACTTGGCCGGTTTTGTAAAGTCAGTAGTAAAAAATATTTGAAGTTTAAAAACATAATTCTTTATATAAATTGTTATGAATATTTAAAAAAACCGGCTGGCTTTTTAATAGAAAGATGTTCAACATGCGCTTGGCCGTTTATTCTATTTACTCCGAATCCATTCGATTGTCGTGTTCACGAGGATGGGAACTAATATCTAGAACTAATCGAGTCAAAGGCCGGAGCACAACAAGACCTTGAACATTTATAGCTGCGTCATTGAAGTTTAATCTTGTCTATGACGATTCAGTCTACTATCGCTGGTCGGGCCTTTGTCTGTGAGACTAATACATGTTGACATCTATAGGTGGCTTGGTGACGGATTTTGTTTGGTAGCTAGTTTTAAAGGCACTCATATGGACACGAAAAATACTTTATAACCCATCCAGGGTTGGTCCTTCGAGACCCTCGTATGCGTAGGCGTCGAAGGATTTTTGGATCATAGTATCTATCACGGCCTTGATTACAATACGTGATTTTTTATCAAACCGACATTATATGGGGGTAAACTATACATCGTTACAAAGATAAAATGACGGACGACGTGTTTATAATTAAGGTAAGCAAATTTACTTATACGTTATGAGTTTTTAAACTGTCACGGTCATTATACTTATTATAACTAACGGGATATTTACCGTGTTTTTGATTGGTTATGAGCTCTCTCCAAATAGTTCACGATCTGATATCGTTAGTTTTGCATGTTGAAATTTAAATAGTGGTGTGAGTGACAGTGACAATAGTAGCATCGCCTTGCCGAAAAAACGTACAAGGAAGAGGGTAGACCGGTTCGTCTGCTCTTAGTGCCTACCATCCACTCGCATAGACTTCAGTTTACTCGTGAGCATGGCGCTTGCAATAGTGCCGAAATATCGAGAGCTCATAACCAATCAAAAACACGGTAAATATCCCGTTAGTTATAATAAGTATAGTTACTTATACGTTGTTCATGAATTTTCTTATTTATGTAATATTGCTAATTTTCTTGTTATTCGTTATTCAATCTAATAAATTACGCAATACAAGCATTATTAACAAAATACTACGAACTATAAACAACACTGCTACTATCACTGAGAGAAATTTTAACCAGATTTCAAGTTAAAGGAACTAATTTTCTGGTTAAAATAGCGCCTATATGCTGTAACATTGTAGCTATAAGGTAAAGCTTGTTAAGTCTGTCAAGTTGAAGCAATAAGCTTCTCATCATTTTATTTCAACATTCCGCTATGTTACGTGGTTAACATATCACTTTAACAAGCTGCACACCATTATTTTGACAAGCTCAGTTTGTTCATTCAAAGGTTTGCTTGTTATGATGTCTTATTAAATGTATATGAAATACTAGTAACAGTCACCTTGTTATGTTATCCCGTTGTTTTTTTTATTTATAATGCAATTCTTGCAATCGATGTAAGTTTGTTTTAATACGATATTATTTAAATATAAATACAGTATTGTCGCAACCCAATATACGATTGTGAAAATTACACCATTTATTTAGCTGTACTTACTGTATCAGGCCGGATCGTCCATTGCTGAACACAAAATGAAAGCATTTAAACAACCTACATGTCGTTGCAAACTCACAGGCTGTTACAATTCTCCTGCTCACTGGTATAAAAAATTCCAAATTTAATACGTTTTAACGATTTTTTGATGCATTTTTTACAATACCTATTTGAAAATAGTATAATATTTTTACAAAATTAACTACCATTTTGTCAGGCTGCAATGGTTTGCTTTATTCATAAGACAAATTAATACTCGTACTAAAAATATATTAATGTTTAATATAAAAAAACACATTGCCGGCTAGTCAACGCCTACAATTCATCGTTTAGTGTTTATGCGGCGCGGCTACTTCAGCGGAGCAACTCAAGCGGCGAATGTATATACGCTAACCTTGGCAGTGGTTATATATTTGAGCCGTTTGGTGTAGAGACTTTTGGGTCCGTGGCGACACAGTACTTATATGGCCCTATTATCTGGCCCTTATATGTTTGTCCGGAACAAGAACCTAATCAATTCCTGGGCCATCTCTGGACACTTAAAAGGGCAGTGACAATCTGATCGTTAAACACTGAAAGACATAGTGTATAAACGAGGCGCACCTAATCAAATGCGGATCAGTTATTTACAGTGGTGGAGTATGCTATCGATGCTAGTTTTATCCTTTGACCACTATCTCACCTGATGTTAAGTGATAATGTGGTCGAAAATGTTCTTCAGGCTAACCTACAATTACTCGCTTTCAAGGACAGCTGCCGGAATACAGCTAGGTGCTTGGCGTCAGATTTTCTACTTGAGGATGGTAGCTAGCCAGGTGGGCATTTGCGAAATGCTCTACCACCATACTATAACTCCTTTACAGCTGTTATAAATATTGTAAGTTTATTTGCTATGTAGGGGATATTTTGATTACCTAGTCGTTAAATTTGACTTGTTAATAGTATCTAAAAACTTAGGGTCTCAGTATTTTATATTTCTAGGTCATCTGTTATTCAACAATCATAATATGTTTTATCATTGAGTAACAACTACACTAGATTTTTATTAATTATTTTTTTATGCCCAATCAGCCAAATTAGTTTTTATAACATTAAGATGAAACCAATGAAAATCTTAAACGAAAATTGTGCAAATTTTTCAATTTGTTGGAATTGGCTGATAATTTCAAAATCGGTCCATAATTTTGACTGATTATTTCCAACGCAATTACTTTTAAATTTATAGAACACTCAAATCAGACTAACAAAGATACCGTCGCAAATATTCATAAAACAAAACACGGAAGCTTAACGCTATCTAAAAACAATTGCTTTCACGGAAAAGTTTTCCATTTCACATTTGTATAATTTCCGCATCCATTTACTCCTCCTTTCTTTTACATTTGTGCATTTTAATGTAGATCATAGAGTCCTTCAAACGGTTATTACAAGTCGCATCAAAACTATACCCGCCAGTAGTGACAGAACTGTACCTCGGAATAGAGTCTACGAATGAGGAGTACTTGATTACAGTGGTCATTTTTTTTAAATTGCTATGACGTTTAAGCACCACGCGGCTTGGATGAAAGGTTTTTATAGTTTTATGCCTTCATCTGAGTGGTACAAAGCTTGTTTACGTAGGTAGATGTTCGTATACCATTCCCGTTAATGAAGTTGATGAGTGGACGCTGAGGCTTTTCTGTGGCTTTTCTTATACCATAACGAGTGCGATCCTAAGACAAATACCGGGACCGGCGGCTTAACGTGCCCTCCGGAGCACGGAAGCGCTCAGTAGTAATGACACTAGCGGTCACCCATCCAACTCATGACCGCGCGCAACGTTGCTTAACTTTACTGATCGCTTAAGAACGCCTAAGCAAACTTCGCTACGAGCGCTTCAATTCGTATATAAAGATATATATTGAAATATACTGAATTATAAGAGTAAGCGACGACACGTGCCACTTCAGCGGCCATGCAGCATCACTCGGACTCATAACAGATAACACGTGCGTGCCTCTTGGCGGCGACTACCCATTGAGGCATTCGATACATTTACTTATTTTCTTAGAATACTGTAATCTGGATAATAGTTGAGATGTATTGGTAAACGATGAGTTCATTTAAAAAAATACATAATTTTCGTTTATATACCTTCCTTACACCTTTGAAGTCTTATAAACAGCGTGAAATGGCACAGATGGAACAGGTGACACATGCAATGGTGACGCTACACATCCTTGCCTTAACCATTTTTAGGAACCTTAAGATCGTTACTCTAGCGCAGGAATTAATAAAGACACTTCAGAACTCGTCGGCATCTCACTTGTTAAACGAGATTGCCACTTATTGTTACACTTGCTAACCAATGTAATTCCTAAACACTTGAAAATCCACCAAAGTGCAACATCACTTTTGACCTGTCCAATATTTTCTTTTTTTTATCATATTACATTATCGAATCACAATTATGATTAGTAATTTTGTAATGAAATCCGCATAGCAAACGTAAACTAATATAATTTGTAATTTTGTAATGAAATCCGCATAGCAGGCGTTATTGCAAACAATTGCAAACACATTAGGTTGCGTCATCATTTACAAGTATAAAACCAATTGCTAAATTGGTCTTGTTTTAGTACAACATACCTAAGTTGTAAGTTGATGTTGTAGTTGATCTATCTTCTATAGATACTATAGATGTCGCCCCATCATTGGGAAGGGGCGACATCCATAGTAACGTTTAAGAACGATAGGAAAATTTGATTTATGACGTCATTGTCATGGCAGCTCATTTGGTTAGAGCATTCCCTGGCTAAAGGGGTGGATGGACGCGTGTTTGAATCCCGCACATGACTTAAATTTTTCATATCGTAAATTTGTAATTTTGCTTGTTTGTAATTAGCTTGTTGACTAGTTCTCATGTCCAACTCATAAACCCACGTCTCGTCATCAGTAACAATGCATTTAATGAATGTTGGGTCGGAATTGACTCGTTCTAGCATGTCCGAAGAGACTCTTATGCGAGTTTTTGAAGAAAATTCTGTTCTTTTGGGACCAGCCGAGCAGCAACATATTTCATACCCAACTGATTGTTTAAAATGATACGGATCGACTCGTGAGACACAGAAAGTTCGGCAGCTATCTCCCTCAAATTTGGATGAGGATTTTCAGTCACATTTGCGATGTTGACTTCATTTGCAAACGTTAATACATACCATAGCGAGGCAAACCTTCCACCACATCTCGACTGCTTTTAAACGCTTTGCTAAAATCGATTCACCGTAAGCCTTCGTAAGGTGCCCTCCGCAGCACGTGCAAGCTCAGTAGTAATATCACTAGCGGTCACGACCATCCAAATCATGACCGCGGCGGACGTTGCTTATTTTAGCTGAATAGTTAAGTAGGTGGTAGGTATCTTCAGCTAGAGTCTGTCTTGGTGGGCACCACCGCAGTGCCAATTCTACCTCGAAGCAATAATGCAAATACAATTTTCTAAAGGTAAGCACACTGTAGGAAATAAAATTACTGAGCAAACGAGAACTCACGTCTGAGTGAGCATTACAGTGTAGGGTATTGCAGAGTGAACACGGTGACACGACTACATAATAAATACTGTTATATTTGCCTTTAGGTGTAGGCTCACGTCAGATGTGGCTCCATGGGTGCAGGAAATGGCAGGACTTGAAGTTGCTGGTGATCCATAGTAGGCATTGAATAAAAGCGTGGTTGTGGTAGTACGAGAGTATATTGTCAGGCGTCTACATGGTGTATCATATCATGTACATGTACATTTAATATTTAGATGTACATATACAGTATACTAAACTTAACGCAAGGTCGATGATGAGGCTCTGTTTCCACCAGATATTATGTGCAAGGTAGATGAGTTATGCGATTAAAAAATCCACCAAAAGTAGACCTAGCTCACAAAGTAGCAGTAAAGCACAAAGCTACAGGTACATCGGCGTATCCGTCCGGATGGGATTACCGTACGGTGCGTGCGGCGTCAGAAGAGATCAGAGCTATGCAGTAGAAAGAGAGACGCCTTGTAGGTGAATATAAAAATTAGGTACTCCGTGCTTTGCGTGCTGAAATACACTTTATTGCTTCGTATCTAGAGTCGCTTATTTATTGGACTTGCTTTGCGGAGTAAACTACAGTTTGAAGGGTCCGTCTCGTTACTTCACGGCAAAAATAATGTATTACATTTCGGTGAAAATTTAACGCCTTGTGTTAAACCAATAGCATTTAAACTGTACACAATTGCTATGCCAAATATTTAAATAAAGTCTTAGACCAAAGTTCAACTAAAATGTACTAACACATTACATTTTAGTTGAACTTTGAACGATTGAAATAAATAAATGGCAATGCCGCCTAAATTTCTCAATAAGATTTTTTTTATAATAACAAATATTTTTAAAATATTTTAAGAAAACTTTAAATTAATATCTTAATAAAACATTTAACAAATATAAAAAATATTACTAGTGACAATTCCGCCTAATGTTTTTTTCTATCGTGAGCATGAAAAGTCAAGATCTCCTAATGATATATATTAAATATTATATATATTTATTGCTAATAGGTAGGCCTTTGACCACAATCTCACCTGATAGTAAGTGATGTTGTGGTCGAAGGTGTATTACTGACTCTCAAGGACAGCTGCCGGAACACACCGTTCGGTGCCTGGCGACAGATTTTGGAATTGAGGCTGGTCGCTATAGCCATGCGCGCATTCGCAAAATGCCCTTCCACCATGCGGTGAAGCTCAAGCTCGCGGCGGAACTTCGAACCATGGACCTACTATGCGGAACTTCATAGCCAATGCCACTGAGCCATCACTGAATGGTTCATGTAAAAGAGAAACGCGTCAAATTGTTAAGGTTAGGCTTAGTGTTTGAGGACTTTGTTGTCAAATCGGCATAGTGGAATAATTAGGTGAAATTGCCACTAGATATATATATAATAAATATTTTATTTTAATGCGTTCCTTAAATATTTACTTAATATTTTCTACAAATAATAAAAAAAATACAAAAGGAACAAAAGAATAATTTTGAGCTAACTGTGAGCTAGGCACTACGATAACTCAATTTGAAAAGCATTTCTCTGCTATATTATAAAGGGATGGATGGTCGCTAGCTGGTTCAAATCTCGCAGCTCGCAGGTCAAATTTTTCTTTTGTTTATTTTTTGGCACCTAGCATTAGTACCTAAGCGTCAATAAAATCAACCTAAAGCAAAATTTTAACTATTATTATTACGTAAAACTTAAATATATTCTGACAAAATGTTTAAATTTTAAAACTCATAAAAACATAAAAAAAACTTATTTAGTGACAACTAATCACCTAATTTACCTACTATGTCGATGTGGAGTCATAGTCATCATACACTAATTTTCGACGCGTGTCACTTCTACATGAAGGATCATCAGGATTCATGGAACGCACGATAGAATTGAATTGAAAAAAAAAGCTTAGCTTAGTAAGAAATTTGTTGACATTGTTGTAATTTTTTTATTTTCAAAGAAATAATATGCTCTTATGGGCTATTATGTCACCCCCCATTACTACCCGTGGATGTCGTAAGAGGCGACTTAGGTAAAATACCTGAAGGAGGGCAGCAGCGCCTTTTGAGGAACTGATATCCCCAAGAAGCCTGCGTGGGGATTATGGCAAACCCCCTTAATCAAGCAGTGTTCAGCAGTAGACAATCTGGCTGATATACTATATAGTATATCAGCCAGATAGATAGATATACTATATTTTGAATTAGTTATATCCAATAGCTGGTGACAGATATCCTATTATATCATATGTATACAGAGAAGAAACATGTCAGAGATTTTTAATGGCTTCTAGGTTAGCCTTTGACCATTATCTCACCTGTATGGTAAGTGATGATGTGGTCAGAGATGTTGTTTAGGCTAACCTAGAATTACTAGCTCTCAAGGACAATTGCCAGAACACACCGTAAGGCGCTTGGCGACAGATTTTCTATGTGGCCAGGCGGGCGTTCGTAAAATGACCTATCTACCACCATGCTATAACAACTGCCATCCTAAGACAACAACCGGGACCGACGGCTTGACGTGCTCCGAAGCACGTGCACGCTCAGTAGAATGCCACTAGCGGTCATCCATCCAAGTCATGACCGCAGCGGACGTAGCTTAACTTCGCTGATCAGTTAAGCAAACTACGCCAAGAGTGCTTCAAAATCCAGTTGAGATACCTACTTGGGCGATACTGACATGTATGCTATTTGTATAGTACTGTACTACTTGAATATATATTCTGTGGTACAAGAACTGTTGACAGAACATGTTTTAGACTGCGTATGTGTATTTCCCCTATGTACCAGATGACATCAGAGTTTAATCTTTCCTATCAAACTCACACGATTGCTTTTGGAACCTCGCATGGCGTGGAATAACTTATCCAATATGGTTATACGAGTATTATAACAAGAGATAGTTTTCACCGCCCCGGCTTGAACATCACCGCATGGTGGAAGGGCATTTTACGAAATCGTGGTTAGCATCAACTCTCAAGTAGAAAATCAATCGCCAAGCACCTAACAGTGTGTTTCGGGCCGGAACTGCAGTCGAGAACCAGTAACATTACAGACACTTGAAACTTAACAACTGTTGAGTCGGTTACGGGCGTAGTGCAGTTCGTCATTAGGTGGACTTCGTGCGAGTTCAACTTTAAATTGTTTAAGAGAATGAAGATGTCAAAATTAAACTCTTCTAGAAACAAAATGACGCAAGTTGCTGTTAGATGCTTGGTGATCCTCTGTTTCAAGATGAAATCAAAATCCATATACACAGTCAACAGATAAAATTGTCATAAGGGCTCTTACTAAGTACAATAGCGTATAGACCCAAATTGAGTCTTGGCCACTAATGAAACGCCTCTTTTTTGGTTTTTCTTGCGCTACGTCCTGCTACCTGCTCCTATTTCGTGGGTGACCGAGCTATAATGTCACCCTCCCAACTCAACACGTGGGTGTCGCAAGAGGCGACTAAGGGTAACTCACCAGAAGGTGGGCAGCAGCGCTTTCTGAGGAACTGATATCTCACACTGCGATCCCCAAGCCACCTGCCAAGCGTGGGGGTTATGGCAAACCCTCCCATATTAGGAGGGGCTGTGTTCAGCAGTGGACTATCCGGCTGGTACAGTACAGTACAGTACCTACTGCTTATTCATGGATAATTCAATAAGTAAATATGAAAGTACAGGCTCATGACCCTAAACAGCTGCATGTCTCAGGGCACAGATGATAGAATACTAGCTCAAGGCACTCCAGCTGCACCAACTGCACTCCAAGCGCAGAGCAGTTCGTCTTTTGTGACTAAATGTATCTGTTATAAGCAGAGGTTACCGCATAACATCCGGTGGGCCTCGTGCGTGTTCCGTCACAATAATAAAGAACCTATGATGTTTTTATATTGTGTTAGGTGGGGATCTATATTGCAAAGTCTCAGATTAGGATGACTTTTTTAGGGTTACGTAACCAAAGGCCAGAACGAGCCCTATTAAGGCTTGGGACCTCGCAATTAACTTTGAGGCACTAATTGTATGGACGAGCACAGGATGCTTTATATGAGTTTCTTAGATCAGACGCATTTTTAATTTATTGTTGAATAAAAACGATATTTGTAAACTATACGAATAAACCATAGTATTGTTTTATGCTTTGTCGACAGTCATACATTATTTTTGCTCATTTGGTAAAAATAAAAGCATTCGCATGGTTCCAACTGCGTAAATCAGAAGTGATTTTAAGATTTTGTTAATGTTAACAAAACAACAATAAAACTATTTAAAAAGAAAGCAGTGAGTGCGGTACAGCTTGTGAATTCAGCCGCAGCCCACACCGACATTCATATTATCTAATATCAATGTCGTTGCTAATGCCCGCCTGACTAGCTACCACCCTCAAGTAGAAAATCTTCTTCCAAGCACCTAACGAAGTGTTCCGGCAGCTGTCTTTGAGAGTCAGTAATTCCATTCCATTACCATCAGGTGAGATAGTGGTCATAGGCTAGCCTATCAGCTGGTATTAAAAAAATATATAAATAATAAATAAATGTAGGGCCGTCAAAGTTTTAAATGTTTGACCTTTTGTTGTTACGGTGGCTATCTTAAAAAAAAATCAATTTAGGAAAATGAATGTATTCAGGCAAAGTAACGCCCGGAAATCCATATTTAATAATAACAAATATTAAATACGAAGCGATACGCGTCGAAAATTCTTCCAGTTTGGCTGCGTGGCGTTTTTGACGTCACGTCGGCTTAACAGGAAAATTAGGCGGAATTGTCACTATATATATTTTTATATTTTGTAAGTGCTTTATAAAATATTAATAAAATGTTTTCTTAAAATATTTTAAAAATATTTGTTATTATACAATTTAGGATACTAAACTTTTGTTTTATTATGAACCTTACCTTTTGGTTACATATTACATATACAAAAAACGGTGGTTTATAATGTAGGTTTGTTTGAAACTGTTATCGAAACCAACAAGCATGTTTTCTTATGAAATGCGGAATCCTTAAACTCCGCAGCCTGACACGCGCTTGTTCTGCGCTAGGATCTAGGTTTTTTTTTATATTCAGTGACTATATCTTAGCTATTTTTGAAATCACATTCAAGCTTCTACCCGTTACAAAATAACAAAATACAATAAGAAAATTTATATAGTCATGTGCGTGATTAGAATTAGAACCCGCCTCATCCACTCCTATAGCCAGAGTATGCCTTGACCGACTGAGCTATCATGACAATGACTCATAACTCATATTTTTCCTCTCGTTCTTAAACCATCGAATGGGGATGAAGCGACACCTATAGTTCAACTTATGTTGTAATACAACCCTTCTACCCGTTGTTAAAAACATTGCAAAGTATTATATATTGGAAGCAATGATGGCCGAGCGGTAATAGGTATGGACTGCCGCGTCGCAGTACTCTGGTTCCCCTCGTTGCCCTCCTGGCTAGCTAACATCCTTAAGTAGAAAATCTGTCGCCAAGCACCTACCGATGTGTTCCGGCAGTAGTTCTTGAGAGCCAGTGAAATTACAGGCACATGAGACTTAACAACTATGTCTCAAAGTGACGGGCGCAGTGCAATTCGTTACTTGCGATGAAATGCATCTGTTATAGGCAGAGGTAAGTCCACATAACATCAGGTGGGCCTCATGCTTGTTCCGTCACAACAACATAAAAAAAAATTGTTCTGAAGTATTTTCCTATTGGTACAAAGGATCCCCAAAAAGTATAAACAATAGAAAATAGCAACATCAAGCGCACGTCCTAAAGTTAACAAACCGTGCCGAGAACAAAGTCCCCCCCGTCCCGAACTCCCCCGCACAAGTTACCCTTGTTCGAACTTCCACCTTTTAGGGCAGAGTTCGTTTATTATATTCGTCAGTGTGTAGCTCTTACGTCCCGACAGGCAGATAAAGGGTTTTATCGTTTCAGTATCGTTGAAGAAAACATATGATTATCTATATCTATACTCTATTACTCATTATGAAGGAGGGAAGCCAAAAAGTCTTTCCATGCAATAAATATTTTAAAAATATGCCTGAAAATATCTAACATAAATGAACATGAATATAGCATTCTTGTAAATAAAGTATGTATGAATGTAAAATACTACGAACTATATACAACACTACAACCACTACAATAAAAGCATTTAGATCCCTATAAGTCATTGCAGACTCATAGGCAGTCCAAATGCTCTAGCCCACTACCAGTTGGCAGCGTGCCCAGCATGCTAGCAGCATTGCCCCGTTGAATTGCAATGCTTATTCTTAGAGCCAAATAGGTGCCAGCATTATGATCACGCGTCGCCTCGACCAAGCGCTCTGGTAAGTTTTTTTATCTGTATGCGCATCCGCATCACGTGAAAACTACTAAAACGATTTTTATACAATTTAGTATTACACATAGAATGCAATGCGAGGATCATACCTCGGACTGCATTCTATGTATATACTAAATTCGGTATATAAAGTACTTTTTTGGGATATAGTACAAAAACTGTTTCCTTTTACTAAATCCACTACTACGTCTACCTGTCTACCTGTTTACCTATGAAACAAACTGCAAAAGAGTTTCCAATATATGTAAAAAAAATCACCTCAAGTTATTGCATAGTTTCCGAGATAGCATGGTCAGATGTCCAGATCTTCAAATCGAAGCCATTTATCTCAGCGGGGCGGTCATTTAGGCCATGTTGCCCCAGAATATGAATGTTTGGTAATCAATACCCCTATTGATTGGCACCAGTTGCAATCATGTTCAGGAAAAACTTTTTTTTTGTGGGGGAAAGTAGGTATTCCACGCTCCATACAAAAAGTTATAAACACCTCTGCAATTAGATTCAATACGTTTCTTTGTTTTCTCTTCTCTTCTCGTAATCTTTGATACTCTACTTATAAAACAGTTTTATTTCATACCTGTACCTCGTACCCATTTTGAATGAAAATTAGTTTCGGGCCACAAAGTCTGCCAAGCGGGCCACAACGAATATTCAGGCAAATGTTTACAGGGCTAAAACGTAAACAACCATTCACGTATAGTAAGAAAAACACCTCCTAATACAAATCTTTAAGCTTTGAATATTTTCAATGATGTTGTCGAGTCCTTCCGCTTTCAGAATAATTATATAATCATATAAAGTGTCATTGAACCTAAAATCACAAATTTTAAAACACAAATTTAATATATACATTATGGGGTAATTAAATAAATAATTAAATAACGGACATTCTTAAACCTCCCTTTTTACTGCTTAAACAACTCATAATAATTTATCAATCGATTACGAATAGGTACATAGTGTTGGCGCGCCTACTAATTAACGTATAGCAACTAGAAATATCGTAATGTGGCATGTGAAAATTTGTTTCATATTTATATTATAAAGCGTAGGCATTTTTTAACTCTCTTCACAAAAGCCACCGATCGTGTTCGGTTCCTAAAACTGTAATATTTCTATTTATGGCTATTAAAACGCTAAAACTGTACAAAATCTATTTATTGACAAAATCAAGCAACTATACTTCATTAATTCGATAAAGAATTAACACATAGTACTGATACAAAATTATATTAACTCCTGTGTATAACATGTAACAGAATATGCCCTAAATACGTCCCAACCTATATTGATGAATATCGCATTTCACGGGCCAACGGTTTGACCTGACAGGGTTTCATCTCGACTCCAACAAAATTCGTTTTGACAAAACGAGCTCGGTTCGGTCACCAAGGTATAGCTACAAAAGCGAAAAAAAATATACAAAAACCAACATGGAGTAAATGCTGAAAAAACATAATATTACCAAGTCGTGTAGTGGACACGCCCAGCGATACTTTGAAAGTGTCCGTAAAAATTGGTTCCCTATTTTTTGTAAGCCATACACTAATTCTAAAATTCGTAGTAAAAGATACTTTGAACATGTTGGGAACTTTAAATGCTGCAATAATACTGGTTTACAAAATACATACATGTTACTTTGGCTAATAATATTAAATTTTTCGTAGTATTCCGATTTCTTGAGGTGCAGAGCTAGAGTATCTACTACCCAGTATGTCCTGTGGGAGTAGTAAGAGTAACGAAAGGAAAATACCAGAAAGTGGACAGCAGCGCTTTCGAAAGAACTGCCACCTATACTGCGATCCCCAAGGAGCTTGCCATGCGTGGGAATTAAGGCGATCCCCCCAAATGGAGGAGGCCAATGTTAATTGGAGGACGTCCAGCTGTCGTTGTGTGATGGTAGTGTACCCAAGGCTTATGTCAAACATAAGACTATAATATGGACAGACAAACAAACAAACTGCAGAGTTTCGTAACTAAGGTTCCGTTCCCTTCGGGTACGGAACCCATAAAAAGAAAGATGTAATCATAAACCCTCTTTCTCGATCGTGCGCTCGTTGAGTAAAGCCTCCTGAGGATTCTTTGTGTAGAAGCAAAACGCGTCGAAAATTCTTCAGGTTGGGCTGCTTCGCGTTTGTGACGTCACAGCAACTTAACATGAAACTTAGGCGGAATTGTCACTAGATATATTTTTAAAGGTTTTATTAAAATATTAGTTTGATTTTTCATAAAATATTTGTTATTATAATAATAAACCTAAACATTGGATTAATTGATGCAAAAAACATTCTCGTTTTACCATTTTATCCAAAGGTGCGCGTTTAAAAAAGTAAGTACCTAACTAACACGCATACGATTTCCACTCAAATGACCACATCCTTATAAAATTAAACCACTGGAACTAAAATCTATTTGGGGAGGATGTGCGCTGTCATTGATGTTTCGTGTATAGAGACTTAGGGTCTGGACCAATTTCGTCCCCGCCATATAACCACGGATTTTGTTGACAACCCTGACAAGTTTGGTAAACTAGTGGGTAAGTCTGGTTATTTATATCAAAATGATGCGAAGTATTTTTGGTCGATAAGTGATAACAAGTTTAGTGCCTTGCATTTGTTAAGATAACTTAACATGTACGAGGGCTTTAAGCGGTAACCTATAACAGATGCATTTCGTCATAAGAGACCCCTTTAAACTGAGAGAAGTACCTTTTTTTTATGTATGTTATTGTGAAGGAACAAGCGCGAGGCCCACCTGATGTTAAGCGGTATCATCTGCCTATAACAGATGCATTTCATCACAAGTGACGAACTGCACTGCGCCTATCACCTTGAGACATACCTGTTAAGTCTCATTTTGCCTGTTATTTCACTGGCTCTCAAGGACTGCTGCCGGAACACACCGTTAGGTGCTTGGCGACAGATTTTCTACTTGAGGGTGGTCGCTAGCCAGGCGGGCATTCGCAAAATGCCCTTCCACCATGCGGTGAAGCTCAAGCTCTAGGCGGGATTCGAACCATGGACCTGCTGCGCGGCAGTCCATAGCCAATGCCACTGAGCCATCAATTCTTCAAAACACCTAATCACACAGGAATCACACTAATAACACCTTATCACACAGGATCTATTGTCAGTTCAATTCAAATATCTTATTCAGCAGTAAGTAAACACAGCACAATCTGAGTTCTTGTATATCTAAATCTAAGCCACCCATATTTCACCACTAATGTTACACCATTTGAATCGGCTCTAACACTTATTGCTTTGAAATAGAGTCGATGTTTGCTTGCATGGCGGTGGCAGTTTAGGCAGCGGTCAGAGATGCTGATTGTGTTTGACTTAGAGGCTTGATGTATTACTGTATTGGGTCCGCGGCGCAAGACACGTGCGATCAAAAAAAAAATATGTTAACATTTTACAAATAATTATATCTAGTGAGGATACTGCCTCATCTTCTTGCTAAGCGGACGTGACGTCATAAATCCCACGCAGCTCTTCCTGAAGAATTTTCGATGCATGTCGCTTCTGCGCAGATTAATTCGCTTGGTCCCAGTAGTTCCACGTTGGAACTCATGGGGAAATATAATCCCACCTGTTCTATGGAACTAAAAGTACCTATTAAAAACTTTTACCCCCAAGTGTCCTAATATTTTCATAACTTTATTTTTTCCATTTTTAATTAACCACTCTACTATGTCTAGAGGAACTCTATTAAATATTAATCAAACTCCTCAAAATTCTTCTTCTGTTTCTTTCGGAAGCAATGATGGCCGAGCGGTACTAGCTGCCATGCCGCAGATCCCTGGTTCGATCTCCACTGCCAGCTTGAGGTTCACCGCATGGTAGAAGGACATTTTGAGATTTCCCGCCTGGCTAGCTACCACCCTCAAGTAGAAAATGTGTCGCCAAGTACCTAACGGTGGCAGCAGTCCTTGAGAGCCAGTGAATGTACAGGCACATGAGACTTCACAACTGTCTTTAAGTTTTTTTTTTATGTTATTGTGACGGAACAAGATCGAGGCCCACCTGATGTTAAGTGGACTAACCTCTGCCTATAACAGTTGCAATTCATGACAACTCACGAATTGCACTGCGCCCGTCACATTGAGACATAGTTGTTAAGTCTCATTGTGCCTGTAATTTCACTGGCTCTCAAGGACTACTGCCGGAACACACCTTTCGGTGCTTGGCGACAGACTTTCTACTTGAGGGTGGTCGCTAGCCAGGCGGGCATTCGCAAAATAAGAAGAAAAGAAACGCCTGCTTATTTTATCATTGCAATTCTTAAAAATAACTCTGTCCTCGCTCCTCTCATGACTTGGTCATAATTTATTGATACATAGCTTGCACAAACCGGGACTGAAGCCACAGAATGACCTTTGGCTTTGAGCAAATATATATACTAGTATACACCCACGCTCACCGAGGGGAATCCAGTTCGCAGGCATGGTATTGTCATTCAATACCACAAATACTACATTTCCTTTGTACAAAAACTATACTTAAAATACAATTTAAATTATGTTCAGTGAAAATTAAACTTCACGTTTTGAGTAGGTTTATGACCGAATTGTTTCAAATCAATATGTTCAGTTGGTCAATACTTTTTTTTTTTTTTATTGCGGAAAGCCTATCCTTTGACATTTTCAGAAGATGGTGATGTTGAAGATGTTGTTCAAGTTCAAGCTAACCTAGTATTACTGCCTCCAACTGTTAAGTGCTTGTCGACAGGTTTTCTACTTGAGACTGGTAGGGTAGCTAGCCATAACTGCTGCCTGACTGCCATCTTAGGACAACAACCGGGACCGTTGGCGACGGTTTAACGTGCCCTCCGATATACGGAAGCGCTCAGAAGTAGCCACAAGCTGTCACCCATCCAAGTCATGACCGCTGCGGACGTTGATTAACTTAGTCGGTTAAGAGCTACTAAGTAAGCTATGATTTGAGCGCTTCAAATTGATAAAAACTGTATTCTTTTCCGCGTTATTACAAATAGTAATGACTAATAAGACAACATAAAATGACTACTTTATGTCTCAGGGTGATGGGCGCAGTGCAGTTCGTTACCTGTGTCAATATGCATCTGTTATAGGCAGGGATTGGCACTTTACACCAGGTGAGCCTCGTATTCCGTCAAAAATAATTTTATAAAACCACAACGGCAATGCATCAATTCCAAAAGATTTCCAAAATCAGGACGACTCCATGCGTTATGCGGTGCGTCATAGTGTGCCGCCAGAGGCATGCCTCTATTTTCTATATGGGAAACTTTTATTAAAACATCCCTAAAAATCCCTACAAAACTGTTAGATTTTTGCCACTCACCCAAAGCAAACTGAGGCGGATTGTGACGCATTTTAACTCCTTACTTTTAGAAAGTTGTTCCTAGGCATCCTTATTTTATGACCACCACTTAATTTGGTCTATTTAAGTACGCAATTCAACTCTTGCAATTTCAAGAAGTATTAAAGTACAGTAGCTTACTTTCTGGCGGGCAACTTGTCCGTGTCCTCACTTTTGACATAAAAAAATAACTGTCAGTAAACAAAAGTTTTTAGGACTCTGGCAATAAAATTGCGGAGATGATTTTAAGTAGTACTTACCAGACGTATTTTAACCTAAGTTATTTTTTTTTCTGTAGGGTATACCTTATGTAAAGTTAGTCTTTGACTACAATCTCAGCTGTTGGTAAAATGAATTCAAAAAATTCAGTGGGATTCTCAAATGCATGATCCAAAGGCTTAGTTCTGCTGCATGTGGTATTCATACAATAAGATAGTACTACTGCTAAGCTAGTTTATTTCAAATAATCTCACAGTCTTATATTGTACAGCGTGTTGTTGTAAGGAGCTGTTGTTGAGATAGAGATAACCTTTTTCTAAAAAAATGCCAGTAATTCGTACTATGAATAAATAGTTACTATAATTTTAATAATATCTTATTAAAATTCCAATATTAACATATTTCGATATTAAAATTTCCATTTGA
Source organism: Plagodis pulveraria (assembly GCA_963890685.1). Lineage (NCBI taxonomy): Eukaryota > Metazoa > Arthropoda > Insecta > Lepidoptera > Geometridae > Plagodis > Plagodis pulveraria. The sequence goes on along the minus strand of OY982951.1, from coordinate 34,808,076 downwards.
CTTCCATAAGAGCATCGCAGTCGCCTTCATTGAATGAATGGTTTTGGCTGGAATACACCTTAAGGTGCATGGCGCGGGGAGGTATCTATCCAGATAGGCGAGCATTCGCAAATCGCTTGCATATTTCGACCATGTATAGTATCGCCGAACTACTATACTGCTGTTTATATAAAATACATAGAAGCCCAGTGGGATCATTACTAGCCCAATGACAACAAGTAATGGTTTCCTAAATGAATACAACACGATAGTCTTCAAATCGAGGTTAAATATTTTTTTTGCATGGTAAAAGGGCTTTTTGCGATTGCCCGCCTGGCTAGCTACCACCCTCAAGTAGAAAACCTGTCGCCAAGCACCTAACGGTGTGTTCCGGCAATAGTCCAAGAGAGCCAGTGAAATGACAGGCACATGAGACTTAATAACTATGTCTCAAGGTGACGGGCGCAGTGAAATTCGTGACTTGTGACGAAATGCATCTGTTATAGGCAGAGGTTAGTCCGCTTAACATCAGGCGAGCCTCATGCATGTTCCGTCACAATAACATAAAAAAAATAAAATGTTTCTTCTTAGTAAGCGGGCTCTATATCAGATTACATCAATTCTTAACATACTGCAGGGTGTTGAAAACACCATGTTGTTGGCTCTGTCACACATTGTGCTTTTGGTTTTAATACACGCCAATGCGCACCAACCCACTGTAAGTAATTTGTAGTTCAGTGAACTACAAATAGGTTATTGAAAATTTGTTATCGATACATATGGTTGAACGTCAGTTTAATTTAATTCATGCGCCTATTTTCTTCGAGTTCGTAAAGCAATGATTTATTGCGAACTAAAATTTTGCTTTAAAAATTTGAGGTTAGTTTATAATAAATCCTTTTTGATTTGCCTAGAAGTGTGAGTTTGGATATTCGTGGACATTGCGTCGACAGATGTAACATCACGATTTTCTTAACTTTGATATTTTTCATATCATACATATTTTTTTCACCAATGTAGAAACATTGACCAAATACTGCGAATTCTTTAAAACACTACAGTTACATGCTGCCAGCATGCTGGGCACGCTACCAACTGGTGATGGGCTGGAGCATTAGGACTGCCTATGGGTCCAAATGCTTTTATTGTTGTACCTGTAGTGTTGTATATAGTTCGTAGTATTTCTACAATTACTACAATAAAATCATTAAGACAACCTGTGTGTATAGTAGACTCACAGGCAGTCCTAATGCTCCAGCCCATCACCAGTTGGCAGCGTGCCGCATCATGCTAACAGCATTGCCCCGTTGAATTGCAATGCTTATGTAGATTGATCCTGTAGTGTTGTATATAGTTCGTAGTATTTCTACAATTACTACAATAAAATCATTAAGACAACCTGTGTGTATAGTAGACTCACAGGCAGTCCTAATGCTCCAGCCCATCACCAGTTGGCAGCGTGCCGCATCATGCTAACAGCATTGCCCCGTTGAATTGCAATGCTTATGTAGTAAAATAATTAATATAAATTTTATAAGTTTTAACCGCGATATACAAATTTTATAAACATTTTTATAATTTTTTTCGGTAAGTTAATTAGTAAACCAACTAACCGTCTTTATTTCAGATTAAATTATGCATCAAATAATACTGCGAATAAAAATATTTGTGGCTTTATCCAGAGAACCAGATTTTATATCGCCAGGTAAGTTTATTTACATGTGATACACAGAGCCCAGATTAAATACCATAAGCTAAGTAAATTTTAATATTAAACATATTTTAGCTTCAAACATACGAGCGCGCTGGAATAACATCCGTTCAAATGTTCTCCAAAGCTCTTCAAATTTCCTCACAGTATGCAATCCGTTAAAGTTTGCCTTCGCCTCTATCATGTAATACAATGTTATGTACAATGCAATAAAGGAGCAATATTCAGAATATATTCATCATACATCACTCCGTTCGGATTCCTATCCTTTGTCATAGCCAGGGACGTGCCCAGGGCATCCGCAAGATGGAAATTAATTAAGAAACTTTGAATGCATTAATTTAATATATATCAACAATACAGCGGGGGGTGGTGTGGATCTGATAGCTAAAAGTGTGTTCGCCCCATGTTTAATTTCCACATACAAAAAATCAGTGCTAACTATTGTTTAAGCAGTGACGCGTTACCTTTGAGCATGATAGTGATAATCGCGGTTTATTCCATTAACACAGGTACGTATACGTAATATAGACCAGTCTGAAACCAAAAATAATAAAAGTGGATGAAACCGTTGAAAATGGAATAGAATATAACAAAAATGAAAGGAGAAATTATTTATGAGCGATCTGAGGTTGGGAAGTGGAAGGGGGTGAGTTTTTAAGGGTAAAAAACGGTTTAACTAATATTATTACTTACGGGATTTGTACCGGTTGGTGATTTTTATTTTTGAGCTCCCGATATTTTGACGCAGTTGCATGCATCATGATCGCGAGGTGACCACGGTACAAATGCCGTAAGTAATAATTTTAGTTATCTAGTAAACCGTGATAGTTTAAAAAAGTGTTTACAAAACGGTTAATTCTAATGTCCGGCAAAACGACAAAACAACAAGTTCTAAGGAAAAAAAAATACGGGCCAAGGTTATAGGTAAAAAGATTTACAACTTTTGAATTAAGTAATACTTTTTTCACTTAACCTAAAATTTATGTGGAATTATTAATTTTCAATCATTATTTCAAGATTTTCGTGTCAAAATATCAGCTTATAAAAAAAATAGGTGGGCCACAAAATAGGTCAGGTAACGGTGGAGTAGGGGGTGTGAAGAATTCCCGGCAGATGCCCGGCTATCGCCTTCTAAGACGACGACCCATGGCCTGGTAACACACAAATTACGTAGGCTCAGGGAGGACTACAACATTGACAAGATGGAGCTAAAATGATTTATGGCATAAGTTAGTAACACTGGACAACGAGTAAACGACCTTAGTTTCCGCCTTATCCCAATCCAATCTTAGTTTCCGACCTTAGCCCGTTTATCTCTCAACGAGTACCTTTTTAGCGGAACGTGACAATATATAGAATCATTAAATAGCACACTAATTAGTTAATTGACCTATACTAGAGACAGGTTTACACTAACTTTGATTGAATTATTATTTAAGCCAGATTGTCCTGCTACTGAACATAGCGTCACCCATTGAGGGGGGCTTCACATAATCCCTACGCTTGGCAGGTGTCTACTGAGACACCTGCTAAGCAAGCCAAGACACCTGGATCGTAGTGTAAGATAACAGTTCCTCAGATGGCGCTGCTGCCTACCTTCCGGCATTTTAGTTCCCTTAGTCGCTTCTTGCAACACCCATGGGAAGCGATGGGGGACGGCACGGGTTAGATTTTTTTATATGGGATAGGAGGGCAAACGAGCAGGCGGCTCACCTAGTGGTAAGCGATCACCGTCGCCTACGAACATCCGCAACACTAGAGGTATCGAGAATGCGTTGTTGGCCTTTGATGAGGGACTATGCTCTCTTCTTGAAGGCCCTTAAGTCTTATCCGTTTGGAAATACTGCACGTCACTTCCAGACGTCAAAATGGAATTGATAAAACATCATGCTTTGTCGGGACATCCGATGGCGAAATTGAGCTACAGGTAGTAAATTGAACAGTTCCTCAGAACACTCCCCGTGATATGACTTTAACCACAGGGAAAATGGTTCTTTAATACTTTCGACGCTATTTTAAAATAGTCCTGAATCCGTCATGTATGGAAATAGTAATGGCTCCGCAACAGATGCGCCCCATCGCAATCTGCGCGGGAAATGCATCAAATGCATGGCTGGAATGGCTCGATTTTTATTTTATTCCCATTTCATTGGATTTGTTTCGCATATTTGTTTTCCATTAGGACCGCATTGTTCCGGGTAACGGTATATTTTGAATAGAACCTCTGGGATTCAATTAAAAATAACAATGGAACATAAATCGCATTGCGGATTTATTTTCAGTGAGTACGGCCCAAGTTCATGAATATATAAACTTCATATAAAACAATAACCGCTCGTACCGTAGCTTGCTTAGTTGCGGTAAAGGATGTTATTTTTTTTTCTTCTTTATGCTTGGTAGGTTAGCCTTTGACCACTATCTCACCTGATGGTAAGTGATGATGCGGTCGAAGATGTTGTTCAGGCTAACCTAGAAGTACTGGCTCTTAAGGACAGCTGCCGGAACACACCGTTAGATGCTTGGAGACAGAGTGATCGCTAGTGGCAGTACTCGCTTCCGTGCGATCATCATCGAAAGGGAGCGTGCACGTGCTTTGGAAGGCACATTGAGCTGTCGGTCCCGATTGGTGTCCTAGAATGGCAGTCGTTATAACATGGTAATAGGGCATTATGTAAACGCCCGCTTGACTAGCTACCACAATGAAGTAGAAAATCTGTCGCCAAGCACCTAACGGGGTGCTCTGGTGTCTGTCTTTGAGATCCAGTATAATTCTAGGTTAGAGTTAATGGGCTCAAGCTGTATTGTTAAAAAAACTAGTTTTTTTTTAAATTGCCGATGGACTTGCCTTGCATCACTATATGACTTGATGGTATATGATGATACGGTCGCAGTTGTATTTTAGGCTAACCTATTAACTACTTGAGTTACACCTTCATCATATACAATGATAAATGATCCAGTCTAATAATTGTTTATAGCGTGTCTAAACATGCTACAAACTTTACCTGTGAATGAATATTAGTTTATGGTACTGTCATATAATAGAGGGTATTAAAACATGAGTGTAGTTTTATACCTAATTATATGCAGTTGCATACACTACTTTACATTAAATAAAAATGTTATCCAACAAAATCTTACTCAAATTAGTATATGTACGAAATGGCGCCAAAATGGAAAAAGTCTGTTATTGGTCTATGGCTCGGTACCAGCGCTCACCACAGATACAGACCCACCAACCTATCTGTTCAGGTGGCAGAAAAAAGAACTACAACATACCTTCAAATTGTGACAGTTTGTAGTTTTTTTTATTTTTTTTTATTATTGAAGCTTGAGTCGTTGTACGACTATGTCAGCTCCATTATGTACATTCGTTTGAAGGCTACTTTAAAATCGAGTACATTAAATCTAACAGAGACTTTGCCGCGTCGCTTAATGGCGCGGACAGGACAGTTTGTAGTTGATTTCCATGACTAGTAGCGCCCTCGAAAACTGCACAGTTAAGTTGGTGGTACTATAATGTGTACTTAAATTGAATTGAAACCTCCTTGGTCGGGACACATTATACTTTAATAATTTAAATATTATTTTAAAGCATTGTTTTGTTAGGAGAATAATGCTTTAATTTATCTTTTTATTTTCTTAAAGTATGATAAAATATGCCAATATTATGTATATCATTTCATAATTAGAATATTTACAGGGTCGGCAACGTGTTGCAAATGTCCATAGGCGACGGTAACCACTTACCATCAGGTGGGCCGTCTGCTTGATTGCAAACCCATTACATAAAAAAAAAAAAAAAAAAATATTACCGAATAATTATAATAATTATATAAATGTATTTTTGGTGTATTCCCGATTGACCATAATCCCATCAATTGAACAGTGGAAATTGAATTTAAAAAAAATACATTCCCGCTGTCTCCATCGCCTTTATTCGTTGTCTCACATATAATATACTTAGGTATTAATTATGATACATAGGGTTTTCAGTAGCTTTCACTATCAAACTTTTAAATTTTACAACTGTTTTTAATTACTGGTTTAATTAACTGTTTATAATAATATTTTACTATATTATTACGAAGTATGTAAATAGTTTCGTTGCAATCATCGATATTAAAATGTTACTTACTGGCTTTCGCCCGCGTCTTTGTCCACCTGGAAATTTGTTATACTGGCTGGAACTACATATTCAAATAGGTTAAGAATAAGTTTGGTCCTAAATGTCCTAATCCACATGTACCAAATTTTATCAAAATCCTTTCAGCCGTTCCAGAGGCGAGTAAATAAGGCAGTGAACATAAACACGCTTACTTTTGCTTTTACAAAGGCACGTCTGCTGTGACGTTATTTGAAACACTCAACAAAAATTAGTCACAAAACTTTATTTCGCGTCGTTCGCGTATAAACCTCTTCATAAGACTTTGTTTCAGAAACAACAACTACATATCAAAATTAGAACGAGAGAAAACATTATAGTTATGTTCGGGATTCAATCCCACTCTATCCACCCCTATAGCCAGGGCGTTTTCTAACCGCTATGCCAAACATAATTTTTTTTTTATGCCTGATAAGTTAGCCTTTGACCACTACCATTGTCATACCCTTATAGGATCATATGTATAACACAAACAAACATGTTAAATAAGACCTGCATGTAGCTACATATGTTGCAATAAATAATTGAGTATTGAGTACTATATCACCTGATGGTAAGTAATGATGTGGTCGAAGATTTTGTTCAGGCTAACCTAGAAGAAGTGGCTCTCAAGGACAGCTGCCGGAATACACCGTTAGGTGCATGGCGACAGATTTACTACTTGAGGGTGGTAGCTAGCCAGGCGGGCATTCGCAAAATGCCCTACCACCATGCCATAACGACTGTTTTATTAAAATATTAATTTAACGTTTTTATTAAAATATTTTAAAAATATTTTTGATATTATTAAATATGGATTTTCGCAAAGTAACGCCTGAATCCAATCATTAAATTTGTATGTAAAGTAAATTTTATTGATTCCAATTTCCGTACTTCATCCTCGTCAACCCGCACGGGCGTTAAATGGGTAGATGTTTTCCACTAACTACGTAAAGCATGAAACCAAGTTTTTTTCTATTATATAAATACGACATGTTGCAAACATTTATAAAATTTTCCTGTTTTTTTTATGTTATTGCGACGGAACAAGCCCAAGGCCCACCTGATGTTACGTGGACTAACCGCTGCCGATAACAGATCAATATCGTCAACGACGAATTGCGTCCATCACACTGAGACGTACAGTTGTTAGGTCTCATGTGCCTATCATTTTACTGGCTCTCAAGGATTGCTGCCAGAACGCATCGTTAGGTGCTTGGCGACAGATTTTCTACTTGAGGGTGGTCGCTAGCCAGGTGGGCATTCGCAAAATGCCCTTCCACCATGCGAGTTTTGTGCTTCTATAAAAATATTCGCAGAAGACGTGTATATTTCGGAATACATAGACATAATAAAGAGCCACTCTCTCACCAATATATCATCTTACTTCGCAAACAAGAAAGCAAAAAAATATCTTCCCATGGGACGCATTTGTCTATTTCCTCACTTGCATCTCTAATTTTCTCTGTAATGGGCAAAATCCATCTCACGTTGCCTTCATAATGCCACGTAATGCTTTACGTGCAGCGTATTTGGAAAGTAATGCAGAGAGTACTCATTTCTCACCGGCAATAAAACAAACGTAGGTATTTATATAGCTAGTAGGTAGGTAGGTAATATCATGTAACCAATAGGAACTTTGTGTAGTAGACCTCCTTGAAGTTTTGAGGCACTACAAAAAATAACAAAGGTTTCATTGCGTATACATTTATTTAACTGAGTATATGGTACACTTTACTAAGTTATAGAACAGGTTATAGTGGAATTATTTTTATAGGAGCATGCTAAGCGTAAACATAGAAATTATAACGGATGGAAAAAGATAACTTCCAGCGGGACTTGAACCCGCAACCCCCAGAATACCGTCCTGGTGCACTACCAATTGTGCCATGGAAGCGGGCGCTGGACAGTCGAAAGTTCTCCATCCGTTTTGAATACACGTCTTTTTGACGTTGGCGACATCTACTCAAATAGCAGAGGACTATTTACTTAGGCTGGTAGGTTGATATACGATCAACACTGAACACCAAATCGATGAAACCATTTTTAAATTTGACTAGTATTATTTTTATAGGAGCATTGACGCATGCTAAGCGAAAACATAGAAATTATAACGGATGGAAAAAGATAACTTCCAGCGGGACTTGAACCCGCAACCCCCAGAATACCGTCCTGGTGCACTACCAATTGTGCCATGGAAGCGGGCGCTGGACAGTCGAAAGTTCCATGGCACAATTGGTAGTGCACCAGGACGGTATTCTGGGGGTTGCGGGTTCAAGTCCCGCTGGAAGTTATCTTTTTCCATCCGTTATAATTTCTAGGTTATAGTGGAGTTGGTGCATACTTTACTGAGTTTGTGGATTAACTCTACCGAGTTTGTGGATTAAGAGGAAACGTGGCGTGCGATGAAAAGGAAGAAAATTTACGAAATTGATGTTCCTTATTGGAGAAAATAGGGGGTGCCCCTATTTTCTCCTAAAAACTAATTATTTATTTGCACTAAAATATTAAGAATGAGTTATTTTATTAAATAAGGCAATTTATAGTACTTTCAGGGTCATATATTCTTAAGTAATAATTAGTTGAAAATATTACTAGAACGTGTATCTAAGGCGGCATTAGTAGGATCTTATCAAATTTGGTTAGGTAGGGGAGGAGGCTCGAGTGGTGAAGGAGAGCATTGATATATCATAAAGGGGCCCCTTAATCCTACTCCTGGGTTGCAAGTCCCAGGCACCCCTCTAGCCTCTTCCTCTGCAACGCTATGGACCCGGCACCCGCACGGTGAATCCATCCAATGCTGAGTAATTCGTCTCATTAAGTATATACTGTTTTGACATGTAACAATATCGTTATGAAATATATGAATATTTCATGAAGAAAAATAAATATTAAAATAAAATAGGAAAGCAAAGTATTTTCAATGTTATATCAAACACGGATAGTGTAAGTATGTATTTTCGTCGTCGACAAAAGCATCAGGCGTCTACTAGTTACGTAGTCTGAACACATTCCAACAAAATACTCTATTTATCAGTACAAATAGGGGAGAAGAGAACAATAACTTGTGCGCAGGGAATTTTCCTCAAATTACTGACGACCTAAATAACTTGGTTGGATAACTGAGATATTTTTTTAATATGTCTATGGAGGAAAAAGATCGAGAGCCTATAACGTTAGCAGTATGTCACAAGCGACGGACTGCACTGCGCCTATCACCATGAGACAGGTGTTAAGTCTCTTGTGCTTATAATTTCACCGGAACCCTTCAAACCGGAACACAGTAATGCGAACATTACCACTTGGCGGTTGAAATAGGCATAGTGTTAGTACTTCCCCGAACAATCTCACAACATGCCGCTGCCAACTTAAAAAAAAAACTGGCCAAGTGCGAGTGGGACTCGCGCACAAAGAGTTCCGTACCATTATCTGTAACCTATAATCTTGTAAGTTACATACACTTTTCGCAATGTCCGATTGAGCTGGGTAGGTACGGCGAAAACCTATATATATGGGTAATATAGGTTTTCGCCGTAATAAAATAAATAATTGGGGCTCCCATACAATATGGGAGCCCCAATTATTTATTTTATTTTAATCAATTATATTCAAAGGGAAAATAAAACTAAATATTCTGTGAATAGTTGAAGCGTCTACATGTCACCGTTATTAGTATCGAGCAAGAAACGGTAAAAAAATCAACTTAGCTCTGAAGTGACTCACATATTTTTTTTTGTGCTATCGTGATGTAACTAGCGCGAGACTCACCTGGTGTCGAGCGGTAATTCTGCCTTTTTTAATGGGATATGAGGGAAAACGAGCAGGTGGCTCACCTGGTGGTAAGTGATTATCGTCGCCCACGAACATTCGCAACACCAGAGGTCTCGAGGATGCGTTGCTGGCCTTTACAATGTCCTAACAGATGCAGTTCGCAATTGGCAAACTGTACGGCGGCGCCCATCACCCTGAGACGTTGTTAAGTCTCATGTGCCTGTGATTTCATACCCTTCCAACCAGAATACAGTCATGTGAACATTACTGCTTAGCAGTACCATAGATAAATGAACATTTATCTATGGCAGTACCAAAAGGTATGGTGGTAGTAGTTCCCCGAACCAACTCACACAAAGAGTTCTACTACTAAAATGCACATTTAAAAATATTGTTACAAGCACTATCGCGTGCTAAGCGAAAATATATTTAACAAATGATTGGAGTACAAAATTTTATGCCCTAGGTGGGAATCGAACCCGCGTCCTCCGATATCGCGTCGGATGCCTAAACCTCCTCAGCCACCTGGACAACGGCAATGGTAGCCGAAATTTCATACTCCAATCGTATTACTTTAACCGTCATAGGGGACGGTGCGCGGCCAAATTTTGCTCTCCAATCACTTGCTAAATATAAAATGCACATGTTAAATTATATATCTCAAGCTTCAACTAATCCAGACTCCAAGTACGATAACAAAAGCGCACGCCATAATACCAGGGTAGCAGAATTAGCTGCAGCATAACCCACTAAATCAACATTACGTCGCGGGCATGAACTATATCTTCCCCAATTAGCGCTGTCATCCTGAGCTTCCATTCTCAACTTCAAACAAATTTGAATCATAATACCACTTGCAGTTAAAGTCGCTTATTCCACAAAATTTTGCAAGATTTGGTAGTCAAATCTACTGTGGCATTTGGCGCTGAGATGCATAAATGATTATTTAACTAGGAATTCAGTAAAAAGACCATTTGTGTTTGGTAAGTTTTCGAAAACAAACTTTGCATTTGACTGTTTTAATTTTATTTATATAAATAGTTTTAACTGCTTAGTTTATTCAAACGAGTACCTACTTATTTAAACTTTGAGGGCTGAACGACTTCTATGATAATTACTGTAATAAATATGCCACACTGTTTCACAGGCTTGAGCTTGAGCTTCAGCATGGTGGAGGGCCATTTTTCAAATGCACGCCCGGCTAGATATCACCTTCCAGTAGATAATCTGTCGCCAAACACATAAAAGTGTGTTCCAGTAGCTGTCCTTGTGAGCCAGGCATATGAGAATTAACAACCTTATGTCTTAGTAGGGTGACGGAACATACATCTGTTATAGGCACAGGGCCGCTACTACAATTCAACGAAGTATCGAACTTCGGGTCCGAAAGTAAGGTATCCGCAAAACACGTATTTGGCTTACTTTTGTTTAACTTCGTTCGTAGCATAGACTTGCAAGCATTTGCCTGCGTAGCTTCTGAATATTTTTTATCGGATTCGTATGGTTTGTACATTTTCCAAATATGAAATTATAATTTATTCGTTTACTTGTAAGTAGTCAGTCAAGTTCTAGATATGCAGAAAGAACACAAATACTAATGAGGATATAAATACCTATGGAGAACAAAGACATTAAAGTAAAATCTAAATATCTTACCTAAATTATCTAGAACAGTAGCGAGACCTCTCGCTGAGCTCCATAACTAGGATTTTTAGAGTCTTACCATGGGAAAATGTTCTTTAATTTATCTGGTTTAAGACTTAAAACTGACTGAAGCATAATAGCGTTTGCAGAGTAGTATGGGAGATTCCATAGCGGGCAAGATTTGTGATGAACGATGCGGTCCGACCATAGACAATATCAAACAACGAACTTCGTACCGAAATTCAATTTTCGTTGTCTAAAGTGTCGTTCGAACACGAAAAACGAAATTTCATTGAATTGTATCCAGCGAAGCTGCCCCGGTTAGTCCGCTTAACATCGGGTACTTGTATTGTCACAATCTTATAAAATAACTTGCATGCATCAGGTTGTAGAATTACAATACGATACATATTTTGCTACTAAATAGCAAAATATATCTACACTATATAAGGAGGAAATATTTGTATTCAACGAATCAATTTAAAAACTACTAGACCGTTTTGAAAAATTGTTTCACTATTATAGGATATAGAATATTTACAAAAAAAAAAAATTTTTTCCGTCGTTGTTAATACCGACGCGAGGTCCGACCATAGTGTCTTTGTTTTTTTTTATACCGGATAGCTTAGCCTTTGACCACTATCTCACCTGATGGTAAGTGATGATGTGGTCGAAGATGTTGTTCAGGCGAACCTAGAAGTACTGGCTCTCAAGGACAGCTGCCGGAACACACCGTTAGGTGCTTGGCGACAGATTTTCTACTTGAGGGTGGTAACTAGCCAGGCGGGCATTCGCAAAATGCCCTACCACCATGCTATAACGACTGCCATCCTAAGACAATAACCGGGACCGACGGCTTAACGTGCACTCTGAAGCACGGAAACGCTCAGTTAGTAATGTCACTAGCGGTCACCCATCCCACTCATGACCGCGCGCGACGTTGCTTAACTTTGCTGATCGGTAAGAACAGCTAAGTAAACTTCGCCACGAGCGCTTCGAGATACCCTGGTACCCTTGAAGTGGCTGTCAACCCCTCTTTTAGTAGCGGTGCGTTTTCGGCGCCCGCAGAAGACGGAGGTATAAAGCGCTTTTCGCCTTCTACGCCCGTCTCGGGAGAAATCCCACGCCAAAAATCCGGTGGAGCTAGACGGCTGCAAATGTCCTCACAAAAAAATTTAAAAGAAACGACACGGCTCACATGCAATGTACAAAATTTTTTTTTTTATTTATCAATAAATGCTATATAGAATGCTGTTTTTATTTGGAATAAAGTTCGTCGAACATTTTAAGTACTTACCCAACTCTTTTTTTGAAAACGGTCAAAAGTAAAGCTGTTACCTTTTTGCACTGGTTTTAAATCACCCTACCAAAATACCCTAACTTACTTTAACTCCTTGCTTGTTAATGCGATATTCTCTAAGCATACCGTCGTGCTTGAAATCCAAGGATCTCCTAAGTATTGTTGGAGTCAAAAAACGAAACTGACTTCCAACTCTGACAAGAGTATGAAATAACTTGTCGAAGTCGGTACCATGTTGATTTAAACACCGACCTCATATTAACAGTTTTTTTCTCTATTTAGCGATGAAACTGTTTATAAAGATCATTCATACGCCTAAAGTAGTGTTCGTTGTCGACAACAACAAATACCATTAAATAATCCGGGTAAGCGACTATTTTATTCAGTTACCTGAATATATAAATAAAGTCAATTCATAAACTACCCAACCAAATTTTACCAACACCCAACTCGGAGATATAAAAAAGATACATCAAAATGGGACTACTCTGTAAAATATATGCGTGCTGGTCATACATAAAACATACGTTATTTATTTATAATATATAAAGCTCGATTACCACTGACTCACTGACTGACTGATTGACATAAATGTTCTCCTAGAAGGAGCAGAGTAGGGTTAAAATGAAGTATGGCAAAAATGTTTGGGGGGTTTAGGTGAGTATGAGAAAAATCGAAAATCATAAAAATGACGCCTGCCAAGTAAAGATGAATGACATATCTCAAAAACGGTAAGAGATAGATAGGGTGTGTTTGAACAAATGTCATAGGGAATCGGGAGAGCAGTCGAATGACACCTGTCAAAAATCCAAAATGGCGGATTTCAAGATGGCCGCCATACAAAATGCTCCGAGCCTGCTGAAGCGAGGCCTTTAGGCCGAGCTTCAGTAGGGGCGGAGCAGTTTGTATGGTTGCCTTCTTGAAATCCGCCATTTTGGATTTGTCCCAGGTGCTCCTCTCATTCTTCATACTGCATTTGGAGTGTTTTACCATATATTTTCGACTGTATTAGGAGTTTTTGTGGGTTTTTTGACTGAATTTGGAGTAACTGTCCTACATTAGTGTATAGCGAGCCCAAAGGGCAACCACCTGGTGAGGCCGAAGGCCGAACTTTCGGTCCGCGAGGCCGAAGGCCGAGCGAATGGTGCGCGAGCCCGAAGGGCGAGCGCTTGGCGAGGCCGCAGGCCGAGCCGTGTTAGTAACTTGCGAGGCCGAAGGCCGAGCTCCGACTCGAGAGTATTTTCCACATCTCCGACTGGTCTCCATGGCAACTGCCCGCGGTAACCGAAGCACCTACGAGTGGGGTTCCTTAAGAAAAGTGACATAGAACCTTGGTACCATTCTGCCCGTACCACCTTTTTATGGCAGTAGGGTGAATTTGCTTTAGTGGCTACAGTATGGTTCTTTATTGTATTGAGAGTTTATATGGGATTTCATACTTCTATTGGAGTTTTGAACACACTTTTTTTTAATGTATCAGGTGTTTTTTTGACAGTTCCTACTGACTAAAGATAGATGCGGGCCGCATGCGGCCCGCACACTGCCCGAAAAACTAGTTTATAATATATAAGGCTCGATTACCACTGACTGACTCACTGACTCACTGACATAAATGTTCTCCTAGAAGGAGCAGAGTAGGGTAAAAATGAAGTATGGCAAAAATGTTCGGCGGGTTTAGGTGAGTATGAGAAAAATCGAAAATCATTAAAAAGACGCCTGCCAAGTAAAGATGAATGACATATCTCAAAAACGGTACAAGATAGGTAGAGGGTGTTTGAACAAATGTCATAGGGAATTGGGAGAGCAGTCGGATGACATCTGTCAAAAATCCAAAATGGTGGATTTCAAGATGGCCGCCATACAAAGTGATCCGAGCCTGCTGAAGCGAGGCCGTTAGGCCGAGCTTCAGTAGAGGCGGAGCAGTTTGTATGGTGGCTGTCTTGAAATCCGACATTTTGGATGTGACCCACGTGCTCCTATCATTCTTTATACTGCATTTGGAGTGTTTTACCTAATATTTTCGACTGTATTAGGAGTTTTTGTGGGATTTTTGACTAAATTTGGAGTTACTGTCCTACATAAGTGAAGTAGCGAGCCCGAAGGGCGAGCTTCTGGTGAGGCCGAAGGCCGAACTTTCGGTCCGCGAGGCCGAAGGCCGAGCGTATGATGCGTGAGCCCGAAGGGCGAGCGCCTGGCGAGGCCGTAGGCCGAGCCGTATTAGTAACTTGCGAGGCCGAAGGCCGAGCTCCGACTTGAGAGTATTTTCCACATCTCCGACTGGTCTCCATGGCAACTGCCTGCGGTAACCGCAGCAACTACGAGTGGGGTTCCTTAACAAAAGTGACTCAGAACCTTGGTACCATTCTGCCCGTACCACCTTTTTATGGCAGTAGGGTGAATCTGCTTTAGTGGCTACAGTATGGTTCTTTATTGTATTGAGAGTTTATATGGGATTTCATTCTTCTATTGGAGTTTTGAACATACTTTTTTACAACGTATCATGAGTTTTGATATAGTTTAGTACTGCATAACGATAAATGCGGGCCGCATGCGGCCCGCACACTGCCCGAAAAACTAGTTTATAATATATAAAGCTCGATTACCACTGACTGACTGACTGACTCACTGACATAAATGTTCTCCTAGAAGGAGCAGAGTAGGGTAAAAATGAAGTATAGCAAAAATGTTCGGAGGGTTTTGGTGAGTATGAGAAAAATCGAAAATCATTAAAAAGACGCCTGCCAAGTGATGATGGATGACGTATCTCGAAAACGGTAAGAGATAGGTAGGGGGTGTTTGAACAAATGTCATAGAGAATCGGGAGAGCAGTCGAATGACACCTGTCAAAAATCCAAAATGGCGGATTTCAAGATGGCCGCCATACAAAATGCTCCGAGCCTGCTGAAGCGAGGCCTTTAGGCCGAGCTTCAGTAGGGGCGGAGCAGTTTGTATGGTGGCCTTCTTGAAATCCGCCATTTTGGATTTGTCCCAGGTGCTCCTCTCATTCTTCATACTGCATTTGGAGTGTTTTACCTTATATTTTCGACTGTATTAGGAGTTTTTGTGGGTTTTTTGACTGAATATGGAGTAACTGTTCTACATTAGTGTATAGCGAGCCCAAAGGGCAACCACCTGGTGAGGCCGAAGGCCGAACTTTCGGTCCGCGAGGCCGAAGGCCGAGCGAATGGTGCGCGAGCCCGAAGGGCGAGCGCTTGGCGAGGCCGCAGGCCGAGCCGTATTAGTAACTTGCGAGGCCGAAGGCCGAGCTCCGACTTGAGAGTATTTTCCACGTCACCGACTGGTCTCCATGGCAACTGCCTGCGGTAACCGAAGCACCTACGAGTGGGGTTCCTTAACAAAAGTGATTCAGAACCTTGGTACCATTCTGCCCGTACCACCTTTTTATGGCAGTAGGGTGAATTTGGTTTGGTGATAACAGTACGGTTCTCTATTGTATTAAGGGTTTGTATGGGAAATCGTACATCTTTAGGTGTTTTGAAATAATTTTTTTTAATGTATAAGGTGTTTTGATATTGTTCAAACTTGCACAACGATAAATGCGGGCCGCATGCGGCCCGCACACTGCCCGAAAAACTAGTTTATAATATATAAAGCTCGATTACCACTGACTGACTGACTGACTCACTGACATAAATGTTCTCCTAGAAGGAGCAGAGTAGGGTAAAAATGAAGAATAGCAAAAATGTTCGGAGGGTTTTGGTGAGTATGAGAAAAATCGAAAATCATTAAAAAGACGCCTGCCAAGTAAAGATGGATGACGTATCTCAAAAACGGTACGAGATAGGTAGGGGGTGTTTGAACAAATGTCATAGGGAATCGGGAGAGCAGTCGAATGACACCTGTCAAAAATCCAAAATGGCGGATTTCAAGATGGCCGCCATACAAAGTGATCCGAGCCTGCTGAAGCGAGGCCTTTAGGCCGAGCTTCAGTAGGGGCGGAGCAGTTTGTATGGTGGCCGTCTTGAAATCCGACAATTTGGATGTGACCCACGTGCTCCTATCATTCTTTATACTGCATTTGGAGTGATTTACCCTATATTTTCGACTGTATTAGGAGTTTTTGTGGGATTTTCGACTGAATTTGGAGTAACTGTCCTACATTAGTGAAGTTGCGAGCCCGAAGGGCGAGCTTCTGGTGAGGCCGAAGGCCGAACTTTCGGTCCGCGAGGCCGAAGGCCGAGCGTATGATGCGCGAGCCCGAAGGGCGAGTGCTTTGCGAGGCCGCAGGCCGAGCCGTGTTAGTAACTTGCGAGGCCGAAGGCCGAGCTCCGACTTGAGATTATTTTCCACATCTCCGACTGGTCTCCATAGCAACTGCCCGCGGTAACCGAAGCACCTACGAGTGGGGTTCCTTCACAAAAGTGACTCAGAACCTTGGTCCCATTCTGCCCGTACCACCTTTTTGTGGCAGTAGGGTGAATTTGCTTTAGTGGCTGCAGTATGGTTCTTTATTGTATTGAGAGTTTTTATGGGATTTCATACTTCCATTGGAGTTTTGAACATTCTTTTTCTTAAAGTATTAGGGGTTTATGTGAAATTTCCAAATGACTCAAGATAGATGCGGGCCGCATGCGGCCCGCACACTGCCCGAAAAATTTATAATATATAAAGCTCGATTACCACTGACTCACTGACTGACTGATTGACATAAATGTTCTCCTAGAAGGAGCAGAGTAGGGTTAAAATGAAGTATGGCAAAAATGTTTGGGGGGTTTAGGTGAGTATGAGAAAAATCGAAAATCATAAAAATGACGCCTGCCAAGTAAAGATGAATGACATATCTCAAAAACGGTAAGAGATAGATAGGGTGTGTTTGAACAAATGTCATAGGGAATCGGGAGAGCAGTCGAATGACACCTGTCAAAAATCCAAAATGGCGGATTTCAAGATGGCCGCCATACAAAATGCTCCGAGCCTGCTGAAGCGAGGCCTTTAGGCCGAGCTTCAGTAGGGGCGGAGCAGTTTGTATGGTTGCCTTCTTGAAATCCGCCATTTTGGATTTGTCCCAGGTGCTCCTCTCATTCTTCATACTGCATTTGGAGTGTTTTACCATATATTTTCGACTGTATTAGGAGTTTTTGTGGGTTTTTTGACTGAATTTGGAGTAACTGTCCTACATTAGTGTATAGCGAGCCCAAAGGGCAACCACCTGGTGAGGCCGAAGGCCGAACTTTCGGTCCGCGAGGCCGAAGGCCGAGCGAATGGTGCGCGAGCCCGAAGGGCGAGCGCTTGGCGAGGCCGCAGGCCGAGCCGTGTTAGTAACTTGCGAGGCCGAAGGCCGAGCTCCGACTCGAGAGTATTTTCCACATCTCCGACTGGTCTCCATGGCAACTGCCCGCGGTAACCGAAGCACCTACGAGTGGGGTTCCTTAAGAAAAGTGACATAGAACCTTGGTACCATTCTGCCCGTACCACCTTTTTATGGCAGTAGGGTGAATTTGCTTTAGTGGCTACAGTATGGTTCTTTATTGTATTGAGAGTTTATATGGGATTTCATACTTCTATTGGAGTTTTGAACACACTTTTTTTTAATGTATCAGGTGTTTTTTTGACAGTTCCTACTGACTAAAGATAGATGCGGGCCGCATGCGGCCCGCACACTGCCCGAAAAACTAGTTTATAATATATAAGGCTCGATTACCACTGACTCACTGACTGACTGATTGACATAAATGTTCTCCTAGAAGGAGCATAGTAGGGCTAAAATGATGTATGGCAGAAATGTTCGAGGGGTTTTGATGAGTATGAGAAAAATCGAAAATCATTAAAAAGACGCCTGCCAAGTGAAGATGGATGACGTATCTCAAAAACGGTAAGAGATAGGTAGGGGGTGTTTGAACAAATGTCATAGGGAATAAGGAGAGCAGTCGAATGACATCTGTCAAAAATCCAAAATGGCGGATTTCAAGATGGCCGCCATACAAATTGATCCGAGCCTGCTGAAGCGAGGCCGTTAGGCCGAGCTTCAGTAGGGGCGGAGCAGTTTGTATGGTGGCCGTCTTGAAATCCGACATTTTGGATGTGTCTTACATGCTCCTATCATTCTTTATACTGCATATGGAGTGTTTTACCTTTATTTTCAACTGTATTAGGAGTTTTTGTGGGAGTTTTGACTGAATTTGGAGTTACTGTCCTACGTTAGTGTAGTAGCGAGCCCGAAGGGCGAGCTCCTGGTAAGGCCGAAGGCCGAACTTTCGGTCCGCGAGGCCGAAGGCCAAGCGTATGATGCGTGAGCCCGAAGGGCGAGCGCTTGGCGAGGCCGTAGGCAAAGCCGTATTAGTAACTTGCGAGGCCGAAGGCCGAGCTCCGACTTGAGAGTATTTTCCACGTCACTGACTGGTCTCCATGGCAACTGCCTGCGGTAACCGAAGCACCTACGAGTGGGTATCCTTAACAAAAGTGACTCAGAACCTTGGTACTATTCTGCCCGTACCACCTTTTTATGGCAGTAGGGTGAATCTGGTTTGGTGGCTACAGTTTGGTTCCTTATTGCATTAAGAGTTTGTATGGGAAATCGTACATCTTTTGGTGTTTTGAAATATTTTTTTTTAATGTACAAGGTGTTTTGATATTGTTCAAACTTGCACAACGATAAATGCGGGCCGCATGCGGCCCGCACACTGCCCGAAAAACTAGTTTATAATATATAAAGCTCGATTACCACTGACTGACTGACTGACTCACTGACATAAATGTTCTCCTAGAAGGAGTAGAGTAGGGTAAAAATGATGTATGGCAAAAATGTTCGCGGGGTTTTGGTGAGTATGAGAAAAATCGAAAATCATTAAAAAGACGCCTGCCAAGTAAAGATGGATGACATATCTCAAAAACGGTACAAGATAGGTAGGAGGTGTTTGAACAAATGTCATAGGGAATCGGGAGAGCAGTCGAATGACACCTGTCAAAAATCCAAAATGGCGGATTTCAAGATGGCCGCCATACAAAATGATCCGAGCCTGCTGAAGCGAGGCCTTTAGGCCGAGCTTCAGTAGGGGCGGAGCAGTATGTATGGTGGCCGTCTTGAAATCCGACATTTTGGATGTGTCTCACGTGCTCCTATCATTCTTTATACAGTATTTGGAGTCTTCTACCTTTATTTTCGACTGTATTAGGAGTTTTTGTGGGATTTTTGACTGAATTTGGAGTGACTGTCCTATATTAGTGTAGTAGCGAGCCCGAAGGGCGAGCTCCTGGTGAGGCCGAAGGCCGAACTTTCGGCTCGCGAGGCCGAAGGCCGAGCGTTTGGCGCGTGAGCCCGAAGGGCGAACGCTTGGCGAGGCCGCAGGCCTAGCCGTGTTAGTAACTTGCGAGGCCGAAGGCCGAGCTCCGAATCGAGAGTATTTTCCACATCTCTGACTGGTCTCCATGGCAACTGCCCAGGGTAAACAAAGCACTTACGAGTGGGGTTCCTTAACAAAGGTGACTCAGAACCTTGGTCCGATTTTGCCCGTACCACCATTTAATGGCAGTAGGGTGAATCTGCTTTAGTGGCTACAGTTTGGTTCTTTATTGTATTGAGAGTTTATATGGGATTTCATACTTCTATTGGAGTTTTGAACACACTTTTTTTTTAATGTGTCAGGCGTTTTTTTGACAGTTCCTAATGACTCAGGATAGATGCGGGCCGCATGCGGCCCGCACACTGCCCGAAAAACTAGTTTATAATATATAAGGCTCGATTACCACTGACTGACTCACTGACTCACTGACATAAATGTTCTCCTAGAAGGAGCAGAGTAGGGTAAAAATGAAGTATGGCAAAAATGTTCGGGGGGTTTTGGTAAGTATGAGAAAAATCGAAAATCATAAAAATGACGCCTGCCAAGTAAAGATGGATGACATATCTCAAAAACGGTACAAGATAGGTAGGGGGTGTTTGAACAAATGTCATAGGGAATCGGGAGAGCAGTCGAATGACATCTGTCAAAAATCCAAAATGGCGGATTTCAAGATGGCCGCCATACAAAATGCTCCGAGCCTGCTGAAGCGAGGCCTTTAGGCCGAGCTTCAGTAGGGGCGGAGCAGTTTGTATGGTGGCCTTCTTGAAATCCGCCATTTTGGATTTGTCCCAGGTGCTCCTCTCATTCTTCATACTGCATTTGGAGTGTTTTACCATACATTTTCGACTGTATTAGGAGTTTTTGTGGGTTTTTTGACTGAATTTGGAGTAACTGTCCTACATTAGTGTATAGCGAGCCCAAAGGGCAACCACCTGGTGAGGCCGAAGGCCGAACTTTCGGTCCGCGAGGCCGAAGGCCGAGCGAATGGTGCGCGAGCCCGAAGGGCGAGCGCTTGGCGAGGCCGCAGGCCGAGCCGTGTTAGTAACTTGCGAGGCCGAAGGCCGAGCTCCGACTTGAGAGTATTTTCCACGTCTCCGACTGATCTCCATGGCAACTGCCCGCGGTAACCGAAGCACCTACGAGTGGGGTTCCTTAACAAAAGTGACTCAGAACCTTGGTACCATTCTGCCCGTACCACCTTTTTATGGCAGTAGGGTGAATCTGCTTTAGTGGCTACAGTATGGTTCTTTATTGTATTGAGAATTTATATGGGATTTCATACTTCTATAGGAGATTTGAACATACTTTTTTCCAACGTATCAGCAGTTTTGATATAGTTTAGTACTGCATAACGATAAATGCGGGCCGCATGCGGCCCGCACACTGCCCGAAAAACTAGTTAATTAATAATATATAAAGCTCGATTACCACTCACTGACTGACTGACTGACTGATTGACATAAATGTTCTCCTAGAAGGAGACGAGTAGGGCTAAAATGATGTATGGCAAAAATGTTCGGGGGGTTTTGGTGAGTATGAGAAAAATCGAAAATCATAAAAAAGACGCCTGCCAAGTAAAGATGGATGACATATCTCAAAAACGGTAAGAGATAGGTAGGGGGTGTTTGAACAAATGTCATAGGGAATTGGGAGAGCAGTCGAATGACATCTGTCAAAAATCCAAAATGGCGGATTTCAAGATGGCCGCCATACAAAGTGGTCCGATCCTGCTGAAGCGAGGCCTTTAGGCCGAGCTTCAGTAGGGGCGGAGCAGTTTGTATGGTGGCCGTCTTGAAATCCGACATTTTGGATGTGTCCCAGGTGCTCCTCTCATTCTTCATACTGCATTTGGAGTGTTTAACCTTCATTTTCGACTGTATTAGGAGTTTTTGTGGGATTTTTGACTGAATTTGGAGTAACTGTTCTACGTTAATGTAGTAGCGAACCCGAAGGGCGAGCTCCTGGTGAGGCCGAAGGCCGAACTTTCGGCTCGCGAGGCCGAAGGCCGAGCGTATGGTGCGTGAGCCCGAAGGGCGAGCGCTTGGCGAGGCCGCAGGCCGAGCCGTATTAGTAACTTGCGAGGCCGAAGGCCGAGCTCCGACTCGAGGGTATTTTCCACGTCACCGACTGGTCTCCATGGCAACTGCCTGCGGTAACCGAAGCACCTACGAGTGGGGTTCCTTAACAAAAGTGAGTCAGAACCTTGGTCCCATTCTGCCCGTACCACCTTTTTATGGCAGTAGGGTGAATTTGCTTTAGTGGCTACAGTATGGTTCATTATTGTATTGAGAGTTTATATGGGATTTCATACTTCTATTGGAGTTTTGAACACATTTTTTTTGTATCAGGTGTTTTTTTGACAGTTCCTACTGACTCAAGATAGATGCGGGCCGCATGCGGCCCGCACACTGCCCGAAATACTAGTTAATAATATATAAAGCTCGATTACCACTCACTGACTGACTGACTGACTGATTGACATAAATGTTCTCCTAGAAGGAGACGAGTAGGGCTAAAATGATGTATGGCAAAAATGTTCGGGGGGTTTTGGTGAGTATGAGAAAAATCGAAAATCATAAAAAAGACGCCTGCCAAGTAAAGATGGATAACGTATCTCGAAAACGGTAAGAGATGGGTTAGAGGTGTTTGAACAAATGTCATAGGGAATCGGGAGAGCAGTCGAGTGACACCTGTCAAAAATCCAAAATGGCGGATTTCAAGATGGCCGCCATACAAAGTGATCCGAGCCTGCTGAAGCGAGGCCGTGAGGCCGAGCTTCAGTAGGGGCGGAGCAGTTTGTATGGTGGCCGTCTTGAAATCCGACATTTTGGATGTGACCCACATGCTCCTATCATTCTTTATACTGCATTTGGATTGTTTTGCCTTATATTTTCGACTGTATTAGGAGTTTTTGTGGGATTTTCGACTGAATTTGGAGTTACTGTCCTACATTGGTGTATAGCGAGCCCGAAGGGCGAGCTCCTGGTGAGGCCGTAGGCCGAACATTCGGCCCGCGAGGCCGAAGGCCGAGCGTATGGTGCGTGAGCCCGAAGGGCGAGCGCTCGGCGAGGCCGTAGGCCGAGCCGTATTAGTAACTTGCGAGGCCAAAGGCCGAGCTCCGACTAAAGAGTATTTTCCACGTCTCCGACTGGTCTCCATGGCAACTGCCCGCGGTAACCGAAGCACCTACGAGTGGGGTTCTTTAGCAAAAGTGACTCAGAACCTTGGTATCATTCTGCCCGTACCACCTTTTTATGGCAGTAGGGTGAATTTGCTTTAGTGGCTACAGTATGGTTCTTTATTGTATTGAGAGTTTATATGGGATTTCATACTTCTATTGGAGTTTTGAACATACTTTTTTCCAACGTATCAGGAGTTTTGATATAGTTTAGTACTGCATAACGATAAATGCGGGCCGCATGCGGCCCGCACACTGCCCGAAAAACTAGTTTATAATATATAAAGCTCGATTACCACTCACTGACTGACTGACTGATTGACATAAATGTTCTCCTAGAAGGAGCAGAGTAGGGCTAAAATGATGTATGGCAAAAATGTTTGGGGGGTTTTGGTGAGTATGAGAAAAATCGAAAATCATTAAAAAGACGCCTGCCAAGTGATGATGGATGACGTATCTCGAAAACGGTAAGAGATAGGTAGGGGGTGTTTGAACAAATGTCATAGAGAATCGGGAGAGCAGTCGAATGACACCTGTCAAAAATCCAAAATGGCGGATTTCAAGATGGCCGCCATACAAAATGCTCCGAGCCTGCTGAAGCGAGGCCTTTAGGCCGAGCTTCAGTAGGGGCGGAGCAGTTTGTATGGTGGCCTTCTTGAAATCCGCCATTTTGGATTTGTCCCAGGTGCTCCTCTCATTCTTCATACTGCATTTGGAGTGTTTTACCTTATATTTTCGACTGTATTAGGAGTTTTTGTGGGTTTTTTGACTGAATTTGGAGTAACTGTTCTACATTAGTGTATAGCGAGCCCAAAGGGCAACCACCTGGTGAGGCCGAAGGCCGAACTTTCGGTCCGCGAGGCCGAAGGCCGAGCGAATGGTGCGCGAGCCCGAAGGGCGAGCGCTTGGCGAGGCCGCAGGCCGAGCCGTATTAGTAACTTGCGAGGCCGAAGGCCGAGCTCCGACTTGAGAGTATTTTCCACGTCACCGACTGGTCTCCATGGCAACTGCCTGCGGTAACCGAAGCACCTACGAGTGGGGTTCCTTAACAAAAGTGATTCAGAACCTTGGTACCATTCTGCCCGTACCACCTTTTTATGGCAGTAGGGTGAATTTGGTTTGGTGATAACAGTACGGTTCTCTATTGTATTAAGGGTTTGTATGGGAAATCGTACATCTTTAGGTGTTTTGAAATAATTTTTTTTAATGTATAAGGTGTTTTGATATTGTTCAAACTTGCACAACGATAAATGCGGGCCGCATGCGGCCCGCACACTGCCCGAAAAACTAGTTATTATATACGCGTCGACTTAAGAACCTCTTCCTTTCTTGGAAGTCGGTTAATAAAATGTCATTGTTGAAATCATAATTAAGAAAATACAATGTTGTATTTTCGTAATGCATGTAGAAATTGGGTTATTTCACACGTTTTCATAAACATGTATGCAAATGCAAAGCCACTAGACAATAGAACAACCTTTATAGAGACAGTAAAGAAGGTACCGTGATCATATTCCCTAAAAAACATACTCATATTTTTTACAAACATGAGAAAAAATTAAGATATGGGCGCTCAAATAATTAGTTTAAATTTGTAAGAAGCAACACTTGCAGTCGTGATGAGATAATTATATAGACATCTAAAGTATATAAATCGATTTGTGATTTTGTAATATATAAATCGATTTGATATAAGGTAGGCCTTATTTTATCATGTACATTATATACTCTGCAATCCTAATATATAAACAATTAGTAATTGTAATAAACAATTAATTCTATTAAAATAGAATAGAGGTCAAATACACTGTAATAAAATAATTAAATAACATAACAACTTAATCGTGGAATAATGTTGCCTGATATCGATAGGTATAGCAATTTCTGTTAAAATTTAAGAAACACTATCTTTTTCATCAGGCGTTTTTCAATATTTTGTGCTACTGACGAATGTCAGATAATATTTCAGTGGAATATAGCATAAGTACACTAAAAGTGAAGAAGTTTTTTGAACGTACCTCACTACATTTGCCAGTTGTTTCTCTATATAATCTTTTAAAGATGTATACGGGAACAAACAGGAAACAACAGGCCAAAGTGTATCAAGAGACTTGGATCGTGTTGTGAAACCTCTCAGCATAGCCTTTTTTTTAAATGTAACGTGGACTATCCATCAGGATAGCCTCTGCACCTGCACAAAAGGCACAAACTATTCAATCCTGGCTTCAAATCAATGTTCCGGACTTTATAATTTAGACGGACTTTATAATTTAGAATTTAGTTAACATAGTAAATCAGATTGCTGCCACTGTCTCACTCAAGCTTGAAGATAGTGACCTTATGAAGGTTACCAGAGTAGCTAAATTTAACAAAGATAATAAGAAACCACGAACCATTGTTGCTAAACTAGCGAGTCCTAGGCGTCGCGATGAGTTTTTATCTGCCGTTTCTCGCTATAATAAATCTAACCCACTAAATAAGCTGAACACTGGCCTCGTAGGCCTCCGCGGCGAAAGATCGCCGATATTTGTTGCTGAACACCTGTCTCCTGCTAATAAAGCCCTTCACGCTGCGGCACGACTCAAGGCGAAGGAACATAAATATAAATTTGTGTGGGTCCGCGATGGGAACATATATGTCCGTAAAGACGAAGGCTCTCGCTATATACATATTAAGTCCACCCGATCTTTGGATAAAATAGATTGAGATATTATCTTCAATTCCCTCATTATGTTTCAGTGTTTTTTTTAGAACATTAAAAATCCATTATGGGTTTAAAAGTCTACTTACAAAACATTAGAGGCACGAAAACCAAATGTGTTGATATATATAACTCTGTATTAAGTAATAACTATGACATAATATGTTTATGTGAAACGTGGCTTACTGATTCTGTATTATCTTCCGAGTTATTTGATGAACGATATCGAGTAATAAGGCGCGATAGAGACTCACATTTTCTTAAACTTTATGATAAAGGGCATGGAGGTGGAGTACTTATAGCATTATCTAAACACATAGACTATGAAGTTTGCAATGATCACCAGAGCGATATTGAAGATCTATGGGTGCGTTTAAAAATTAACGGTCAGGTTATCAATCTTTGTGTAGTATATATACCATCATATATTCCAATTGAAATATTCCATCAATTTTTGAATAAATGCTCTCGCATTACATCATCTTCACCGTATATTAAAACTATAATTATGGGTGACTTTAATATACCTGATACTCAATGGCATAGTTATCGTATAACTACTTCAACTAGGAAAAATGATAGATTACCTTTACTTAATGATTTTATGGATAAAACTAATTTGAATCAATTTAATAATACTCCTAACTGTTGTAATAATGTCCTTGAATTGATATTAACAGATTTAAATATACTAAATGTAAGTAGCACGATTTCCATAAGTAAGGAAGACATATTCCACCCATCACTTGACTTCATAATTGATTTAACTAAAACTCTTCGAGAAAATACACTCGTATCTAAACTAAACTTCAGAAAGACTGATCATGCTAAGTGTATTATTGAAATTCAGGATATAGATTGGCATTATCACGCAGATTCATTAACATGTAATGATTTTGTTCAACTATTCTATAATAAACTTTGGGAAATCATCAATAAACATACACCATCTACATCACATAGAACTAGTCGTCACCCGCCTTGGTTCTCTAAATCACTGACCAGGACAATGAAGAAGCAAAATAAATATCATCGCAGATTTAAAGTTTATAACAACCCTCGTGATTATGATCATTATGATTTACTTAGGGCTCGTACCAAGTTTTTGATGAGTCAATGTTTTAAATCTTACATTTCTCTTATTGAATGTGACCTTAAAAATAACGTCAAAGCATTCTGGCGATACACTAAATCGAAACGCATTACCAACGACCTTCCTAAGACAGTTAAATATATAAATGAAACAGCTACCTCTGGAACGGGTATATCAAACCTATTTGCAGCATACTTTGCTTCAGTTTACAACACTTCTAATGCAGCAACTGTAACATATTCTCCTGATTTTCCGTCTTCAAACTACACTTTGAGTACCTTAAGGTTTTCTGAAGACGATGTTTATAAGCATATTAGCAAAATTGATGTCAATAAGGGCAGCGGGTTTGATGGAATCCCTCCAATATTTATTCATATGTGTGCCTCAGCTCTAAAAGTTCCACTTACCATGATTTTCAATAAATCACTTAGCGAAGGGGTCTTTCCTGATTTATGGAAAATTGCAAAAATTACTCCGATCCATAAGTCTGGTGACAAAACTCATGTTACTAATTACCGGCCCATTAGCATATTAAACGGATTCGCTAAAGTTTTCGAAACTATGGTCTATTATCCCCTTTACAACCACTTTAAGCATCAGCTTAACTCTAAACAGCATGGGTTTGTCAGTGGTAGGTCAACTCTATCTAACCTAATGACTTACACAAATTACTTATGCCGATCGTTTAACAGAAAATCCCAAGTAGATTCTGTATATACAGATTTTGCCAAGGCATTTGACCACGTTAATCATGATATACTCTTAATTAAGTTGCAACACATGGGTATTCATGGTAATCTTCATCGCTGGCTTCATTCCTACCTAATGAAACGTACTCAGCTGGTTACCTTGTATGGTTTTCAATCAGTTCCCTACGAACCTACGTCAGGGGTTCCCCAGGGATCGAATTTAGGTCCCTTACTTTTTTTAGCTTTCATTAATGATCTTTTGGAAAAGATAACTTGTCAATGTCTGGCTTATGCTGACGATCTAAAATTATACACTGAGATATCAAGTATTAATGATTGTATTCTTCTTCAGCATAATATCAATGTATTGAACAACTGGTGTAAAAGTAACAATATGTCACTAAATATAAAGAAATGCCAATATATAACATTCACAAAAAAAAAGAACATAGTAATGTATAATTATTCTATAGATGGTATTAGGCTGGACAAAGTCAACACAGTGCGTGATTTGGGTGTCTGGTTCGATTCTTCATTAAACTTCAAATTTCATATTGAAACCATAACAGCTAAAGCAAGCCGAATGCTAGGTTTTATCATGCGTACGGCAAAACCTTTTAAACAAATGGATTCGCTTATAATACTCTATATATCATTAGTTAGATCACAACTCGAATATTGCTCCCCTATTTGGGCACCTATTTACAAAGTTTATGAGGATAGCGTTGAATCAATACAAAAGCGATTCTTAAGGCAATTATGTGTCAAACTAGGGTTGAGGAAAGTTATTCCTGGGTATGAAAATCGTCTGGTACATTTCAAATTTCAAAGTCTTATACATAGACGCAAAATCACTGACATGTGTGTACTGCACAGGATCGTCAATGGACTGTTTGGTGATGAATTACTAATGGATATTAACATTATAACTCGTAAGATTGCAACTCGTAAATCACCTCTTTTTAGTATTCCGCCATCGAACAATAATGTAGGGTATAACAACCCGCTTTACCGTATGTGTCGATTTTATGATGAGGTCTGCATCGATGTATGCAATGAACTCGACATTTTTCATCAAACATTATTTAAATTTAAAAAGTCACTTCAAACTTTGAACTTCTAAACATTCTACATTCTGACGTTGTATACCTTTAAATTACGTACTTTAATTATCTGCAAAGATGTGTACAATATTTAGTTTAACAAATTTAACATGTTATTTTAAATCCAAGTTTACATATAAGTTTCTTTAATTTGTTAAATGTTTTTGTACCAAATTTATAAAAATAAAATAAAATAAAATAAAATAAAAACTGAAGACTGGCCCTCGTCTAGTCCATACCTCGACCCTTTAGACTACATATTATGGTCAGTTTTAGAAGACATGGCTTATTCTAAACAACACGATGACATTGAGTCTCTTAATAAATCTCTGGAGCAAGCAGTGGCGAAGCAAAGCAAATTCGCCATGGAAACAAGTAAGTCAAAAGATTCGTGGTCGTTACACACAGAATACCGATTTTTATTTTTTGCTGAGACGTTAATACATATGTACATATAAGTTTTAGTAACATGTATTACATTTGTGTGGGTGTGCAAGCAAAAATCAGTCTAGGAATGTCACGCGCATACCCTTGCGCCTGTGTAGTGTGTGCAGGTATTTGTCCTCAGCTGTGATTTTCCTCCTTTATTTCCAATACTCTCAACTGTCATATTATGGCATTGGTTTGGTCTGTTCATTCAATAGGAGTCGCTTTGTCCAATGAACTGTGTATCCAGTCAAAGTGTAGTGTGAGACAAGGGGGGCTGACAACACCTGCACTCTTCAACTTATATATGAATGCACTGATCGTCGCGCTTAGTAACCAGCACGTTTGTTGTCATATGGATGGAATATGTGTGAATAACTTATGTTATGCAGACGATATGGTGCTGCTGAACGCGTCGGTCTGCGGCATTCGGAAGTTAATACGTATATATGAGGAATATGCTCATAGCCACGGGTTGCAATATAATGTAACATGTAACTTAAAGTCAGTGTATGGTCTCCGAAGTCAGTTCGAGTTTGTGGCTGCCTCGCTACTGTAGCGACTCGAGTATGCTTGCCGAGGCACGCGGATTGTTTTCGTCCAACGATGCGCAAGCAAAGCGCTTCTCTGGTGCGTGGGGTGCGAGGCAGCGACAACACCGTCTTAGCGATGATTGCAGATATATTGGATTGCATATACATACAGCACTGCTGCGAAAGAAGTATAGCCCTTACTGTTCTTCCTAGCTATTAAAACAACAATAGCGCAGAATGGGTAGTCTCGCGTTGAGTTCGGATTAGTTTCCAGGATTGCTTTCCTTTAATAACCGCTTTTAGCCTTAGCACCCGCGCAACGCATTTGTATGTGAATTGTGATTGCTGTAGTATTAAGTTTCATTTGTTATTGTCTTATCTTCTAACTAAATATATATATAACAGGAAGTGTGTGCGTGAAGTGGCATTTACGGTCATTCGCTGACAAAACATGAAATCTCGAAAACTTTTTAAGTTTTTTTTTTTTAAGTAGGTACGTTATAGGTTAGACGTCAGATAAGGACGAATTTTGTGACAGGGCCTAATTAAGTGATTCCTGTAGGGGCTCAGGGTTTTCATGAAAGTCCTATATTTTTGAGGTAAGGTTAGCATAAAACTTTACACGTGGGTACTTTATAGGTATAAGACGTCCTTTAGGACAGTAGAATTGGGACTCAAAATTAGCATAAAAGGCTTATGTTTTTGAAGTCAGGAGAATGAAACTCAGCAGCTTATAAATAGTTTTCTTTTACGTGCTGTTGCAATTCATTACCCCAAAAGACGAAGCTGTATTTTTAGTGGTCTAGCCAATTGTATTCTGTAATCTATATTCATTTGAGTTAAAACAACAACGAAAAAAATCTCTGTAAGAAAACAAGTCAGAACTTTCAGTAACCTTGCTAAACTCTATCACGAAATCTTCATAAATCGCGAGGCTAATTTTATACGTCAGTAATTAATTTGAAGCAATAAAACGAAGAGTCCGCAATTAAAATGAAATTGTAATTAATTTAAGCAATCACTACGTCTAATGGATTCTTAGGAAAGCTTACAAGTGTTTTATTTAATTTGACAAAGAGATTGATTAATTTTCTTTGAATTATAAAACCTATTTTTGTACAAGTTCTAAAATAGAAGGTTCTCAAATGACAGCTTTTCTATGTAGTGTGTTAAACAGGAATTTACAGGATTATTATTCTAGAGCTCTAGTAGCTCTGTCGGTAGTTTCACTAGGCATGTGGATACTAGTCCAAAAATTGATTGTTTAAATTGATTTAAAATTTCAAATTGAATTTGCTTACATCATCGGTTGTAGATAAGATTGACCTCCTGATATTTTGAAAATCAAATATCTGGCGGTCAATCTTATCAAGCCAATTATTCAGCCCAATTCTGCTGTAATGTAATTCGCCAAACAGGCGTTATTGCAAACATAACAATATTAAAATTGGCTCTGAATCTTAGCCTAAGTGTGCGACTCACGCTTGATCGGTTTTATTTATATTTTTTAAGACTTAAGTCTTAAAAATTATAATAAATTATAAAAAATATTGAGATTCCAAGGCGATCCTTATGGATCGCCTTGGAATCTCAAGGGCCTGGGTACAATCCCCGCTCCAGCTTGTCAGTCACTGTTATTATGTTCTTCTTCTCTCAGCAGCAGTTCGGAGAAAGAAAATTTGTCCAAAAGATAAAGTAGGTTTGTTCACTGTGACTTATGTAACTTACGAAACGTGGAATCTACTGCCTGTTCCATTGGGGACAAATGGATGTTATATAGAATCTATTATGTAACGGCATTTCTAAATATAATTTAAGTATTATCGCATTCTAAGAGAATATCTCGAGCAGGATTAGAATCCGGGTTCTCTAGCTTTAACACCGAGTGCCTTCACCGCTTGGCTATCGAAACTGGTTGGACAGACGCGAATTCTGTGCTCATTTTATTATTTTTACCGTCATAAGGGACGATACGACCATCAATCTGACGAACAGACTTTATCTGACATAAAGAAGTGCTTTTTTAAATCGTTAATGTAATTACAATAAGTATTAAGTAATTATTACGGTTTCTCGTAACAATGTTGCCACCCTTCTATATCTTGAAATATGATTTCAACCACTGTCATATGCTAAGTAAACATCACATTTACAAATATTTTGAGCACAAAATGTTCGTCCCTAATGCATCGGATTGATATAGAAATAAGATATATTGTGACAGAATCTATAAAAGGCACATTAAGGACATTCGTTCCAATCTATCTTCAAGGAAATCAATCTATCGATGTCCAAGCCGGAAACATATGGCGTTCAATTATCAATATTGAAAACGTTGTGTATCGCTTTCCTTATTTTGGAATCAGCTTTTGCAATATCGTTTCACTAAAACGTCGCAATCTTTTCGATCAATCATCAATAAACGGCT
Organism: Plagodis pulveraria; assembly: GCA_963890685.1. Taxonomy (NCBI): domain Eukaryota; kingdom Metazoa; phylum Arthropoda; class Insecta; order Lepidoptera; family Geometridae; genus Plagodis; species Plagodis pulveraria. The sequence goes on along the minus strand of OY982951.1, from coordinate 34,776,072 downwards.
AAAATAAATTTGGTAGAAGAGTAACCGGAAATTTAATTTTCGCCCTAGCAGTTCAATCATGCAGGTTTGCTGCTGGAAAACAGTGAGTAGAATGCGATTTTTTTGCGAGAGTGTGACAAAATGTTTTGAATTTAGAAAGCCACAAATATCATGCAAATCTAATATCCTCGTCTACATCCTCGCTTACTAACAGGTACGGTAGTTGTCAAATCCTAAAATGTTAGATCTTCACATAAAATGATAATAAAATAAAAACATAGATGAATGACGCATCTTGGTAGGGTATTTTGCGAATGCCCGCGTGGCTTGCTACGGCCCTCAAGTAGAAAATCTGTCGCCAAGAACTTAACGGCACAATATAATAATAATATTAGGTATTTTTGAACCATCATGGTACCGACTTTAAAAAGTTATTTCACATATTTGAAACAAATACCTTCCGACCCGTGTTGAAGTAGATTCCATTTGTTGTTTTTTTTTATTATTTTTTTATATTTTACTGTTTGCACCCTTAGCATTTACTGCACAAACGACGCCAGCTCGTACAAATGTGCATCAATCATTTACAGTGGAGGGGCGCGTCTTCGTGAGTGAACAGATCTGTAGGAGGAGATATTCACATTGGGTGAGAGTTATACCTATCTATATTTCGATAGAGAATTGTAGTGGAAACAAAAGTACTGTTTGGTTTGTATAAGGGAATACTGGAGGATAGGTGAGTGCTGATGTGAGTGGGGTATCTTATTCTTGTCCAATCCACTGGATTTGGTTGAAGTGAGGGCACCTTTGAAATCCCGGTGCTGGTTGCAATCCATGGATCGGACAGATCGATGTTGTTTAATGAGATCAAAACAAAAACTGGCGAAACATAGATATTAATTATGGATATTTATTAGCGATATCAATATCATGGTACCGACTTCGACAATTTATTTCACACATTTGAATGTTGAAGTCGGTTCCATTTTTTGGTAAAAAACTTTATTTCTCCCATTTTAGTGACCCTTACTACAGGGATCAATTGCCATTCACTGTCAATGACTATATTATCAATATAGGAAAATACTTTTCAGATAATTGTAACCGATCTAAAAATATCGGTTAACTTAATAATTAAAAATTTCACTAAATATTAATTTAAATCAGCGCGCCATCTGTAGGCAAACGACCAAACGTCTATCTAAATTCCATATGAAGTTAGAAAAGACCTATAAAGCGATAAGCTTAAATACCCTTGCCGAGCGCTGAGGTAGTACAGCGACTCACCAATAGAGGTCGCGCATAACAATCACAACGTTAAGTCTGGTAGTAACACTCTTCTTCTTCTTCCTTTCCTCCATTCAATTAGACTATTGACAGTTAAAATAAATGTCAATCCAGTCTGTCAGAAAATACCATGATGGTGGTTTTTGAGTTCCGCTAGAGGAACGTTGCATTTTAAATATTTTCAAATCAAGTGCAGTCATTGGCTTTGCGACGACAACGGTTTTGGAGGCTTTTTTCGTTACCATATATGGTAATGAAATTCGCCCCCGACATCCGCCCAACATGATGCCTTTCCTCAACGAGGAATAGCGATCACTTTGACCCCAGCCATCCTCTGTGCAACTACTACTAAAGACTCAGTTAACTAAATTAACTAAATCTACAAGTTCTATTACAAGCCCCAAAATCTGGGTAAGTTTGTGTTTTAAAGTGAAAGTGTACTTGACCACCCCATTAAAATCTAACCTAAAAACCTATGGTATGTAATCTTATTTTAATTGCTGTACTTTATTGTGTGTCTTACCTGCTAACTCTCTTGTTCAATTCATGTGTTTTATGTTGCTTCACAACATTCTAATCTGTTCTCTATTTTACGCCCTTCTGGCAAACTTTAAAGGATGTTGCTGGTAGCTCGCAATTCACGAGGTACCTAGGCTAGTCCCTTTTTTGCTCGGTAGTGAACGGACCTCGTGGATTGTGAGCATCATTGCCGGCAACATACCTACTTGCGCCCTTCTGGCATTCTGAGCGGCTGGTGGTTCGCCTTCGCTTAGGGCCTAGCTAGTCCCTTTTGCTCGGTGGCGGAAGCCTTAGCGGAGGCGAATTCTTCACCAGCAGCATCTACCTCTTTGGCCCTTATGGCATACCTCTTGTTTGCTGGCGGGCCACATCCCTAAAGGCCCTCTGCGAGTCCCTAATATGCTCAGTAGCAGAGGGACAGTGGACCCACCAGCTCAGCATCTCACTGGACCCATTGTGACCGGAAACATCTGATTCCAGGGTTCAAGTACGAGGCTGAACTGCCAGTACGAGACGGAGAACTTTCCGTACTACACACTACTTCTGGACTCCGGCCGTCCTCTGACCTCCAGCACCGACCGCGGCCAAACGTCTCTACAGCATCTAGCTGGGACATTCTACCGGCGCGGCGGTGTGGAGCCGAGCCCTGCACGGCAGACCTGCTGCTGAGCATCAACTCGGATACTAGCGGACCGGAGCTAAGTCCTTAAACAAGGAAGCTTGCCAAATTGATAAACCTGTCTGAAATCCACGACCCTTTCTCTTGATTATACTTATTACTGTACTCTCTCTTCTTTCTTTCATGCTCCCTTCTACCCTGAGTAGGTAGGTAGGTGACATTGGCGCCCATACAATTAGGATCAGACGGGTCGGTTTGGCAATCTTTCTTGGGTGTGGCTCTGCCATACTTGTTTTGTACTTTCTATACTGTGTTTTTTGTGTTCCTTTTGTGTGTGGTATTTATAAGTTGTGATTGGCCCTGTGCTGGCCCGGGGCCTGAGAATAAGCCGGCTGCAGCTCTGCATGTCGTAAGAGGCGACTAATAGACAGGGTTATACCCAGGTGGTAGGAAATCCGCCCATTATCGTCTTCAACGAACTTGTTTTTTTTTCTAAAATTAAATTTTAGTTTTTTTTTTTTACAAACTTTGACAATTTAATAAATTTTCTTAACTTAATATCTAATATTCTATTTCATAACCTCTATTCAACTTATAAATAGCACACACCTCATTTGTATATCTACCCACGTGTTTTTTTCATCTGGAAAAAATTGTACCCTCTAAAATATTTTTTTATTTGACCTTGTATGACACTGTTGTCATTGGGTATATAGGTCAAGTATACTTTCACTACTTCAAACATGAGTCTACAACTTAACTTTTTATCTATGCAAATAGCTGGATTTGCATATGAAAATGTCACCTACCTACCTACTCAGGGTAGAAGGGAGCATGAAAGAAAGAAGAGAGAGTACAGTAATAAGTATAATCAAGAGAAAGGGTCGTGGATTTCAGACAGGTTTATCAATTTGGCAAGCTTCCTTGTTTAAGGACTTAGCTCCGGTCCGCTAGTATCCGAGTTGATGCTCAGCAGCAGGTCTGCCGTGCAGGGCTCGGCTCCACACCGCCGCGCCGGTAGAATGTCCCAGCTAGATGCTGTAGAGACGTTTGGCCGCGGTCGGTGCTGGAGGTCAGAGGACGGCCGGAGTTCAGAAGTAGTGTGTAGTACGGAAAGTTCTCCGTCTCGTACTGGCAGTTCAGCCTCGTACTTGAACCCTGGAATCAGATGTTTCCGGTCACAATGGGTCCAGTGAGATGCTGAGCTGGTGGGTCCACTGTCCCTCTGCTACTGAGCATATTAGGGACTCGCAGAGGGCCTTTAGGGATGTGGCCCGCCAGCAAACAAGAGGTATGCCATAAGGGCCAAAGAGGTAGATGCTGCTGGTGAAGAATTCGCCTCCGCTAAGGCTTCCGCCACCGAGCAAAAGGGACTAGCTAGGCCCTAAGCGAAGGCGAACCACCAGCCGCTCAGAATGCCAGAAGGGCGCAAGTAGGTATGTTGCCGGCAATGATGCTCACAATCCACGAGGTCCGTTCACTACCGAGCAAAAAAGGGACTAGCCTAGGTACCTCGTGAATTGCGAGCTACCAGCAACATCCTTTAAAGTTTGCCAGAAGGGCGTAAAATAGAGAACAGATTAGAATGTTGTGAAGCAACATAAAACTAGAGGAGTCTGGGTGGTACTAGAAATTGCTGCTACAGGCACAGCTCTCGAAAGGGCATCTGGAACATCATTATCCTTGCCACGCCTATATTTAATGGTTGTCAGACCTCTCCTATGTCTTATCTAAATTACAGGGTAACTGATAATAAGTTATACCGCTATATGAAAACTCTAAACCCCTTGGCGCGTGAATTTGAGTGGAAAGAGGTCGTTCCTAGCGAATCTAGGAGGGACATCATGCATAAATGCCACTCTGAACCCACAGCAGCACATTTAGGAGCTTTCAAAACTTATAGGCGGATAGCTCTCAGTTATTTCTGGCCAAGTATGATGAAGGATGTAACTAACTTTGTCAGTAACTGTGACACATGCATAGCTCATAAACATGCTAATCATACTACTTTAGGACTGATGGGCCGACCCAAGCAGTGCTCCCGTCCATTTCAAATGATCAGCATGGATCTAGTAGGACCTTTACCTACATCCACTAAACAAAATACTATGCTACTAGTTGTCACCTGTTGTTTCTCTAAATATTGTCTTTTGTTCCCAATACGCCGAGCTACGGCGGACGCCATTACTAAAATAGTTGAAGAACAAGTATTTCTTGTACATGGCGTTCCTACCACAATTCTTATGGACAATGGTAAACAGTTTGTTAGCAATAAATTGCAAAATCTATTTTCTCAGTATAAAATACCTAATGTCCGCTACACTCCTAAATATACCCCTCAGGTAAATACTGTGGAACGCTACAACAAAACTATTATAATAGCAGTCTCTACTTTCATAGAAAATGATCATAGATCTTGGGATTTGAACTTGCCAAAGATTCAATTCGCACTTAACACAGCAGTCAGTGAAGTCACAGGTTACACACCGTCATTCATAGTATACGGTAGGGAATTAGTAACTTGCGGGTCCCACTACGTCGATTCCGACCTGACGGATGACTAAATATTTGCCTCTAGAGACGCATATGCTGAAAACGTCGGAAAATTGAGGAAAATCTTTGACCAAGTCCAATCATCTCTAATTAAATCTCATAACAAAAATTGTGGACCTTATAATCTTCGTCGCAAGAACCACGAATTTAATATTGGCGACATAGTATGGAAAAGGACTTATTATCAAAGTAATAAGGATAATAGGTTTTCTAAAAAACTTGCCCCTAAATACTTAAAATGTCGCATTAAAACTAAAATATCTCCATTAGTATATGAATTAACTGATATGCAAGGAAAAAACCTTGGGTCCTGGCATATCAAGGATTTTAAAATAAGTAAATACATATCCTAGTATTTATTTCACTTTCTTAACAATTGCAAATCTTTGTACTGAATAACTTGTTGTCGACTTAAAATATATAGAAATTCTCAAATAAAACCAAATTCATACTATGAATTAATTTATTAAAGCTTTAAATATACAATCTTACAACTAAAACGCATATTCTATGTATCTTAAATAACTAAAATATATTGGTAAATAAAACCAAACTCATAGAGTGCAACTTTTTAATAATCTCTTATAATATTCTTATCTGTATAGGAAAAATAAATCCTTATATACAACTAATCTTATAGGTAACAGTATCTTATATACTTCTTGTATTCTAATAACTTGTGATCCTTGCTTATATTGATCATTATTTATATCTTATATAAAATGATGGCATAAGATATATTATAACTTAACTACAATACATACATTGTACTACAAACTATACATCTTAACTTATATACTGAATTAATTTAACTTCCTTAAATACTCTTTGTCACTGTCCACTTTCAATGGAATAGTGTTATAAAAAAAATTGCTAAAATCATCCTTTTACGTGCCAGATGGTAATTCTTCAAATAGAGTGCGGTTGTACAAACACTTTAAAAACAAGCCTATTGTACTGAGCGGTGGATAACTCACTAAACAAGCCATTATCTAGAGCGGGTTACAGACTCTTAAAAGAAGCCTAATGTAAAATTTCCTTTTGTTTAACTTCTCTGTCTTAAAATTTAATTTAACTTAGGCAATTATGGAACTTATATTTAAAAAAAATAATCCATAAATGTCTACTATAAGTACTTAACTTGACTATGTTCTAGTGTGTTATTCATACCTATAATGTAGCTAGCTGTTCATAGAAGTTAACTTCTGCAGCCTACAAATTCCATTCCTCTCAATATATTGCTGTCAATAATCGTTTCTTGGGATATCTAATCCAAACGATGGAGGGGAATTCTAGGAGATACTTAGGTGTGTATCTGCACATAGACATAGTTAATAACTTAAGATCATATACTGGAGTTTCTGTAGCTTATATAAGATACTCAAAGTTAGGTCTTAGGTCAAGTATTTTTTTCTTAGAACTGCTCAAGGCTAGTGAATTTTTTTTCTAGTAAAAAAATTCTTTCTTGGGTGGGGAGATATGTAACCGATCTAAAAATATCGGTTAACTTAATAATTAAAAATTTCACTAAATATTAATTTAAATCAGCGCGCCATCTGTAGGCAAACGACCAAACGTCTATCTAAATTCCATATGAAGTTAGAAAAGACCTATAAAGCGATAAGCTTAAATACCCTTGCCGAGCGCTGAGGTAGTACAGCGACTCACCAATAGAGGTCGCGCATAACAATCACAACGTTAAGTCTGGTAGTAACACTCTTCTTCTTCTTCCTTTCCTCCATTCAATTAGACTATTGACAGTTAAAATAAATGTCAATCCAGTCTGTCAGAAAATACCATGATGGTGGTTTTTGAGTTCCGCTAGAGGAACGTTGCATTTTAAATATTTTCAAATCAAGTGCAGTCATTGGCTTTGCGACGACAACGGTTTTGGAGGCTTTTTTCGTTACCATATATGGTAATGAAATTCGCCCCCGACATCCGCCCAACATGATGCCTTTCCTCAACGAGGAATAGCGATCACTTTGACCCCAGCCATCCTCTGTGCAACTACTACTAAAGACTCAGTTAACTAAATTAACTAAATCTACAAGTTCTATTACAAGCCCCAAAATCTGGGTAAGTTTGTGTTTTAAAGTGAAAGTGTACTTGACCACCCCATTAAAATCTAACCTAAAAACCTATGGTATGTAATCTTATTTTAATTACATATTATAACTATTACTACATAAGAAAACTATTTGTATAAAAGTTAATACGCGATTGCATGGAAGAGTCAGACTTGATAAGCGATTGGGAATAGTGGAAGAGAAAAACACGTTGTTGCAGATGTTCGTGCTGCACAGTACACAAGTTTAAGGAAAACAAGTTGGTCATGATACTCTTAGGTTTGCTAAAGCCCAAAGTAAACCCGCAAGTATCAAGTTAATATCAACATTACTTAAAAAAATAAAAAGGACACAGATTATCCCTTTAATTGAAAAGTAATTTTACAATGAAACAGAGATTATACTATTTTCCAAATCAACTTCACAGTTATCACGCAGAACCAATAACATCAATTATACATCGCATCTTTCCGAAGATGATTACTGTTTACATGCAGCAGCACGGGAGATGATGCTGTCCTTATCACACATTTAGAGTTATTTTTCTATGCTAAAAATTTAAAAATTAACTTATTTTATACTACCCACTTTCTACCGTTGCTCACTGAGCCATATTCGTTTCTGCCAGACCTCATTACGTGATTTTGTGTTGTCCGAGTCGCACGTATATTTGCTCCACTTTCAAATAATAGGAAAAATGGGGAAAAGTAAGCGATCAGATAGTGATATTGTGGAAGAAGTATTTAAGAAGGTGAAAAAGTTAGTGAAATGGAGAAAAATAACTTCGTCGTCATCATCGTCGTCTGAAGAAGAATCATAACGAAATATGAGAACCCCTTGGCTGCCATTCTTTCAAATCCCGATTATTTGGAAACTCATGAATGCGATCGATAAACTCATGGTTAGTCACGACGATTTCTTTCAAAAACAAAAACCAAATGTGTTTGTTTTAGCTATTCGCTATTATCTTATATACCTTCGTTTCCCGTTCCCGACGTATAACGTGTGTGGAAATGTATCCCGACGTATATCGTGTGTGGATACCATATAGGGATGACTTAGGGATAAGTATCCCGCACAACAGCTTATGATGTCAAAGCTAAGTGCTTACCTACTTTATTTTTTCCCGACGCAAAGCGTGTGTGGAATTGGCTATAATTCTAACGTGACTACAGCGAATTACATCCCGAAATTTTACAACTGTGCGTTGAAAAAGCGTTCGGAGAAGATCTTCACCAAGATTTGGGTATCCGTTGAAAGCATATCTTAACCAACGGACTAACCAGGCGGAAAATTGTACATACATGAAAATACCGATTCTCCATCCGGAAATCAAGTTGGCACTGACAGAAATTGACGTTTAAAAGGATTCCTATAGTGAATAAAAACAAAACCAAGTGGCTGTATTTCAGCCATCAGAAAAGCGTTGCATTTAGCCTTGACACAAAAGGACGGTAGGTAGTATTATGCAGCAAGCAATTATAAAAACATTGAGTGATGCAGGGCGGCTGCTCTGTGATACCCACTATAGGGAATCTCTCACGAGAAGGCAATCATGCATACCATCAGTAAATAAAAGCGACAATAATTGTTAAAAGTACAAAAATAGACAACTACCGGTTCCGTACAAATATGTCTAAACAATTAAAAACTTCTAAGACAATATCGGTGGCGGCTTCGTAGCTAAAATTGAGCTAACTTTGACCACAACTGAGTACTTCAGTGCGTAGCCCAGTACTTTAAACGCATGGGGGGGCACCGCGGGCATCAGCAGCCAAGCCGCGTGTGTACCCGAGCCAGCAGTCTCGGCCCCAGCTGCCGGTGCCACCACCACCGAGCCGCACGCCCGCGCCGCGCGACTACTCTCGACCGCTCCTCACCGCTCGAGGACCTACCCGCAGACCCATCGCCGATGGTTTAATCAACACAGGTACATGTACGACAGATATAACTATCGCTGGAAGCCTTCAGTATATGTTTTAATGAATGGTGTCAAATAACTGATGATAATATTATTTTATCATGGATGGTTATAAAATTCCTTATGTGTCGAAACCATACCAAGATCATGCAATTAAATATAGATCATTTTTTTTATATTGTTATGTTTGCAATAACGCCTGCTTGGCGGATTACATTACAAAATTACAAATTTACGAGAAAAACAAAAAAATATAGTCATGTGCTGGATCATTTCCTGTTTCAGATACAGACATTATTGATGAGTGTGTTGTAGACTTGTTGAAATCAGGTTACATATCCACTTGTTTTCCACGTGAAGAACAATTAATTTATCCTATATTTACAGTGCTTACGGTGTACCGTTGTATAAGTTACCATCGATTTATTATGAATCTGAAAGAATTAAATCAATTTGTCTTCATCAAACATTTCAAAATGTGAGATTACCATCCTAAAATTAATTGATGAAAACTATTACATGGAACTTTAGATCATAAAGATTCATATTTTTTTATTGCCAGTCGCAAAAACTAATAGATTATATCTTAGTTTTAAATGTAATTTGGATTTGCTTGGCGAGCAATTACTTGAATTCAAATATTTTACCGTTTGTTCTTTGCACTGTTCCCTATGTTTTTACTTAATAAATCCAGTTCTACACCAATTACGTTCATCAGGCCAGTTCTGTCAATTTTCTTGATGAGGTGTTATGCATTGGGGACTAATTTGATAGCTTTTTGAGCAATGTTAAGAAACCGAAGATAACCAAAAATGTATTGTTTTCAAATTAAGATTATTATTTAATGAAGAAAAAGTCACGTGTATCCACAGAAAAAATGATTATTTTGAGGTTCCACTGGATGAATGGATTTAAATCCATGACTAATAAATTATTGAACACAAAACGATGAACAATCAGGACACTGTAATAGCAAGATACGTTTGTTTGTTGATGTCAGCGTATCCCGCTGTCCATTAATTAAGAATTACACGAAAATAATTACAACAAAAAAAAATATATATGAATTTGGCATTAAATTATTTTGCTAATTACAAGAACTATATGAATTTACCTAAATATTTAAAAGAAGATTTCGAATGGTGGAGAAATCATATTGATTCTGCATGGAGCTCATTTCAAAATCAAGATTATTCTCTTGAGATATATAGCGATGCGTCAAGCACAGGGTGTTGCGCGGCCTGTAAAGATGATACAGCTGGAATCATGCTCAACTGTTCCTACACATCAACATTACACTCTCGAGCTACTCCCCACCTTTTATAGCCTCAAATGCGTCACGACTTAATAACTGCAAAATTCTGCTGACAATTGACAATACTATACGGCTATTGCCTATATAAACAAAATGGGTGGTATGCAATTCACACATTTAAACGAAAGTATATACCTCTCTAAGGATCTTATATACAGTCCAAAATGAACGTTGTAGCTGATATCGAATCACGCTAAATTTTTAACATAGACACTGAATGGGATCTTTCTGTCTACGCATTCCACCAATTAATACTTTAATTCGATTATTTTTTTTACTAGTGGTGAGAACCATAAATGTCATAGATACGCTTCGTGAAAGTTAGATCCCAATTGATACATTCACGTTCAATTAGAAAAATATAAATTTATATATTGCTATTTGCTTTTCTACCTTTTACTCTAATTTCAAAGGCAAACAATTAAATGTGACAAAGCAAAAGGCATCATGTGTTACCATATTGGCCCACTCAACCGGGTACCACGGTTACAATATGTACCAAAATGCTGATTTTGAAAGTACTATACTCGAGCCAAATAAAGACTTACTAATGTCTCCTTTCAAAGAGCATCATCCACTTCATGCCAACTTGACACTGATGGCATCATCCGGCAGTCAGTACTGAAACATGGAATCGCTAATTTATCAATAGACAAAGCTACGGCTTCTTTTGCTACAAATATTTATTATTATTATTATTAAAAATACCCTAAACAGTATAATTTATATTTAAAAGCATGATGGATATACTTCGCAAATAAAGTATTAGACTATCTACACAGTTGATATAATTTTTAAGAGATATTTTTTATTCCTGCGATTGTTACAGTACATTAAATAGTTGTCGGTCAGAATTATCTACACTTTTTAAACAGAATATTCCAAGTAATCATATCATTAAATGATTTCTAAAAGGTGTTTATCGTATGAAACCACCTTCGCCAAAATACGATTCTACATGGGAATCTATCTAATGGGTTTTAAATCATTTGGGAAATTATTATCCTATAAATATCATTCCAGTAAAAGATTTATCCCTTAAAACAAAAGCTCTTCTGGTATTGGCGTCCGCACAAAGAATGCAGCCAATAAGTCTTAGTAGTATTCAAAATACCTCTTTCATTGTGATAAAATAGATAGATAAATTGATGATCTAAAAACTTTTAGACCGAATGCTTGCCAACCTTTTATTGTGTTATCGTAAATAAAATCTTAAGATTTGTCCAGCGCTGTGTCTCAAAGCATATATAGACAGAACCAAGTTTATACGGCTGCAAGAAGAACTATTGTGTATAAGTTATCGAAAATTTTACAAAAGGGTAGGTTCCCAGACATTCTCACATTGCGTTAATCAATTATAGAACAAAGTGGCGTTTTCATTAAGGTATACGGTGCTCACAGTAGGTACACGTTATGCATCAACATCAGCTGCTCATGGGGCTGGGGTCAAACTTGAAATAATTCTTCAGCAGGATGGTCAGAATCTTCTGACATTCTAAATTATAACAAAGAATTAGTCGAAATCAAATCAGAATGATTTTGTATAATCGATATTTCAAAGTTAATGTTATTATAAAATTGTTGAGAAATCATTTAACTTGATATCTGTGATATGAGAAATGTTAAACTTTGATTATTAATTATCATAGTAATTACCAGTTTTTACGTTTAATAGACTAAAATAATTAATAAAGTGATGTCTGATCGCTATAATGCGGTATTTTTTCGATGCTCTAAACATCTGCATGTAAACAGTAATCATCTTCGGAAAGATGCGATGTATAATTTAGAATCAAACGAACCTTGTGATGTTTGATGTCTAATTATACGAGCTTCTTGAACGAAGATGATTACACACCCACCCTCCCTCTTTATGTAAAACCCTAATAGACCTATCGAAAAAATAGAGCTCTAAATAATGAGGTCTGGCAGAAACGAATATGGCTGAGTGAGCAACGGTAGAAAGTGGGTAGTATAAAATAAGTTAATTTTTAAATTTTTAGCATAGAAAAATAACTCTAAATGTGTGATAAGGACAGCATCATCTCCCGTGCTGCTGCATGTAAACAGTAATCATCTTCGTTCAAGAAGCTCGTATAATTAGACATCAAACATCACAAGGTTCGTTTGATTCTAAATTAATGAAAAATTTCAATGTTTTTTTACCGGCGGTATGCTTTTATTAAAAAAAATGCTACGAACTATATACAGCACTACAGCTACTACAATAAGGCATTTAGACAACCTATAAATTATGAAGCGCTCGTAGCGAAGTTTGCTTAGCTGTTCTTAACTGATCAGCAAAGTTAAGCAACGTCCACCGCGGTCATGAGTTGGATGTGTGACCGCTTGAGACACTACTACTGAGCACTTCCGTGCTTTGGAGGGCACGTTAAGCCGTCGGTCCCGGTTGTTGTCTTAGGATGGCAGTCATTATAGCATGGTGGTAGGGCATTTTGCGAATGAAAATGAATGAATGAAATGAAATGAATGAAATGAATGAAATGAATGAAATGAATGAAATGAATGAAATGAATGAAATGAATGAAATGAATGAAATGAATGAAATGAATGAAATGAATGAAATGAATGAATGAAATGAATGAATGAAATGAAATGAAATGTGTCAAAGGCTACCCAATCAAGCATAAAAAAAAAAACAGTTTCACAGGCAGTCCAAATGCTCCAGCCCACTTCCAGTTGGCAGAGTATCCAGCATGCTGGCAGCATTGCCCCGTTGAATTGCAATTGTTAACATTATCTATGATGTGCATGGATCTATTGACTGGAAAAAAATCAAGTCAATGGGCTAGAATATTTAAAAAAATGAACACTATATTATGAAAACTGATAAAATGCAAGTATATGAAAACGTTTCACTACTCCAGCTCTCTGAAATTTGAATGACATAACCTGAAAGTTTGCAAATCAAGAAATTCCCGTAATATTCCCACGCTGAAGTTCTGCGTACGTTTGGACTCAACTTTCTCCAATAGAAACCTCATCGTCATATATCAAAACTGTATGTACTCCGAAATGTTTGAGTTACGATTTGTTGCAAATGAAAACCAGAGTAATGAAACCACTATAACCAGTAGCCCAAGCACGAATAACTTGCGAAATCGTAACCGTTTCGTAAACGTATCGAAATGACACCGTTTTCCCCCCTAAGGGAAGAAAACGGATATTTGGGTTCCAGCGTAGCTTGACCCACTTTTGTGAGATTACCCCTTGAATTTTGCATGTGGCAACACTGTTTCCAACCTACGTCACATCCTCTCTCTCCACTACGCGCACTTCCAGCGCGCGCGCCACCTGTAGCGCCGGGTGAGCCCTGGCTCACTCCTCAGTACTCTCTACAGCCGGCAAGGGATTAAAATATGAGTGGGTCAAGCTACGCTGGAACCCAAATATCCGTTTTCTTCCCTTAGGGGGGAAAACGGTGTCATTTGGGTGTCCGAGCTACGCTTGACCCACTTTTGTGAGAGGTGTTTATTCTCTGCCGGCGCTATTTAAAGGATGTACTGTGAGGTTATTTCAAATAAATAATAAGTTTTGATCAATAAGTATTAAACTTTAATCAGTCTGAATAACAAAAACGAGATCCTTTAAGTTACATAAATATAAATGAGGAACATTTTTTATCCCATAGTATTTAAGATTGTTTTATGATTTTATGTTAAACCCAAGAAATAACTCTTATCAAACCGTAGAAAAAAGATTGGATACATTAACAAAACAACAGTTCAAATCAGAATTTTGATGTTCTATTTCCTTAAAATAATGTTTGAGGAATGTATCTTTACTCCTCCAGTTACCTCGTTCTAACAATTCATCGATATTTAAATTGTTGTTGATCCATAAGTTTGAGTTTACTGCAGCCCTAAAACTACCAGGGGAGTCATGTATATTAGCTTCCTTTAACAGGGTTCAAATCCAGCCTGCTATCACCGTGCGGGAGGCAATATTTACCCTTCCTCTAGTTGTAACAAATAGGCTCGTTAAGTTATTGTGAGCGCTACTCCGAGGTTGTGATATATCAATTAGTTTTTTAATCCAGAAGATCACGTTAAGATTAGTGGAGTAATTTTCAATTATCTTCCATCCCTTTTGCCTATATGTTGCACAATCTGTCTTGGACCCAAACTTTGGCCAAAATATGACATGGTCATCGGCACTTTCATAAAGTTCAGAGCTTATGTCGAGTAGTGTCAGATCATGGATTCGTCTACCAGAACACAGTAGCAGAAGAGCAGCGACATGCCGAGATACATGAAATATACTATCAACATTCACCTCGTAATGTTGAAGATATTCAATCAAAATACTCACGCTCCATATGGAGGGTTTTCTTGGAGGAGCTTTGCTTAAGGTAATGGCTTTCATTACTTGCCTTATTAATGGGTGTTTGCTCAGAATTTTTGATTTATCTGGGTTCGAGAACACCACCACTACTGACTTATGAACTGCAATTGTACTTGGTGCTAGCTTAACTTCGCCATGCAAATAGCAGATGAATTGAGCTTAATCATTTGGATGTGGGTCATTTACCGGACATTTCCCTTTTGACCAGGAGTGCCATCTTTTCCAGGCTGATTTATAAGTTTTTAGAGAAGATTTACGCCAAGCTGATTCTAAGAGCGTTTTGTGTTCGTTATTCCAAGATTTTATTAAGTTGGACCAGCCCGAATCTTCCAGACCTGCAAACACAGTTTTTCTACAGCTGGAGGAGGTTTCCCTGTCTGTAGATCTATTAGGTGTTTGCGTAGATTCCATATTTTGGATGGGGGATCTAACGCTTTCTGTTTCAGTTCTGCGTTCCAGAAAGTCTTCTCCCACTTTGGTACCACGAACAAGTATATACCCCAGCTTATCTCTAAATGTCTCAGTACTCGAGGTATTAGTGAAGGAGGGGGGAATATCCAGCCGAGATTGAAATTCCACGTTCTGCTGAAAGCATTTACAAATGCACATTCTTGGTCTTGCACATCTTCGCTCACATACTGATCTACTACAGCTGACCGAGCACTTGCAAATAGATCTATGGTAGGTTTGCCCCATTTCCTGAAGATGACTTGCATTATCTCTTTTGACAGGGTCCATTCTGGAGTTTGATGAAATCTCGAGAGGCTGTCGGCCATTAGATTGTATCTCCCCGGGAGATAACGGGTTATGAGATGTACACGATGTTGGTGGACTAGCTCGAGTATCTCTGTCGTTAATTGTAAGAGGTTTTGAGATTTTGTGCCCCCTTCTTTGGTAATATATGCAGCTACTGTGTTGTTGTCCGTCTGAGCTAAAATTGTTTGATATTTGTGGTTTGTTACTAGTTTTTGGAGAACTTCTTTCAAGGCCCATAATTCTTTCCGATTGCTGTGCCATGTCCGTTGTTTGGCATTCCAGGTACCACTCAGTTTTAAGTCGTTTGCGGTAGCGCCCCAACCTATGTCTGATGCATCGGTCGTGACGTACATTTTTGGATTGTCGTGGGAATGGGTGACGGATTGTTTATGTTATTTAGCCACCACTGAAATTCTTGTTTTACGACTTCTGGAAGCTTGTACTTTTTGTTCCTGTTGTACTCTGGAAGTCGGTTTGCTTCTAGTTGAATTTTCCTGCAATGCAGTTTTCCCAGAGGGACAACGAACGATGCGAAATTTATGCTGCCTAGAATTACTTTCGCAGTATACCAAGTCCACTTGTTTTTCTTTAATGTGTCTTCTATTAGTTTTGTGATTTTGTTGATTTTCGGCTCTGGGAGGCTTTTGAGATTTTGATTTGTGTTCCTTTCCCGAGGTATTCTAAGCTTTTTGTTGGGGTCAAGACAGATTTCTTTAAATTTACGCACCATCCCAAGTTTGAAAGGCACTCTAGTACATGCTGTGTCTGTTGCAGGAGTATGTTTGGATTCGAGTGTATTAAAAGAAAATCGTCCAAATATACGATGATGCGAATTCCTTTCTTCCTGAAATGATTAGCCAACCAGTTAAACACATTTGCAAAAGTACAAGGAGCGGTCGCCAGCCCAAAAGGTAGACAGGTTATTTCGTATATACAGCCTTTATATGCAAATGCTAAAAATCTACGGTGAGCTTCTACAATTAGAATATGAATCGAATAAGATACAATTAGAATATGAAAATAGGCTTGTGATAAATCCACTTTGATGAGGAAGTCAGAATTATTTAAGCACAATGGGATTTTGAAATGATTTGATAGGCGAAATTTGGGAGGCTTCAAGTACTTATTCAAATTCCTTAAATCAAAAATAGGGCGATTAGATCCGTCAGCTTTAGGTCGTAGAAAAACCGTTGACAAAAAGCCGGATTTACTCATACATTTGCGTGCCGCCCCTATGTTTATCATTTTTTGTATTTGCTGAGACATTTCTATCGATGGCATAGTTTGGTAGCGGGAGCAAGTATTTTTGTCAAATCTATATATTGGTGGACGGGTAACAAACGGTATACGGTAACTTGCCAATGTCGAAAGTATATTTTTTGGCGCCCCTAGTGTTTCCCAATGGTGAAGGGTTGTACTCACCTGACCGGCCGTAAATTTAGCATTATTTCTTTTTATTTTGCTTTCTAGGGCCTCGTTTGCCTGTGAACCTAGATTTATCGGGTCCAGAACGACGATTGGTGGGGGTTTTATAATAATTGATGCGATGTCCTTTGGTTTCGTGCACCGCCTGAAACGAGGAACGTTTGTTCGAGCCACGATTTGCAGGTGCTGGGTTAGTTGAGGTTTTCCGAAATTTCCCGGGAAAAAGCTTTGGTGCCCCGCCTTGTTCCTTGATAAATTCTGACAGTTGCGGCTCGGCAAAAAGATGATGCTCGGAGGGAGGTATCGCATGAAGCAACTCATTTAATGTCTTATTACTGGGCTTGTAGATGTTCCTCCGATTCTCAACTACTTCGGATCGCTTTCCACACGCGTACTGCAGAAGAGCATCAGACGTTTGAGTCCATGAGTTATTGCGGCAAGACACAAGTCCATTTTTTCCAGGGTCGTAACCATCTGCCATGGAGGCGTGATTGTTGCCAAAGTACTATTCACTTTCAGCGATGTAAATGCCGGGGTGGCTTGAAACTTCTTCTGAACTTCAGCATAACGAATATTCTGCCATCCTTCAGAGTTAAATCTCTGGCAATCCACTCCCTGCTTCACTAGAGTTTCTTCTGCTTTAGTGATTTTGGCTTCAGTTTCTTTAGTGCCAGGATTGAAATTTTCAAATATCTCTTTTTCACATGCCTCTTTATCCTTTATAAAATAGGTTCCTCTACTATTGAAGGTGCTGACCTCTTCGAAATTTTGAAGAGAATCTGTTGAAAACATGTCCTCGGAGCGTACAGAAGATGTTGAAGAGAGTTGCCTGTCTCGGTGTAGGATCAGGTTAACATTTTCATTTGTTGACTGAACGACTTGGCATAGTTTTTCCAACATTTGGTTTTGTTGCAGCATAAAATCAGACATCCTAGGCATTTTTTCCGGTGAGGTAAGGAGAGGGTCAGGGCTATGGCATCTTTTCGAAACTCTGGAATTGCTTGATGTGGATGCCACTTCAAAATAATCCTTCTGTTCACTTCTCAGTACTTTCGACGCCTCATGGCGAGGGATCAAATGTGCTTCGATCATATTTACAGTCTCTGGAAATTGATTGTGTGCCAGCACGGAATGTATTTTCGCCATTATTGAAAGTGGGGCGTATATTAAAGCTCGACCCAAAGGCCATTTAATTAAAATCCTTTTTAATTTTCTATAGCGTCGTTCACTTAGAGATGGGTCCTGTCTGTGCGCTTTTGCGAGTTTTACAGTAGGTATGGCGAAGCGTAGGCGGCACTCTAAGTCAGATGACATGGCCTCCCCAAAGAGGTCTTGGAATGTAATATCATTAACAACCCATGACCTCCAACCTTCAGGGTACAGCTCCTCTAAGGTTTCAATAATTTTATTATAAAACCCTTCATCAGCGGCTGGCGGCTGCCAGTTTGCTAATGCGCCCATTGTTGTTTGCGCCATCTAGAAAGAAACGATTTGCTTTAGTATGTCGGAGTTGCACGCGACATAAATATATGATTGTCTGTACCAGCTGACTGTCTTCTGCTTAGACGACAATCGGTGGTAATCACAGCCGTTTGTCGCCTGTTACAGATAACGTCGGCTGCCGTCTGTCACCATTTTGTATAGGATTTGATCAGCGCCTCTATAGTGCGTAAAAGGAACTAAATTTTGACAGAAAAAAGGTTTTGACAACTAACGTGTCGAGATTTTAACGTGAATGTTTTGTCACGTAAAAAGTTTTGTATGAAATCGCGAGCACGAACCTAATTCTAACGTAAGCTCGAAGGCTGGCTATCGAGGATCTGTCAAAAATCTACGAATGTCATGTCACTGAGAAATTTTCAGTCAGATGGCTGACGTAACGTATTCAATTGTGGTAAAACTTCGAAAATTCATGTTATTATTGTGTTTGTTCATTCATAATTTACCTATGAAAAGAGTTACAAACATGGCAGCAAGATTAGAAGTAGTATTGTACCATGTCGTTTACCAGGCGCAAAGTAGGTATTTATTAATTTATGGCACTGGAGGGAAGTGATGCTTATATACGATGAACCGAATTCAGGACATTTTCCAAAACTCTGCATCAAACAGCGTCCATATTCCACCGTTCCAACCCACATTTACACCAATTTCGCTCGTTGGATATGTCTTGCGGCGCAATAATGTTGCTATGAAATTCTTCATTGTGCATGGTCAAATTGAAAACAATAAGGCTCAAAGAAGATCACCTATGCATTAAAGATTTCAAGATCAACCAAAGCTGTCAACAAATGCACCAGAAGAACACAGGCAGCGACACGAAAGGAATACCAACGGATTGTCAGACTAACTACCTACGAACTCTGAGGTGATGACCATGCTCACGCCAACATTCTAACCAGTACGAAGAAGAAGATTTTAATGTGAAACGTAGAAGCTGTGTTATTGGACTTTTGGTTCTTAATAAAAATAAACGAAGTGCAATTGTGCGTTTCATTTATTGGTACCTATATACCGAACAGTTCGTAGGGATAATAGGATCTCTTGTTGGATGTCGTGCAACGCGACTATGACAAAATTCGTGGCAGCATGCCACAACTAAGGTCGGTGTGAGTGGGATGTTGCCACGCATTGAGCATACAACAGTGATGATGAGATGGATCAGTGTGTGCTTCTATTGGTGGCGCATAAAAGACTATTGGGTGGCGAACTCATAGCAGGGCCGTGAGAAGCATTTTTCTTCCCCCTCTGATCTTATAGGCTAGGTAAGTTCGATATCATGCTCGTTTGCCACACTATTCCTTAAAAATAAAGGAAAGTAGATGAATAACAAGACAAAACTACACCAACAGTTAAGTAATTTCTTTATTTTTGGTAATGTAATAACAGACACAATCATAATCCAAAAAAAAAAAACCAACCATAAGCGGACTAATACAAAATAAACGCTTTAATTATCCTAAAATTAATATGAACTTAAAACAACACTAAGCCTAGACGGTTACAAGTCACAGCACTCCCGATTTGTAGTAACGGCGCATTCATGAAATGCTACGTGGTTTGTCTTTGCAAAACTGTTAGGTAGGTACATTACTACGCACTCCAGGTTTTCACAGCATTCTTCTTTCCCAGAACAGACGGTAAAATACCGCTGGAGACGAAAGTTCTGTCGGGAATCACGTTTAGTGAACAATTAGAACTTATAGAATGCACTGCTTGAACTCAATAGCCTATTTTTCTGCTGAAACATCATAAAATTAAGCGCAAAATACACTTCACCCCGGCTGGCGACCCTTCAGGGTTTCTTGAAACTCCTCCCTCTGTTTAAAGGTGTAATAGTAGCTGTTTGTAATTCATATAGTAAATTATCAGTGGCGTAGATTCTTGGCTTGAGAATTTATAGCTCATAATTTATATATAATGTTTTATTTTAATACCTCTAATGATGTTACAATAAAATTTGGTTCACTGAGCAAGTAACGCATAGAGAAAAGTAACATACCGGAAAAAAATATGTTTGGTTTTCACCAAATAAAAAGCTAAGTTTGACGAATATCAATCATAGAGGAACCAGTCCAGCGTCACCAACCTTAAAATAAGGTAAAGTATTGCAGGTGTACCGATTTCTGTCCAAAATTACCAAATACGATAAGAGTCATTGTCACCTTGACAACTCAACTGGACTGTCATGGCTATAGACTAATCATATTGTTTCCGGTACATTTCTCTATGTCATAATGTATGTCATGGCACTTAGTAAATATATCACCTCAAATACATTTTATTCAAAAATTTAAATATTTCATAGTGAACATCAATACAATACGGAAATCGCAAAGAAAATGCGAAGTCTGCGGTGTCGAAACACAAATAAAAATGTTTGAACAATAGATTTCCATGAGATCCAGAACCGGTGAGTTGATGAAAATATGTCATTGAAATTACATTATTGTTTCAGAGCTAATGATCGCTTGGTTTTTATTGTAATTTAAGTAGGTATGTGTTATCATGCGAATTGCTGTACTTACATATATTTGTATATAAATTACAAATATTTACGTAACGTAAAGTAAGTTTAGTGTTGCTCAAGGAAAGTATCGATACCTTTGTAGTATCGATTTTTTATAATGTCAGTGGTATGGGTACATATACTTTTTCATAGTGTCAATAAGTTAGGAAATATCATATTCAATGCTGGTGATCATAAACCATCACGCGTAATGTTTTATTATGCCACGGAACTTAACATGTGTATTTTAGGGACTGTTATTTACATCTTTAGCTCAAAAGCATTTTGAAACACCAGGTATTATCAATTTTTCTCTACATAACTGGCACAGTACTTGCTAACTGAACGGCTAGAGCAATATTTATTATCTAATATATGTACATCGACCTAAATATTATACAATTAATAATAAATAGCGTAAATAACGTCATATCTATGCTTGTGATAATAATCTGAGTTTTTTTTTTTCAGTTCATTTAAACAAAACTCCGTCGCTTATATACTTTCAAAGTAAATGCTGAATCGATAGAGCTATGGCATGGAATTTAAAGTACTATGTCACCTCAATACTATATAAAAATCTACATGTGTATCAACATACAATCCCAATTATTTAAATACTTATAATACTATACTCTACATTGTTTGATTTTAAAATTAACCAACTTTCGAGTGCAGTTAAATAAACTATTTTTGTAATTTCAGATATGCATATGTTACGCAGAAAAATATTAATTGAATCAATAAATAAAACAAATCAGTGCAGAAGAAGCTTCTTGCAATACAAATGAAATAGATCAGCTGCAAGATTAAATTAAATATCTAAATAATTCAACTACCTACACCAAAAAAGTCAACAGTCTATATATAATTAAAAAAGGTGCGTCAGAAATACTACATTTTATGATTGAACTACAAATAATAATAATTGTTAACAGTTGATGACAAGTTTACTAGTGCAACTTACGTGCAGTATTTTTTACTTTTACATATACGACAGTTAGAAAATAAGTATTATATATTGAAAACTGTTATGTACAATGAAAAATATGTATTGTAAAGATGTTCTAGTACACAAATTACTTTGGAACTATGTATACATACCCCAATAATACGGTTTTCGATACTAGCGAAGATATATCGCACGATAAAATATTTTGATGATTTTGAATAAATTAATAAATCTGTGTGAAATATTTGTTTTATTTTATATTTCCTTAACATATATTTCATAAACCTAACCTTATTACCATTTTTTCCTATATCGATTATAATGGAATCGATTTCATTGTAACTAATCGATTTTAGGGAATCAGTAGTACAACACTCACAAATATCACTATTATTGTGTTGGAAATATAGTTTTCATTTGTAATGGTTGGTATAAAATAACTTCAAATCTGAGTTTCAAAGCAACAAGGTCCGTGCCAACTCTTAATATTACTTGCTCAGTGAGAGGAACTTTTATAGGCAAAATAAGACTTAAAACCTCTTTTCGAATGAGTTGTTAGGTCTTAGAAAAAAGGTATGATTGTTGTGATTTACGCTGGATGACGTCACTTTTGTAATCCTATCGAGTTCACGTTAGCCAGCAAACGATGCGGCGTACTGTCAACCATTGCCTCCTGCGTAAACGGGCGGTGAACTCGATACGATAACGTTACGGACTATCGAAATGTTTGTGCTTGGGCTACAGTTGTCGTCACGTTTTACTCAACGATAGTAGTGTTGCGTGAGCGTTGAAGGACATAGACGTATTGTCTATGTCCTTTAATGTTATTGGGTTTTTCTGATTAGAAACTTCTCAGAAGGAACTGTTACTGGCATTATAGAGTGTGGATATATGTTCGAGATATAGCAAAAATAACATTCCCCTTCAATTATATGGGATAAGAAGCGTAACTCTCGAAATTAAAGAATTGAATTGAACATTGAAGCAGTGATGGCTCAGTGGCATTGGCTATGGACTGCCGTGCAGCAGGTCCATGGTTCGAATCCCGCCGCGGGCTTGAGCTTCACCGCATGGTGGAAGGGCTTTTTGTGAATGCCCGCCTGGCTAGCGACCACCCTCAATCAGTCGCCAAGCACCTAACGGTGTGTTCCGGCAGCAGTCCTTGAGAGCCAGAAAAATTACATGCACATGAGACCTAATAACTGTACGTCTCAGTGTGATGGGCACAGTGCAATTAGTCGTTGACGAAATGCGTCAGTTATGGGCAGAGGTTAGTCCACTTAACATCAGGTGGGCCTCGGGCTTGTTACGACACAATGACATAAAAAAAATAACGTTCCTTTTCATTTAGTTCGTCATCCTTAGCTAGGGTCCGACTCCCAAAACTGGGGCAGTTTTATTTTTTATTTTTATAGGTTAGACTGTAAATAATCACATCAAGTTTGATGTTTGTACATGTAAATTTTTTAATACAGAGCAAAAACAAAAAAATTACTTGTTTGGGGCTCACTTTTTAATTTAATATTTTTCTTTCAATTACATATTATTTGTATGTCGAGCTGCACTGGTAACACATGAAAACTAAAATTTTCAACTGGCTGCTTATTACGGTTCTAAAGAATTAAACTTTTAAAGGTTAAAAGACCGGATAACCAGCAAAAACTAAGAGATATGGTCTCGTTTTCTAGTACAGAACTCTGAAAAATCGTTGAGAGATAGACGTTAAATTATGGCACACTTATGTATACTTACCATACCTACATAGAGAAAAACCTAACCTAGCAAGCACGAGGTAAAGGAAATATAACACACTTGTAATATTCCACAGTAACTGAGCAAAATATACGAGCAACCTGTCTTGGGTGTCGTTCTGCATCGAGCACAGTGAAGTAGCGCCCGTTAGAGAATTGCCGGCCTTTGTAACAAAGTACCGTCACCGCAAGGAACAGTATCTAAGTAGTTACGACCGGCATACAGAAAATAGTCAAACAGAAGGGATCAGAAGTTTAAAAAGTAAAAAACTCGACTGCATATTATTTATTTTCGTTAGACGTTTTATCGTCCCATTGAAAGTTATACAGGGTTTTTTACAATTGTTAGGTTTGCAATAACGCCTGCTATGCGGATTACATTACAAGTAGAAAATCTGTCGCCAAGCACCTAACGGTGTGTTCCGGCAGCTGTCCTTGAGAGCCAGTACTTCTAGGTTAGCCTGAACAACATCTTCGACCACATCATCACTTACCATCAGGTGAGATAGTGGTCAAAGGCTAACCCATCAGGCATAAAAAAAAAAAAAAAAAAAAAAAATTACATTATACAGGGTTATTGGAAAAATGCTAACAAACTCTTAGATTTGACTTGTGCTAGTCCTAACAAACATTTTAAGATAAACGTTTTGTTTTTAATTATTATTTTTGTGTGTTTTTTATGGGTGGTTTCACGGAATAAGCACGAAGACCACCTGATGTTTTAAGTCTCTTGTGCCTGTAATTTATTATTTCATATTATTTTTGTTACTTAGCTCGATGTAAATACTATTGAAAACTCTACTCAAAGGGAGCGGGGGCGGTCCAGCGTTCTCGCGGCGAGCGCTCTTGGCTCGGAGTAAGCATTGTCTTTTACTAGTTTTATTTCAAAATAAAAACATTCGTTACAAAATGTTTGTTAGGACTAGCAAAAGTCAACCCTAAGAGATTGTTTTAATTTTTCCAATAACCCTGTTTATAAATAATTATGGAATTGTTTTTATGGCACTTCATTTTGATAAGCCACTCGATGGATCCGGAAGAAAAAAAAAATATCGCACCATTTTACGTCTATTATCATTTTTTTTATTTATGTACCTGGGTATCACTTGCGCTATCAAGATGAATCTAACGATATCTCATACATTAAAATCGGTTAAGCCGTTTAGAATGTATGGTGATATAAAGAAACTCACAAACATACATACATAAACACTCTGCTATTTTGTTCGGTCGTGTAAAATGTTTAAAATAACTAATAAGAAATATTGGAATCAGCAGACGTTGTACCTTACATCTGCAAGGTGATTCACATTAACATCAACAGTCACGTAAGGGTCGGTTTACATAATTACCACATTGGGCAGACGTCTTGGGCATCGCAGTACAAGATGACAGTTCTTCAGATTTTTTTTTCTTCTGGTGGAGGAAGATTCTAATATTACTTCTAGAGTTGCCCCCTTCACTTTCTTGTATTTTTTTTTATTCCTGATAGGTTAGCCTTTGACCACTATCTCACCTGATGGTAATGACAACAACCGGGACCGACGGCTTAACGTGCCCTCCGAAGAACGGAAACGCTTAGTAGTAATGTCACTAGCGGTCACCCATCCAACGCATGACTACGCACGACGTTGCTTAACTTTGCTGATCGGTTGAGAACAGTTAAGTAAACTTCGCTACAAGCGCTTCAAGATAAATAATTGTAAGTCGTCGCGACGTAGGGAAAAAAATAACATATGTTTATCAAAAACGACGATAGACTTGCAGTTGTAACATTATTATTATTCCTAAAGACTTGGTAAAGGCAATATTAAATGTATAAAAAACTATCCATGCATCTTTAAGTTCAAAGTCTTAAATCTTACCAGTTCTTGGGACTCTCCAGCAACAGTCCGTCTTGTTGGGTACCGCCGAAGCGTCAGACATTCTGCCTTAAAGCAGGTACTGTGTTTAGGTGTGAAGGTCACTGTATCGACTGAAATTACTTGGCAAATGAGGCATATCAGCTAACGTGTCGAAATCACGAGTGCAGTATTTTGTCAAGTTAAGCTAGAACGGTGACACAGGGGTGATCCTAAGACGCTTCGGGGTTCGGTTGTGCTTGAAGGGTGGCAGTCGTTGTAGCATAGTATAAGATTTTGCGAATACCCTAAAACCCTCAAGTAACCTGTCGCCAAGTACCTAACGGTGTGTTTTTGCTGCTGTCCTTCAAAGCCAGTAATCCTCGGTCAGCCTGAGCAACATCTCCGACTGCACCATCACTTACCATTAGGTGCGACAGCAATCAAAGGCTTATTAGCAGTTAATCAAAATCATATGAAATTAACTCGAGCAACTTCTGAATAAAATCCCTTCACCAACTTGTATAAGACGTCTGGCTAGAACAGGTAAGCCTATGTCATCCCAAAGGGCACCAGGCGTTGGCTCGCATCCCTTTAATCTTATTTATAAGGGTACAAATACTATACGAGTACATACTTTATACTTGGTACTTATGTAAGGTAGACTTAAAAGTAAGGATCACTTAGTGCATAAATTATTCCTTCTGGGAAATTACTTGTAAGTTAATGCAATTCTGTCATGATATTGTTTTCTTTTTTCATCACTCTTATGTCAAGTTGCGAACAGCAATTCCGGTTTCCGAGAACACTGTATTTTTCTTTAGCTGTCATATACATTTCGGGATGACCGCTAAGCGAAGAAAAAATCATTATGTTGCTTATAAAATATATGGTACCGAGTTCCGACCCTGAAAAGTATGAAATAACTTGTTGAAGTCATACCGTGCTGATTTAAAATACACCGAGTTCACATTTTCAAAAAAAAAAGAAGAACTACAGAAACAAGTGGGCTTCTTTATGTTTTTCCTTTTTTTTCACAATCACTTGCTAACTGGTAAAAAGTGGTTTTATCCATTGTAAAATTCCATAAAATGTATTAAATACATATAGACACTTTTTCTGCAACCTCGTCAAAACGAAGTCTTCCAAATTTTCAAAAAGATTTCAATAATTAACTGTGATACGTCACCATAGGTAAGACGTCTGTAAAACTGTGAAAAATAATAATCGTAAAAGTAATTTAGACATAGCTGCTTCGTTGTTAATTCATGTTATATAATACTGTGTTTATCTACGTTATTTATTACAGATTTGCCCCCAGTTACTGGAACGTCAGTCAAAGTCCTGACCAATTAACAACATGAATTCTTAACGCTCATTGGTCAAATATTACGTTATTGAATGGCTTTGACCAATCAGCTTCTAGTGTAAGATGAACTACTGGCGGGCGTAAGAAAGGATTCCTAAATGAGTAAATAAGGCTTATAATGTGACAAAATGAGTGCTGTTGAAATGTATAGTTATAGAACTTTTATTACTTAACCATCTCAAAACTAAACTAGTAAAAAATCTAGAATCATCACTATGTATGATTATTATGTATTATGGTAAGATTTATTCAATGGTGCGTGATATATCACGCACCATTGAATAAATCTTACCATCAGGCACCGGCTTGTGCAGACCATAAACCAGAAGCCTAGGTCAAGTCTCAAGGACATGCATGCACAATTTTAACTGAGTTTGAACACTTGGTATTTGAAATATGATAAAACTACGTTTGTATGGAAAGCGCTACGAGCAAACTTACCTTAAGCTTGAGTATTAGAAATAAACTTCAACTGCTTTTAATACATCCACGTGTTCCTGAGGAAAAGAGTCTTGATAGACAATAGACTGATAGATAAACAAACGGATAGATAGACAACAAAGTGTTCATATAAGGGTTACTTTTCTCTTTGAGGTACACCAAAAAGGCAAATGTTGCTCAAAATGGTATATTTTTTTGTACTGTTGATAGGCTAGCCTTTGACCACTAAACTCACCTGATGGTAAGTGTTCGTGTTCGAAGACGTTGTTCAGGCTAACCTAAAAATACTGGCTCTCAACGACAGCTGCCGGAACATACTGTTAGGTGCTTGGTGACAGATTTTCTACTTGAGGTAGCTAGCTAGGCAAGCATTACTAATTCCCCTACCTCCATGCTATAACGACTGACGTCGTGAGACAACAACCGGGACTGGTGGCTTAACTTGCCATATGAAGTGCGGAAGCGTTCAGTAGTAATGCCACTAGCGAATACCCATCCAACTCATACCCGCAGCAGGCGTTAATTAGCTGATCGGTTAAAAACGGCAAAGAAAACTACGCAATGAGCGCTTCATATTATATAATGTAGTGTTACAAAGTGGCTGCATGTATATACGTATACAGTATTCACTTTGTCATAAACCAACCGCAAACTTATTACGAGCGCTAGCTTACTCTTAGCGTAAGGACCTAGCTTTAGAGATAGTTAGGAGCTGCATTAGGTCTCTATGTGAAAGCGGATGTTAGGCACTTGTCCCACTGTAGGCGATAAGCGACAAGCGATTAGAGCTAGAAACTTGAAACGAGTTGGCGACTAGCGAGCTGTAGCGAGCGTGTATATTCTACCTATTGTTGCTGGGCTGATAGTGTGCTAGTGCGACGGGTAACGACCCACACAACTCCCATGAGGCGACACACTGATATCTGGAATCTATAAAGCGAGAGTCTTTAATTTGTTGAGTGTTCTGACAACCACTCGAGCATCGCGAGTATAGCTTAAGTGTCAAATGTAATGTGGGACACGTGCCTAAGGTTCTTGTTCCGTACAAAAGATGCAGATCCAATTTCAAAAAATAGATCCATGAACGTTCAGCAAGAACTCTACTAGTTTGTCGCAGCGACAAGAACTTTACTTGCTCAACGATGCTTGCTTGGTGTCCAGAAGACCGAAAGGATCTCAATTGGTACTAGCCCCTAACAACACCCGTCGCACACGCACACTCGTTTATAGCCCAGCAACATTACTATCGGAAAAACACACTGGCTCCTAGCTGCTTGCCAAATCGTTTCTAGTTTTTATGTCTATTTGCTTGTGGTCCATCGCCAGCAGTGGAATAGTGTACGTAATATAATTGCCAGTTAACATGCAGTTTCTTAGAAATAAAATATTGAAGCGCTCGTAGCGAAGTTTACTTAGCTGTTCTCAACCGATCAGCCAAGTTAAGCAACGTCGCCCGCGGTCATGAGTTGGATTGGTGACCGCTAGTGACATTACACTGAGCGTTTCCGTGCTTCGGAGGGCACGTTAAGCCGTCGGTCCCGGTTGTTGTTTTAGGATGGCAGCCGTTATAGCATAACAGTTTTCTGAGAACAGTGTCTGAACGCTACAACTCGCCTGTCATGCGGCATTTTGTGTGTGTACTAATTGATACAAATCGACATGTATACGCATAGGGTTCCGTGTTATGTGGTGCATTTTAATTGTTTTATTTATATGTGATACTAACCTTTAGAAATAAGTTCTGCACTGTACTAACCAATGGATTTATAATTGCCGAAATAAAAACATTTTGATTTTTTTGATTTGATATAGCATGGTGGTAGGGCATTTTGCGAATGCCCGCCTGGCTAGCTACCACCCTCAAGTAGAAAATCTGTCGCCAAGCGCCTAACGGTGTGTTCCGGCAGCTGTCCTTGAGAGCCAGTACTTCTAGGTTAACCTGAACGACGTTCCTTAACTTTGCTGATCGGTTGAGAACAGTAAACTTCGCTACGAGCGCTTCAAGATGGTTATGGTTCCATGAGAACCAGTACCCTTTCTACTAAATCTTCGAGCACATTAGCATTTACCATCAAGTAAGATTACAATCAGATATTTAAAAAAAAAATAACAGTTTGGTACAGTTGAGTAATCATAAATTAGACAGCTGCCGGAAAACACCGTTCGGTGCTTTGCGACAGATTTCATATATATATTTTTTTATGCTTTATAGATCAGCCTTTGACCACTATCTCACCTGATGGTAAGTGATTATGTGGCGAAGTTGTTCAGGCTAACCTAGAATTACTGGCTCTCAAGGACAGCTGCCGGAACACACCGTTAGGTGCTTGGCGACGGATTTTCTCCTTTAGGGTGGTAGCTAGCCAGGCGGGCATTCGCAAAATGCCCTACCACCATGCTATAACGACTGCCATCCTAAGACACCAGCCAGGATCGACCCACCATAACACCATTAAACCCACAGCTACCAATTCTACGTACCATTTGGCCATTGAGAGTATTCTTATTTCGTTATCTATCGATTAAGAATTATCAAAATAAATTTCAGTACATATATGAGAAATATATAAATTTGGGTGATTTTTTAACCGACTTCCAAAAAAGGAGAAGGTTTTCAATTCTACACATTTTTTTTTATGTTTGACCACGTGTTACTTTTTTCAGAGTAGTCTAACTTTGGTAATTCTTTTTTTATTAAAAAGGGTATACCTAGTGATCCCAAATAAATTTCATCAAAATCGGTCAAGTAGTTTTTATGTTACACTCAACTAACTGAAAAATGCTTGTCATACCTAGATGACTTGGTAGTTGCAAGTTTTGTCTATGATGACCAATATTGCAGGTGAGTAAATATAACCAGTAACCAGTTTAACCAGTAATTATCACTAAAAAGCTTGAAAATTATTTTAAACAATAATTTTACTGACTTCCAACACTAAAAAGTCTGAAATAGCTTGTTGAAGTCAGACCATGAAAATGTGATTTCAGAGTATTTTTAATCAGCATGGGGGCGACCTAAAGAAGTTATTTCATACTTTTCAGTCTTAGAAGTCTGTTCCTATTTTTGTAATTATTTTCTTTTAAAAATATTCACATATCATAATAACTTCCTGGACCGATAAATTAAAGCCTTTATATAACAGCTGTAACATTACCAATACATCTGTTCGTTTAAGGGAATTGGCCCTCAGCATCCTAAACATGCCTCTAATGCCACATTGCAGCCGAATGACGTCATAAACCGACTCTAGCCGTGTTACGACCACTATCGTGCTAGCTTAGGACCGAGCTATAACGGTATATCTAGGTACTGCATTAGGTATTCAATGTAAGACCTGAGATAACATTCAGCGTTTGGGTAATGGTCAAAACCCAATGTGTCTAAAATATTTGTTAGTAAAATTTTAATGATTGACCTAGAAAAATTGAGGTCTCCTTTGAAAACTAATAAGTGTTTTTTACTTATAACTTGCAATGGTTTACAAAATTTAAACCGAAAAGGAAAATTTGAACTACGAAATGATTCGAAATAATGTTAAATGTCCCTACAGCCATAACATGCTCTCCCAACTGAGCTGTCGTAGTTAGTGAATCATAGCTCAAATTTTCCCTCCCCTTCTATCGTTTCATCATCTCAAGAGGGACGATCGCTTAAAAGACGTTTTATTACAATTGTAATAAAAAAATACAATCATATTGCGATGGTTTGTTCACTTATTTATTATTTTTAGACGCTTATTAGAAATAATAACAAATTGTAGAATTGTTCAATAGTGAAATCTTTCTTGGATACTGAATAATTTATACAAAACTATCAACAACGGAACACTGATGCCATTTAATTTAATGTTTTTCGATGCATCTGTTTCAGTTATGATTAACATCTTGTCTTGTATTTTACTTTCTGCAAAGTGTTATTATCAATCTGAGAGAATCTGCACGGATTCATTATAGCCTGCCGGTGACCAGGGCCCCAATTCTCTTAGCTATTGAACAAACGCCACTCTCCTGCGATGCTGCGATCGAACTGCTATTAATGTAATATTCGGTAGTCTGCTAATGCTAGCTCCTAATCGCAGTTGTATAGCAATCGCGTCGCTATCGTATGGCTGTGCTACGGCTTGCAAATTTTGCCACTGAAATAATAATGAAAACTTCTATCAATCAAGCATCAGTAAAAACATCAATACAGTGTTTTTCTAGCAAACAATACATCAAATAAATATATTTAAATCATTTAGCTATTTATGTATCTGAAAACCTCCAAAAAATTATATGCCACCGTATCAACGCAATCGCAACAAAATAGCTTACAGCATACCAAATATGTCTAAAACTATTGAAAGCAAGCCACTGACTTGCGATTGAACCTAAATAGCGGGCAGACTACGGATACTGTCAAAAACTACAATTTTCATGCAATTAAGTTGCGTTAACGCCGTTCAATAGCTAAGAGAATCGGCCCCCAGACTACTTTCTCTACGATAGAAGAAGCCTCCTTATTTTATTGCTTTAACATTTATGATTTGACCCAGTGGCGACGGCTATGGGCTGCCATGGTTCAAGATAGGACTGGTAGGGAATTTTGGAAATGCTCTCTTGGCTAACTACTACACTAGGGTTCCTTGAGGCCACAGTGCTCTAGAGCCAATGATATACACAATAAAAACGCCTGCGATATTTCTCCGATCACATCATCACGATCAAAATTATTACATACTAGCGGCCCGCCCTGGATTTGCACGGGTAATTAGCAAAAAATATAAATTGGAACACAAAATAAGTATTTTTGAATATTGTTAGATTTGCAATAACGCCTGCTATGCGGATTACATTACAAAATCACAAATATACGATAGGAAAAATTTAAGTCATGTGCGGGACGTGGTTTTGAATCCCGCACATGACTTAAATTTTTCCTATCGTTTTGTAATGTATACTTGTGTATTTGAAACAAAATAAGTAGTTATTGTGACATAACAGTAATATTAAGATGTATAGTAATATATATTATTATAGATGCATTTCATCACAAGTAAATGATTGCTCTGCACCCGTCACCTTGAGACATAAAGTTGTTCAGTATCATGGACTTGAAATTTAATCGGCATCCATACCCTCAAATCACTGCTTGACCGTAGAAATAGGTATGGTGGCTGTACTTCCTCAAAAAAACTCTGAAACGCTCATAACGAAGTTTGCTTAGCCGGTCTTAACCGATCAGCTAAGCAATGTCCGCCGCAGTTATGAGTTGGATGGGTGACCGCTTGTGACATTACTACTGAGCGTGCACGTGCTTCGGAGGACACGTCTCGGTTGTTGTCTCTAGATTACAGTCATTACAGCATGGTGGTAGGGCATTTTCTACTTGAGGGTGGTCAGTGTAGTACATGTACATGTCGAAAATCTGTCGCCACGTACTTAACCGTATGTTCCGGCAGCTTTCCATGAGAGCCAGTAATTCTAGGTTAGCCTATATACCTACTATAAGTTCTGTTCTTAAACGATCAGCAAAGTTAAGCAACGTCGCGCGCGGTCATGAGTTGGATGGGTGACCGCTAGTGACATTACTACTGAGCGCTTCCGTGCTTCGGAGGGCACGTTAAGGCTTCGGTCCCGGTGGTTGTCTTTGAATTTCTGTCGTTATAGCATGGTGGTAGGGCATTTTGCGAATGCCCGCCTGGCTAGCTATCACCCTCAAGTAGAAAATCTGTCGCCAAACACCTGATGGTGTGTTCCGGCAGCTGTCTATGAGAGCCAGTAATTCTAGGTTAGCTTGAACATCATCTCGATCACATAATCACTTACCATCACGTGAGATAGTGGTCAAAGGCTGTTACGTGCGCAGAAATGAGAACGGTTTTTAAAAAAAAACTATTTTATTTAATTCTAAAATAATTACAAGTTATATGTCTTAATACTATGACGAGCAGAGATGAACTGAAGAACTAAGAGCGGTGCTAGTTTTTATAAAACACAAAGT
Organism: Plagodis pulveraria; assembly: GCA_963890685.1. Classification (NCBI taxonomy): domain Eukaryota; kingdom Metazoa; phylum Arthropoda; class Insecta; order Lepidoptera; family Geometridae; genus Plagodis; species Plagodis pulveraria. The sequence continues at coordinate 34,742,918 of OY982951.1, read as the reverse complement.
GGCGTACGTGACCAGATGCGTGTACGCATGTAAAGACGATTCCCGAAAATTATCAAATACAGTTATTATTCTGGATAGCACAAAGGGACCCTTTCAATATTTAAAAACAGTTTTAATTGTCTAATGTTCTTATCTCTAAACATTGCTACGAGGAACGAATACAAAGAGCTATTGATTACAGAAATAAAATATAGATATGTTTTGTTTTCTATTCCCTAAACTTTCTAACAAGGGTCTCATTGTTCGATAGTAAGGAATATTAAATGATAATTTATTAGGGTTAAGCTTTAACATCCCCCGCCTTAGATTGGAAATTATACTCAAAAATGACGTGAGTATTTTCCAACAACAACTATTATAATCACAATATAGTTATTAAGTTATACAGAATTTAACATTTATTAAAGAGTATTGCAGTAATTTACAATTATAATAATTAATACGTTACTGTTGAGGAACTTATACAAAGTGTGTTCTATCAAGTACACTTGCACTAAACATTACAGATTGTCCTCGGTTATTCTTATTCTACAGGGTCGCGCGTGGTGCTCCTGTTCAGTACTTTCGATGGTGGCGTATGTTACTTCATCGGGATTTCTGCGTATTACAGGATCTGCAGGTTGCATCTCAAGGTCCTCGTGAGAACGGCGACGTCTTCTCCCAGGGCAGTTTAATGAATGGCAGTATCGGCGTCCACATTGAGTTTGCCTGTCTTGACAGCAGATTTTATATATGATATAACCAATGACTATGACACCAATTATATAAAGTAGGATAGTGTCACTTTTCAATAAAGGATCTGCAGTTCCAGGTAATTTATCAAGTTCCTTTCTTATATTTTTCATCTCGTGGGTTGCTTCTTGGAGATTTTGCAGATTTATATTAGTTATTTTGCTTGGTAATAGTTCAATTTCAGATACTCGATGTATAGAGGGATGATTGTAAACTTCTTCGATTATATCGATCTTCATTTCAGGGATTTGAAGATTAGTTTCGATTTTACCTTCGCTCTTGAGTTTGATAGTATTTATGGTTGCTGAGCAGTATTCGTTTAAGGTGAGTAATCCTGTATTTTCGAACAAGGTGGTTGTGTAGTTTTGGCCACAACCCTCAATTATATTCGTGGGTTTTGTAAACAATAGGAGCCAATTATTCTTCCTTAGTCTATGTACCGACTTGAAGTTTCCTTTAGTGCTCATGATGCGGCAGTACATATTGTAGTTTTTCAGATCTTGTTTCAGGATGCTGGTTTCACATGTTGGATCAGAGTTTTCTTCGTGTACAATGAGTGATTTGCAGATAAGCTTCTCTTCAGTAAACTCTGTACATCCGGACAGGTTTTCTAAGCTGACGTAAAACCTTCTATCTCTGGTCAGACCAATATAATTATTTTGTACTAAAAGGGTATGATAAATCGAGTTATTGTCCATTTTAGGAAGGGAAAGGATTTGATAGCTCAGAAAAGGATCTTCATCTACTAAAGGGATTTCAACAACTGAAATAAAGGTGAGCCCATCCATGAACGCATTAAATTTGCTTACTTTCAACAAGTTATAAATATTATTGTAACTAGGTCTTTCTATGAACTTGCCTTGTTCAGGGCTTTTGTTAAGCTCCTTTAATAAATCATTATTATTTATTATGTTTGCTGGCAGCATGCCTGCGAAAGCAGAATCAATAGCGTACATTAACTCGTCAAGCTTACTATTTATAACTATCAAATTATTCATAATATATTCATACAATTCGAATAGTGCTTGATGATCTACTAAGTCGTTAATTGCTTTCCCATATTCATTAACCTTATGTTTTAATTTTAAAATATTCCAATTAATAATAGCTTCATTGTGGTTAATTGCACCTATGGTTTTATTAAACGATTCTACTACAGTTTCAGTAATGTGAATTTGTTTTTTAAGCAAGTCTTTTGTTTTAGATGTGTCAAATTGCACTTGTTTAATTTGTTTTGCAATATGCTTGCGATCTGCGTTATCCATGGTACCAAATAATGTTCTAAGTAAAGATCCTAAAGGATTAATAAGGCCTCTTTTAACCTTTCCGCTGGCATCCATTTTCTTTGGAACGATCCAGATAGGAGAGTTATAAGGACTGTGACTTGGTCTTATTATCTTTTGAGCAAGTAAATTTTTCATTTGCGTTTTTACCTCTGTTTTATGTACCTGAGGATAGCGATAATTTTTCGTATATACTGGAGAGGTGTCTCCTGTATCTATCTCATGTTTAATTACGTTACTAAACGTAAATTGATCACCGTCTAGATGGAAAACATCTTTAAAATGTTTGCATGTTTTTAATATCAACATTTTTTCTTCAGAGTTCATGTGATCGGTTCGAATTAATTCTGAAACCTTTTGTGATCTATTTTCATTATTATCAATCGCGTTAATTCGTATTTCATCAATTTCTACGGGATATGCCGTGATTGTTGGTTTCGATATATTAATCGTGTTAAACGTAGGGTTAATGCAAGAAACAAAAGCAACTTGGTTTGTTACTTTAACAAGAGCATTAGGGATTAATAAACCCTCTTTAGTTTTTCCTGCTTCTATCAAACAATCCCCGTTCTGGACATTATTAACCTGTATCGGGATCACTTGTTCACTTCTTGCTTCAAGTTTAATTTCTTGATCATAAGTTGTTCTTAATTTGTTATCGTTTTCATCTGGTTTATTTAATTTAACTTCCCAGTTTTCTGTGTTTATAGTTGCTTTGAAGCGTTTAAGTAAGTCGAGTCCCATTATACCGTCATAAGGGATACTCAAGTCAACTATAAAGAATTTGTGATTATACTTAGCTGACAAGGGTATTTCAACATATTCGGATGTTGAAAAGTTTTCAGAACCTATTCCTTTAATTTTAATGGTTTCTTTGTGTATTTTCAGTTCCGGAATATGTTTAATCACTCGCGGACTGATAACACATAATGAAGCGCCAGTATCTACAAGTAGTTTTACAATGTTAGATTTTATATTTATTTTTACAAAAAGCAATTTGGGCGTATTATCGTATTGGTCAACTGAAAATACATTGCTTATTGAATGTTGAGCAGATTTAGAAGACCTTCTGTCTCGGAAGTTGACTTCTCGGATGCAACTTCCGTTTCCGAGTTTAAATTATTCACTGGACGACTTGATGAAGAAGAAGAGGAAATCTTTTGTTGTTGATTATTTTTCTTTTTCCTACAATATTCCAACGTATGACCAGGTATTTTGCAAAATGAGCAAAATCTATTATTATGGCCATTGCTGTTGTTACTATTTGAGTGTTGAGTTTTATCATTCGATTTATATCCACTTGTACTCGGTTTATTTTGAAATGGTTGAGATTTCAAATTAGTAGTCGCATTATTATAGGCTTTCGGGCTTTGAATGTTATTATAGAATTTTTGTGCCCTTTCTTCCTCGAGAGCTATTTTAAAAGCTTCGCGTGAATCCTTTGGTTTGCACATTCGAACTCTATGATAATAACTAGGTTCTAAGCCTACTAAAAAGTTGTTTAAAATAAGTCTATCATACTCGATTCTAAGCTGTCCACTAGTATCCTTAAGAATACTTTCGGTGGCCAGGAGTTCATCCCTAAGATTACTGATGTAATATACGTACTGAGCCATTGATCCTCTCTGGCGTGCATGCTGTGATTCAAGGAGTATCTCATTTATACTCTTCTTGTCACCAAACTGATGTTTTAACTCACATAAAAAATCTTTTAAATTCGTAAAATTTTTAGAATTGGCAAAAGCTGCTGCTTTGCCTTCTAATTGTGAAATGGCATGGTATAACAAAATTGTTTTTTGTGCTGGGCTTGCAAGTTCCTCAGCCTTTTCGCAACTCCTTATAAAAGTATTCAAATTCTTTGAATTATCATTAAATTTTGGAATAATTGCGAACAACTGGTTGGATGGAATTATTGGTTCCAAAGCAACCGATACACTCTTTTGCTTCATTTCACTGTCTTGGCTCATTCCTACGACACGTAAGACCTAAGCAATATGCTTTTAAAGGGTCAAAGAAAATTAAAAATGGACGGAGAAATATATACCCAATCAGTGACAAAACAAAATAAAGGACTTACAGTAGAAGGAGTACTGCTGTCTTCATTTGTGTTTCTTCCCTAGTTGTATGCAGCAACTTTCGGGCTCGCCGACTGGATTCAGGAACGATGACTTCCCGACGAGATGTGATCGTAGAGATGTTCACTCCTAAATTTCCCCGAATGGAAATATATCCTACCACGACTGCGCCAAATTGTTACGTGCGCAGAAATGAGAACGGTTTTTAAAAAAAAACTATTTTATTTAATTCTAAAATAATTACAAGTTATATGTCTTAATACTATGACGAGCAGAGATGAACTGAAGAACTAAGAGCGGTGCTAGTTTTTATAAAACACAAAGTGGCGTACGTGACCAGATGCGTGTACGCATGTAAAGACGATTCCCGAAAATTATCAAATACAGTTATTATTCTGGATAGCACAAAGGGACCCTTTCAATATTTAAAAACAGTTTTAATTGTCTAATGTTCTTATCTCTAAACATTGCTACGAGGAACGAATACAAAGAGCTATTGATTACAGAAATAAAATATAGATATGTTTTGTTTTCTATTCCCTAAACTTTCTTACAAGGGTCTCATTGTTCGATAGTAAGGAATATTAAATGATAATTTATTAGGGTTAAGCTTTAACAAGGCTAGCCCTAAATCTGTAAAAAATCTGACACAAAAAGTTCTACGGTTACTAGTTCAGTGGGTATTAGACCTTACGGGAGTCGGGATACCATTTTCAGAAGTGCTTAAAATTTTACGATATGCTGGTTCGGACAGAAAGATCGGGGAAATGCACAAAACTCTGGAGGTATACTCACCTCGAGTGCATCCCAAATTGTCGATATTCAGAGCTCGTAATTCAGAAAACTTTTAGCTGAGGGGAGTAAAATGTTGAAAATGAATTTTAAATCTTATTTTATTCAGTTTTCTCTCCTGTGTCTTAACTTGGGGCCATTCTTTTAAACGCCTTTTAATAATGCGTTACAAACTATATTACAAATTGATTACAATATTTGTTTAAATTACGTAGGTGAAAGGCGATAGCCTGCAATCGGAACCAACAAAAAATCTGCTACGGGCTGCATTACTGTATCAGCTGGATAGTCCACTGCTGTACACAGCCTCCTCCAATATACCCCTATATAGATTTGCCATAATCCCCACGCTTGGCAGGCGGTTTGGGGATTGCAGTGTGAGATATCAGTTTCTTAGAAAGTGCTGCTGCCCACCTTCTGGTGTGTTACCCTTAGTCGCCTCTTACGACACTCGCGGGTAGAGATGGGGGGTGACATTCAATCCTGGCACCGCACGGGCTGTTGCATTAGAGACCCTTTAAAAACGAGGTCACATGCGTTTGGCCAATTTATGAATTATGAATTGAGTCTCGGTACAAACGAATTTAATTAGTTATTTTATCTCAAAATGTGTTGATTATTATTCCCATACAAAACGAGTTTTCCGAATTATCTCAAATGCATATAATTTTACGGAGAATTGTCAAATTAAAAGCATAGATATTAGACTCAAGGTCATGCATGCAAAATTTCATTGAGATTGAACTCTTGGTATTTGAAATATGACAAAACTAAGACTGTATGGAAAGACTATGATGACACCCTTTAGTGAAAAAAAATTAGATCTGTTATTGTACAAAAAAAACCTTTTTCAGTGAAACATACTGCTTACAAAATCAATTTTCACTCACCCACAAATATTTGTTCACCATCGATAAGACCATCTCATCCATAGCTGTAAGCTTCTTGGCAAAATTCTTTTTATAATTACAGTCAGCTTATTGACTGTAATTTAAAAACTACTTAATCCATGTTGATGAACAATATTTTACAAATTATGGAGCACAAAAATGTGTGCCCTGGATGGGAATCGAACCCGCGTCCTCCGATTCAGCGCCGGATGCCTAAATTACTCGGCCACCTGGGCACGCTCTTTCTAGCCGGAATTTCGTGCTCAATTATATTACCTAACCGTCATAGGGGACGGTGTGATGTTGATGGAATTTAAATGGGGCTACCTTGGGAATATATATTTTACCTTAAAAAAAATATGGAGATTGTATGATCCAGGAAAAAGCTCATGTATGTCCCTTGATAAATGCAATTTAAGTCCAATATTCATCTTTGGGTCAACTCGACACAAAATATCAAAATTCCAGGATGTGAAGTCAATCCGACTACGAACTAGAGAGACCCGTGACATTCAGCTGGACGGAAAGACAGACAAACGGTGAAGTATCAACAATATAGCTCCGTTTTTGCCTTTGGGTACGGAATCCTACTAATCATCGTACGCACTACAAAGTCAAACGTCATAGCGCATTTCCGAGCCAGTTGAGCTAATAGGACGAAATCGCAATGAGCTATTAAGAGTATTTTTATAGCGTACACAAAGATCGTAAAAGCAACGCTTTAAGTTTTACTAGCTTAATAATGTTTTTAAGTTAGCTATCCTATTTAATAAAGGCTCATATAACTTTGTTTTCTGATAAGGTACGTAAAAGTGAACTTTATATCAGTGCAATTAAGATCAAATTTCAACTTTGTAATTTCATTCGCCATTACTGTGTTAAACACGATGTAAAAGCAATAGCAGTATGGGCATATATGTCTTTGTAACATATATATCTTTATAACCATGTATTTTTCTCTAAATTTAAACCAGCACCTACCCGTTTTATCCTATCGCTCAAACAAGCTAGGGCACCATACCTAGCTTGCCTGAGGGTAAGTTTTTAAAGAGGTGGAAATAAAACACATTATTATACTACAAATTAAAATGTATAGTGATATCATTACAATAGTCGCCCTTATTAATAGAAGCAATCTCTTTCAGGAAAAAACTCTATGTACCTATAGTTACTGCTAAATAAAACTGACAATGCATAATGCGAATCTGCGCTTGACTAGCTACCACTTTCAAATAGAAAATCTGTCGCCAAGCACCTAACGTTGTGGTTGCGCAGCTGTCTTTGAGAGCCAGTAAGTCGCAGATAAGATCGATGTCAACACTATCGATCGCATCATCACTTACCATAAAATGATATTGAAGTTTTAAATTTCCAGCTATACTGCAGTCATGGAATATATTTAGAAATGCAAAGGTCAAGCTCCCCTATGCGCGCCAAACGACCCGGATTTCTTAATGAATTCGTTGACAGCCACGCATGCAGCTCCTTAGGCCCGTCTAGGAGGTGCAAACACCCAGACGGGCCGAAGGAGCTGGATTGTGAAAAGTGAAATCAAAGCTTACTGTGGTGAAGTAGCGAACCAATGCGATGGTCGGATCGCTTTATTAATAATGGTAATATTTTGAAGTCCTTACTGTCTCTGTGTTGCAATAGAGATGTCCAAGATTATTTTTATGTTCAAGATGAGCGTAGGTTCCCGTAATTTTATCTTTATTGTTGGTCGTATACTTAATGCGTTTGTTCATAGTTATTTTACAAAGATGGCTGTATTTATTTAGCACTTACTGTCTTCTTGGTCTCCGTTTTTTTCTTGATAACGATCAAATATTAATATTGATTAGGTATGAAAGTTCTCATGCGTTTAAGATATTTTAATGTTATAAATTAATATTGACCTAGGTAAAGGACATATCCGATGCCTTTTATCAGGTGAGTTTATGCGCTTGAATCGACTCCAATGAACATAAGTTGACAATAAGTCAGTACCTGCAACTTTATAAGGCTCAGGTTCGGCCTCACATGGAGTACTGCTCTCAACTCTGGGCGGGAGCTCCCCAGTACCAGCTTCTTCCATTTGACCGCATACAACGCAGAGCGACTCGAACCGTTGACGATCAAGTTCTCTCCGACCGGCTCGACCCTTTGGCACTACGTAGAGATGTTGGATCACTCTGCATCTTCTACCTTATCTATCACGGGGAGTGTTCTGAGGAACTGTTCGATTTACTACCTGCAGCTCAATTTCGCCATCGGACGTCCCGACAAAGCATGATGTTTCATCAATTTCATGTCGACGTCTGGAAGTCCACAACTTTGCGATTTTCACGGCATTTTCTACCTCGCACTGCCACAATATGGAACCAGCTGCCAGGTGCAGTATTTCCGAACGGATACGACTTAGGGGCCTTCAAGAAGAGATCATATCAAAGGCCGGCAACGCATCATCGATACCTCTGGTGTTGCGGATGTTCGTGGGCGACGGTGATCACTTACCACCAGGTGAGCCGCCTGCTGTTATTTGTGTTATTTATAAAATTCTCATCATTAATTTCAAACAAAGGCAATAGGAGGCTTATATATAATCAGCAAATATAGAGCATATTGGAGTTACAATATCATATCAGGGCATTATGTAATTGTGCCCTGGTGATATGGTTTAGCGACATTTACGTTATTGGAGTGGGTTGATTTAATCTGTAGAGAAACGTCCAAACCAATAACGCACTCAGCTCAGTACGCGGTGGCTTGCAAGGCGGCGGCTTCCTTATTTTGAAGAAGCTATATTATTTGGGATGTAATAATCCTTAAAATAAACCTTTTCAATCGCATAAAAAGCAACACATATTGCTTATTTTTAACACTTTGGACAGATTGAGGTACGTAATTTTTATAAAGTCCTTCAACTTTAAAAATCAAATGAAATATATCAGGCAAATATGTCCTATTTTCAATATGATATATTGAAAATAGGACATTACTATACGATATACTTTCCTCTAACATGCATAAAAATACATATAATGTCATTAAATTTGAAAAAAGAACACGTGAACTATCGAATTTAAGTACAAAGAAAATCTAATTCATTGCAGGAGCGGTTTTTGAATGTGGAACATTGCAACTCTCCAGCAATGTTGTATGAAACGGCGAGCTGGGGTTATTAAATACTCTTTGATTGGATCTCTTTTATCACTCTTGGCATACCAAAGTAAGTGTCTTTTCTTAGTACAAATTGCGTTCACGTGGCTGTATTGTCATAAACGCGTTCGTCTTTCGGCACAGATGATAAATTGGCGGCAAAGCTGAAAAATCGTCTTGATTTGTTATTTGCATAGTACTTAATAAATGTATATTAATTAATAAAAATGTGCTCCAAGGGTTCAGGGAGCGAAATGGAGTTTGATTGTGCTCCACCAGATTTAAGATCAGAAAAGGCAATGGAAAACCTGCTTCCAGCGAAGTTTTGAAGCGCTCGTAGCGAAGTGTACTTAGCCGTTCTTAACCGGTCAGCAAAGTTAAGCAACGTGCGCCGCGGTCAGGAGTTGGATGGGTGACCGCTAGTGACATTACTACTGAGCGCTTCCGTGCTTGGGAGGGCACGTTAAGCCGTCGGTCCCGGTTATTGTCTAAGGAGGGCAGTCGTTATAGCATGGTTGTAGGGCATTTTGCGAATGCCCGCCTGGCTAGCCACCATCCTCAAGTAGAAAAACTGTCACCAAGCACCTAACGGAGTGTTTCGGCAGCTATCATTGAGAGTCAGTACTTCTAGGTTAGCCTGAACAACATCTTCGACCACATCATCACTTACCATCAGGAGAGATAGTGGTCAAAGGCTAAACTATCAGGAATAAAAAAACAAAAAAAAAGTCAAAAGAAAAATACATGAAAATATATGAAAATTTTATAATATGGAAAAACGAGAAAAATGTGAACGTTTACTCCGAAACAGTATTTTAGGGGTATTTTAAAGAGAATTATAAAACTAAAAATCCATTTACATTATGGTCAATGTATTTCATGCTGAAATGTACTGCTCATGTAAAAAAAAACTACATTTTCTAACGTAGGTATTATGTAGGTAATTGTTATCAAAAATCAACTTAAATACACTTCTTAAGTAATCAACACCTAAAAATTAAGTAATTTATAGTTTTATTTAGTTAAACACTACTTATAACGATCATGGCACTTTTAAATCACAATAAGTAATTAAAATATTTATACATAAGGTATGCTTCGTAATTATCTCTTTTTAATATATATCTCACAAAGTATTTCACTTATATAAGAATCAACATTTGATGGGTTTAATTATAATTAAATTCAGTCTTCATCTGAGCTACAATTAATACAAATAAAAGATATAGTGTCTCCTGTAACATATCCTACATGTACCCACATCTTACAAATGATACACTCGGTCCAATCTTCTTTATTTGAATCTGTGTAAGTTTGATTTACCTTTGCCTTTCCCTTACATTTTCCTTTAAATTTGTCATCAATTTCTGTTTTTTCTTCATCTTCTCTGCATATTACTATGCCAATTACTATACATATACCTTCCACCATGCAGTAAAGCTTAATCCGGCGGTAGGGATCGAACCAGGGACCTGCGGCACGGCAGTCCGTAGCTATTACCTCTCGGCCATCATTTCTTCAAGAGGATAAGGGTGTCATTTCTCCCATTTTTTATAAGTTCAATGCAGAAACTATTTCATTTTGTTCAATTTCAGATCTTACGGATAGATAAAATTTACATACCAAATACATTAAAAGAACGAATATCAATAGCATAAATAAAACATTTTTTTTAAATATTATAAATTAAACCGGCAAAAAACACTCACGTTGAGGATCGAATACGTCTCGCGGGTTTCGAGCATATCAGATGCTCATCATCAGGGCGAGTGCGCAGCTGCGTCTGCGAGCTCCCGGCGGGCACTGCGGAGCGCCGCCCGCGCGGCTCGGCTCGATACCGGCGCCGGCGGCGGCAGCGGGGAGCTGGGTGGGGGTGGAGCGAGTCCCGCGCTGCTGGTGCTAGGTGATGAAGTCCTAGCGTGCCCGGCTGAAGACGGTGGGCCTACTTCGTCGTCTGTGATCTCATCATCATCATCAGCACACGTACCGTGACATACAAAACTGACTGTGTCGCTCTCTAGACTGCCCGACAACTTTTGCGTCGAGGTGACATTAAGGGTAGGAATCCAGGCTGGTGGTTTTTGCCGGTTTAATTTATAATATTTAAATATGTGTGAAACTCACGAGAATTTCAATTTAAAACATTTTTGTTATTAATTTGGGAAGGATCTTTCTAATCAGTGTGATATATCTATCAATGAGAAACAAGTCCTAAATATGTTGTGACTTAGTGTATATCTGGTTATACTGTTTTTTATTCTGTACAAAATAACCGTATAACCTTTTAAGGAAATTATATTAGCAAGTTTCGTGCATAATATGGGAAAAGCTAAAGTGAATTTCCTTAAGGCGCTTACTGACCGTTCAAAATTGGCCAAGTTCTAAGCTGAGCTTTTACTACATACTTTCTAGGTATACTTTAGTTACGTTAATACACTTTTATACTAGGTAATACATGTTTGGGAGTATTTATGCGTGAGCCTGAAAATGTTCAGAAACGTTTGAAAGTACGAGTAAGTACTTTATTGTAAAACGTAGGTTATCTATACATTCATACACAATATATTTTCCACTAGTTGATGTTGTTCTGGCTAACATATAATTACTGGCTCTCAAGGACAGCTGCCGGAACACATCGTTAGGTGCTTGCCGACAGATTTTCTACTTGAAGTGGAAGCTGACTGAAGTTTATGGTAGCTATATGTATATATATATATATATACATATAGCTACCATAAACTTATATATATATATATATAAGTTTTAGTATTATTAAAACTTGAATAAAATAATTAATCAAAGTAAAGATCTTTGATTAATTATTTATTCGAGTTTTTTTTTTAAATATTAGAAAAGAATTACTTACCTACATTATTATGTTATGTATCTAACATACATAATAATGTAGTAAGTAAGTAAGTAATGAAGCAATGATAGCCGAGTGGTAATAGCTATGGACTGCCGTGCCGCAGGTCCCTGGTTCGATCTCCACCGCCGACTTGAGCTTCATCGCCTGGTGGAAGGGCTTTTTGTAAATGCTCGTCTGGCTAGCTACCATCCTCATTTATAAAATCTGTGGCCAACAACTGTTTGTCTCAGAGTAACAGGCTTAGAGCAGTTCGTTACTTGATTGCATTTTTTTCATGTTATTGTGACGGAACAAGCTCGAGGCCCACCTGATGTTAAGCGGACTAACCTCTGCCAGATGCATTTCGTCACAAGTCACGAATTGCACTGCGCCCGCCGCCTTGAGACATAGTTACTTGTCTGTAATTTCACTGGCTGTCAAGGACTAAACTCAGCAGTTACCTACTAAACTCTCGTCACTTATTGGATCCCTTCGACACATCGTCCGTTGTATCTTCAAAGTCAAAGTCAAAGTCAAAATCATTTATTCAATTAAGGCGTCTACGACGCTTTTATGAAGGTCAATTACAAATTTTAGTATTGAAATATTCTACATTGTACTGCCACGTTCAGCAAATAAATTGTATAGAGCCACTGCGAGAAGAACGGGCAAGAAACTCGGGGCCATTCTTTTAAACATCTTTTAACAATGTGTTACATACATACTATATAATAGAGTTATTACAATATTTGTTTAAATTATGTAGGTGACAGGCAATAGCTTGGCGGAGGCGGAATTGTCCAGGCATTTTTGTCGTTTATGTAATCAGAAACTGTGTAGTAGGATTTTTTAATCAATATGTTTTTCACATGCAACTTGAATTTCCCTTCTGTGAGCGTTGTAATATGTTTAGGAACTTTATTATAAAACCGCACACAATTACCTAAGAAGGACCTTTTATTTGTGTTTGCTAATCTAGAACCTGGCACCACTATTTTATCTTTATTCCTAGTATTGTAATCGTGATTGTCACTGTTTAATTTAAATTTACTCAAATTTTTACGAACATACATAATATTTTCAAATATATACAGACTTGGTAAAGTTAAAATATCAATTTCTTTAAAAAGATCCCTCACAGATTGCCTAGGACCCATCTCATATATGGCTCGAATTGCACGCTTTTGTATGATAAAGATTGTCTCTATCTCAGCAGCAGTTCCCCACAGCAATACGCCATACGACATAATACTGTGGAAGTACGCGAAATAAACTAGGCGAGCAGTAGCTACGTCTGTTAACTGTCTTATCCTAAGAACTGCATATGCAGCAGAACTAAGTCTTCCGGAGAGATCATGTATATGTGGATCCCATTGTAAAGTGGAATCCATTTTGATTCCCAGGAAGACTGTCGCTTTGTCAATAGGGAGTTTATCTGGGCCAAGCTTTATGTTTGGTTCAACATAACGAACATTTGGTAAAGAAAACTTTAAACATTTCGTCTTTTTTGAATTTAGGAGAAGATTATTAGCGGCGAACCATTTACAAATCTTAGATAATACATTATTTACATGCGTCAGTTCACTGTCTTTCCTATCTACTTTAAAAATCAGAGAGGTATCATCTGCGAATAAAACAATATCGCAGAAATCTTTGACCATGCAAGGCAGATCATTAATATATGTTAGAAACAGAAAAGGTCCCAAAATTGATCCCTGTGGTACTCCCATTTTTACCAATGACCCGGAAGAAGTATTGCCACTTATTCCAACCCTCTGTAGCCTGTCTGACAGATATGACTCTATAAGATTCAGAGCTTTTCCACGAATACCATAATGGGAAAGCTTACGAATCAGAGTGCAGTGCTCTACACAGTCGAACGCCTTGGAAAGATCACAAAATACGCCAATAGCATCATGTGAACTCTCCCAGGCTTCCAGTATATGCGACATCAATTGAACACCTGCATCTGTTGTGGATTTGCTCTTGGTGAAACCAAACTGATTCTCATTTAATAAATTATGCTTGTTAAAATGGGATAGTAGTTGTTTGAGCATAATTTTTTCGAACACCTTACTCAGAACAGGTAAGATGGAAACAGGTCTATAATTGCAAGGGTCAGATGTAGACCCCGACTTTAAAATTGGAGTAATTTTACTTTGTTTCATTAAATCGGGGAAGTTTCCACTATCGACACAAAGATTGAATATTGTTTCTAAATATGGTATCTCACGTCGAATCCGCTACACTATATATAACTCCCTTGTCAAACCTCATCTACTTTACCTTATTGAAATTTGGGGCGGTGCTTGCAAAACAAAACTAGCCAATCGACAAATACTACAAAACCAAGTCATCAAAACCTTATTCCACTACCATTTAAATCGATTTATATGTATGGTTTACTGTGTCTTTATAATTTATATTTTCATGATTTAGGTAGGCAAGTAGGTAGGTAGATGTATATATTTGTTTAACCACCATGTTTAATTTAATATGTTATAGCAGTCGATTCTATCGCTTTCAGACACAGTTTAAGGCTCCGGTAGGCTAGACTTGGATATTTTAAACAGGGTTCACCAACATACCAAGAATGGGAATTAACCATCAAGAAGAGCTGTCAAAACTCGGAACACCTCATCCAGGTGCTTGAACTTCACCCTGCGACCCACTGCGGAATCCGAACCAAGGATATACTGCGTGTTGCATAGACAGCCACTGAGATTCAATTTATAAATGAATGTTTGGAAAGCGTAAGACATAGTTACCAACCTCACCAAAGAGGTGGGATAAGAGAAGAACTTGAACGAACATGATTTTTGTCGCTTATGTCAACCTCTTGTTCTGGATTCAATTCCCGGATCGGAAAGTAATTGAGTATACCTAACAAAGGGGTATCCACTAGCAACTCTGAGTTGGGAAGTGATATCTTCCAGAATGTAAGTGGCAATAGACTTACCCGTTTTTAAGACACTTTCGCAGTTATTTTATATCTGTACAAAGTTTACCAACTCTGTTAATTGTACAGTTTAAGAATAAAATGAGTAACTAGAAAATAATAGTTGGTCACAATTTTCACCTGCCTTAAATAGCCTAAGAGTCCTTAATATTCGTCAAACGCCTTCAAACATATTATCTCTTACAATCAGGTGAGATAATAGTCAAAGGCTAGCCTATCAACTATAAAAAATCATACCCAAAACATGTAGGGAACATTAAGTCACGTTCTGACACTCTCAAGTCCCGCCTTCTATCGACATAACATTTGTCACGGATCACGCTCTACGTGACTTGTCGGGGCTGGAACGGATGCGATCCAATGCGTCGCTCTGATAGGTGTTTTTGTCGCATTTACTCAGGTGATAGTGAAACTGTGCCGTATATTGGAAATCAAACTATAATGGTAGTACCTACATATCGTAACAGAGCGCAAAGAGACTGTAATGGTTACGCTAGACAGGTATTAGAAGACTAAGTAGTAGGTACCTACCAACAACCTAGCTATCAGGCCTAAAGAGGTTTTATTCTCCAAAGTCCACGATCTGCAATGAGATTGCAATTCTCAATATGACGAAGAGATCTAAAAGAGGTTCTATAGAGTGATCTTAATCTCTTTACATGAAAATTAACAAAGATATTATTTTGCTGTCTATAATCTGTCACTTTGGCATTAACCTTATCAAATTAAAATAGATACATTTTATTGGCATTGTTTTGAAATTCTATTTGATTTATTTAATAAAATATTGAAATGGAAGAGAATGATACACCCTCGACCCTCGATTTGGAATTCAAGAGATACTTGCAAATATTAAGACCTTACCTGGGACAGTTAATTGATGATGATATCATTGCAATTTGCAATGCTTGGATCCAGAGACTGTCTGAGTGTAGCGAGAAAGAAAAACATTTGCGGAATAAGTACGTGTTTTCTTTATGTTACCAGCTAGCAAGAGGAACCCTCGAAGATCCGTTTCTGAAATATCCCCCAGGAGGTACTTTGCCTTTTATATCAGAGAGCATAGTCAGTGGTGAGTCATCTACGGAAGTGGAATGCTACGTAGTCAACGCTGATGACGCCAATACAGAAATTTTATTCGATGGCAAACAAGAACCTTTAACAGATACTGAGTCTCAGTCTCAAACCAATGAATATAGACGCACTAAAACAGCAAGTCAGGAGTATGATACTGATGTAAAATCAAGTCGAACTAATACTAAACGCACTCGCAGGCAAACAGTCATGTGTTACAATTGTCCCGAAATATTAAATGATTACATATATTATGATTCTAGTGAAGTCTATGAACATCGTGCCAACAACTTGATTAAGAAACTTAGAGATATTAAAACTCAAAATATGTTATTGCACAATGAACTTATAGCTCTGAAAGAAGAATCAGCAACTAGACAAAACAGCTTCACAGATGATGATGCAATTAAAGTTGACCGTGCTACTAGTGCACTGTTACAAAGTAATGAAAGTACTGCTACATTGAAATCTCTGAAGAGTAAATTACAAGAAGTGCAAGACTCCAGAAACAACTTAATAGATAAAATAGCTTCCTTGCAAGAACTCGTTAATAATTTCAACGATATGAAAAAACACGAGATAGATGATATTGAAGCTAAACATAAGCTAGAAATCATAAACGTCAAGACAATAATTAAAGATGAAGTTAAAAACACTTATGAGAAAAAAATTGAAGACATAAAGCAAGAGTTTGAGTTAAAACTAGAAAGCTTGAAGAACAAGTCATTAGAAGAAATCAAAATATTATCATCTTCTAAAAATGATATTATTGAAGAAAAGACTAAAATTATTTTAGCAAAAGATACAGAAATATCAAAACTGAATAACCAGATAGATGACTTGAAAAGTCATCTGCACGCCGTTCTCGAGAAATTCATCGACAAACCTTCTAACAACTACAGCGGAGAAGAGAATATGAGACACAAGGCGGAACAGTTAGAAAAACGTTTAAATCGAATGGAAAAGAACAAGGTTAAATTTACAAGGATTTTCGGGACAAAAGTTGCCAAATTGCAGAGAGAGAAACACTTGGCTGAGTGTTCACTGCAACTGCAGATGGTTCGACAGAGGACACAGATAGTTAACGAAGTGACTGACGAGAACCAAACGGAGCTCACGTCGGCTTTAGACAAATTAGAGACTAAATACAAAGAGATCGTTGCGAACATGCAGTCAACCGCAATACAGAGACGAATGCAGGACCAAATGGCTCTAGAAACGATACTGCAAGCCGCTTGCGGCATTTCAAACGAAAACAACAATTCACCGGGTTCGAACGGCCAATTTCCTAAAACTATTCGCAATCAAAACCCGTCCTGTGACGGTGGGATTTCACCCTTATCTCGAGGAAATAAAGTTGGAAATATTTGCATGGGTAATAAATCTTTTGCGGAAGATAGCGTGGTGACCGGGTATTGCCTGAACGGGGACAGGATGGGAGAACTTTTTGAAAGGGTTTACATACCTCAGCGGGACAATCCTGATACCATGAAGTAATTAATAAACTATTTGAATTTAACTTTTGAGATACATGTACCCAATTTGTTTGTGAAAATTATATGTATATTATGTTTAAAATAACACCAAAACCTTGTTTATATTTGTTTACAACTTTAACACATATTATTCATCGCAATCAAGAGTTACTTGATGTGTTTAGTATTACTGGTACTACTTACTAATATATACATTTTTAATGTAATTATGTTAAATATATTTTTAGAATCTCGGTGCTTACTCAGCAAGGTTATGAAAATTTTATCAGATTAAATAAATAATATACAAAAAATATTATTGACTACAATTTTCAAGATAAGTATATATATTAATATAATTTGTCTGTAGCGGTAAAACTACCGTAGTTAAATATAAGTTAGTGAAATTTTCGTTATAGAACAATTTATTTATTCCCACTAGTTTAGTTCGCCAGTTAAATTCACTAAACTAGTGAACTGTTTTTTCTTATGTTGTAGTAAACTTCGAAAGGAAAATTACTTCCAACATAGGCCCATATAAGTTTCATCAAAATCACTTGAGTAGTTTAAAAGATGCATTCGCATATCTGGATGCCGGGTTTTAGCACTGAAACTAAGACATAACTTGTTGAAGTCGGACGATGCTAATGTGAGGCCGGTGTTTTAAAACAGTATGGTACCGACTTCTACAAGCTATTTCATACTTTTTGATGTTGGAAGTCGTGTATCATTAATATTTTTGGTTTGGTGGGATATAGTCTCCGATTTTTCAAAGTAATTTCAATAGTGCAGTCAATAATAGTGCGAATAGATGCAGAATGTGTGTCCTCTAAACAATATTAACCAATTTCTTCAAAACTATGTCCATCAATAGATAAACTAACCGAAAAACGGTGTTTTTTAATGTTATTTTGACAGAATAAGCTCGAGGCCCACCTGATGTTAAGTGGACAAACCTCTGCCTATAACAGATACATTTCGACTGCCACTGTGCGCGTCACGTAGAGACGCACAGTTGTTAGGTCTCATGTGTTTGTAATTTTACTGGTTCCCAAGGACTGCTGCCGGAAAACACTGCACCTAAGTGCTTGGCGACAGATTTTCTACTTGAGGGTGGTCGCTACGCAAGCGGGCATTCACAAAATGCCCTTCCACCATGCGGTGAAGCTCAAGCCCGCGGCGGGAATCGAACCATGAACCTGCTGCACGGCAGTCCATAGCCAATGCCACTGAGCCATCACTGATTCTATGTGCAAAGTATCGTTTTCTATATTTACTATTAAATATTTTGAAATATTTGCTTATATTTCAGACGGAGCAATTACCGTAACAGCCAAGTTGCAGTTAGCGCTGAAATGATCCGTATTTCAATAGTGATTGGTTTATTTTTCGTACTGCGGCAACGAGCCGCTAATTTGTGGGCTGTAAGGCTCTTAAGGAAATCAATCTGTCGAATGTCCAAGCGAGGAACAGATGGCGTTCAATTATAAATATTGAAAACGTTATTTTGTGTATTGTTTTCCTTATTTTGGACTTCGCTTCTGCAATATCGGCTCACTGAACTATCATAATCATTTCAATCAATCATCGATAAACGACTTAAAGAAATTTGGCAATCACTCACCCGGTAATTTATTTTGTTTACGGCAATTTTTCTTGAGAGTGTTTCCTCTATTTGGGTTAAGTTCACTGCATTTGACAACATCCTTGATATGTGTTTTTTTACTTTGTTTTTAAATGTTATCGTGACGGAACAAGCTCGAGACCCACCTGCTGTTAAGCGGAATAACCTCTGCCTATAACAGATGCATTTCATCACAAGTCACGAATTGCACTTTGAGACAAAGCTGTTAAGTCTCATGTGCCAGTAATTTCATTGGCTCTCAAGGACTGCTGCCAGAATACCTTGTTAAGCGCTTGGTGACAGATTTTCTACCTTAAGGTACTAGCCAGACAAATATGCACAAAATGCCCTACCACCAAGAAAAGTTTCGGGTCGAAGGCTTTCAACGACCGCAATCCTAAATCAAAAATTGCAAAAACGTCCAAGCCAGGGAACGATGACAGAACGCGAGAGACGTGTCTACTTGCAAAAATGTTTAAAGCGCTACTAAAGACAGATTTTAAACAATCAATGTAAAAACGGGCTTTAAGCACTTATGACTGAACATCAATGACTGAAAATGTAAATGGGCCTTAATACCCAAGCGGGCCATTTGTTCGTTTCGCTACTCTTGTACATTGAAAAGAGCTACGACAAAAAAGTGTTCCAAAGGAAAAAACGGACAATACAAATTCAATGACAAGCTTTATAAAGACGGGAGTTCACTGCGTTCGAATTAGAGCGCTAGATTTAGGTACGGAACACCGTATTGTAAGAAACTTTGGCCCTGTTTTGTACACTATAATGGCTCGCAATACACTTTCGATCGAAGTTTCAACGTTTTGCGAAAAAGGAAATAAGCAGAGAAACTTTACAAAGTACAGTTGTGAACGAAAATACTTCGTTAAATTTTTGTTTCCTTCAAAGGCCGGTAGCACTAAGCTGCGGCGGTCATTCCATGCTACTCTTATAGGGCTGTATCTTTTGAATCGTAACCGTTAACCTGTTTCAATTGTCCCAAAATATATTTTATGTACCTATAACGGATTCCCCGTGGGGTGCCGGGTTAGAATTGCACCTCCCTATATCTTCCCGTGGGTGTCGTAAGAGGCGACTAAGAGAAAAATACCGGAAGGTTGGCAGCAGCACCTATTAATAAACTGATATCTTATACGGCGATCCCCAAGCCGCCTGCCAAGCGTGGGGATTATGGCAAATACCCCCTTAATAGGGGGGCTGTGTTCAGCAGTGGACGGGTCAGCTGTTACAGTACCTATAGCGGATTGCCCTAAAATGAAATAATGATAATAAATATTAAAAAAAAAATTATTTAATTTCCATTGAATACTAGACTATTAGAAAGCTAACTAAAAACTATATGGAGGAAACAAAGCAAAGGGAGGTGACTCAGCTTGTGCCACTTGAAATATACATTCCGGTTGGAGCGGATTTTCAGCCACCTCCGTTCCTTTATGTGTTATACGGGAACATTGTGATGGGAGACAGTAACTAACAACAACGATAGTATTATGAGTCACGAACTTGAGTTTTTTTACGAGACGTACCTACCAGTCGCACGCTCGATGGTAAGCGTCACTGTCCATTGCAGTTACAATTCAAGTGCAGTGTCATGACAGTGCACTGCGCACGTCACTCAGTGACGATAGCTCTTAAGTCTCGTTTGACCATTAATTTCACTAGCTTGATTGCCCTTTATGTCTAAACACTAAAACAAGAAAAACCTACCATGCATGCTCGGCGAAAAAATTCACACACTATTTTTCCAATATAACACGAATCAAGTGTCCGTCCACCTGTTTTCGTTGCAAAAATCCGTTCTGGATTGATACAATGATTTTTTTCATAGAGTTTAATGCAGCAATATCAAACACAAAATACAAGATCATAAAGATGATTAGCGACATCCATCTTCCGACGTGAAGATTTCTTTGAATTATTGGCGTCAAAAGACTATACTCAAAATAGCATAATGCTGTGCATTAGTCAATCATTATTTCCTTATTTAATATAAACAATTTTAATGAACGCGCTTAGACATACAATAAATATTTAGAAAGTGATGGCTTCTCGCCCTTGCCATGAGCGTCAAGGAAAGTTTAAAAACTAAACGACATGTGTTATTTTATTACGAGTGTGAGTCATCAACACGGAAATAAAAATAATATAGAACGGCATTCTGCGTTATCACAGCATAACAATGAATGATATTGTAGCATCGACAATCAGGTATTTAATATCACATTGACTACGTAATGGTAATTCCTACAACATAAATATGCACATTATTAAAATTTATTGGCAAAACTATTTATCCACAATACAGAAACATTTATAAATTGCATTACTTTATGTTTATCTTCAATACAAAAAAACTAATACCATACAAGTGAAATACAAAATAAAAGTAGTTAACAAAATAAGTTGTTGGAACTTCGTGATGATGATGATGAACTTAATAATTTGAAAAACAACTTCTTAGATGTTTAGTTTGGTATGCAAGTATATATATGGATCTTTTTTTTATTATTTGCCACAGTATTTTCAAGGATCTTTCCATTACCACTTAGGTATTACATGTACAAATTATTGAATCATTTTTTTTGTGCCTGATGGGAATCAACTCCGCATCTTATGATTTTTTATCGCTAGATGCTTAAACCACTCGCCCTCTGGAACATACTCTTTCGAGCTGAAACTTTATGCTACAGTTTAAACGCTATAGGGGACGATGCACGGTCATCAAACAGACTACTAGACTTGATCTGATCAGAGCAGTAATGTTTACATTACTTTGTTCCAGTTTGAAGCGTATCCATGCCGATGTAATCACAGGAGTGCCGGTGAAATTATAGACACATGAGACTTTACAACTGTACGTCTCAAGGTGATGTGCTTAGTACAGTACTGTATCTGTTATAAGCAAATGTTACCGATTAAGGTGGTCACGTGCATCTTCAATCACGAAAGCATAAAAAAATCGTTTATAACTTTGATGTTTTAAACCAATATTTGTACCATATCCCTTATTGATGGGTTGTCTGGAAGAGATCGCTCTGAGTGATAAGACCGCCCATTGATACACTTGAATTTATGTTTTAGTATTTTCAATTTATGGTGTTGTCAATAAAGAGTTATTAATCTACCTATCTATGTTTGTTGCTGTCCGTACGTATAATACTCGATCTCTCGTTTCAAACATTAGGCCTTTCTAATTGGTTCGGTCTCATGTTCAGTGTTTAGTCGTGATGAGTAAATTGTCTTGTCGACTGTACCGACTGAATCACTCGGTGAAAGTAAATATTGTGAAAGCAATTGTGCCCAGCTCTTGTCTTTTATGACTGGGAGTTGTTGGCGACGATTTGAAATTATATTTCGTTTGGAATCTTCCTTTGAGAGTTCATTGAGTTTTAAGGTAACAGTAAGGTATCAAATACAGTTTTCGTAGGTACGAAGTACTGACTAAGATTTAGTTACATTTGAAATCTAGCCGTCATTTTCTAAAATTTCCAGACACTAAGAGAGGGCCTTAAAATTTTATTTTGCTGGCAGTTATTTATTTTGGTACCTTAAATGAGACTGTTTGATGAAAATCTCTGTTTAGATATAAACACTTGTTAAATAATGAATGAAAAGGCCTAAGCTGTTTGTCAAACAAAATTGCTGGGTACTGTCAGTATGAACATGGCCTTAATAAACACGCTTGCGATATGTCCGAGCAATTGCTATGCAGGTCTAATTCTTAACGTACGCATTCGGAGGGTACTTATAAAATATAATATTGTAACTTATTATTAAGTAACTAATTATGTAAATTTTGTTAATTTTGTTTTAGCTACATTAAGATCTGCGGCATATTATTTTTATTTAAGTTAGTTTAAGTGATCTCAGTAAGTAAAGTTTTGTATTCTTATGAGATTAATAAATATTCTGAAACCGTTAAATAAAATAAGAAGAATAAACATTTTTGGAAAAGATTTTTTTAAGTTCATTAACAAACAGCCATATATTATCTGAAAATATAAAACATAGCCTATATAGTCGTCATAATAGAGGTCCGACCAACTAATAAATACAAAAGCGACATATCAATAAAACCTTCTATTGCTACATACTTACCTAGTAAGGTAGATATTTGAACTTTAAGGCATTTTAAAGACTAGCAAGCACTTAAGGTTGAACTGGCCGGTCACTTCTCCATACAAACGTCGTAGGGTGAACACTCCCTTATTTGAGATTTTAGGTCCAGACATAAGCATAATACCGATTGATATCGTCATTATCTAGGCTTGTATGATGCCAAAATATTAAAAAGGTAATTAAATTGTAAGTTATGAGTCTCGTAAACTTTATATGAAAATGTTTCGGCGCTGATAATACGCAAGTTAATTATTTTCTTAAAATTTCGGCATCATACAAGCCTAGATAATGACGATATTGATTGATATTATGCTTTATTTTGGACCTAAATCCTCAAATAAGGGAGTGATCAACCTACGACGCGACGTTTGTATGGAATACGGGCCGGCCAGTTCACCCTTAATGTGCTTGGCGACTGCGTTTTGGCAGCTACATCTTTGAGTAGAAATGTTAACTATTTATCTAAAACCTACTCCACTTTTTTCTTCTTTTGCATTTTTTCTTAAGTACCTCATAAGTAAACTTAGCTAAGGTCAATGCCATGCGGTTACTGGATGCCCTTGTCCAAGCTTCGTGGGCGGATTACCCTGTTCAAATGTCGTGGAAAGGTCGTTCTGACTGTTTACGAGAACTAGCTGGGCGGGGCGGAGGGACGAAAATATGGTAGGTGACAATTATTTGGAACTACTTTTTGTAGCAATGATAGCCGAGCGGTAATAGCTATGGACTCCCGTGCCGCACTTACCTGGTTCGATCCCCATTACACCTTCAAAATGTGATAGACTTTTGGCATAGAACATCAAACCTTTAGCAGTTTAAGACTTTGCTGGATTTCTGTCGTGGAAAAGGAAAACTAATCGTTCTGGCTTTTATGATATTAACTTATTAAGAACTGGCTAGGATATTTACCGGAATGATTCTAAAGATAATAAATTATGTAACAATATGGTACAGCAGGTATAGAAATATAAATCAAGCAATATTTTATTTGTGAGAATACAGTAATTCATTTATATGGTTTAATATTGATATTATTATTTTGTCAGTGTATACAGCCTGCATGCAGGCGTATAAATATTAGTTAAATTTGTTTTACAATGATTTACCTAGAATTTAAATAATTCTAAATTTCGTATTCTATAAATTCTTAACCAATCAGTCAAAACCTTCTTAAATCTAATCATCTAATAATTCAATATAATTTCATAATGCATTATAAATGAAAATAATCACATTATACACATTTGTCTTGTAAAGTCTTTTTTGCCTCGTAACGACTTCGAAGTGTTTCCCAAAGTATTCAGAATGTGATTTTGCGAAGAGGCACATTTTTCTTATATATAGGCAAAGTAGAGGAAGGATTCTCGTAGAATTAAATAATAACTTGTAGCCGCCTTAGGACCAGAACCTGTTAAAAACGCTCACACACAATACATCCTGAATATTTATCTATGTCCACCAAAACGTTGATTTGTTTTAAGTTTATGGAGCTTTACTGCCAAGTCCAACGGTATAATTTTTTAGTATTCATATATAATTCATTAGCTCTCTGCCAGATATAAGATTTCATAAAAGTCAATATCATCGTTTATATAAAATTCTGCAACATTATTGGGCATCTCTGATGACAAAAGCTTAGCATATATTGTTGGATACTGAGATTAAAGTTATTCTCGTATGGGTATACACTATTTTGACCTTGAGGTGCTGGGCTAGAATGTCACCGCAACGTCTCTACCCGTGGGTAAATATAAAAACACCGGAAGGGCAGTGCGTTCTGAGGAATTGATATCTTAATCTGCGATCCCCAAGACGCCTGCAAAACGTGGGGATTATGGCAAATCCAACCTTATCGGGGGAGGCTGTGATCAACAGTGGACAATGCGGCTGATACGGTACAGTACGTACATATTTTTAATTTCCGATACTAATGTGCCACATCTACTTTTCCTAGCTCTACGCCAACCTATTACAGACGAGAGAGATTGTTAGCGCACCTGCAGACATTATATCAGCGGTGAAATGATCTCGTAAAAATATACATCTGACATTTCAACAACGTCTACAGGGAAATGACTTTATACCTACAACAGAATTAAATTTTACTTCTGGAATCATTATGATTTACCACACGCCTGTACGTTCTGTAGAAATTCTGTTTTTTTATAACATGCTGCAACAAGACGCATAAGTCGCCCAACTGATATTAAGCATAATGCCTGTCGATTATACTTGCAGTGTCACTGTACTCGTTACATGACACTGCACTGCGCTCGTCACTCCAAGACGATAGTTCTTATTTTTCGTTCGCCTATTATTTATCATGCTACAGTGCCCTGCAGACCCAAAATTGTAGTATTTGGTTTCACAAATTTTTAGTGTACAAAATTTCTCACCTTAAAAGGTATCGAACCCACGTCCCCCGATTTTACGCACCAGGTGCCTTAACCTAGATGGCTCCGGGTGGTTAGGGCACCCCGAGCGTGAAATGAGGGACTTCCCCTAATTTTACTCATTAACATTTAAGTAAAATTAGGGACTTATCTCTAGTTTTACTCAAGAACATTTTTGTAAAATTAGGGACTTGCCCTAATTTTACTCCGGTTTGATACCGATTCAAGGTGAGAAATGTAGAATTAAAAAAAAAATGCCAATGTGATTTCAGCTTTGCACGCGATATTACTTGTAATAATATTTTAGGAATGTAGTATTTGGACGCAACTGGTTTGAGGAAAAATATCTGGCACTGCGGTGGTACCTATCAAGCCGGAAATTTCAAACCACTGGTTAATTTTGTTCAAAGTTCACGATTTCTCTTAATAACACTGGTTTTCAACTCGTAACTTTTAAACTTAATTATATGCACTGGTTATGTATTTTTTCTCGACTGAGGTTTTTTTCAACAGTTGACGCACAAAGAAAACAACTCCCTTTGCTTTTGATAAGGATTCCCTGTTTGAGAAGTCTATTTTTACAAAATTACTACAAGATGTAAAAATTGTAGACATGATGGACATGACTAAATATTTTTCTATCGTTGCAATTTTCTAATTTAAATGGCGGAGAATGTGTTAATAAAAATATTAAAAGTCTATGTACTTCTTATTTTTTTTTGTTGAATTTAAAATGTATAGGTACGTTACAAATATTATAATTAAATCATCTTCATTCTTCAAAACTATATAAATTGCAATGAATATATTCAAGCATTACTTTGCTGAAATCCATATGTAATAATAACAAATAATTTAAAAATATTTTAAGAAAACATTAAATCAATATTTTGATGAAACAAATACAATATTATAATGTTTGAAATTAATTATAAATTATTTTAAGTTTTCTTAAAATATTTGATACTATTATAATATATCAATTGCATTAATTTACATAACATATTAAAATTTATATTTCATATTTAATAATATATAAGTAATTTACATTTTCCAATATTAATATAATATGTAATTTTAATTACGATATTATTTAAATTACATATGAGGATGGTGGAGTTGTGGTTCAAACTATGTTAGCAACTGCAGTCTTAATGTATTTAATACAACGCATTAGTTTTTCTGTTTTCAAATAGTTAATATTTCTTAACCTATTGCTTTCTACAAAATTACAAATATACGATAGGAAAAATTTAAGTCATGTGCGGGATTCGAACCCACGTCCATTCACCCCTTTAGCCGGGGTATGCTCTAACTATTTGAGCTAACATGACATGACGTCATAACTCAAATCTTTCCTATCGTTCTTTGACCATCGTATTGGGTTCGAATCCCGCACATGACTTACATTTTTCCTATCGTATATTTGTAATTTTGTAAAGTTGTCCGCATAGCAGTCATTATTGCAAACCTTACAATATTACAATTGCTAATTTTTAACTATTCAATCTTTAATCATATGTACAAGTATGTCTCATGTGATGGGCGCAGTGCAGTTCGTCTCTTGTGATGAAATGCATCTGTTATAGGCAGAGGATACCGCTTAACATCAGGTGGCCTCGTGCTTGTTCCGTCACAATAACATAAAAAAAAACTTTTTTTTCAGTTTTTTATATAGGTATATCTGTCTTTATGTATATTATGATCTCAAGTATGAATAAAACCTTTGTGCAGACTCTGTTCGCACCACCATAGACTATAGGATCCTAGACCTTATCAAACACCTTATACTTACTACCTAATATAGACTGGACTGAAGTTTTGTAGAATTAAATAGTTCGCAAACTGGCTTTAAAAGTAAAGTTCATGGAGCGCTTTCCATACAATCGTACTTTCGTCATATGTAACACACCGAGTCAAACTCGGAGAAATGTTGTACGCATATTGCTGAGCTTTCGAAATACATCCTGACGTTTGTAAGATACGAGGTAGATACTCAAGAAACTTACAAACTAACATAATTAAATAGGAGTTAGGTACGTATAAAAATATAACACTTCCTTGCCAATCGGGTACAAAACGGAAAGACTGTTTGTATTTTTTTTATGTCATTGTGACGGAACAAGCCTGAGGCCCACTTGATGTTAAATGGATTAAACTCTGCCTATAACAGATGCATTTGGTCAACGACGAATTGCACTGTGCCCGTCACACTGAGACGTACAGGTGTTAGGTCTCATGTGCCTGTAATTTTACTGGCTCTCAAGGACAACTGCCGGAACACACCGTTAGGTGTTTGGCGGCAGATTTTCTACCTGAGGGTGGTAGCTAGCCAGGCGGGCATTCACAAAATGCCCTTCCACCATGCGGTGAAGCTCATGCCCGCGGCGGGATTCGAACCATGGACCTGCTGCACGGCAGTCCATAGACAAGTCACTGAGCCATCATTGCTTCAAAAATGTGACCTTGTATGTCACCTTCAAGATTGCTCTTTGAGCGCGTTCTATTTTGTGGAAATATGTTTTGAGGGACGCGCCCCATGCTGTTCTTCCAGTTCATTATTCCAGTGCTGTTGTTTGCAGAATAGCTGCATAGCAACATAAGCATCAATAGTAAATAAAATTGATTTAAATTAAAATGTCTTTTTCTCAATGAGTAAGCATTGCAATTCAACGGTGCAATGCTGCCATGGCTGGAGCATTTAGAGTGCCTGTGAGTCTGCAATGATTTGTAGGTTGTCTAAATACTAAATCTAATCTAATGTCTAAATAAGTTCATTGTAGTAGTATTGTACCTATATAGACCGCAGTATTTTGTTAATAAAGGCATTCCGCCGGTATCAAGAATAAAATAAACTTAACATTTTTATATCCCTTTTTGCTTCTACAAATAAATAAACGACTTAAAAAGGACATAAGTAATAATAACAACCCTACCCGCATAAGTAGCCTGTTGATGTATGCCTCATAACCGAGAACGTATTATGTTATAACCTATTATTTATCTGTTGTAGCGGACATATATTAGGGTTCCGTATATAATATACGATTTCTTAGTTGTTTATTTTTATGGCTGCGTAACAGAAACCCTTTTTTATACCTGATAAAGGCTTTGAACACTATCTCACCTGATTCAACACAAATAAATTTTATTATATAAGCTCTTTTTCTTGTCATTGTATTTTTTTACTGTAGTGAAGTGAAATAGGGCGTGTTGAAGACCCATGGGGTGCCGGGTAAGAATGTCACCTCCCCATTTCTTCCCGTGTGTGTTGTAAGAGGCGACTAAGGGAGCGCCAAATGAGCAGTATGCCAATTCTCACGTGGATGTGAGTAGGGCGTTGTGGGCATTAGACGCACAACAAGGCTGTATACCATCTCAGTGCCCTGCCAGGGTTTCATACAATAAGTTCTTGTGTTCCTGGCTTAGATGTTGTTAGCGTAAACATATTATTCGTAATATGTTCTTGTGTTTCGTCCAGTTTGTGTTACATAGCAAACATTTTGTATGTCCCTGAAACTGTGCCCAGTGAATGAGAATAGACTCGCCCCCCGTTAGATTGGACTAAAACCGAGTTGGCAAACCGTGGGTGTTAACAAACCTCTGCCTACCCCTTCGGGGACTACAAGCGTGATTGGATGTATGTATGTGTGAAAATACGTCTTTATTAAACAAATAACAATTTTAATTCATTGGCTTAACACTTTGTTATTGAAAACACACTATAACTCATACCACATCATCACTTACCAACAAATTCATTGATGGTAAATGATGATGTGTTCAAAGATGTTGTTCAGGCTAACCTACAATAACTAGCTCTCAAAATTTAATTTAACCCTACGCCCTGTCTGTCCGTTCTACTTTAAAAGGCTGTATATGTTGAACCGCTATTAGGCTTATGAAACTTTCACAAATTAAGTAGGTATAAGATATGTGTTGTAACGATTTTCTTTAACAAAGTATTATATCAATAAATTAAAATTGTTATTGTGTAAAAAAGGGTAATTTCAATAGAAAATTTTTCACCTCATTACAGCAAGGAAAATGCTAGGTGCAAGAAAAAACAGCGTAAATAATATATTAAATTTGTGTTTATTTATACCACACTAAAAATAAAAAAATAAATATTTTTTTAACGGCTTCAAAAAAAGGAAGAGGTATTCAATTCATCTGTATGTTTTTATTTTTGATTTTTAAACCGCTATTAAAAGTAGTTATTTTTTCGGAACTGTTACAAAGGTTTGAAATTAAAAAACCTTTTTTACGCTTGCGGATAAAAAGCCCTTTTGCACGCAGGTTTCTGATGATGAACAAAACCTTTCCGAACTTGTGATGTATATATATTTTGTTATTTCAACTACCATTTCATGTTTTGAAGTCTCCTGACAAATAATTTAATAAGTAGTATTGTTATATAGGTATTTTTTATTCTAAATTCGCAATCAGGTCAGGATTAAACACAAAACATATGTTCGATCTGTAACACATTCCGTTTATGAGCTACAGTCCCCTGAATCCCGTGACATACAGACAGACGAGTAGACAATCAAAACCCCAGCGTCATAGCAGCGTGCATTCTACGAAGTTAGTTTATCGATGATCGTTTCATTTCGATCAGTTCAAAATATTTCCAGATTCAAATAATAGCACCTGTTTTACACAATTGAGAAAACTGTATATAACGATGTCCTAAGACACAGAAAATATAAAGCCTTTAAAAACTGTGGATGTAACTTACTATCAGTCCAACCGCAGCCAGGCGAATCCGTTAACGCAACCATGCCTTTAACGCCCGACGTACGACGAGTAACATCCGGCGCGCCCCACCGCACATTAGTGCGCTTCCGCCGGAAGTGGCTTCAGCCGCGTATACCTTACCGTAAAGACTATACAAGTTTAAACTTTAAGTTTCCAAATCTGTTTAAAGAAAGGAGGGGTTCGTGATTATTCACAAACGCTACCTTATTTTGGAGTAGCATAAACGACATGACTAATTCGCGAGTGTTTTTTTTATGCCTTAAAGTTTAGCTTTTGACCACTATCTCACCTGATGGTAAGAGATGATGTGATCGAAGATGTTGTTCAGGCTAACCTAGAATTACTGGCTCTCAAGGACAGCTGCCGGCACACACCGTTATGTGCTTGGCGAAAGATTTTCTACTTAAGGGTGGTAGGTAGCCAGGCGGGCATTCGCAATATACCCTACCACCATGCTAAAAGTCCCGGTTCTATGGTGATGTCAAACAAGAAACATTGGTTTTTCCCGTAGAAAATCCTGAATAGTAGTCCGAGAGATGGTAGGTATTGTGCGTAAAGTTAAACGGTCATAAAACCAAAAATAACATTAACTAAAATCATGAATATTGAAAAAAATACTGCAAGAAGTGATGTATTCAAGGGGAAACCGTTGTTAACAAAATTAAATAAAACATAATTAATAGTCTCATTTTCAGCACAACAAACGAATTTCTGGAGTAAAAATGATACACCACAACAAATCTAAACATATTGAGATATAAAAAAAATGATGTATCATCTACTTTTATGCCAAGTTTTCCATCAAAACTTTTAACTAAGAACATTAGATCACACTAAATAAAATATATTTTCTATAAAGTTATCTTTAGTTGATCCAAGGAAATGTAGCCAGTAGCGTTTTTATAAATAACAGGTAACACTCGTAAATATAAAAGATTTATTTCTTAAGTTTATCTCAAGAAACAGCCGTAAAAAGTGGAAAGAGAGTGCAGTAACGAAAACTATAATAAAGTCAAAACTTTAGTTTAAAACAACGCATGAAAGCTTTTTAGCCTTTTTATAAAAAGCTGTAAGGAGTTGTTGATCATAAACTAACCCTAGTTTCTAGAACGTCAAGGCTTTAATCTTACTGCATGTGAAAAACATATTGATTAAAAAATTCTACTACACAGTTTCTGATTACATAAACGACAAAAATGCCTGGACAATTCCGCCTCCGCCAAGCTATTGCCTGTCACCTACATAATTTAAACAAATATTGTAATAACTCTATTATATAGTATGTATGTAACACATTGTTAAAAGATGTTTAAAAGAATGGCCCCGAGTTTCTTGCCCGTTCTTCTCGCAGTGGCTCTATACAATTTATTTGCTGAACGTGGCAGTACAATGTAGAATATTTTAATACTAAAATTTGTAATTGACCTTCATAAGAGCGTCGTAGACGCCTAAATTGAATAAATGATTTTGACTTTGACTTCTGGAGGACTGAGAGTAGGTACCAGTATTTTACCTGCTCTCAGAAGTTTGGTAGTGATTCCGGCATCAGTTGGCGCCGCGTTGTTCTTAAGCTGTTTGAGATCCATTCTCATATAGGGTGATGTTACCTACTATGTAAACAATTTTTTTTATCACATAAAATTTTAATAATTATTTTTTTTGTACAAAATTCCGATTTCAAATATAAAATACTTATTATTAGGGATAATTAAAAAGTACTTCTCAGATCTCACTCAAATTTAAATGGGACCGCATGACAAGCACCAGCTTTCTAATGTAAAAAAACCATCAAAATTGTTACACTTTTTTTTATGCTTGATAGGTAAGCCTATAAGAGATAGTTGTCAATCCACTATCTCACCTGATGGTAAGTGATGATGTGGTCGAAGATGTTGTTCAGGCTGACCTAGAAGTACTGGCTCTCAAGGATAGCTGCCGGAACACACCGTCAGGTGCTTGGTGACAGATTTTTTCTACTTGAGGGTGGTAGCTAGCCAGGCGGGCATTCACAAAATGCCAAAAACACCTTGTAAAGAGTTACCCGTTGGTTGAGATCCTCCTCCTTTTTTTAAAGTTGTTTTACAAGCTAAGCTAAACAAAATGGAATCAGCTTAGTAACCAATTTGCCGTCTCAAAAACGTTTACCTGCAGAATTTAATAAAGCTGCACGCCGTAATCAGAGGATTGGAAACGCTACAATTTTGTTACATTACTTTGCTATTACCTTGGCTTGGCTGAGGCTGCGGTATAACCATAGATTATGTAATAGTATCCAGCATTACCGTAAACGTGAAACGTGAGCAGGAAAACTTCTTAATGATCTGAACGGTTATTTTGCTCGAAGAATACAACTGCTGTACTCTTGCACTTGCCAATTTCATTTATTCGACATTGAATCGACCAACTGTGGTGAATATTGACGATTCAAATACAAACAAGGAATTAAAACGAATGGTTTCATAAAAGGCTTTCAGCAAAATTAAAATTTCTGTTTCAACTGCATTTCCGTATTCATATAGCGTGGTTTCATTACAATTGGATTCGTTAATATATAGAACTGTATGAAAATGGAATTGATTAAATATGGGAATTCCCAAATCCAGCTGGACCCACAATTTCTGAACTTAGGCAATGACTTCTTTTCTGTTTTATCAAAATATGCATATTATTGATAAGACTTATTGTATAGTGTAAATATTTATTAATGCAAGATGTTCTAGACTTGCTGAAAATTAAAATAAAGTTACCTGATTTAGGTAGAGTAGCACCAACTTAACTGTGCAGTTTTCGAGGGCGCTACTGGTCAAGGAAATCAACTACAAACTGTCACAACTTGAAGGAATGTTGTAGTTCTTTTTTTTTTGCCGCCTGAGTAAAAGTCAGATGGTCTTAACGGTTTTTGTTAAGATATTTGTGTAACATTAAAAATAGCTTAGGTTACTTTGTATATAAAGAAAATAAAGTGATTTACTATTACTTTTCTCTTATTATCACAGTATAACAATATCCTCTGTAAAACTGTGATATAGTAATTCCGCAACCATAAATAAAAATCTCGTCTAATAAAGAGACAACTAACCTTTTTTACTGCTAATGGCTAGCCTTGTTTACAGAGGAAATTAAATCTTTAAGGACTTCGGAACTAAACCTTTGACGACAAGTTGACGTGATAGTAAGTGACGATGTAGTCGTTGGTAAAAGCATAACCTGAAATAGAAACTGACTCTCAAGGGCATCTAACGTAACACACAGTTAAGTGCTTGGCGACAGATTTTTCTATTCGAGAGTACTTGTTAGCCAGGTAGGCATTCCTAAATGCCTTTCCGCCGTACTATAACGACTGCCTTACTAAGATAACAACCGGGTCCGACGACTTATGCCATATATGTTTTGTATACAGAGCAGACACCACATACAGATACAGATCTATGTTCTTCCGTAGCACAGAACCGGTCAGTATAAAATATATATAATCGCATCGGTCATAAGCGTACCTAACGTTTCCTTACTGAGAAAATACTCTCTCTGTGTGTTTTGAGACAGCGCAAAGGAAAGTTTTCATTTTAAGCTTAGATTACGAGTACTATCCATTTTGACAAAACCAACCATTTCAATGACAAACAACATCTCAGTGAGGCTGTTCTCGAAGTAGGGCATGCTTCCTGGAGTATTAGTCACATAGATATACAATTTTACAAATATCACTATCGCATTTTAATATTGTTATGTTTGAAATAACGCCTGCTTGACGAATCGGATGGCCGATACCATGGTTGAAGAATGAGAGCAAAAATTAGAGTTGTGAGTCATTGTGTCTCTAACCAATTGAGCTAACATTACAATGCCGTCGCATCTCAAACTTTTCCTATCGTTATTCAACCATCGTATTGAAATCTCGCACATGACTTAAATTTTTACTATTGCATATTTGTAATTTTGTAATTTAATCCGCATAGCAGGTGGTATTGCAAACATAACAATATTAAAAATAGATACATATAGTTACATTATTTATTTATTTTTGTGTTGCTTTTTTTCTATACTTATTGGAAGAAATTGCTAACGTTTGTTGGTATTCGGCTTATTAAAGTTAATATCATATTACCCATATACATTTTGACACCAGTATTGAGACTATCATGTATTTCTGCAAAGGTATATTACATTTTCTTTTTATTTATTTTTTCCGAACATTATCCTCTCGTCGAAACTGCTGCCTTCCTGTCTTCCTTTTATTTTGTCTAAAATAATTTATTCAATTTAGGCGTCTACGACGCTCTTATGAAGTTCACTTTCAAAATATAATATTGAAATATTCTACATTGTACTGCCACGTTCAGCAAAAAAAATGTATAGAGCCACTGCGAGAAGAACGGGCAAGAAACTCAGGGCCATGCTTTTAAACATTTTTTTTTATATTATCGTGACGGAACAAGCTCGAGGCCCACCTGATGTTAAGTGGACTAACCTCTGCCTATATAACCAATGCATTTCGTCACAAGTCACGAATTGCACTGCGCCCGTCACCTTGAGAAATAGTTGTTAAGTCTCATGTGCCTGTAATTTCACTGGCTCTCAAGGACTGCTGCCGGAACACACCGTTAGGTGCTTGGCGACAGATTTTCTACTTGAGGGTGGTCGCTAGCTAGGCGGGCATTCGCAAAATGCCCTTCCACCATGCGGTGAAGCTCAAGCCCGCGGCAGGATTCGAACCATGGACCTGCTGCGCGGCAGTCCATAGCCAATGTTACTGAGCCACCACTGCTTCACAAAAGAACAACTTCTTTCAACAATGTATTACAAACTATATAATAAAATTATTACAATATTCGTAATTATGTAGGTGACAGGCGATTGCTTGGCAGAGGCGGAATTGTCCAAGCGTTTTCGTCGTTTAAGTAATCACAAACTGTGAAGTAGGATTTTTTATTAAAATGCTTTTCACTTGCATCTTGAATTTTCGTTTTGTGAGTGTTGTATTGTAATATGTCTGGGAATTTCAGTATAAAACACAATTACCTAAAAAAGACCTTTTATTTGTCTTTGCTTATCCTAAACCTGGCATATTTTATATTTATTCCTAATGTTGTACCTAATTGTGATTGTCACTGTTTAATTTAAATTTAATATTTATTTTACAAACATACATAATATTTTAAATGCATACAGCGTATTGGATACAATTCATTTATATTTTTTTCTTTTACTTTGATTATATATGATTCTAATTGTTTTGATGCATCTTTTAAAATATCTACTCAAATATATTTTTCCAACAATGTCTTACTGTATCATCTACCCATAGAAGTAATAAGTACTACGTACAACTAGTACCTACTTATTACTTCCATGCATCTACTTTGATGACCTTGATTTAAATAAACTGATCGAATCTAACAAAAAAGGTAGAATATTGATGTTTATGGCAATCACGTGACTTACTTAACGGGTTCAGATCATTGCCCTTCGTACAGGTTTGCAGTTGGCAGGTTACAACCAACGAGGTTATTAAGAGGAAGGCTATACAGGTATAATAAAAATAAAATATATTAGTAAAAATTATAGCGAAATTTCGATAAATAACATTTCTGTATAACTTCACCATTCCCTGTTCAATGAAAAACAAAATTAAAATTGTAACTCACAAAATCAAAATGATATGAAAAATGATTACTAAGAAAAAAAATCGTTGTGATATTTCGTGCTTTCTTTCTTGGCGGGCCTTGTTCCAAGAATTACAGATATGAATTTAATATTTCAATTATTTTTTGCTTAGAGACATTGGGTTGGTGGTCTGAGAGCTCATTTTATTTTCCAAAATTTATCAAAGCGCTTTATTGATGCTATATGCTTGATCAAAATGCTGGGACTTATTTGACTGAACGACTAAGCATTGTAATCCAACAAGGCAACGCTGCCAGCAAACAGCCTGTTGGTAGCGTGCCCAGCATGCTATCTAGAGCATTTGGCCTACCTGTGGGCCTGCAATGGCCTTTAAGTTGACTATTTAGCTTTCTTCGTAGGTGTATTGTTATTAAAACATACCACCGTTAAACATATATTTTATATATAACCATAACATGGTATTAATATCCTTTGTTTATATCATGTGAGTGTCATCCAAATCAGTTCAATCGATTCAGAGTGAAGGAGTGGACATATGTACGCATTCACATTTTCGCTTTCACATACCGTGGTCAGATTTTCCCGTTGGATATAACATGGGTGTCTTCAAATCGAGAGTAAATAGGTTTCTTCTAGGTAAGCGTGCTCCATTTTAGACCACATC
This sequence comes from Plagodis pulveraria, assembly GCA_963890685.1. Taxonomy (NCBI): domain Eukaryota; kingdom Metazoa; phylum Arthropoda; class Insecta; order Lepidoptera; family Geometridae; genus Plagodis; species Plagodis pulveraria. The sequence continues at coordinate 34,706,448 of OY982951.1, read as the reverse complement.
AATGCTTAACTTCAGGCAGGATGTGGTCAAAGTGCGAACCTTACAAAAAAACATACATATATCACATTTTAATGACGTAAGGACTCACGAAATTAAATTAAAAATAATGTGATTAATGTCCAGTAAAAGTTATAATACCATATTTTAGGTGAAAAGTTCTCCAGTCCAGTGAAAGTTATAATGTTTCTTTTTATAAAATATATCTAAAAGAGGAACATCATGGAAGTAATATAACATTTGAAAATTTACTGGACAAGATTTTAGTCACGACCCAGGTTTGAACCCGTGTTCTTCGGCTTTACGCATCGGATGCCTTCCAATCGAGACTTGCTGGTCAGACTCGTATTCGCTGAGCACGCGATAGTTCTTGAAATCATAATATGTTCTAATTATTTTTTTTCAAGAAGACATGGAACATTAAACTTTGTACAAGAAATAATTAAATAAAAACAATGAAATATATTTTTGGTTAATATGATATAACTGATCGAGCAATCCCGAAGACCGAGCGAAGCGTCTCCGTTTCACCTTCTTCAAAAATGTTTTCGTATGCCTATCCGGATTTCCATTTATTTTGCTCTACAGCTTGCATTTCTCAAGTAAAATATTGTGAGTAGGATCGGTAATTAGAATATTTATCAATTCAGTTTTTGGAAATTAATCGAAACAGCGGAGATTTATTTTTGAAAACATCCTATGTTATGTCCTAATTCGTCTGGCCCATGATTAGTTTGACTGGCTGAACAAATAGAGTTAAACCTCTTTTGACTGACGTACAACTAACAGCATCATCATTAATAATAATAACGTCTAAACTGCACTGTTAGTTCTTCAGAAAGCGCTGCGCCCACCTTGTTGTATTAGTTTATTATTTTATTTGTTCGAATTGCGAACAAAAATGAGCAGTTGGTCTGGCAAACAAATTAGATACCAGACAAATTGCTAAACAAAAATAACACACTAGACCAATTGGAAAATCAGACAAATTGAGAACAAAACAAATTGAGAATCATCCAAATTATATATTAGGTCCTTACATATGAAATTGGCGTTTTGTATGGGAGGAACAAAAAGTCGAATATTTTTTAATATAATATATTTAATTAATCAAAGTATGAACCATTATTTTCTATGCACTTTTGCCATCTCATAGGTAGTTCATTGATCCCTTTACTAAAAAAACCAGTCGGACGGGAATCAATAAAATCTTTGAAGGCGATTTGGACTGCCCCATCGGAGTTGAATTTTTTCCCTTGCAAGAAGTTATCCAAATTTCGAAAAAAATGGTAATCTGTTGGAGCAAGGTCCGGGGAGTACGGAGGATGTCTTAGACTTTCCAATTGAAGCTCTTCTAATTTAGTAGCCGTCTGTAGCGCAGTGTGTGGTCTAGCGTTGTCGTGAAGCAGCAGTGGCGTGGAGCGATTGACCAGCCTAGGTTGTTTAGCCGCTAGCTTTTCCATCATGGTTTGCAATTCCTGACAATAGACATCAGCCGTAATAGTCTGGCCAGATTTGAAAAAACTGTAATGAACAATACCGGCACTAGTCCACCAAACGCTTACAAGTAACTTTTTTGGGGTTAATTTTCGCTTGGGGCAGGATTTGGCTGGCTGGCCAGGATCTAACCATTGCGCTGAGCACTTCCGATTATCGTAAAGAACCAATTTTTCATCACAGGTAATGATTCGGTTTAAAATACCTTCATTATTGTGCCGGTTTAGTAATGTAACGCAGCAGTCGACGCGCGTTTGCCGGTTTGTTTCAGTCAATTCGTGAGGTACCCACCTTTCAAGCTTTTTAATCTTCCCAATTTGCTTCAAGTGAATTAAAACAGTTTTATCACTAACATCGCAGCCTGCAGCTAACTCGGACGTGGTTTGCGATGGATCCGCTTCCACAATAGCCTTCAACTCTTCATTATCCACTTGAGTCTCAGGCCGTCCACGGGGCTTGTTCTGCAGGTCGAAATTTCCAGAACGAAAACGTTGGAACCAAAAACGAACTGTATTTTCTTTTGCAACACGACCGCCATACACATCATTCACCCTTCGAGTTGTTTCCGCAGCACTAGTGCCACGGCGGAACTCGTACTCGTAAATAATGCGATATTTAAGGTTTTCCATTTTGTAAAATGAGTGACGCAAACAGAAAAAAACAGAAGAAAAAAAACAAATGAATGACGATCATCGAAGCACAAATACATGAGTCTATAGCTGTACAAATTTGAATTTGGAATTCCTTACCAAAGAGGAGAAATTCGTGATTAAAGTGGCCAGTACGAAAAACGCCAATTTCATATGTAAGGACCTAATATTATATTTTAAGTATCTTGGTACCACGTTTCCTCTTAAGCAAGCTTCGCGGTATGAACGCTACATTGGCTCCAAAATATATAAAAAGCAAATGGTTCGGATATTGGCACTTTCAAGTCACGGAAGCCGCGGCTAAGTTGGAATAGTTTTCTTTTCGCCTCATATGTTTACTAAGAAATGCTTTCATTAAATATTATGAGAAAGAAAACGTCACAAATACCTGCGCATTTTTAGATATCTACAGTCACCTGCAATAATAAGTATACACTTTTTAATTTTCATAATAATGATGTAACTAAATTATTAATACTCAAAGTTAGCATAAACATAAGTGAAACTATTCAAATAATTCTTTCGTTTTAAGATACTTCTGAAACCACATTTTTGAAAATTACAATGTGTATAGTTATTATTGCAGGCGACTGTACCTCTAGGTTCCTACTCTCGTCCTAAGTATCACAATTGACCTTAAACTGGTTATGAGATCACATTTACAATATTAAGAATATAAATTGATTTACGGTAAGATAAAAAAAAAATATACATTAAATCTAAGCCTGATAAAGACATGCCCCAGTTATAAATATATAAATGACCACATAAAATATGAAAATATAGTCACTAAAATGCTCCGTTTTTGCTGCCATGATAAGAGGACCATCACACAAATTTGAAAAAAAAACGGCCAAGTGCGAGTAGGACTCGCGCACGAAGGGTTCCGTATCATTATCTGTAACCTAATCTTGCAAGTTGCAGACACTTTTCACAGTGTCCGATTGAGCTGGGTAGGTACGGCGAAAATCTTATATTTATTTATTGTATGGGAGCCCCCTTAATTTATTATTTTATTTTAATTAATTATATGTAAAGAGAACATAAAACTAAATAATCTGTGAATAGTTAAAGCGTCTACTTGTCACCGTTATTAGTATCGAGCAAGAAACGGTAAAAAAATCAAGTTTGTTGTATGGGAACCCCCCTCAAATATTTATTTTATTTATAGTATTTGTAGTTATATAGATGATGCAATAGAAATACATCATTGTGAAAATTTCCACTATCACCGTTCTCGAGATGCAGCCTGGTGACATATGGACGGACGGACGGACAGCGAAGTCTCAGTAATAGGGTCCCGTTTTTACCCTTTGGTTACGGAACCCTAAAAACATTATTAAAACTAAAAAAAAATGATGACTAATATATATATAATACTACTCCTAAAAATTTTATTGCCTAAAAATAAGTGAATCTTTGAAAATAATAAGTGAATCGGCTTAGTTTTGGACTAGAAAACGGCCCAGTAGTGGAATAAATAACGTCGACAACGTTCCTGAATTCCTAGGCTCGTTCCCTTATAACTAGTAGATATTCAAACAAACATCTATAATTATAACGAAACAATCCAACAAAACGCGTTTGTAGGTTTAAGTAAGCTTATCATTTGCAAATAATATGGCTTAACTTTGTTGACTTGAACCCAAGTAATTCCTATTGCTAATGCGTTATCTGTAGCCGATTTCAACAATTCGTATATCGACATAAGTCCTTTGTTTAAAAGGAATAAGCTTCTTAACAGTGTATACCAATTTCACTTTTGTTTCATTAAAATAAGAGTGAAAATTGCGTAAAGTATTCGGCAATGTAAGACCAATTTTCTGAAACTGTAAATGCAAAGCACGAGCAAAACTTTAACACGGATAAAGCTACATTTTAGTAATGAAGATTGCGTGCTTTGAATGAAATTGCTTCCTGTAGCCTAATAGTTATATATAACTGATTAAACAAAACGAAAGTTATCATATTAATAGCAGTAATTTGTATTTGTTTCTTTAAGAATTTACTGTTCTTTATATTCTGTGGCAATGGTTGACCAAATTCTCACCTAGTGCTAAGTGATGATGTGATCGCAGTTTACCTTGTAAGGAGTAACCGAGAATAAAAACAGTAATACGTCGAAATACAAGTGTCTCAGCCGGATTACCTACTACCTACTATGGTCTACCTTACCTAACCGCAAATTATATGCGAGTAAACAGAGCATTTTCATTATAACCGGGTAATACAGATTTGTAACATCAAAGGGGTTTATATGTAATCAACCAACATACATTTGCCGCGCGCAAAAAAAAACCCGCGCTATTTTCCATAATTTTCGTATGTTGTTTGTATCGCATTTGTGCAATATATATTTTTTCCTCGCAAGGATGTTGAAAAAGTGCGTATGAAACTCGTGAGCAACTTGCTCATTATACACGAGGCTGTGCGTTGCAGCCGAGCCGTAGGCGAGGGCGTAAATCAGCCGAGTGTACTTAGCTCACTTGTATCATAATCTACTATTACGATTTACGAAACATATTCAAAATTTGAATGAAACAAGCTTAACGACAAATTTTAACGAATATGTATCGAGAAAGTTTGTTACTTGCACATTACGCATAATGATGTGAATGCACTTCTTACAGCTTAGTGAATTATTATAAAGAAAGCGTCTGTTATCACGTTTATTTTTTATCGCTTATCTTTATTTGATTTCATTTGCGATATAACCAGGTAGTTGAACAAACAAAATTCTGATATTCTAGTACGTATCAATGAAGCAATGATGGCCGACTGATTATAGCTATAGACTGCAGTGCCGTATGTCCATGGTTCGATCCCCACCGCCGCCGGCTTGAGCTTCACTGCATGTTGGGAGGGCATTTTGCGAATGCTCGCCTGGCTAGCTACCACCTTCAAGTAGAAAATCTGTCGCCAAGCATCTAACAGTGTATTCCGGCAGCAGTCCTTGAGATCCAGTAAAATTACAGGCACTCGAGACTGAACAACTGTATGTCTCAGTGTGACGGGCGCAGTGAAGTTCGTCACTTGTGACGAAATGGACCTGTTATAGGTAGATGTTACCGCTTAACATCAGGTAGGCTCCGAGCTTGATCGGTCATAACATAAAAAAATAAAAAACTTTCCCCTTTTTCTTTAACTTTTCTTGTTTTTAGCCTTTTAAAATGTAACAAAAAATATATATTATCTCTTTAATTATATTTCAAAATAAAGCATTATATTATACAGCCCTCAACATTGATATATTATACAGGGCGTCATCGTTACACGAGAAAAAAATCATTCTGTAGTTTTATCATACCGATCGAAAGATTTCATCACAAGGATTATGTTTTGCTACATAACATAGTGTCAGAATTAAAAGGAAAGCCTGAAATTAATCGCAACACTATTACGTCAACACTGCTCGTGGGGTGCCGGGTTAGAATTGCACCTCCCCATATCATCCCGTGGGTGTCATAAGAGGCGACAAAGGGAAAAATAATGGAAGGTGGGCAGCAGCAGCTTCCAAAGAACTGCCAACATACAGTGCGATCCCGAAGCCGCCTGCCAAGCGTGGGGATAATGGAAAATACCCCCTAAATAGGGGAGGCTGTGTACAGTAGTGGACGAGTCGGCTGTTGGACAGTATATTGGGTTGGAATTGACTCGTTACAGCATCTCCTCAGCGAATTTTATGCGATTGAATTTTTGGAGAATATTTAGGTCTTTTCAGACTAGGACCATAAACAAATCATCAATCCCCGATACTGTTATTACGGAATGTTATAAGGAATATTTCTGTTCTCAAAAATACTAAAACATTCACGAGTCATTCACGAAATTGTTAAATTATTGATTTACTTTTAGTAAAGCAATTTTTTTCATCATTTAAAAATAAAACTCTACAGTTACTCTACCCTAAAATTAAACACCCACCAATCAAGCTTTCATTGGCTTGGTGTGTGGTCTAAGTGACGATAGAAACTACTGTGTCATAAACAATATTTACATATATGCAACTAATTGTGCTAGTATATCGAATATATACATGCGTTATTCTGTCAGGGTCAATATGCCACAGCATATTTTGATTTGGAGTATTTGTCAGAAGTAATTGGTCACACGTATGTGCCTTTCAGTAGCTGAAGAGAAGGGAAGTCACTTTATTATAAGTTTTAAGTGAGCTTCACCACATGGTGGAAGGGCATTTTGCGAATGCCTGCCTGGCTAGCGACCACCCTCAAGTAGAACATTTGTCACCAAGCACACAACGGTGTGTTCCGGCAGCAGTCCTTGAGATCCAGTAAAATTACAGGCACTCGAGACTGAACAACTGTATGTCTCAGTGTGACGGGCGCAGTGAAGTTCGTCACTTGTGACGAAATGGACCTGTTATAGGTAGATGTTACCGCTTAACATCAGGTAGGCTCCGAGCTTGATCGGTCATAACATAAAAAAATAAAAAACTTTCCCCTTTTTCTTTAACTTTTCTTGTTTTTAGCCTTTTAAAATGTAACAAAAAATATATATTATCTCTTTAATTATATTTCAAAATAAAGCATTATATTATACAGCCCTCAACATTGATATATTATACAGGGCGTCATCATTACACGAGAAAAAAATCATTCTGTAGTTTTATCATACCGATCGAAAGATTTCATCACAAGGATTATGTTTTGCTACATAACATAGTGTCAGAATTAAAAGGAAAGCCTGAAATTAATCGCAACACTATTACGTCAACACTGCTCGTGGGGTGCCGGGTTAGAATTGCACCTCCCCATATCATCCCGTGGGTGTCATAAGAGGCGACAAAGGGAAAAATAATGGAAGGTGGGCAGCAGCAGCTTCCAAAGAACTGCCAACATACAGTGCGATCCCGAAGCCGCCTGCCAAGCGTGGGGATAATGGAAAATACCCCCTAAATAGGGGAGGCTGTGTACAGTAGTGGACGAGTCGGCTGTTGGACAGTATATTGGGTTGGAATTGACTCGTTACAGCATCTCCTCAGCGAATTTTATGCGATTGAATTTTTGGAGAATATTTAGGTCTTTTCAGACTAGGACCATAAACAAATCATCAATCCCCGATACTGTTATTACGGAATGTTATAAGGAATATTTCTGTTCTCAAAAATACTAAAACATTCACGAGTCATTCACGAAATTGTTAAATTATTGATTTACTTTTAGTAAAGCAATTTTTTTCATCATTTAAAAATAAAACTCTACAGTTACTCTACCCTAAAATTAAACACCCACCAATCAAGCTTTCATTGGCTTGGTGTGTGGTCTAAGTGACGATAGAAACTACTGTGTCATAAACAATATTTACATATATGCAACTAATTGTGCTAGTATATCGAATATATACATGCGTTATTCTGTCAGGGTCAATATGCCACAGCATATTTTGATTTGGAGTATTTGTCAGAAGTAATTGGTCACACGTATGTGCCTTTCAGTAGCTGAAGAGAAGGGAAGTCACTTTATTATAAGTTTTAAGTGAGCTTCACCACATGGTGGAAGGGCATTTTGCGAATGCCTGCCTGGCTAGCGACCACCCTCAAGTAGAACATTTGTCACCAAGCACACAACGGTGTGTTCCGGCAGCAGTCCTTGAGAGCCACTGAAATTACAGGCACATGAGACTTAACAAATATGTGTCAGGGTGACGGGCGCAGTGCAATTCGTCGCTTGTGATAAAATGCATCTGTTATAGGCAGAGGTTAGTCCGCATAACATCAGGCCTCGAGCTTGTTTCGTCACAATAACATAACAAAAATACGGACATTTATATAGACAGACAATATAGGGCTCTGTTTTGCCCCTAAGGTCCCTAAAATATTTATTGATGATACATAAATTGGTAAATTTCGTTACAACAATTACCCTTATTTTATATTGAAAAAAGTCATTGCAGGTTTCTGATATAATATTAAAGAATATTCTTGTAAGGATTTTGATGAAATCTGATACCTCAATAGAACCGATGAGGTTTCTTTTACCTAGTCGTTCATTATCAGGGTAAATTGAAGCGCTCGTAGCGAAGTTTACTTGGCTGTTCTCAACCAATCAGCAAAGTTAAGCAATGTCGCGCGCGGTCATGAGTTGGATGGGTGACCGCTAGTGACATTACCACTAAGCGTTTCCGTGCTTCGGAGGGCACGTTAAGCCGTCGGTCCCGGTTGTTGTCTTTGGATGGCAGTCGTTATAGCATGGTGGTAGGGCATTCAAGTAACCCTCAAGTAGAAAATCTGTTGCCAAGCACCTAACGGTGTGTTCCGGCAGCTGTCCTTGAGAGCCTGTACTTCTAGGTTAGCCTGAACAACATCTTCGACAACATCATCACTTACCATCAGGTGAGATAGTGGTCAAAGGCTAATCTATCAGGCATAAAAAAAAAAAACAAAAAAAAAAGTTATACCGTATGCATGATATTTTTCGATAAGGATAATTATTTATAAGCTTATTACTTCGACCACCACCAAAATCCCTTTGAACAAATGCAAAATCATTTCAATTTTTTGAAGCATCAGTAAAGAGCTTTTGTAAAGGGAAAACGGATTTAAATTTAACGTCATTATGTAATTTTGGGTTTGGACTCAATTTATGGTTAATTTTAAATTCATTTAAGTATCTGAAAATGTTTGCAATTTTTGATAAATGGTTTTGACTAAATTTGCTCTAACAATGAAGAGTTTAATTTCTAATTCCTATTTCTATGCATATCGCTGTTTTTCCTTAATATTTATTGATTTTTTTATTTAGAAAATCAATTACAACATCATTACAATATGTATCGTGAGGTTCATGCATAGACAATTTTCACTAAATACCAAAGGTTTTTGTAATGATCTTGAACGATGGTGATTGATGGGTTATGGGTGTTAGCATTAAAACGACGAAACTACTGACAATGCTGGATGTAAAGAATTCTTGCTATTCACAAACAATTATTTTTTTTACCTAAAAATGGAACTGACTGCAACACTCAAAAGTGTGAAATAACTTGTCAAAGTCGGTACCACGCACACAATATTGTGATAATAGGTACTTTTGAAATATCATGTAACACTTTTGAGTGTTGTAGTCGGTTCCATATTTTGGTAAGAAAAAATTTTTCGTCCTTTTTAATGTCCTTGCTACTTACAGGATCGATCTATCGTCAAGATCAGTTATCGGAGTGTAACTCAAAAACGGCTTGACCGGTTTTGATGAAATTCAAATAGAAACATACGACAAGCATCGGCTTTTAAATAAAAAAACACATCTAAATCGGTACACTCAATAACAAGTTCTGTAGCAAATATAAAAAAAACAGACGAATTGAGAACCTCCTCCTTTATTTGAAGTCGGATTAAAAGTGATAGCTACGTAGAATAGCCTGCCTAGTGCCCTTTTTTTTTAGCCTGATAGATTAGCCTTTGACCACTATCTCACCTGATGGTAAGTGATGATGTGGTCGAAGATGTTTTTCAGGCTAACCTATAAGTACTGGCTTTCAAGGACAGCTGCCGGAACACACCGTTAGGTGCTTGGCGACAGATTTTCTACTTGAGGGTGGTAGTTAGCCAAGCGGGCATTCGCAAAATGCCCTACTACCATGCTATAACGACTGCCATCCTAAGACAACAACCGGGACCGACGGCTTAACGTGCCCTCCGAAGCACGGAAACGCTCAGTAGTAATGTCACTAGCGGTCACCCATCCAACTCAAGACCGCGCGTGACGTTGCTTAACTTTGCTGATCGGTTGAGAACACCTAAGTAAACTTCGCTACGAGCGCTTCAAAAAAGCTAGCAAAAAAGTTAAAGTTTGATGGCCAGTGATTTTTATTTTATTGTCAAGTGTTTAAACCCCTTGGTGAGAGAGACTGAGTTCAGCAATGGACAATCCGGCTGATACAGTAAATCATTCTACTTAACAGCTAGAGAACTGTGAGATACGGTAGTGCTAGAGTACGGTAGTGTTAGGAGCGCTTCAAAACCTGTGGTGCCTGTCACCATATTGTTATATTTACCATAGAACATAACATCATGCATTGAAGTTTGTTTTAAATATTTACTTCAAATACTGTCCTCCCCTAGAAGAAATATATAATATATTTCTTTACTGTGGTCCTCCCCCAGTTTTCAACTTCCACTGTAAAAATAACAACTTATTAACATTTTAACGTTCTCAAAAATTTTAAGTGACCAACTTCATTCTATATTTATGTCAAATATTTTTATAAATAATACTTAGCTGGGCGACCATTCGTAAAATGCCCTCCAACCATGAGGTGAAGCTCAAACCGGCGGTGGGTATCGAATACTGGACCTGCGGCACCACAGTCCAAGGCTATCCGCTTGGCTGTCATTGCTTCAATCTTCAGTTCCAAACATATCGGCTACACACACTGCCTGTACCAACATGCGTATTTCGTCTTCTAGTGCCCAGTTTTTTTATGTTATTTTGACGGAACAAGCTCGAGGCCCACCTGATGTTGAGCGGACTAACCTCTGCCTATAACAGATGCATTTCATCACAAGTTATGAATTGCACTGCGCCCGTCACCTTGAGACATAGTTGTTAAGTCTTATGTGCCTGTAATTTCACTGGCTCTCAAGGAATGCTGCTGGAACACACCGTTAGGTGCTGGGCGATAGATTTTCTACTTGACCACCCGGTCGCTAGCCAGGCGGGCATTTGCAAAAAGCCCTTCTACCATGCAAAATGAGTCTCGTAATTGAGGATATATTAAATTAATATTTTAGAAAAACGATGTTCCAATATACCAAGTGACAATTCCGCCTTATTTTCTTGCTAAGCTGACGTGAATTGCTGACGGCATAAACGCCACGCAGTCTAACCCATACGAATTATCGACGCGTTACTATTCTACAATTCTCTATGTTCTACACGAAGCATATAGCGTGAAACGCGTCGAATTGACGGGTTTACAGGTGTATGTGGCAGTATTGCCACTACTAAATTAAGTGAAATAATCACTATACTTTATTATTAAATGTTTTTCTAAAATATTAATGAGAAAAGTATAGTAAGACAAAATAAATATTATTGTAAGAAGTATTTAAAAATATTAAATAAATCTGGTATCATTTCTTATAATATTCTCTTTAAAATAACGTTATTTTTCTAGATATTCCTATGGTTAAAATAATTTTATAACTTGAATAATCAAATTTATTTTTTTGTGCAATAATTAGATAAATGAATTATTCCTAGTTAATATCTTAACAATCGTTTCCTTACTGTTAAGAAATTTAGTGATTGTTATGTTTTGAAACTCTCATCTAAAGATAAAACTTCATCGAAGCAGCTGAAAAAATAACGTCCTGATAACAGACCGGACTCAATCCATTCGACATTTCCAATATCCGCCACAAAGGCGAGATAATCGCGAGCAGGGTTCAATTAGTCGCATAGGCGAACTGATGGAGCCCTCTGCATAGGGTTGTCACCTAGCAGATTTAGATTTTATGAAAAGTTTATAAATCCAAGCAAGAATTTGAAAGCTATGAAGTTAAGACGGACACGTTGGTTATACTGAAGTTTTTTCTAGTTCATCTTTATTCATATATGTAAAAGATATGAATAAAGATCTGGTAAAAGATTCAACTGGTTGAAGAGTCTTACTCAATATAATTTATCCCGAATCTTAATGTCTACACAGCGTCAGTAAGATAAAAGCTTACATAAACAGTAATTTTATATTTAAGTATTTATTACTAGACACATTTTTAATCTAAATGAAATGTCAAAGACGTTTTTAGGCTAAACCTAGAGAGGAAACAAGCATCTTTCCCTAATAACAGCTGTGAAGCAAACTGATAAAAGTAATGTAAATAATTTCACGTTGAAGGCAGCTAGCAAGACAAACTGTAAGGCGTTGAATATTGACTATATTCAACGTTATTTGGATTTCTCCAAGAAATCCATTTTGTCCATTCAGCTTTTACGTTTATAATACCTAAATTATAATTTCATTATTTTATTTTGTAAACTTTAATGCCACGCTATTTTAAACCCAACTTATGAAGTAAATTATAAAAAGCTTATACACATTTAAACAAAACATATTTTTGATTCGTTTGGATGACTGTAGATACTTGAGCGGTATCGGTATCTCAATTCGCGAGTCTCTGGACCAGTTAATTTTTCGTTATAGTAGCGCATTTGCTAGTCAATTATTCTCTGTTAGTTAACATCTTATTGATGTTGTAAGTGCCTCCATCTACTTATATATTAGTTTCAAGTACTTTTGTAGTATTGTATCTGTTTTGTTTGGTAATCTAACATATGACAAGCTCTAAAATTCTATTTCATGACGCTTGCAAATCTTATCATATCTCATTAGCATAAACATAAGCTGAACAACTATTTAAAAACTTTTCGATGAAAATATAATAATACTTTCATATAGGTAATCATTTTTCTATCTAAAATATAAGAAATATTCTCACAGTCCAAAGAAGACATAAAGTTTTTCTTAATAGAAATGTGGATTATGGGATAAAGGTGTTTATGGGCACATTCCTAATATAACTCTACTTAGCTGGTTTATGTTAAATTTAATTTAAACAGCTGTATAATGGGTTGTCTGGAAGAGATCGCTTTGAGCGATATGACCTCCCATTGTAGCACTAAGTTTTATTATTTGTTTGTATTAGTTGTATAAATTATGGTGTAACAATAAAGAGTTTATCTATCTATCTCTCCATAATAGACTGGATTGTAATTTAATTCCATCACATTTGAAACCTGTTAAAAATTAACGCTTGCGTAAATGCTTAAACATTATTCTTAAAACTAATTTTGTTTCGTAATTACGTGCCAACCCTAGGAATTCCAGGCGACAATCGTCCAGGGCCCTTTGTCGGGCGACAGGACGAGCTGGGAGACTCCGCCTGTTTGAACCGGCACTTGATGAATTGCTGAATTTAATTGATTTCGAGATTGATTCCTAGATTATTATTGTTTAAAATTTTCAACAAGCACAAAGATTGGACGACTAAAATAATGGAAATTGTTTGCAAATTAGTTTTTAGGTTTAAAGCAAAATAGATGGCTTATAAGTAAGAGTACAATTTATGCTATACGAAGAGATAAATAGGTAAGTATACAACTTTTTATTGTTAAGCCTTACATTTTTTTATAAGTGATTAATTTATTTATTTATAGTGATATGCTAGCATTTGACCACTATCTCATCTGATGGTAAGTGATGATGTATGTGGTCGAAGATGTTGTTCAGGCTAAGGCACACCATGCCCTACCCACGATGCTGTAACGACTGCCACCTTATAACAACAACCGGAAACGACGGCGTGCCCTCTGCAGCACGGAAGCACTCAGTAGTAATGTCACTAGCGGCTAGCCATCCAAGTCATGACCGCAGTGGACGTTGCGATTAAGAACAGCTAAGCAAACTTCGCTAGGAGCGCTTCATGAACGGCACAGCAATATATTTTTATTTTTTTATGCTTTATAGTTAGCCTATCTCACCTGATGGTAAGTGATGATGTGGTCGAAGATGTTGTTCAGGCTAACCTAGAATGACTGGCTCTCAAGGACAGCGGCCGGAACCCACCGTTCGGTGCTTGGGACAGGCAGGCTCTCGCAACGTGCCCTACCCACGATGCTGTAACGACTGCCATCCTAAGACAACAAGACCGACGACTTAACGTGCCCTCCGAAGCACGGAAGCGCTACTCAGCAAATTTAACTTAATCAGTATTTTACTGTAATATCACGTGATGGTAAGTGATATTGTGATCAAAGTTGTTAATAGACTTAACCTAGACAACAACACTCAATAAATGCCAGAACACCCGTGCTTGGCGACAGATTTTCTAGCTTGGTAGCAGGCTAGCTAGACACTCGCATGTGCCCTTTCAGCCTGCAGGCAGTTCATATTATAGCCATCGCCACAAGCACGTCTGTGGCGAGAAAATTTTGTCGCGCTAATAGCTATGTTAAGTACCGATTCTACATTAAATTGGTATTTGCTAATTTAATATAAAGTCTTGAGGTGAATCCCTCCAAATGCGAGTTTTATCCTTGCAGCGCTGAAGCTCTTACACATTTTCCAAATTTTACTTCTCTTCTACCTGGCTTAAGGCTACTTTCACAAACCACTTTTAACCTACTGGGCTCGCCCATTTTTCTTCAGGGAGTTCCAGAAGCTATATCTTCCCGTGAGCAACTTCTCGTCTTTGCACAGGAACGCCTTAAAAATCTCTCTGCCCATGTTGCCATGACTCTGCTACGTACGTGTTTTGCCTTACCTAAAATGACTTACCTGTTACGAACTACTCCTACCTGGCTTTGTCCAGAACAGGTTTCGTCTTTCGACAATACCTTGAAGTCTGCGGTCGAATCTATCCTCAACATTTCCCTCAGTGAGTCACAGTGGTGTCAAGCATCCTTGCCGATACGGCACGGCGGTCTCGGGATGCGGAGCGTACGGGATGTTGGTTTGCCTGCTTTCTTGGCGTCGGCGCATGGGGTGGTGGACCTTGTCACTTCTATTCTATCTTCAAATGGTGACAGGGTGAACATACCCTATGTGCCCGATGCGTTGTCGGCTTGGTCTACCCGCAATCCAGGTGTTTCAATCCCAGAAACCCCCCAAGTCCAACGGGCCTGGGATGACGTTGAGGCAAAGAGGATCTTCAGCGAGGTTACAGATAGTGTTGAAGGGCCAGATTTAGCAAGGCTGCAGGCAGTGTCGCGGTCGGAATCCGGGGCATGGTTGCACGCGTTGCCTTCACCTCACCTGGGAACTTTATTGGATGATAGCTCTCTGCGGGTGGCGGTTGCCCTCCGCCTGGGCTGCAAGGTGTGTGAACCTCATCGATGCACCTGCGGTTCCTTGGTGGAGGCCAATGGCCATCACGCACTGAGCTGTCGTCGTTCCACAGGCAGGTTTCCGCGTCACCATGCCCTCAATGATATAGTCCGAAGGGCGTTCGTCTCGGCTAACGTGCCCTGTGTGCTGGAACCACCGGGTCTGAGTAGGTCTGACGGTAAAAGACCGGATGGTTTGACCTTGGTGCCATGGAAGAACGGGAAGTGTTTGGTGTGGGACGCCACCTGCGTCAACACTGTCGCCGCCAGCCACCTGGGTCGCACCATGCACACTTCGGCAGCGGCAGCGGAAGATGCTGCTACCAAAAAGCGGATAAAATACGCAACGCTGGAACCCCATTATTATTTTGTGCCCATCGCTGTGGAAACTATGGGCAGTTGGGGGGCTGAAGCCATAAGTCTGGTTGCTGAATTAGGGCGTAGGCTGGCCGAAAGGTCGGGTGACTCCCGCTCTGGATCATTCCTGGTGCAAAGGATGGCCATTGCTATCCAGCGCGGCAATGCAGCGAGTGTTATGGGTACTTTTGCACCTGGAATGCTAAGGGGCAGGTTATTTGATTGACTACATTATCTGTAGTGTCTATGTAATTAATTTAATTATTTAAGGAGATATTAGTTATTATTTAATATAATATGCCCGTATTATATTAAAACATAATTTGATACCAATGCCTATAATTGCATGAGTTATCCCTAAAATTTCAAATACTACATTTAAGGTTCGGTTCAGCCGTAACGAATGGAATTAATTCAATAAGTGTGACAACCGCTTTATGTTAATTAATAGATTCACCATTCAGGCGTTACTTTGAGGAAATCGATATTTAATATAGAAAAACAAACATTAGATTAGTATATTTAAAAAAAACCTATTGAAATATATCTAATGACAATTTTGCCTAATTTTCCCGTTAACCGGACGTGACTTTTTATTTTCGACTTTTCACTTCTACACGAAGCATCATCAGGAGGTATTGACTCTTCGAGCGCACCATCGAGAGATCTACTAGGCTAGGTGGCGTCTCTGACGTCACGTCGGATTAACAGCAAAATAAAGCAATTTTCCACGCAGATTTCGAATGATAAACAACATCTTTCCGAAGTAGTGTGAAAGTCCTTTTAAAATGAGGCCAATTATGGAGATGACATCGCAAAATTAACTGTATTTTCATTATCATTATAGTTACACAAAAAAGCACCTCACCAGCAACACAAATATGTATAGATAGATAGATAGATAGATAGATAGAAAAACTTTATTGAAACATAGATAGATAGATAGAAACACTTTATTGAAAATACTTAAACCAGAAACACAATTTAAAAAAAAGTAACGATTTGTGGTCTTATCGCTGAAAACGATCTCTTCCAGACAGCCATCTGAGGAAGAGACATTATTGAAGAGAATCAAGGGATGTCGTTGAACTAAATTATAATATAGTACTCACAATGACAAATTATTTCTAAAATACTACGATGTATGTATGTTGTATACATACAACTTAAACAATAAACATAAGATAGAAGACGAAAAGAAACATTCAGCGAAAGGCAAGACACAAAATTGTTTACGAAATGTTTACGACACCGCATAACTTAATTGTCGTTATAAAATAAACGTGTCAAATATTTCACATTTACGATTTAATTATCAAATAAAAGTTTTGTAGGTACTTCCTGTTCCATGAGGAACTTTCGTAAGTTGCAATGTGTTTATTGCCACAAAATATAAACTACTTAGGTATTTTTAGGGTTCCGTACCCAAAGGATAAATATCCTATTACTGAGATTCCACTGTCCGTCTGTCACCAGGCATCTCATGAACCGTGATAGCTAGACAGTTAAAATTTTCACAGATGACGTATTTCTGTTGCCACTATAACAACTTATACTAAAAATAAACCAATTGCTAATCGGACTCGCGCACCAACGGTTAAAAATGTGGTCGAAGATGTTGTTCAGGCTAACCTAGAATTCCCCGATCCACTGTTCTATCCCTACCGCCAGCTTGAAATGCTTCGTATGGCTAACTACCATCAAGTAGAAAAACCGTCACCATGCACCTAACCGTGTGTTTCGGAAGATGTCTTGGAGAGCCAGTTACTCTTTGTTTAGCCTGTTAACAACTACGACCACATAATCACTTACTATCAGGTGAGATCGTAGTTAAAGACTAACCTGACAGCAATAATTAAAAAGGCATTATGATACTATTTATCCCTATTTTACTATTAAGTCATAGTTTAGCAATTATTACAAATATATACAAAAATATATATAATATATATTAAAAAATAAACATGTGAATTGAACAAATTTCAAAATATGATTTTCGCTCATCACGCGATATTACTTGTAATATTATTTAGAAATATATATATATTATTGATAGGTAAGCCTTTGACCACAATCTCACCTGATGGTAAGTGATGATGTGGTCGAAGGTGTTAACAGACTTAACCTAGAATTACTGGCTCTCAAGGACAACTGTCGGAACACACCGTTAGGTGCTTGGCTACAGTTTTTCTACTTGAGAGTGGTCACTAGCTAGGCGGGCATTCACAAAATGCCCATCCACCATGCGGTGAAGCTCAGGCCCGCGGCGGGATTCGAACCATGGACCTGCTGGGCGGCAGTCCATAGCCAAACCACTGTGCCGTCACTGCTTCAAAATATAGCTAGTCCAGGCGGGCATTTCTGAAATTCCTTACCACTGTTGGAGTTTATTCCCGTTGTGGGATTCAAATCATGGACCTCCTGCGCGGTATTTCATAGCCATTCCCACAGAGCTACTTCAAAGAACAAAAGCTGTGGTATTAAATTAGAGCCTATCTTAAAACTGAGCCTTGTATATAAGTATAGAATAGATATAGCTACGAGTAAATTCACCAAACAACCAAAATACACACGACATGATTTAGACGGCTAGGATATTAATTTTTAACCTGAATGGCACACTATATTGATGGCCTGCTGGATTGATAGGGTCTCACGTGGTGACTTCTGACAAAAAGACTTAAAATAAAAAACAAGTAAGGACCTAGCCTTTTTTTTGTTTTATTTCTGATAAGTAAGCCTTTCACCACAATCTCACCTGATGGTAAGTGATGATGTGGTCCTAACCTAGAATTACTGGCTCTTAAGGACAGATGCCGGAACACACCGTTAGGTGCTTGGCGATAGATTTTCTACTTGAAGGTGGTTGCTAGCCAGGCGGGCATTCGCAAAATGCCCTTCCACCATACGGTGAAACTCAAGCCCGCGGCGGGATTCTAACCATGGACCTGCTGCAGGGCACTGCATAACCAATGCCACTGAGCCATCACTGCTTCAAAATATACCTTGATTGGTTTATGACTGCGCAACCTTTCACTACCTCTACAGTAACTATGTAACAAGTGTTACCTGGGCTACCGTCGGATGACGCAAGAACTGCCAATGTTATGGGTGCGATAGGGTCAGGTAATAGGTGCCGGGGGACGGCGACAGGGAGATGTTTAAATCGCAGTGTTCCCACCAGTTGTTCAACCAATAGAACAAGAAGGAGGAAGAAATACTAGTTGTTCTACTAATAGAATAAGTAGGACAAGTATTAAGAGCTTAGGTTGTATAGTTCTCTTACCAGAAATATATATGTCATGATCAATGGAAAGGGGGAAGAGGAGCTGCTTGATGAATTGACGGCAGCACACGACGAGGACGAACTCCTGAGACATGCAGTTTTTGACCGACTTAAAAAAATGAGGAGGTATTGCTTAATCTCAATTCGATTGTATTTTTTTTATTTACCTCGGAACTTTTAACTGGGTGAACCGATTTTGATGATTCTTTTTTATTTGAAAGCTGATGAGTCGTTTTTGAGTTACTCTTTAATAACTGTACAGTGTTTTTCTCTTGATGATATAGCCATTGAAAGTGAGTGACAATCGATCCTATAAATAGCAAGGATCACCAAAAAGGGAGACATTTTTTTTACTTAAAAATGGAACCGTCTTCGGTGAAATAACTTGTCAAATCCGGTACCATGCGCACAATATTCTGATAATAGTTACTTTTGAACTATCATGGTACCGATTTCAACAAGTTATTTCACACTATTGAGTATTGAAGTTGGATCCATTTTTTGGTAAAAAAAAATGTTAAGTATCATGTGACTGTAATTGCATAATTGTTTATTAGCTCATAAGGACCTGCTGCCAGAACACACTTATATGTCACAAAATCACAAATATACGATAGGAAATTTTTTTTCTTGCACTTGATTTAAATTTTTTTCTATCGTATATTTGTGATTTTCTAATGTAATCTGCAGAGCAGACGTTATTGCAAACCTAACAATATTAAAACACTTATATGTCAACTATAAATCAGGTGACAAAACTGAAATTACAACAATATGTGCATTAGAGCACAACTTAGTGATATTATTTGATACAAACACGACATTCATGTTCTATTTATCATTTATGTTATTATTTTCCTACACAATCACGTAACCACAGTGGCGCATCTGAAAGGACTAATTTTCGAAACATTCATCAAAAAATTGTACATGTAACATTATTTCGCTTCGTCCGCGATAGAGCCTATTCAGTAACACGCATACGTATTGGTTCAGGTTGTATTATCTACTTGCACTGTGATTGGTTCAAATAACAGCTCCCGCCGCCCTCAACCCGCGCGGGGGTAAATTTCTAGATGTTTTGAACTAGCCACGGAAAGCTTAAAACCAAGTTTTTCAAACTTATACATCTTAAGATCACTTGAAATCTCAAGAAAAGTTAATTTATATTTGCTTATCATGCCGTAGTAGAGATAGAATAAGAATTAGGTAAAGTGTTGAGTGAGACAGTAAGGATTTGAGTGTGTAAGTTTGTTACTTCTCACGCTAAATTGATTTGGATGAAACTTGGCATAGGGATAGTTTAGGTCCTGTATTACCACAAAAGATATTTATCGCCATCATCATCACTTTTCATCATGGTATACACAGGTAACATAGCTGCAGGGTGCAGCTAGTTTAGAATAAAAAAAACTCCTAAAATGTGGCCTCCTAAAGGATATTTTTCCTTGCTCTGTGTACCTCGGTGACTTGACAGGTCTCTTCCTGTCATTTTGAGCACAATAACGTAGCTACAGTTATCCTTGTGTGAGTGCGTGGGGCCATTCATTTACATGCTTTACTGTAATGGCTGCAATCATTCAATTGTTTCACTCGGCGGCACAAAGGGGACGCGTTATGTCAGTATGGGCACTGATGAATTAATATTTAAATCTTGTCTCCCTGCTTAATTGGCTTCGAAAAAAGACGCTCTTTTTATAAAGACACAATTTTTTAGGGTTCCGTTCTAAAAATGGAACATTGGCTGTCCGACCGTCCAACTTTTAAAGGGCTGTTATCTTTAATAGGTCGCTGGTTACATTTTTCATTGTATATGTGTTGGTATGACGGATTGCTTAAATAAGGCATGTATGTAAATTATCGTTTTAATTTTGCAAAAACAGCAAAGGAATAAATATATATGTTCATCTGTTTAAATCAATGATCCTCTTTCTTTGAAACATAAAATAAATCGATCGATATTTTAATCTTTTTAAAATAACGCAATAAAAATTGAGATGTAGAAATTACGTCTAAACGTTTATTATTAATCCCCAAAACTAAGTAAAATGAGCTTTAAATATCCATAATTATGATACCTTTTTATACGATTCGATTTATCAAAATTATCACTAATACTTTTACACTCCCTTTTTAAACTAGGACCTGGGATTAACGCCAATGTACTCCAAAACCTCCCCGAGTCGTACCAGCACAAGATGGACCAAAAAATTGTTATTGATTTCATACAGATCAAGATCTGTCGTTGAACATTAGATATTGGATTACAATCATACCAAGTTTGACATAATAGTGTGGTCTGCCGTGCCGGATGTGCATGGTTCGATCCCCAACGCCTGCTTTCGCTTCACTGCATAGTTGAAGGGCATTTCAGGAATTCCCGCTGGCTAGCTGCCGCCCTGAAGTAGTAAAATCTGTTATAAACAGTGTGTTCCTGCAGCAATGTCATTATTTAATTACATGGACATGAGACTTACCTGTATGTCTCAGACTGATTAGCGCAGCACAGCTCGCGTGTTCTCGTGTAAAATGTATAGGAGTTCCAAACTTGCCTTACTGTGAGTAATGTTCAGGGGACGTTAGGGACATGAGCCAATCGGGATAAGTAAGGATGGGAAAATAAATTTGGACAACGAATTCTCTTTATAGGGGTTTAACTCGTCGGAAATAATGTCCGCTTCGTTCGGGGCCTTATATCTATAATAATACATTTAAATACATGTTGCTTTACAGAAGATACTGAAATCCTCGATCATATTCAATGATAGCCAAGCGGTAATAGCTATTGACTGCCAAGGCTTAGATCCAAGGTTATGTCCCCACCACCGGCTTGAGCTTTACCGCATGGTGGGAGGGTATTTTGCCTAAATTGAATGTCCGCCTGACTAGCTAACACCCTCTACTAGAAAATCTGTCGCCGAGCACCTGTGTGTTCCTACTAATCCCTAATTCTAATTAAGTCCCTAAAAATATTGAAGTGGCTTAAAGTGTTGCTTTTGTTTTTTAAGGTTACATCTGGGTGTAGTTTCCGTGCATGCCGGAAGCTAGTTGATGAATATTTTAATCAAACTTATTATTTTAATAAAATACTTAAAAAATATAAACATGCACCGGCCACTCATTCTCGATCGTGCGCTTGTAGAGTCAAGACCTCCTGAGGATGCTTCGTGTACAAGTGCAACGCGTCGAACATTCTTCCAGTTTGGCTGCGTTGCGTGTGTGACGTCACGTCGGCTTAGCAGGAAAATTAGGCGGAATTGTCACTAGATATTTTATTTATATATTTTTTAGGTGTTTTATTAAAATATTAATTTAATGTTTTCTTAAAATATTTAAAAAATATATCTTATTATCACTTTACGTACACTTGAATGGTACCTCTTAAACGGCTCAACACTGCATATGAGACAAAATGGGGCTTCAACAATGGACATTTGAAAATTCAAGTTGTAGGTAAAAAACATTTTGATTAAGAAATTCTACTACACAGTTAATGGTTGCATACCATTTGAAGTTAGATTCGCTAAAAACGCTAAAAACGATCACACTCCCAAAAAGTTTTTCCACATGGGTCTTGGCGTTATTTTCGCCATAAACGCTATGAGGCTACTGGAACAGTTTGAATTCCCTACATCTAATGTCAAAAGTGACAGAAGTGGCAAATTTTAGTGGCATTCTTAGCGTTCTTATCCTAAATAGAACAGGGGATGACAGTTACAAACGATCACAGTGATCACAACCACAGACGCAGAATGTGATCAAAATTATCGAAATTAACGTTCTTAGCGTCAAATGGAACATACCCTATGTTTGCTCGTACTTAAGCGACAAGAATGCTTAGGCGATTCCGTATCTGCCAAGCTATCGCCTGTCACCTACGTAATTAAAACAAATATTGTAATCATTTAAGAATATACTACTTTGTAACATATTGGACCCCGACATTACCTCAGAATCTCATACATTCCTGGGGAGCCATAAGAGGTGACGAAGGGACATATACCAGAAGGTGGGCAGCAGCGCCGCTTGAGGAACCTTATACTGGGATGCCTAAGACGCGTACCCAGCTCGAGAATATGATACCTCCCTAAAGAGGGAGGCATTGATAAAACATTCTAGAATAAAGTACTATAGCAGTGTTAGACATTAAAACAAGTATAAACTAATTAAAAAGTTAAAAATCCAACTGCAAATTATTTAAATTGAAATTAAAACTGCATGTTATATATATATATATGGAATCGCTTTTTAAAACCCTTCATATTGATACCAAACTCGATAGGTTTGGAAAAAAAACATCCTACAATAGGGCGTCTAAAATCCGCCAGTTTGTTTATATATTATTTTTATGTATCTTGTGTCACTAGCCCTATCCAGATGAATCTAACGATATCTCATACATTAACGTCGGTTAGGCCGTTTAGAAGTTATGGTGGAATAAAGAAACTCACATACATACATGAACCCTGAAATCGTAACACTTCTTTTTTCAGGCAGTCGTGTAAAAAGAACTATTCGAGAACTGAGTAGTCTGAAGACATCCTAGAGCTTTATCCTGAATAGTTCAATGCGGTATCGGTTCATAATAGAATAATCGTTTCTAGTGAAAACTTCGTTGAACACTCTGCGACAAACTACTGTAATTTTGAAGCCAAAACAGGTTTCACCGTCGTTGGGTGTAAAATTTAAGTAACTAAGCGATTTATTTGTTGTCTAGTAGTCGGCTTAACGGAAACACAACTTTTGGTATATTACTTCGTACCATAAGCAAGTAATTTTGTATATTACTTGCTTATGGTACGAAGTAAATTTTACTTTATTGTTTCCAAATGTATGGGGAGTGGGACACATAAGGTGAATTTTGGTGTAAAAAAAAATGCTAATATCTCAAAAAATATGACACCATTCGCGCTAAAACAGATTACGATCGGGGATCGCGGCCCGCTTAATTAAAACGAGAAGTTACCGAAAATATTTTGAAATGAAACATGACGAAATTTTCAAATAAATTACCAACCAAATATTAATAACTTATCAGTTATTATACCTATTAACGTGAAACCATCGTTGGGCCATAGTAGAAGGCCACTCTTTCTACTATGGTAGGACGGTCCGCTGTTGTGGCCGCAATCAACAAATTAAAAGTAGGTTACGTCTGAAAGAAGTGTCGCGGCGGGGCGGGTGAGATGCTTTGTACCGAGACGCAGTATACCAAACTCTTCCCATCCAGGTTTTGCACCGCCCAATTATTAAAGCACTCTATATAATTAAATGTCTTCGCAAAGAATATTTGCTGAATCAATGCCACCCCGATACCGCACAGATCCAATCATGAAATGGTTTAATAATAACATTTAGGGAAAGTTATGGCGTCGAAACTTTAGTCGCTGACGGAGCTTCTCAGATCAGTTGCTTTAATTACCTATTATCGCTGGCTTGAGCTTCACCGCATGGTGGAAGGGCATATTGCGAATGCTCGCCTAGCTAGCTACGACCCTCAAATAGAAAACTTGTTGCCAAGCACCTAATAGTCTTCCGGCAGCTGTCCTTGAGAGTCAGTGTAGTAATTATGAAATAACAGGCACATGAGAATTTACAAGTGTATGTCTCGATGATGGGCGAAGTTCAGTTCGTCAATTATGATGAAATGCATCTGTTACAGGCAGAGGTTACCGCTTGACAGCATGTAGGCTACTTGCATGTTCAGTCACATACCATAAAAATAAGTTCCTGTTGTTGCAGGTTCAAGCCCCGTCGGCAGATAAACTCCCTATACAAAAGTTTGCTTAATTTATAATAACAACTTATAACGTTTGCATAAACAATAATAAAAATATTTGAACAGTATAAGAAAACATTAAATTAATATTCTAGATATATATAAACATAATGTTTAATATTAAAATGTAAAGACATACCTAGAAACTAGAACTCGATTGTAGGCTCGAAGAGTGAAACCAAAACCTGAGTACTGATGATGCTTATGTAAAAGCCAAACACCTCGATAATTCTTCCGGTTAGGCAACGTGGCGTTCTAAATTTTACGTCGGCCTAGCAGTAAAATTATATGGAATCGTAAATATGTTTATATTTTATTTTTATTTTAATATACGTTAATATACTTAATATTAATATACAATATCAAAAAAATTCTCGAATTCTTTGAAATATTTGTTATTATAATGGATTTCCACGAAGTAACGCCTTAATCTAATAAGTAAATATAATCTTTACTATAAAAACAATATCTTCTTATATAAAAATGAACACATAACTTTCTCATTGCTGTCTTACCGATGAGCTTTCTTTATTAGTGTCCTTTTACATAAGCATACCTTCTTACCGTTTTATTTACCTGTTACTCTGACCTTCATTAAATTGCCCTCAATTTCCTCTAAACAATCACACAGACAGACACAGCTTCAGTAATAGTTACTACAAACAGTTGCGATAATGTTTGTTTACGATTTGTTGTGTTACGCCAAACCGGTACCGGTAAGTTCTAGAAAAATATAGAAGCGCCATTTTTTGTCAATGGAAAATCATCAATATGTCTATGCTGATAAAGGCTAAAAATATTTCTGTCCTGCAGTGTAGTTTGCCATTCTGTGTTTGCGTCACATATGAGTTAGTAAGTACATTAGACTGACTTGATATATTTAAATCAGTATGTATAAGGGATACACAACCTTATTTACCAAAATGTAGGTTTCATTTTTATTTAAAACATCAATGAACATACGGCATGTAATTAGAAGTAGGTCACGCAACACTTGTAACGACAGCAGACAAAGGACACTTTTGCTCTGAGTTGATATAATTTTAAGTTTATCAATATCATGATGAAATATATTTAGATTCTTGTCAGTTTCTTTTGTAATATATAATAATAACTTTTTATACACAATAAAACTATGTAAAGGTATATATACTGATTACTTTTTGTTTAGAATTATCGTAATTACTCAGATTTATAACTTTTAAATAAATATATAGGTTCAAAATCCTGCCACTCCATGAAAATAAAAATTAACCTACATTTTCTGAATCTCTGTTTTTCTCTCGTCTTTGCTATCAAGTTCTTGTAAGAACATTCAATTTAATACTTTCACACTCAATGTTTCCATCTAATAATAGACAATAAAGCATAAAAACCTTCAAAGAACGTAGCAAAAAATCCATCGAAGAAAGTTTCGTTACTAAAAAAATAAGACATTGAATAAAAACTTTACGACCATTTCATTCCTCAACAAAAGCAAAAGTAAAACCTCGTCGCGCATGAATAGCAACTGACCTACAAATGCTGCATACATTGATATACAAACGTATTGTTTTTGCTAACGGTACTCGCACACAGGTTCAATGGCCGACGTGGCTGTGTGCGTGTACACGTCTCTGGCTGTCATCCATAATATTGACCAAAATAGAACCTTACTATAACAAACTTAAGGATAGTTATCTTCCATCTGCCCACATTTATTTATGACCATGTGTGGACCTCGCTTTTGTATACAACACAAATGCGCAGGAGTTACCAACTCTGCTTTCTTGGCTGGTGTTTGTAAGAGAAATTAAGGAAAAACCATAATAATATTTGAGCTGAGAAATTCCAGTTAATTCCAAACTGCTAATATATTTTCTCCATAATTAACTTTCTTCAATTTTCTCACTATCTAAGAATAAAGATAAGATAATATAGGTACTTCTAGTTATTACATAAGTTATGACTTATGAGTATCCTATATAACTGGTTGAATCCTGTTCTAGTTTTTTTTTATGTGGTTCTGATGGAACAAGCCCGAGGCTCACCTGATGTTAAGTGGACTAACCTCTGCCTATAACAGACGAATTTCATCAACGACGAATTGCACTGTGCCCGTCACACTGAGACGTACAGTTTTTAGGTCTCATGTGCCTGTAATTTTTCGGGCTTTCAAGGACTGCTTCCAGAACACACTGTTAGGTGCTTGGCGACAGATTTTCTACTTGAGGGTGGTCGCTAGCCAGGCGGGCATTCGCAAAAAGCCTTTCCACCATGCGGTGAAGCTCAAGCCCGCGGCGGGATTCGAACCATGGAGCATAGCCAATGCCACTGAGCCATCACTGCAGCAAAGTAATTTTGTCAGTATTTCTAGGTTAGCATAGACAACATATAAAACTGCATCATTACTTACCATCAAATGAGATAGTGCTCAAAAGCCAGCCTAGCTAGCTACCAAATCAAGTCAAAATCAAGTAGAAAATCTGTCGCCTTGTGAATTCGTGACTTGTGACGAAATGCATCTGTTATTTAGCAGAGGTTAGTCCGCTTCACATCCAATGGGCCTCGAGCTTGTTCCGTCACAATAACATATAAAAAGACAATGACGCAAGATACTATCAGATGTTTGGCGACATATTTTCTACCTGAGTGGGTTAGCTAGCCAGGCGGACATTCGCAAATTTCCCTACCATGCATGCGTATATGTTCATCCTAATGTTATTCTTCTATTTAAGCTTCTGATTGTGTCTTGGCTGAATTTTTCTAAGATCGACACTAACTGCAGGTACTTTCTACTATGTTTATATTCGAAGTTGTGAAAACATTATTCCATTCACATAAACCAGAAATAGGACATGAAAAATAATGCATGTGGATTGACTCCGTTAACTTCGATACACTCGTTAAAGGCACCTGTGTCAATAATACTAATGGAGCCATACAAATTATACATAACATTGTCATACATCTGCCAGACACAGCAAGAACATTTGCAAGTATAAAATATATTTCATGAAAACAGCAATTAAAAAAGAAAAGCAGCTGTGTCACTAAATACCATAACAAAATACTCTCATAATTCTTCCAAGAAACACAAGAAAGTCAGACTTTGTTACTAATCGGTAACAAACAAACTGTATATTTTGCATATGAGTCACCGATAACGTAATACACGGCATCAACACACCTATACAAACACGACTTTCACACAACTGTTGCGAGCTCCTGCCGTCGAGCAGCGTCAATGGAGGAGGTTGGAGTACATTCTCGAAACGCTCAAACCGACGCTATATAAGCCGGCGAGGCTCCCGCCCGCTGCAAGTAATATACCAGACGCGACCCAACATGCTCAAGTACGCTCTACTAATCGCTCTCGCGGCTTCGGCCACCTGCGATGAAGTCAAAAAACCAAAACAAAACAACCCCTTTCTCTTAATGGACAAGCTCGTCCACTACATGTTCCCACCGGACATCAAACTCTGGCCATGGTATGACCTCTTCCAAACCGCGAATCCTCTCGAAGACCCGAAACTTTCATCGAGTAAAGACAAGTGCGAAATCGATTTATTCGTCAAAAGGTTCCAGCCGGAAGACTTGAGAGTACGCGTGAAGAATCGGTACGTGATTGTCGAGGGACGGAGGAAAGAAACCGATGAAGAATCTCATTTCATGGTCAATCGTTTCGTCCAAAACTTTGCGCTGCCAAAAGGGTGTAAGGAAGAGGAAGTGGTTGCTGTTTTCGAAAATGGAGTGCTGTCAATATCTGCGCCTAGACATGAGATACCTCCTCCCCCACCGGAGAGAGATGTCCCTATAGAAATAAGGAGACCTATTCCTGTTGAAACTACTGAGGCTACAACGACCGAGAAAAAGGAGATTGAAATTCAACCAGTGCAGACTTCGTCGGTGACACCGCTTGATCAGTTAGACTTGGTTGAGGCTACGACATATGTGGGTAAGATCAGGAAGAAAGAGTTGAAAACGACGAAAACTTCCAAGGACAACGAAGTCACCAAGGGCAACGGCCTGGAAGCTTCTATGTACGAGTGAAAGTGCACATCGAAAGTGAGCGAGCCAAGACTGACCAAAGCTTTACCCCGCAAAGTGTCACCTTTGCAAGTGATACAGTGAAGCTACGTAGTTTTAAGAATATTTGTTTTACGAATAAAATGTTATTTATTGTGAACGATAAGTTTTCATTTCGTGTGGAGCCGTTATGTGGTAATATTTTGGTTTTATGTCACTGTTCTTTATGTTAATGTGGGGTGTAAATTATATTTTATACAGTCAGGGTTGGAATGGCAAGCCGCAATTTCGGTATTTATGTACTCTTTACGCATCAGCAAGATCTTGTCAGTTACAATAACTCTGTAAATGGGATACAAAACAAAAAGATTAAGGCCTTGTTATCATTCATCAGATTTAAAAATATCTGACTGATTAAATGTTATCCGACCAAATAGAAACTAAATCAACATTGCTTTTATACAGCCAACAATTTACTTCTTTTTATATTGGTCGTATATACATTCAATATTTTGAATAGTAATCTGATGACATTGCGGTGACGACGGTGCGGTGCAATGACCACATTGCGGTGATAGGGCACTTTGAGAACGCCCGCTTGGCTAGCTACCACCCTCAAGTAGAAAACCTGTCACTAAGCACCTAACGGTATGTTCCGGCAGCTGTCTTTGAGAGCCAGTAATTCTAGGTTAGCCTGAACAACATTTTTAAATACATCATCACTTACCATCACGTGAGATAGTGGTCAAAGGCTAGCTTATCAGGAATAAAAAAAGAAGTACTTTACATTATTTCATGTTGGCTTAGTGGCAAGAACGAAAGGATAAATTATAGTCATACGTACCAACGTATGACTATAATTTATCCTTTCGTTCTTGACCATCGTATGTGATTTTATATGTCATAGTTCCAAATATTAGGGGCCAAAAATATTGCAATATAGCGGGAACCATTGTCAGCTTAGTCCATACAAATAGATTTTATGTCCAAAAAACCCAACACCTGTTTTTTTTTTTTGTTATGGAGCGATAAGACGGGAACGTCGACCACCTAATGACCGACAGTCACTTGTCTCATTCTGCTTGACGCTGTACTGCGCTTGTCACTCTGTGATGTTAGTTCATAAGTCTCGTTCGGTGCAGTAATTTCAATTGCTACAGTGCCCTTCACGAACAAACACAGTAGTGTTAGCACACTTGGTACTGCATCGAGGCTAAAAATCTAATACTGCGATACCAAGACGGACCCTTTCTAAAGAAACCTACTACCTGGTAAACGACTGGGGATCGAATCCAGGAACTCGGAATTACAAAGCGACGATTACGCGACTCCATTAAGAATTTCTTATTGTTAGTTAAATCAGCATTGTTCTGAAAGGAACGTAGTGTTTATGATTCACCTTAATCAACGCATTGTAATAACTTGCACAAGAACAAGAAAACAAGCGTTAAGGGTAATATTCACGTCTACGGAGTCAAATTCCAAATAGTAACAGTTTTTAGGGTCCCGTACACAAAGTCAAAAATGGAACCCTAATAAGAAGTCTACTGTCTGTCCGTCCGTTTGTCCCTGACGTTAAGCAGTAATCATTTGGTCACAAGTGACGAACTGCATTGTAGCTGTCGCTCTGAGACATACAATTAAAGGTCATGTGCATGTAATTTTATTAACTGCTTCTAGAACACATTGTTGGATGCTTGACGATGACGACAGATTTGCTTCTTGAGGGTGGTAGGGTCGAGCATTCGCAAAATGACCTTACACGATGCGGTGAAGTTAAAACCGACGGCGGTAGAGATCGAACAGTGGACCTTTTTTTTTTATTTGCCTGATAGGTTAGCCTTTGACCACTATCTCACCTGATGGTAAGTGATGATGTGGTCGAAGATGTTGTTCTGGCTAACCTAGAAGTACTGGCTCTCAAGGACAGCTGCCGGAACACACCGTCAGGTGCTTGGCGACAGATTTTCTACTTGAGGGTGGTAGCTAGCCAGGCGGGCATTCGCAAAGTGCCCTACCACCATGCTATAACGACTGCCATCCTAAGACAACAACCTGCGGTCCACAGCTATGATTGCTTCATTATATCGGGTATATTACCAATGTTTGTTACTCCTTCACGGTGAAACGGCTAAACCAATATAAATAAAATTTGGAGTTCAGATAGTTTAGGTCCTAGATTAATACAAATGATGCGTTTCGTCATCATCATCATCTCTTGTCATCATTATCCACGCAACGATAAACTGCGGGGAATAATACTTGCTCAGTGCTGCGGGGTGCAGATAAGAATTCTTAAATAACGTTATAACTATACCATAGTATAATAAAATATAATAAAGAGGAAAGATTTGATTGTTTGTTTGCTTTGAATAGGCTCTGAAACTACTGGACCGATTAGTATGAAATTTGGTATGGAAATAGTTTGAGACACGGGGAAGGACATAGAATAGTTTATACCCAACGCAAAAAGAGGTTCATGGTTTTGCGGCGGGAAAACTAGTATACTTAATATAAAAATAATATTTTAATAGGGTTAGCGTCAGTAAGGCAGCTGACCATAAATCCCTGTATAGTATTCGCATTTTTGTCATTTGTGTTGACATTAAAACCCAAGACACAACTTTTTAACGCATGCTGTGCTTGGCAACATATTTTGAACTAGGTTGCTAGCAGGCGGGCATTTGCAAAGTGGCCTATCATCAAGCTATATAGACTACCAGATTACCACCATTTCGTGTTAAGGGTGAACTGGCTGTGTGGCCCGTTCTCCATACAAAAGTCGCAGGGTGATCACTCCCTTATTTGAGGATTTCGGTCCAAAGTAAAGTATAATAATACCGATTGAGCTCGTCATTATCTAGGCTTGTATGATGACGAAATTTTAATAAAGTAATTAACTTGATAATTATGATGTTAATTATGATGATATTATTAAACATTTTCATATAAAGTTTTCGAGGCTCATAACTTACAACATAATTATCTTTTTAAAATTTTGCCATTATAAAAGCCTAGATAATGACGATATCAATCGGTGTTATGCTTAAGTCTGGACCTAAACTCTCAAATAAAGGAGTGATCACCCTACGACGTTTGTATGGAGAACTGACCGGCCAGTTCAACCTTAAGTTATATCATTGCTTTAATACTAGGATCATATAAATAAAATGCATGTCATTTCTCTTCAAGGCGTAGAGTAAGATTCCTACAATAGTACAATACAGACCTAATGGCGGTGTTTACAGTTTCCTTTCAGTGAATACTTAACAGGATTATTGTAGACAATACATGGCTTCAGTCGGTGGAAATATTTCTGCTGGCTTTCAACGAATGATATTTTAATGAATAGATTCAGTCGATACTTTGCAGTAATCTATATTATATAATAACAAATATTAAACATTAAGGTAATGTTTTAAAAAAGCACTTAAAAGTATATATATTGTGTCAATTCTGTCTAATTTTCCTGTTAAACCGATGTAGCGTCATTAACGCCACGTCCGAACCGGAAGAATTATCGACGCGTTTGGCTTCTAAACAAAGCATCCTCAGGGGGTCTTGGCTCTTCTTGCGCATTGAGATTTTTCGATCGGAATTGTCACTACATATATTTCTATATAATTGAGTGTTTTTCTAAAATATAATTTAATGTTTTTTTTTTAAGTATTTTAAAATTATTTGATAAATAATTATATTTTTATTCAGAGAGGCTATTGCTACCAACATGGTATTAAACCTAAATCTGGTCCAAATGCATATTGCAAGTTTCGTCGATGAGTGAGATAGATAGTTCTCTTTTACAGAGTAAAAGAGATAGGTATCATAACTCAACCACACTTCAAATGTTACAAGCCTATAGATAGAGGAACAGATATACGAGTAAAAATGCAGGGCCAAGTAAGTACGGCATAACGGGTCTAGTGCATAGCAGAATGAACCATTTTAAAGCGAGTTAAATGTCATATCTAACTTATTTAATTTATAACATCATTGTTTTTAACTAGTAATAGAAATTTCTAGAAGCCATATTCTGTGTAGCGTCAGATATATGTACATACTTGCACCTATTTCTATATATTATGTAAACATGTAATCAGACATTCAGATAACATTCTGATTATATAATTCATTGAGATATACTGTGTACGATTACATTTTATTTACATTTTAAGCAACTTCATTTGTAATTTTTTTGTGTGTTTTACCTCTTAACTTTTTACAGGATGTACCTACAAAATCATAAATAATATAAAGGGTTTACCCATTTTGATGTTTTTTTTATATATTCGAAAGCTGGTGCTTGGTTATGTGTCATTTTGAAGCAGTGATGGCTCAGTGGCATTGGCTATGAACTGCCGCGTAGCAGGTCCATGGTTCGAATACCGCCGCGGGCTGTAGAAAATCTGTTACCAAGCACCTAACGGTGTGTTCCGGCAGCTGTCCTTGAGAGCCAGTAATTCTAGGTTAAGCCGATTAACACCTTCGACCACATTATCACTTACCATCAGGTTAGACTGTGGTCTGACTGTGGCTTACCTATCAGCAACAAAAAAAAATATATAAAAAATTATCAATATTAAATAGATAGTATGTCATGGTAATCGCTTCATAATTCATTGGAAAGAAATTGTTCATTATTACAACATTTTTTTACATATTTTTAGTTATTTTTTCATATTTTTAGTTTTTAGTTTTTTTTTCAGCCTTGATTAGAATAAATTATTATTTTACTCCTTGTTACACTTTGGATGATTGTTAATAATAAGGGGTGCTACGATACATCCATTCATAGGTGCGAGACGCAAAATAGCGTTGCTTCCGAGCGCAGCACACAACTCTTCACCAACAGGAAAATTATAGGCGTAAGAAAAACAGCTCAAATAGTTAGTTTATAGGAAATTTACAAGTAAAATTACTAAAATTAGTAATGTTAAAAGTAAATTCTTTTTTCTGGGAGTTTTAGAGGGATTCGAATATCAAAAAACATTTGCCACGATAACGGAAAAAAGCAGATATCTACGCAGATTTCGAATGATAAACAACATCTTTCCAAGGAAGTGAGGTAATAAAACAGGATATTTTGGGCTTATTTCTCATGTATTGTTAAATGAAGGGACGATTAAAATAATCTGATGGAATTTACATTTAGTCCAGGTTTATTATATAGCATCCTGTGGGTTTCGTAATAGTCGGCTAAGGGAAAAAGACTGGAAGGTGTGCAGCAGCGCCTTCTAAAGAACTGCCACCTTACACTGCGATCCTCATGCCGCCAAGCGTGGGGATTATAGCAAATACCATCTCAATAAGGGAGGCTGTGTTTAGCAGTGGACTATCCGGCTGATACAGTACAGTAAAAACTCATCAAGTCAATCGACTAATTAATGTCGGTCCTTCTCGAAAGATCCCGAGCTATAAGAAAAGGTACTCGAAAATACGAATACCTAGTTAGTAACTAAGTGTAAAAATAAGTAGGTCTGAATTTCACTTCGCTGGTTTTCTAGTCCTATCTAACAACCAAGAAGTTCATGATAAAGTTTTTTTTGTTTTTATTTTATTGTGTTGAACAAGCTTGAGGACCACCTGATGTGAGACATAGTTCGTAAGTCTCATGTGCCTGTGATCTCATGTCACTGGTTCTTAAGGACAGCTGCCGGAACACACCGTTAGGTGCTTGACGTCAGATTTTCTACTTGAGGGTGGTCGCTAGCCAGGCGGGCATTCGCAAAATGCCCTTCCACCATGCGATGAAGCTCAAGCCCGCGGCGGGATTCGAACCATGGACCTGCTGCGCTGCAGTCCATAGCCAATGCCACTGAGCCATCACTGCTTCAATAGCTATTTATGGGATTTTGGATTTATACTTTTTATGGGATTTTGATGGAACAAACGCGGGGCCCGCCTGATGTTAAGCGGACTAACCTCTGCCTATAACACATGTGTCACACCCATCACATTGAAACATACAGTTGTTAAGTCTCATGTGCCTGTAATTTTACTGGATCTCAAGGATTGCTGCCGAAACACTGTAAGGTGCTTGGCGACAGATTTTCTTCTTAAAGGTGGTAGCTGGCCAGGCGAGCATTCGTAAAATACTATGCATGAAGCACAAGGTGATGGTGGTGGGATCGAACAATGGACCTACGGCTCAGCAGTCCACAGGCTATTACCGCTCGAAAATACGACATTCCTTCATAGTAAAGATATTTGTAAGGAAGCTAACATAGAATTACATTTCAATCGTATCCTCTTATCCTACTTCTTTCTTGAAGCGCTCGTAGCGAAGTTTGCTGAGCTGTTCTTAACCGATCAGCAAAGTTAAGCAACGTCGCCCGCGGTCATGAGTTGGATGGGTGACCGCTAGCCATTACTACTGAGCGCTTCCGTGCTTCGGAGGGCACGTTAAGCCGTCGGTCCCGGTTGTTATCTTAGGATGGCAGTCGTTATAGCATGGTGGTAAGGCTATTAGCGAATGCCCGCCTGGCTAGCTACCACCCTCGAGTAGAAAATCTGCCGCCAAACACCTAACGGTGTGTTCCGGCAGCTGTCCTTGAGAGCCAGTAATTTTAGGTCAGTCTGAACAACATCGTCAACCACATCATCACTTACCATCAGGTGAGATTGTTGTCAAAGGCTAACATATCAGGAATAAAAAAAAAACTTTCCAGTACCTATAAATTTCTAGTAATTAATAATTGGCAAAAGAACGTAGCTTTGTACAAATAAAACAGAATGAGGATATAAACCGGGTCCTGTCACTCGATACCAAGCGCTTACGGAATGAAACGTGATGCTTACTGTCGTCTTCAGATCGGAAGGTCCTCAATCTATAGTCTTGTTGTTTTTAATTTCATATTACTTCTCACTACATATTCAATCGACTTCATATAATCTCTTTAATATGATGTTGTCTTAGGTTTTCGCGATTATTACACATATTAATTAAACAACTTTAAACGGTTTAAATCGAGTTTATTTATCATTATTTTTAGTCCCGACGTTTCAAACACTTTGCAGTGATCGTGATCACGGGGTGACTTGAAACGTCGGGACAAAAATAATCATAAATCTATGCGATTTGAACAGTTTCAAGTTGCTTAATTACTATCTCTCTAATATGTTTCAAAAGATACCCTCTAAAGTAATCGGTAATCAGAACTTTTTATCGATTAACTGTGAAGGTACATTGAGTCGGTAATATCACAATGAGATTTCCACAGTCTGGTCATTGCGAGCGTTCAATAATTTATGGTATCACTAGGATACAGTTGAATAAAAATATGTATAAATTAATTAGCTATAGAATAGCACGACTTGCAGTTGCACCGGATGTAATCGATAAAATATTCTTTCATTACATAAAACACTTAGGACTTATGTAGAATAGTAAGAAGGTCCCAATATCTCGCACGGTACCATAAAAAATATTGTTTAAATACGTAATTCTTTGCCAGACCTGGGCCGCTACTACAATTCGACGAAGTATCGAACTTCGGGCCCGAAAGTAAGGTATCCGCAAAACACGTATTGGCTTATTCTTGTTTAACTTCGTAGCATAGACTTGCAAGCATTTGCCTGCGTAGATTCTGAATATATTTTTTTATTGGATTCCTATAGTTTGGACATTTTCCAAATATGAAATTATAATTCATACGTTTGCTTATAAGTAGTCAGTCGAGTTCTAAATATGCAGAAAGAACACATATACTAATGAGGATATCAATACCTATGGAGAACAAAAGACATTAAAGTAAATTCTAAATATCTTATGTGTATTTTCTGGAACAGTAGCGACACCTCTCGCTGAGCTCCATAACTAGGATTCTCAGTCTTACCATGGGAAAATGTTCTTTAATTTCTCAACTTAAAGACTTAAAACTGATTGAAACATAATAGCGTTCAAAGAGTAGTATGGGATATGCCATAACGGGCAAGATTTGTGATGAAGGATGCGGTCCGACCGAGATGCGATAGACAATATCAAACAACGAACTTAGTACCGGAAATTCAATTTTCGTTGTCCAAAAGGTCCCTCGAAGTCTCGAACACGTAAATCGAAACTTCGTTGAATGTAGTCCGGCCGTGTGTAAGACGCCTCTATACATAAGGCCTTTCTCGTTGAAACCTCCGTTCAAAATCACGCCCGGGGTGTAAAATACATTGTTTTCGCCCCGCCCCCCTCCGCCTTCCCCCCTCCGCTTGAGCTGAGATCGCCACTAGCACACTGTTTACTTTTACAACTCAATTTCAAAGATATTGATCGTTATTGGCACTTCTGAAGGTCTGTTGTCTGTTACTTTGTTTTGATTTTATTTAAATAGACACTTCGCTACAAATGGTCTTCGAAGTTATAGACAATGTTTTATATAATTTCTTAATTCACAAAACAATGCAAACTATGCACAACGCTATTACAATTATCTACTTCAAGGACAGCATTTAGGCAACTTAGGGCCGTTTCAGGCTCACAGGCAGTAAAAATGCTCCAGCTCGCTACTATGCTTACTTTTGCTTGCTGGCATCATTCGATTTGCAAAAACATATTCATTGAGCTAAATAAGTCACAGAATTTTGATCACATGTCACATCGATCAAGCACTCTGATTTGTTTTGGAAAATATAATAGGTATGCAAATAAGGTGAAGTTGTCTTTGAAAACGTCAGACTGAGAGCAGAGGACGGAAAAACCTCGTGACGCATGCAAGTGAGGGAAATAGTACCTAATCTGCAATATTTAAATAGCATCAGCCATTTTTTCTTTATATTATATAGCATTTAAAAACGGCCAAACAACGTTTTGTTCTATTGCTGACAGTTTCATTTAATTTGTATTAAATGAAACTATCGATTACTCGTGTATGAATTTTTTCCAGCTATCTTGAGATTAGATCAGATCATTAAGTACAAAAAAAAGATTAAATAATTGTTGTCCTAAGTGTTGCCATTAAGGTTTTTAACTTAAGCAGAATAATAATTATATTATTTTTCTTAATTTGAGTTGAAAGCGACCGGCCACGCTTTCATTTCGATCTGAACAAGATCAGCACATCACTTTTACTGTCCAGTCATCAAAGTATATCAGTCTGTATCAGTACCTATAATGTACGAAATAATATGGAACGCTTCACGGTGATGGAAATGCAAGTCTACTTTAACTCTATCAGTATAATGCTCAATGCATGCTTAATGCATTATACTCATAGAGTCAAAGTAGACTCTAATAGAAAACGGGAGAAGCGGTACGGCACCCGGCATTTTCGAAGATGGCAATGGCAATCAGGCAACGTCTCCTGATTGAGTCTCAGTAGTGTGCGTATGTGCGTCTACTGCATGCTTGCCTTCCTGTCCTTGTCATTCATTAACACGTATCATATACAATGGAAGTGTAGCATTATAGTGTATGTCTGAAGCGCTCGTAGCGAAGTTTACTTAGCTGTTCTTAACCGATCAGCAAAGTTAAGCAACGTCGCCCGCGGTCATGAGTTGGATGGGTCACCGCTAGTGACATTACTACTGAGCGTGCGCGTGCTTCAGAGGACACGTTAAGCCGTCGGTCCCGGTTGTTATGGCAGTCGTTAAAGCATGGTGGTAGGGCAATTTGCGAATGCCCGCCTGGCTAGCTACCACCCTCAGGTAGAAAATCTGTCGCCAAACACCTAACGGTGTGTTCCGGCAGCTGTCCCTGAGAGCCAGTAATTCTAGGTTAGTCTGAACAACATCTTCGACCACATCATCACTTACCATCAGGTGAGATAGTGGTCAAAGGCTAACCTCACGGGCATAAAAAAAAATGTGTTATATGGTTGTGGTTAATTTGCTCCACATTATATTGTCATTTTATTAGAGCGTACCTTACCTTCCTTTTTTATTGACCGAGCGAGAACTTAGTTCTAGCGAAGCGTCTCTGCTTCAACTTAGACAAAGTTCTCCTATACAGGTCGCATTTCTCAACCGATTGTCACGAAATTTTGTGAGCAGGTTTGATAAGTTCACAATTTTTTTTGTCGATTCAGTTTTTGGAAATGTTTGAAAATGACGGAGATATTCATTATAAGGTGTTGCAAGTATGGACACCTGCGCTTAATTTAATGGCAATGTCCTGCGCACGTCAGTTGCCCAAAAATTAAAGGTGAGTACCAAAAATGAGACAGGGATCTCTCTCTCGTATTTATTTTCACTGTTTATATAAAATACTTACTTACCTACCTATTTCTGATACAACTAGCCTGCGCTGGGGACCCGCGTGTCATTGATTTTCTTGGATTTACATTACATATCTAGATTTTTGGACGTCTTGACCCATTCTCCCATTAACATGCGCAGTGAACCTTTATTCAATTGTAAGCTATGCTAGGACAGACTCGCGAGGTCTACAGCTCGGAGAGCCACTAGTTTAAATCGATAGTATAATGTATAGAATAAGATGGAAGGCTTGACGGTGACCGATATGTAAGTCTTTCAACCGGTACTGTGTTGTAGTGAAAGAGCCAAAGCCGCTGCCACTTCCGTGTGAATTGAGTCTTACAGAATAATTATGTCCAGTACACGATCAGAATTTCGGTCCCCTCGCCCCACGTTCAGCGTATTTAAATCTAAATTTAGATATCCCGTGGCCACCTGCTCCCCAATCCTCAGCGGCATATTAGACTGCTTTATAATTTATCAAGCCGGCGGCCATAATACCGATGCCAATTTTTCACAATTAATATGACCTTGTAATGTCCAGAATGTTGTTAGAGAAAGAAGTCTGAAGAGTGGTGGTCAGAGGAGTGGGATGAGGCTGGAAATACGAATTAATAGGCACACCAGTTTGGCGACGGGGAAACTTAATTCCTCGTAGCCATGCATTTGTCTCATCTGATGGTAAGCAGCAACACGGTTGAGAGTGGAGCATGCTTGCCTAGAAGATACCTATTCACTCTAAACTAGAAAACTTCAAGATTATAACTCTTGGGAAACAAAGACGCTTGGAGAATGTTTCATTCCTTCGCTGTTTGTATTATAAAGGTGGATGCAAATCGACTAGAGCGGACAAGAGAATGTAAACCATATATAGGGTCCGCAAAATAACATTTTTTTTTTAATGCTAATAAAAACTACTGAATATTGTCCTTTAAAGCGTCAATTGTCTCTGGCTTGTCGGCGTAACACTTATCTTTTACGGCACCCCATCAATAATAGTCCAACGGTGTCAAATCGCAGCTCCGAGGTGGCCAAACGACATCAGCTCTGCGGCTGATAATGCGATCTTCAAAAACAGGGCGCAAAACATCCTTCGGCTGTGTGGCACGGTAGCGCCGCCCGTCCTGTTGAAACCAAATGTTGCCAATATCCTCCTCTTCAATTTTTGTGAATAAAAATTGGTTCAACATGGCCCGATAACGATCGCCATTGACTGTCTGCAACATTACCATGATTTTCAAAGTAATGTCGCAATATTTCCCAGCGTTGTTCAAGCGTATACACAACCATATTCGTTCAGCGGAAGGATAAAACTAATTATCTGTCAAATCAAACATGAGTTAAGTGTTACCATTCACGAAATAAGCACTACTTGAAGAAAAAAACGTTGGATGGCGGACCCGTTATATACGGATGCCGTGTTTCCGCACGTCTTGTAGTCCGGTAGTGGAAAGGAGACACAGGAATAAAATTATGCAACTCCATCGCACACTCGAAATGTATTCTGTAGAACACTGATTCTTCGTGGGCTTGACTACTGTCAAAAGAAAATACATGTCGTATCTCGGACTATCTCACGATTCGATAATAATGTACTTGTACTACCATCATAATATATTACTGTACAAAAATCTTTATTGTACACCACATATGTTACAAAACAAATTTAAAGAATTCTTAAAGCTCAAATACAATGGGCGGACTTATCGCGATTTTAGCCAACCTTAAGATGGAAAATATGAGAAATAAAAACAGATAGGTGGTATAAATCAAGAGTAATTATTTTATGTAGATAGAAAGAAAATATTTAAAGTACTTATATAATTTATATATCTCACCTGATGGAAGGTGATGATGTGGTCAAATACGTAGTTCAAGGTTTTACAGAATATCTGTCTTAAAGGAGAACTGCCCGAACACACCGTTAGGTGCTTGACGAC
Source organism: Plagodis pulveraria (assembly GCA_963890685.1). NCBI lineage: Eukaryota > Metazoa > Arthropoda > Insecta > Lepidoptera > Geometridae > Plagodis > Plagodis pulveraria. The sequence goes on along the minus strand of OY982951.1, from coordinate 34,665,907 downwards.
AGTTTTCTAATTGCAGGTGGTAGCCAGAACATAGAATTACTAATTAATAGAATTACTTAATAATGTCTCGATCGTGCGCTCGTAGAGTCAAGACCTCCTGAGGATGCTTCGTTTAGAAGCGAAATGCGTCGAATACTCTTCCGGTTTGGCTGCGTGGCGTTTGTGACGTCACGTCGGCTTAATAGGAAATTAGGCGTAATTGTCACTAGATATATATCATTTTTATTAAGGGTATTTTAAGTGTTTTATTAAATAATTAATTAAATGTTTTCTTAAAATACTTTTAAAATATTTGTTATTATTAATTACTAATTACTTACTAATTACTAATAGGAACACACCATTAGGTGCTTGGTGACAGATTTTTTACTTGAGGGGGGTAGCTAGCCAAGCGGGCATTCGCAAAATGCCCTACCACCATGCTGTAACAGTTGGATAAAAAGTGTTATATGCCCTTCCCCGGGTCTCAAACTATTTTCTTACCAAATTTCATCCAAATTGGTCTCGTAGTTATTAAGTTTATTCGTGTCATAAAAAAATTCAAAAGTATATATCTTTTTATAATATTAGTGTAGATAACATTTAGCTATATTAATATTGTTAATTTCTATAACAAAACTAGTTTTGACTCCAAATTTGCCGCCCTAGCTCCAGCCGCAGTAGTCTGAGTACAGTACAGTAGCCTGCTAGTAAATCCGACACTGAAACTTAGCTACCGTAGTGATGAGGGATGTTCGAATGAGGATCTGATGATTATTATTGTACCGTCTCAAGAGTATACATTTCTAAATATGATAACATGCTCTATCCCGTGCTGAGTGCAAATCGTATTCATAAATTATTGGAGAACACTTTTTGTTCCGGACAGCAATCAAATCCACGTCCTCCAATTTCGCGCTGGATATTTAAGAGGGCTCTTCCCGGTCTGTCTATCGCCAAAGCGAGCATGATTGAAATGTTTGTTGTTTCATCTTTTTTCGTCTTCAGCAATTGGCATTCAACTCTCCGTCTCACTCCGTCCCCCGCATACCTCTTTCCGCCACTTGGCTAACAAGCAAGTGAGTACGAGATAACATAGAACGAAAAATAGTGCGCGTACACTTCATAATACTTGATCCAGGAATTACGTGTTTTTCAATAAGCCTTATAAGTTTGTAAAATAAATGTTTGTTATTTCGAATCTCCATTATATTTGCAAGGTTTCTATCAAAATATATTTTCTACTTTTACAATTTATGATTACATTTTGAACGCCGAAAATTCAGGTAAAATTTGTGCAAAAAAGCTGATTTTTGGAGGCTTATATCAAAGTTGTTTCTCTAAATTTTACTATTTTGTTTGCGTGAAAACCTCGATATAGTGCACAAGATATGTATTAGTTCAAAAGTTTTAAAGAAAAATCTGATACCAAGCCATAATCACGTACGAGCGTTTCTATGAAAAGTAAGACGGATTGGCCGCTCTTAAACCACTCAGCCACCGGAAACATACTCTTTCGAGCTGAAATTTATGCTCCAATTGTGTTACTTTAACCGTCATAGGGGACGGTGCGCGGTCATCAACCAGACTACTAGACTTCATCTGATCGAAAGAAGTGTTTTTAAACACCTAACTCTGGCAATGATGGCGCCACCTTTATATATTTCTAAATATGGAACAATTTAGATTTTTTTATTTGTTTCGGGTCTGTATAAAAATTTTGTGCTCCTATTATTTGTAAAAATGGCTTTGTACAATTATTTAGTTTTATTAAACATAACGTATAAAGACGTTGAGTTCGTAAACTATCTCTGAGATGTAATTATCCACCTGCAGGCTATATCCTCGACATACATTTCTAATATGTGAGAGCGCTTTAAGTGCAGACTCTCGTCAGCTAAAACTTACTCGGAACATAAATGCTTTCTCTTAAAACTTACTGCGAACATAAAGTCTTTGTATATGTAGAACTTCCTTGAATATAAGTATTTAAGTGTAAGTCTTAACATTTGTAATATATTATATTATAGGTAGAAAATATGTTACAGATGTTTGATTAAGATTATACATAACAGAAGAATATACATTGCAGAGAACGCATATTGTTCAGCGTACTTTGATATATCTATAACTCATTGGTAAAGTCACATCTCGAATATTGAATGCGAATGGTGATCTTATGAGAAATAAAATTCTTTAAACTTAATCACATATATCAAAAGAAAATTTTGACCAACTTCAACGAATAGAAACAGTTGCATCAGTCGTGCTCACGAGTGAACTCTCTATAACTGATTAAACAAATGATAGATGTCAAAATTAGAGAGTTGTCAATATAAGTATGACAGTTGTCGTATTTAAAGATAAGGATTTAATTAAGGTGCAAGTTTTGAAAACTGTTGTAATTTTATGGGGTGGGTTTTTACTGGTTCCATCTCAGTTCCATCACATAGAGCATAACAGGGTAGTATGTTTCTGAGCTGAAGATATCAATATAACACCTGGTAAAGTTATTAAGATTTTGTAAAATATCTACGCTTGGGGTGCTGGGCTAGAATGTCACCCCATTGCTACCTGTGGGTTTCGTAAGAGGCGACTAAATGTAAAATACCGAAAGGTGGGCAGCAGCGCTTTCTGAGGAACTGATATCTTATACTGTCGTCCTCAAGACGCCTGCTAAGCGTGGGGATTACGGCAAACGAGGCTGTGTTCAGTAGTGGACCAGCCGGCTGATACAGTAAGATAACTACATTCCACAACCTGGAACTGCGCGTAGTAGATGGATTTGCCTTCTAGTAAATGTATCAGCCGGATTGTGCTTTGCTGAACACAGCCACCTCCATATTTGTTGCCATAATTTCCACGGGACCATCGAATTTAGAAAAACGGACCAAGCCAAGATGATCTTTACCCTTTTTTTATTAAATGGTTCAATCCATTTTCTTAACAACATTACGAACTATATACAACACTAGAACTAATATATAACAAGCATACTATATAACAAGTGTACAGAAAAAAGTCACAAGCATCGGCTGCCTAAATAGAATGCAATATATTTCTCTAGCTGCATGCAAAAATTCTCAAATATTTTGAGACGAGGTTCTGCACTTAATGTACTCAAATATTCAGTGCTTAAGAAGCTCTTACCTATCTTGCAAGCGGAAAACTATTTTTGACTAGTTCATTGGTTGAAAAGTGGAATAACTTTGGAATCTCTGAGTTTCAGCGTTCGTTTATATTTTCCGATAAATTGTTATCTCCTGTGTACGTAGGCTGTGCGATGTGTTCCGTCCCTAATGATCTTTTTCTGACATCTGCCACTCCCCTTTTACCTCCTTGCCTTTCCGGACCTCACCAACACGCACGTGTCTTTGCCCATACTAATATCGACTCAGTAAGAATCAGTGCACGATTAGCCTCCTATTACAGTGTTCGAAATCCAATGTCTATCTGTAACCAGTGAGCAGGCAGTGGTACAACGATTCGAGCCACTTTAAAACTTAAGAGCGAACCCGTAGAGCATTCACCCTATGTGAGTCCTATCCTTCTATACCTTCTCCTAAAGCACGCTCCGGCGCGGCGTATACATCAATGGTAAGTGATTATGTGGTTTAAGGTGTTAAACAAGCATCATCTTACATGGAAACTGGGTCTCTAATACGGCTGTCGGAACATACCGAAAAATAAAGTTATCATAAACCTGCCAAATTTACTATTTAACACAACCTTAAGAAAATTAATGCCATTTAAACTGTACCTACTCTCGAACGGTCTCAATCAATAGCACGTGTGAGATTCTATTTTTAAAAACTGTGCAGTCAAACCACATGAATAAAGAACTGTATATTTATACATGTGGTCAAACGGACTAGACTTAAAATACGAATAGATACATCGAATCGGAGGAACTGTACCTGGTGAGGCGTGTAAATAGCCTACACCTATTGTGTACTTGCGTACCGTGAGGTCAATCTAAAACTATGGCTGACCTTTTGAACAAATTGATGAACCTTCCTGAAAACACCAATACATTACACAATGCAGTAGTAAATAGCCCACGTACCTTAAGCAATCCTTGTTATGCCTACAAATCCTTCAAGTTGGGATTTACAGCAGACATCGTTCTAGGCGTTCCTATATGGCGACCGGCCGGCGACACACAAATCCCAAATAATCGGGAGAAAGTCTTGCACAAAAGATGTAACACTCACTGCACTGTGACGTTCATACAATATGGATTGTAATGCAAGTGTTATTTCTTGCGTCTTCAATTGTTCAGTTATTATTAATAAAATTAACACGGAGCGGCGATGTGCGTTTTTTAGCGGAGAGAAAACGAACGAATGAATAGTCCACACATTTTACCCTCTATACAAAAATATTTCCTTTGAGCATCTTGTATGCCTTTTGTAGGTAGATTAAAACACCAAATATCTAGCGAATCGATACTACTAACCCCATCTCTGAGATCTGTTGACCTTAAAACTCAGACAGCAGCTGATACGATGGGCTCTGCAGCATTGCATTGGCGCTATCCTGAGGGTTCATCAATTTAGAACTAAGATATATTATATATATGAGAAAATTAAAAATGCATTGACGCTTCACCAGTGCCGCTTAATCAAAGTGCATGTGCCGGTCGGCTGTCAGTTTAATCTCGATTGCACACTTGGTCGTGACGTACATGCAGTTAAGCTACTAACTAATTAATTAGTAAAAAAACAGTTTTATTTATTTTAATGTTAGTCAAAATGTTGCTATATATATTCAAGTCCGTTATTTTCGTTTTCATATATTATGTTGCCTTAGTAAAGTACCACCAACTTAACTGTGCAGTTTGCGAGGGCGCTGCTGGTCAAGGTAATCAACTACAAACTGTCACAATTTGAAGGAATGTCATAGTTCTTTTTTCTGCCGCCTGAACAGATAAGTTGGTGGGACTGTAACCTAAGCCGACTACAGATAATACGTCGTCCGTCGAAGCCATCGTGGACCGAAATAGAGATCGTTCACGATCTGTCGTTGTGTGTGCAGTGGAAGAAAAAACCAGCCAAATGCGAGTGGGACTCGCGCACGAAGGGTTCCGTAACTAAATATTCTGTGAATAGTTAAAGCGTCTACCTGTCACCGTTATTAGTATCGAGCAAGAAACGGTAAAAAAGTCAAGTTTGTTGTATGCCCCCCTTTAAATATTTATTTTATTATTAGTATTTGTTGTTAAAGTGGTAATAGAAATACGTCATCTGTGAAAATTTCAACCGTCTAGCTATTACCGTTCTTGAGATACAGCATGATGACAGACGGACGGACAGTTTTTACCCTTTGGGTACGGAACCCTAAAAACTGTACAGTTTAGAACGGTACCGCGATCGCATTCGATTTTGGGAGATGTGCGGGTTCGTTATCGTGCTATGGCAGTCGTCATAGCACGGTGGCAGGGCGTTTTGCGAATGCCCTGCGTGCGTTCCATGCGAAATATGCTTGCCCTACATATGTGAGACGATATTGACCATATTTCCTACTTACCACACCAACCCAAAAGTTGACACAAGAATGTAAGGTATTAAGTTTTGAAGGTCATCTTCGGCTTTTTGACCTGCCGCCCACTTGACGCGCCAATGCTTCTTGTAAATACCCTTATTCGTATAATACCAGCTAGGACTCGAAGGCACATTTAGGTTGTAAACAGCCCTTTATAATATTACATTACCTACTCTACAAAAGCTCCTTACGGTTTACCAATCAAATTAAAATTTTTGAGTATTGAACATAGAGATGGGTCAGTGCATTGGCTATGGATTGCCGTGCAGCAGGTCCATGGTTCGAACCCCGCCGCGGGCTTGAGCTTCACCGCATGGTGGAAGGGCATTTTGCTAATGCCCGCCTGGCTAGCGACCACCCTTAAGTAGAAAATCTGTCGCCAAGCACCTAACAGTGTGTTTCGCCAGCAGTCCTTGAGAGCCTGTAAAATTACAGACACATGAGACCTAACAACTGAACGTCTCAGTGTGACGGGCGCAGTGCAGTTCGTCGTTGACGAAATGCATCTCTTATAAGCAGAGGTTAGTCCGCTTAACATCAGCTGGGACTCGGGCTTGTTACGTCACAAAAAAATAGAAAAATAATACATACTTTCCTACGGTATGTTGGTTGGTGGGTGTTGCTATCGCTGTGTAGCGATTTCTTCCAGACACCCTTTGGATGGACCGAAAAACAGAGAAGAGATAGCCGCTGGAGAACAATAAATTTTGTTTTCAAAAATAAACTGTGTTTTAAATCATATACCTAGCACTTTTATTACATCTAATGTGCAGCAACAGCCTAAGCCTGTGTCAGTAGTTGTATGCTGTTCAGTGTGCACACCGTTTCTCTTAGACTCCTTTTACGACATGTTATTCATATTCATATTCATTTATTGGTAATAATTTGATCACAAGTCATATATTCGTTACATAAAAATTATAATGTTATAGGTATATTACATTCATACATTTTACCATTATCTGCCAACAGATAACTGCGAAAACTCAAATAATAACATGTCGAAATTATATTAAAAATACAAATGTAAATTACAATGTCAAAATAAAATAAAATTCATAGAAATGGGCAAAAAACAAAATCCACAACATCATTATCAATAGATTATGAAGTTGGTTAAAATTATGTCAACATACTACAAATTAAATAATTATGAAGAGTTAATGGAACTTCATAATGTGAAAGATAGCTTCTATTGGAAATCTACAGGAGACCAATAGGCTTAATATAAATGAATATAAAAACAACTACACTCTTTAAGGTAAGGTCGCCTGTACCTAACTACAGTACCTAATCTAAATGCTCCACAAGAATCCCGGAAATAACTCTAAATGGCTTCAAAATTAACAGTCACGAAATTCAAGTACTTTCAACATTATCTTAAAAAGGTCGTCAGGGATGACGACCTTTTTAAGATAATGTTGACACAGAGCGGGAGCGTGGAGCATTAGCAGACCGTGAAAAAAATATGTTGACACTTAGGTTCCCCCAATCTACGTACCAGCAACCTTATTTCCTAACTAGAATTATACCTAATGAAATAATCTTAATTTAAAACTGTTTTTATGCAATCTCTGTAAACAATGCATAGAGTATTTACATTTATATCGTGCTTAGAGTATAGTATGCATAGAGTATTTACATGAATAGCATGCATAGAGTATTTACATTCGCATAAATTCACTCATTTTCTAAGTTAATTAAGACCGAATCCTTACACTACTCACTAGTTGCGGACACTTCTCAATTTATTTTTACATAGCTGCATGTATAATTGTTTATATCATAATTACATGTATTTTCTTTCTTTCTTTCTTGAAGAGGAATGAATAGAAAACGATGTTCCTTTTGGAATTCATCTCCATTATCATTTTAGTAGACAATAAAACTGCAGGTTAATACAAAAAAAAAATAAGACACTTAAATCATACCAAAAAAAACAAAATGTTTGAAAACAAAAACACTAATACCAAATAAATAAATAATTTAATAAATCTTTTAACCTAAATAAAAATTAATGTTTAATGACGTCGGCGGTAGATAATAAATTATGGTAACACAAAATTTACAAATCTCATGGTACATTAACGTACATAGTTTAAAATGTTATTTGAATTTAAAATAAACTTATTACATATTTGAGGCTAGGACTCCCGTATCAATTCATCCAAATTTTGAGTAAACACTTAACTAATAATTTATGTCGATACTGCTAATTAACTGTGTAATATATATTATAGTTTGAAAATGAAAAAACGATTTCCTTTAAATATTATGTACGGATATTACATTTAAATTCAAGACGATCCACATTGTGAAATTTTACTTTTTGGGTACTTTACCATATAGCCCGATTTTTGCGGCCACAACGTGAACAGAAAATAATACCTTTGAGGCCACATTGGATTCTAGCCCAATTTTTCGGGCCACAATATATAGAACCCTTGTAGTTATTACTGTCCACTGCAGAAAAATAAAAACACTACAAATACTTTTTAGTACAATTAGGTCGTCATAGTCAGATCTAAATAATAATAATAATAATACCTACAATGTGAAGTAATTTTGAAGCAATGATGATTTTGTAGGTTTATGATTCGATTCCCGCTATGGATCAGAGATCACCTGTATTGTAGCATGTATTTTTATGTTTGTCATGAGATATCTAAAACTATGGTTCTTGGTAAGCTAGCTGTAGGTTGTGTACGGCCATATTCTATCTTGCCTATCTAAAATATTCTGACATTTTTTTATAATATAAAATTAAATTACGATTCAGCCCATTTTGTTAGCTCTTAACAGAATATGATCCATCAGCATCATACGTACTAATCTTCTTGTAGCCAGAACTTTGAAAACTATCACCTCCATAACTTGGCTTATCATAAACATACGGCCCGTAACTGTCGTGACCGTACTGATGGTTGTCATGATGGTCATGACCATAATGATGATGGCCATAGTCATAATGATGAGGCTCGTGATCAAACTCGATGTACTCGTGGTGATCATGTGACTTCTTCTCTTTTAGGTAGTGAATGAACCAGGAGACGAAATGCCACCCTTTGACGATTAACGCGTAGAAAATTGCACCGTAAACGATCTTCAGAACAAACAGTTTCGTTGCGACAACGTAGAAGAAGTGAACTGTGAACAAAGAAATAAGAATCATCGTTACTTAATAATGATATGTTTTTTTTATTTTTATGTTATTTTGACGGAACAAGCTTGAGGCCCACCTTTCACTGGCTCTCAAGGACTACTGCCGGAACACACCGTTAGGTGCTTGGCGACAGATTTTCTACTTGAGGGTGGTAGCTAGCCAGGCGGGCAATCGCAAAATGCTCTTTCACCATGCGGTGAAGCTCAAGCCGGCGGTGTGGATCGAACCAGGGTACTCCGGCGCGGCAGCCCATAGCAATTACCGCTCGGCCATCATTGCTTCAAAAATAAAAATGTAATGAAGCGAGGAAGCTAGAAGAATCTAGAGAAGGACCTTTATATTCTTAAACAGCTATGGACTTTATTTCACATGTTATTTAAGAATCGATAGGTAAGTTTGTGTAAGTGCATGAAGAAGGTTACCCAAAAATTTACACACCTATTTGGACTGCAGCTTTAATAATCTCAACACTGAATCCAAAAGTGTATTGCTCGATGTTTCATGGCCAAGTTTATCATGATAGCTCAAAGGATCAAAATGGCCACCATTCCAAGCGTAATGATGGTCGTGGCCATTGTCATATTGCTGATGATCATATGGGTCGAAATGAAACTGGGATTTTTTGTAGGCGACAGTGTTGTGGTAGATATATGGGTCTGGGACATATTTGAATATAGCTAGGGCCCAAGCCAAAACTACTAGGAATTTCATTGCCCCTATAATAAGTGCTATTCCTAGACATATCTTGTAAAGTCCGACTTTGGCAGCCAATAGAATCGCGAGATTCGCTGCAACAAAAGAAAATTAGTCTTATAATGGGTTTTAAGAAAAAAAAAAATCAGATCGGGAGGTTTGAACCCGCGAAGTAAGAAAATTCTGCCAAAACAGGAGGGACAAAAACATATTTTAATGAGAAGGGGTAGAATATGGATGTTAACAATAAATTAATTTTAAAATTATTTAGGTACGTTCAATTCAATAAATGCGGGCCGCGATTCCCGATTGTTTCCCGTTTGCTTAAGTGCTAACGGTGTTATACTTTTTGAAATACATGAAAAATATTGAATTTTTTATACACTAAATTTCATCTTAAGTAAACAATGATTTGAAGCAATGATGGCCGAGCGGTTATAGCTATGGACTGCCGCGCCGCAGTACCCTGGTCCGAGCCCCACCGCCGGCTTGAGATTCACCGCATGGTGGAAGGGCATTTTGCGACTGCCCGCCTGGCTAGCTACCACCCTCAACTAGAAAATCTGTCGCCAAGCACCTAACGGTGTGTTCCGGCAGTAGTCCTTGAGAGCCAGTGAAATTACAGGCACATGAGACTGAACAACTATGTCTCAAGGTGATGGGCGCAGTGCAATTCTTGAATGAAATGCATCTGTTACAGGCAGAGGTGAGTCCGCTTAACATCAGGTGGGCCTCGAGCTTGTTCCGTCACAATAACATAAAAATAAAAAAAAACACTCTCTATACATTTGGATATTAACAGAGTTAAAATCACTTTGTACAATAGCGTGTAATATACCAAAAGCTGAGTCTCTGGCTGTGTTACCACTATCTACAATATAAATACACTTGGTTAGTACCAAAATTCTACACCTCTCAGCAAATAACTGTTTTGACTTCATTGTTTGATATATGGAGAAGAGCGTTGAATATGAATGTGAGCGAATTGGAAGGAAAAGCCGAATTATACATAGAGTAGCATTTAGTATGGTGGTAGGGTATTTTACGAATGGCAACCTGGCTAGCCCCTCACGAATTAAATCTGTTTATTACAGCAACTACAACAAAAGCATTTGGGCAACATAAATCCCATTTCAAACAGGGAGTCGTAATGATCAAGCCTCCACCAATTTGCAAGCTCAAAGCTGCTTAAGAGTTAGCTTGTCTTATACTTATTGCTTTTCTTCGTATAATAATATCTAATATATAAAATTCTCGTGTCATAGTTTTCGTTGCCATACTCCTCCGAAACGGCTTGACCGATTTTGATGAAATTTTTTGTGCTTATCCGGTATCTATGAGAATCGGCCATCATCTATTTTTCATCCCCTAAATGTTAGGGGTATTCCACCCCTAAATTCTTTTTTTATTTTTTAAACAAAATTTTTAATTTCTATTTTTTTATGATACAACATACAAAAATACATACAATCCTCAATTTTCACCCTTCTACGATCAACCCTTATTTTTTACATTATTTATATGGCAAAACAACGTTTGCCGGGTCTGCTAGTAATATATATATTGGTCCTCGTTTATCCAGACCAGAAAAATTTATCATCTTCAAGTTGGATTCGTACACCGTGCGAGATCTATCTCAGACAATCGTACCTACCAATAAAGAATGTGCTTAAAGGTAACAATTTTTTTTTTTTTATGCATGATTGTTTAGCCTTTGACCACTATCTCACCTGATGGTAAGTGATGATGTGGTCGAAGATGTTGTTCAGGCTAACCTAGAAGTACTGGCTCTCAAGGACAGCTGCCGAAACACACCGTTAGGTGCTTGGCGATAGATTTTCTACTTGAGGGTGGTAGCTAGCTAGACGGGCATTCGCAAAATGCCCTACCACCATGCTATAAAGATTGTCATCCTAAAACAACAACAGGGACCGACAGCTTAACGTGCCCTCCGAAGCACGGAAACGCTCAGTAGTAATGTCACTAGCGGTCACCCATCCAACTCATGACCGCGGGCGACGTTGCTTAACTTTGCTGATCGGTTAAGAACAGCTAAGTAAACTTCGCTACGAGCGCTTCAAAAAAATTATTTCTTAGATACTATAATAAAATTCCGAACGCTATACGTGATGTAAATAATAAAATAGTTTTATAAAAAAATTACATGACTTCCTGATTTTCAAGGCCTACTATACAATTAATGAATTCTTAGATGAGAAAAATGTGTTAAATTCCTAATGTTTGTGACTATTTTGACAATATACCTACTTGTATATGCATAGGTAATACTTGTATGCGTAAAGCGGGCCCTAGCGAGACTATTTGTATATTATAACACTAACACTGTAACCTAGGACCACAAGTAAATAAATTTCATGTCATTTCATTTCATACTGTTCGAGATCTTTAGCGTGTGCCCGACCCACACTTGACCGGTTTTTATAATATCTTGCTAAACGGTAGATATTGCGATAAGTAAAAATGTTGTATTTGATGTTATGAGGAAGTTGATTCAATCCGGTTTAGTTATTAAACTATGTTATTAGCTCACGCGTTGATAAAAGGTATTTTTTTTTTACTTAAAAATGGAACCGACTTCAAAATAACAAATGTGTGAAATAACTTCTTGAAGTCGGTACCACGATGTTTCAAATGTACCTATTATCACAATATTGTGCGCATGGTACCGATTTTGAAAAGTTATTTCACATATTCGAGTGTTGGAGTCAGATCAATTTTTTGGTAACAATTTTTTTATTACTTTTTAGTGACCCTTGCTAATTCTGAGATCCATTGTCATTCACTGTCAATGACTATATCATCAAGATAGGAAAATACTTTTCAGTTATTGGTTTGTAACTCAAAAAAGGCTTGACCGATTATGATGATATTGAAATGGGCTCATATGGCAAGCAACAGCTATGAAATAAAAAAATAATCAAAATCGGTTTACCCAGTCAAAAGTAATAAACATTAAAAAAACATGCGAAGTTAGTACATCCTCCTTTTTTTGTAGTCGGTAGAAAACTATAATATCCTCTATACAACGATATCTCCCGAAACATGAGCACAAATATAAAGTTAATTATATGGGGACCCCTTTTATTTGTAACTTTTTGCTATTATCACATTATCACTTACCATCAGGTGAGATAGTTGTCAAGGGCTAGCCGATCAGCTATGAATAAAAAGGGTCACCGAAAGCATACATTATAAATAGCAGGATATATGACTATAGTAAAGACTTCATACTTATGTTTAAAACTTAATTCCAGCGAAATTACCATGTAGTTCAACTTATCAAAGCTAGATGGCGTTATTATTTTATTTATCTATTCCGAAAGAGTGGTGGTTCGGATTAGCGAGTCTCTACTGTATCTCGTAAACGCTATTAAAGAGAGCAAGCAGCCTTATTCGTTCGAGATTACTTTTCCGTGAATGAAAGTATATTAAATATCGATAAGGAGCTTTGCTATTAATAGAACTGAGCGTACTTACATAGAGCTTTGAAAATATTTTATGCGTAATATTCAAAAAGTAATAAGATGATAATTTTAAAGGCATCACATTTTTTTCACTTTTCAAGCAGTTAACGCCAATTGGCGGCTCTGGACATTTTGGTGTGATGCTCACACTATATGGCGACATGACAAAATGTTGCTATCACTAATTATTTCCTGCACGCACCAAATTAAAGGGTAAACATATATTACAACATTTTTATCTAAAGAAACAAACAAATAAACAACCAAAAATCATTGACGTATATATACGTTATTATTAATATCTCGATGCCAAAAATGCACCTTTTTAAATCAATAGGCCCACTATGTCCTAGCTCGATATTTTTAGCTTTCAACTAGGACCACTACGTCCTAAATACGCCGTCGCCGACTGTGATCCTTATCTGTTAAGACCTAATGATCATATTCGAATGATTCTTTCACGTGAATGACGCCCTTGAAATGACGATTGTATCGACGCGACGTAATGAATGAATAATAATTCCGAGAATTTTAAATAGTTTCGACGAGTCAGTCGATGCGCGTCCGCGCGCCACGCTGGTTTCTCAGGGTGTGTTAGAGCGTTATCGGCGCGCCCGTTTCAATAATCGCGTGATATAGTTTAACCCTTCTATTTAATAAAGTGAAAAGTATATATTATAATCCCTAGTGTGTGAGTGTAACAACGGTGCAAAAATCAAAATAAAATTATAAAGTTTAGTGCTTTGAATACAAGGTTAAACTTTGCGGTGCTCGCAGAGTCGACCTCGCCGCATTCAAATGGTAAGACCCAGTTATGAATTGTTGAATTGACGAATAAAATTTAATATTTCTTATCCAAAAAACATTGTAGTATTTGATTATACAAACAGTTTTTTCTAATGTCAATATTTTGACCGTAGGGAGGCAAAATGCATAGAATAGGTAGCGCAAAAACGATGCCGTGCGCTATGACGTAGTTTGTGACAGGTATATGAAAACTATTATCTGAGTAATAATCCAAACATTATATATGATTGTGCACTGTATATTCTCATCTGTTCTCTAAAGGTACTTTTATCTGGAAATACCTACGTTTAGTATGTCAAAAACTGCTCGAAACAATTTATTTACAATGGTTTTATTGTTTTACGGCTTGTTACGTATTTATGCCTCTATAGATAGTTTACTTTGATTTTCTGGGTAAAATTGTACTAATATACCTATTCCTGAATGTATTACGGCTCAGTTTTCCATTGCCTGACGTCGGGTTGAGGGTTGATATTTTTTTCACAGAGAAGTTACATTATTATAAGCACACTTGCAAAGTTTCAAAATCAGTTCAATTAATTAATTTGCAATATTAATGCTAAATAATATAGAATTCTCGCCAATGAACGTTTCGTTTTATGAACGGTTAAAGGCGTATACCACTTGACGCTAATTTCGATATTGTCGATAATTTTGCGTCTATGGTTCCACATTTAATATGAACCATAGATACAAAATGTGGTAAAAATAATCGAAAATAACGGCGATAATAATTGGCGTCAAGTGGAATTCGTTCGGTAACGTTTTGTATTAAAAAAACAGGTTAGGTTAGGTTGAAACTGCGATAACACAACGCGCGAGCCGAGCGAGCGAAGCGAGCGTGCCGCGGCAGCGGCCGGCGAAGCGCAAAAAAATCTGTTACACTTCCAACAAAACAATAAATTTGATCAGTGAAGTGTTACAAAAAGTGAGGTGATGATTTTACAAATATATGCATAACTCGAAAACTATGCATTACCTTGTAATAAAAGTGGTGGGAAAGGGAAGAGATGACCCTCCCCTTCCACTGCCCTCCTTAATGGCAATCGATTTTAAAATTATTATTTTAATTTTAATTTAGAAAATGAGGAAAATTTAAAATAAGTAAAAAAGGGGGGGATGCGGGACTTTTCCTTTGAAGAGGGGGGAGTGGTACCCCTCCCCCCCTCTCCCCACCCCCTCTACCCCCTGGATTCGACGGCCGTCAATGGAAAGTCGTACCTGTATTACCTATATACATAAATAATTGCATAAACAAATGTGAATATAATGCTAAAAATAAAATTCAAATTCAAATATATTTATAAAAAAAAAGTTCTTAATTGTACAAAGTTCTCCATATTCCACTTTTATGGTATGCAAACTTTGAAGATAAATAATAATAAATCCAAATAAATAAACAAAAGCACGTCTGACGCGCCGTAAACTGCACTGTAGGTTAAATTTTATATGCAGTTTTGCGCCCAAATATTTTTTTTTTATTTCAACACTTTTTTTTGATAATCCTTTGAAGAAGGGTGTTTTGAGAAGAATGAAAAAAAAATTTTTTTTTTGTTTTTTTTTTTTATAAATTTACTATTTTAGCGGTAATTTACGCCTTTGTTAATTGATATCGTAAAAAAACAATAAAAAACATGTTATTTATACATAATACAATAGCTAACTTCAAGACCTTTCCAGAAATGTGACTTTGACTGATAAGGATCCATAGGTTCGTCGTAAGATTGCACTGAACTTTTGAAAATGGGTCCTTCCCGCGTCTATTCGCGTTGTGGAGTCGACAGCCTGATGATTCGTCGAGTTTGACGTTTTCAAGGGATGACCACAAATGGCCCGCGGTTTCTTCCGTTCTTCTCGAAGTGAGATTTTACCCTGATATCTGAACGGACTGGGATATTGTTTATTATAAAAGTTTTTAAATGAACTTCAAAGGAGCGTCTTTAGCGCCAAAATTTATTAAAATATTTTGGCTTTGAAGGCTTTTTAACGTCTCGACTAAAATAGTATAACTAAAAAGTGTGAATTTTTTTTTAATTTATATTGGTACCTACTGTTTAACACTCAAACGTGTGAAATAACTTGTCGAAGTCGGTAGGTACTATGCGCACAATATTGTGATAGCTTAAGGTACTTTTAAACTATCATAGTAGGTACTACCTTCAACAAGTTATTTCACACTTTTGAGTGTTGAAGTCGGTTCCAGTTTTAGGTAAAAAAAAATATACGACCGTTTACTCAGCCAGACAACTGCAGTAGAACACTAATTTATGTACAAGCGTTATATAATCTAAATCTAGGTCAGCTAATTTACATACATTTTTTTTTTGTTTAGAAGGATACTTTTAATTTTCACACTTCGTTATTATGTTGTAATTTTATGTGAAAACCTATAACTTAGCTCTTTGGTACTATATTTGAAGGTAAGTTACGTTTAGCTGTTAATTTTCCTAAAGTAATAATTTTAATAAAATTACTAATTCAACATGTAAGTTAGCCTTAAACTCAACCCGTAGCTATTTCTATTTAATCAGTAGCTGGAGTCTCATTCAATTCAATCCTGTTTTTTTTCTCGTCGACAGTGAGGGCTCTTTTCACAGCTTTTGCAGTAAAGAAAATATAAAACACACTACAGTACTAATAGAAAATATAAAACATAGCCGTCAAAGGATATGGCTTCGTGTACATAATATGATTCGTTTGTTTTAGATCGTAGAAAATATAAAGTGTATTAGAAATATTTTTGACAGCTAAGTAAGTATTGTAATATATCGTATACGATATACGTATATATATATGCCCCCAGGGGTGCCGGGTTAGAATTGCACCTCCCCATCATCCCGTGGGTGTCGTAAGAGGCTACTAAGGGAAAAATACTGGAATGTGGGCAGCAGCACCTTCTAAAGAACTGCCATTTTACCATAGTAGAAAGAGAGGAAGTAGGCCATCTCCGGCCCAATCCGCGATATAATTACCTACCACACTTGTCTGTCTCAGGGTTGTTACTTTTAGCAAAATTTTAATTCAGTGCCTAGAAATTGGCAATGGCCGGGAAGATGTGTTTTTTACTTATGTTGTGTGGGTTCAGGGTATGTGAGGTCGGTTTTACCTAAACCATGATGAAGCCTTTCACGATGATAGAAAGAGCGACAGAAGATACCTATGTGGTTGCGGGGCCAGAGACGGGCGACGCGGGGTGGTGATGTGTACGAGTACCTACGGTAGTTTACGTGAGTTTACTGATAGTACTGTCAACCAATTCACTAGTTTAAAGCCCGGCTCTTGCCAAAGATGACACATCTCTGTATAGCTAATTTAGTGATTCAATAAAGTTCAACAATAGTTTTCCTAACAAATACAGAAATGTATTCAAGATTCAGAACAGTACCTACTATTTATAAAAAAAGCGCCGTTTCGGACACGCCCATATGTAAGGTTTCGTAGTTCATGTGTATTTATTGCGTTAGTTTTTTATTGTTTGTAAGTTTTGTTTGTTTTCGCATCTTTGTTTCGCATACATTTTATATGAAAAAACCAAAATAACTTTGCTTCTGTAATTTGATGCTAAATACCTTTATATTTTGAAAACTATAACTTACATTTTTAAAAGTTGTACTATGGGAGTTATTGGTGGAACTAAAAATATGTCAAAAATGGGGCTTTGATAGCAATATCTCGAGACAGACACATTCAATTAACTTTGTTTCAATCTTACTACTTACTACTACCTACCTACAATACTGAGAAATCGGCATGACTAAATGTAAACAAAGCAATAGCGGCATATCAATTGACAGATCAAATATACCTAGGTAATACATTGTAGTGGGAAAGTAGGCCTGCCTACTTCGTCTGCCTGATAGAAAACTACCAAATAAAATCTATAGGTATCTCACTCATCATCAATTAAAAATTATAGATATGCTAGAATAACTTGCTTACCTTTCCAGTTCAGTAGGTAATCTGAACTGGAAAGGTAAAAAAGAAAGGAAAACTCTGAAAAAGATGTACTGTTTAAACAGCCAAACACAGTTAATAAGTTCTCCTGCGATTATCACAAATTTTTAATTTATTTAGAGGTACCGAAAAGCCGTGACGCTCAAACTTTGTGCGATGTTAGCCCCGACTGGCGCACGGTCGAAACGGGTCGAGATTTTGTTAGAGTGTGCATGCGGGACGCATAGATATTATGGCGCACACATACAAGCCGCGCGCGGTGCGTTTGTATGAAGATAACTTACTTCCCACTCTTTCTACTATGATTTTACACTGCGATCCTCAAGCCGCCTGCACAGCGTGGGGATTATGGCAATAACATAGCCTCCCCAACTAAGGGGGTTAATAAGCGAGGCTGTGTTCAGCAGTGGACTATCTGGCTGATACAGTACAGTATATATATATATCCATGCGGGATCTTCGACGAGACGACATCTCCCCTCTCGTCGAAGATCCCGCAGAGCCTGAAGCCCAAAGTGTTCAACCAGTGTGTGTTGCCAGTGATCACTTATGGCACTTAGACGTGGTACTTAACTGTAGCCCTCATAGACAAGCTCAGAGTCGCTCAACGAGCTAGGGAGAGAGCTATGCTCGGACTTCCTTTGCGCGATAAAATGCGGAACTTGGATATTCGCAAAAGAACCAAAGTCAGTACAGTACAGTACAAAATACAATTTTTCTTTCAATCTTCAGCTGGAATAACAGTCACGCCCCCCATTTTTGCCCTGTAGCACCAGTGTGGTGGTTTCATGGCACCTGGGACACTATGTCCGAGTTTAAGACTGTCCAATATGGAATCAACTCACATACGAGTCTCAGATATAGTCGGTGCCAAATAGCATGGCAATGGAGGTCATTCGCTGGCCTTCATCACGGTGTCATAAAATACATTGCGTCTATCGCTTATTCTATCGTTGACCATACAAACTATTGCTAAACACGTATCGCTAGAATTTCGTGGTACAGGGTCTACAAGGACGCAACGGTACAAATAAACAACACTAAAATATACGAAATCTATTGCCATGCTATTTGGCACTGACTTTAGATACTCTAGAGATCACTAGGTTAAGCCTGTTAACACCTTCGACCACATCATCACTTACCATTAAGTTAGACTGCGGTCAAAGTTACTAGTAAAAGTGCTTACCTATCTCCAATAAAAGAAAAAAAACACTTGTAGTATTATAATATGTTCTATGCTTTTGTGTAAAATACAGTTTGAGCACGTAAATAGTACCAATATGTGCCGCCATTTCATGACATCACAACGCTTTTCCTTACGAAGTAGATCATCCTTTCGCAAATAGGACACTGGAGGATGAGTTTCAATTTACCGCGAAGCAGATTTTAAATCTGGTCTGATGTCCGCCGTTCCTTATTAACTCAGAGCATTGGATAACTCGATTATAAATGAAAATGGAAGGTTGCACGGGAGGTAATGAATTTACAGTTCATTGACTAGTCTATAGGTATACGAAATTTGTTGTTTTCAGAAAGTACCTATTTAAAATACCTATTTTTCTGTGGATGCTCCTCTCCCCGTTCCTCTTAAGGTTGGCAAATATACAAATGGGTATTAGTATATTGATGCAATGAATTAAAAATATTGATGACATCGATAAAAGTAGCACACAAAGAAAGGAATGACATCTTTTATTTTGAACCAAAAATATAAGGTACCATTTAAAAAGTATGCTTTGGCAAGTTGAGTACAATATCCAGTAAAGGCGAAGGTGAGACATGATAAATAACTTTTTTATCATGTCTCACCTTCGCACTCTATATTTGACTTGATATATTAGATTAAAATCTAGATATTCGAATTATTATTAATTTTTGCACGGGTATCCAGAGCGGTCATGCTCACATAAAGGTGTTGTCTAGTGGCAGTGTTGTGTGTCGGGTCGCCATATTCCCTCAAAAAATGGTTAAAGTAACAAGTTCAATGATAACGCCATAGCATAGCCAAGAAGGCAAAAATATATCGTTCTACCAGAATATGCATTTTTTATTAGTAACATTTCAAATTGTTTGTCTCGGCATATCTCCTTTATCGTGATACCTAACCAATTTTTAAAACGCCGTTCGACCAACGCGTTAATCTTCTAAAAGACTTTTTAAAACACCTTTAATTCAATTTGTACTTTTAACACATTTTATTTATACAACATAAAGGAGCACTCTTGAGCGCGTCGAGAAATAAACACCTCCTTTCAGAGCGCCAGTGAAAGAGTCTTTCATAACATATATAAGAGCAAAGAGCTGGCTTGTATTTTAAATCCAATTTCTTCACGAGAGTTTCAAGTCTAGTGATAAACGTTAGTTTTAAGGGTTCCGTAACCGAAGGCCAAAACGGAGCCCTTTTGATGAGACTCCGCTGTCTGTCTGAGAATATATAGAGGTTTCCAACACATGAGACGATTGATAAATAACTCTATTGTGCACACTACTTCATTACAATATAACAAAATACAAAGATGATGACGATCAAGTGTTACAATGGGCGGCCTTATCACTAACAGCGATTTATTTCAGGCGACCATTGAATGGAGAGTATATGTAGGAGTTATAAGATGGAGGTGCAATAAATTGATATTATCAGTCAAAAAGAACCAAGAAGGTAAATGAAAATAGTACATTAAACAACAAGTGCGCGAAGTTGTTTACTACAATCGAGATGAGGTTTTTCCTAAATGGAGTAGAGATTGTAATAAACAACGCGCACGAGTTTCATACGAAGTTCTTAAACACACTTGTGAGGAACGAATACGAAAACATTTTCTTGATCTAATTGATAGGAATAATAATCTGAATAAGAAGGTTTATATTTAAAAATCTTTTAAAGTTCTACTTCAGTAGGTAAAAAACTCTTTGGGTTGTTTTATATGAAAAACGAAGGACACAAACTACAATCTCCTTGGTGAGAAGTTGTTTTTTTTTCTATTTAAAACACTAGTGCGGTAAAGTAAAAAAAAAGCACGAGTGCATAATAGACTATATTATGACACTAAAATCGGTGCATTTGAAGGCCCGTTACGAGCGAGTGTGTTGAAAAAAGTTTTCACCATAACATGAAGGGTTTTAACGTCTTGAGCTCATTGAGTAGCTCTGTATCAGCTGGACCGTCCACAGCTGGACACTAAAATGTAGTAAAGATAGTAGATAAAGCTTCTTCTTAGAATCTCTAACATCAGCCCATCACAAAGTCACTTGTTTGCAAACAAAAATGTTTAGACAAAAGTTTATAACAAAATCACGTGACCACACTAACAACACAGCCATATGACGTTGACATCGTTTCTAACACAATCACGTGGGTTTCATGTCTTTTTTAACAACAACACTATCCTGGGTTATTGTTTTTTAACAACACAACCATGTGTGTTTGATGTCTTATCTAACAATAACAATGTGGAGTTGGCATCTTTTCTAACTTTTTTTTCAATTTCTAAGTGCTGGTGTCATTCTTAACAACTCAACTGTGTGAACTTGGTGTGTTTCGTAAGAACACAGAGGCAACACAATAACGCATGAAATAAAGTTATATTTTGTAAAGTTTTGGCTTTGGTTATAGACTTCCCTAAATCCAACCATCCTAGGGAACGCTCTCTTTTGTAGTATAATATGTTTCGGGTAATCACAGGCAGTAAAGATAGTAAAGAATTTAGATATTTACAAGCACATGAGACTTAACAAATATGTCTCAAGGTGACGGGCACAGTGCAATTCGTGACTTGTGATTAAATGCATCTGTTATAGGCAGAGGTAAGTCCACTTAACATCAGGTGGGACACGAGCTAGTTCCGTTACAATAAAATATAAAAAAAATAATTGCACCCAATGAGTAATAACTCACTTGACTCACTTAGACGAAGAGCAACTTGCTTTCCATTTCCAATTAAAGGTTGAACTGGCCGTACAGTTCTCCATACAAACGCTGTAGAGTGATCACTCCCTTATTTGAGATTTTAGGTATAGAAATAAGCAGAATATCGATTGAACTCGTCATTATCTAGGTATGTATCGTAACGAAATTTTTAAAAGATAATTAAGTTGAAAGTTATGAGCCTTGAAAACTTTATATGAAAATGTTTCGAGGCTCAAAACTCTCAACTTAATTATCTTTTTAAAATTTCGTTACGATACAAACCTAGATAATGATGAGTTCAATTGATATCATATTTTGTTTTGGACCTAAATCCTCAAATAAGGGAGTAATCACCCTACTACGTTTATATGCTGAACTGACCGGCCAGTTCACCCTTAAGTAGGTATACTGAACTAAAACAAGACGAGTCTCTTGTATGGATGGATATTCTATTTCTATTTCCTGCCCATTGTATCACGAAATAAATAAAGCGCGCGCACAAAGGTGGGTAAATTTCCGGCTTTCTCTAAGCTGCTAGTTTCAGGAAAATAAAGTTCTCGAAAGGATTTTCTATTTGAGAAGAACGTTCAGTAATGCTACCTTCACGGTCTACTATATTTTAAAGAAGTTTTTTTATGTTATTGTGATGGAACAAGCTCTAGTTCTACCTGATGTTAAGCGGACTAACCTCTGCCTATAACAGATGAATTTCGTCACAAGTCACGAATTGCACTGCGCCCGTCACCTTGAGACATAGTTGTTAAGTCCCATGTGCCTGTAATTTCACTGGCTCACAAGGACATCACACCGTTAGGTGCCTGGCGACAGATTTTCTACTTGCGGGTGGTCGCTAGCCCGGCGGGCATTCGTAAAATGCCCTTCCACCATGCGGTGAAGCTTAAGCCCGTGGGGGGATTCGAATCATGGACAGGCTGCGCGGCAGTCCATAGCTAATGCCACTGAGCCATCACTGCAAAAGATTCACATGTAATTTTAGTTTTTCATTGATAGTTTTTTGGGAGCTCGGTCACCCTCGTCCGAGGGAAGGTATCCTTAATCTCGATACCACACACGCGGTCCCCGGGTGGTGACTTTTTTATGACTGACTGGTTACAATATAAATAATACAATATTACTTTTATTTTTAATTACTTTTTAACTTAACTCGGGGCCATTTTTATAAACTTATTTTGACAATATGTTATAATAGTACATTATGGTATATAATTATTGTGTGTAATGTTGATGATTACCGCTGAGGCGCCATTGAGACCCGAGCCCTTAGCATAGAACATATAATAATAATCAATATGCACGTGTATCATACGCCGTTTTTCAACACACTTGTAAAGAACTATAATAAAACAGTGAAAACGAGTTGTGAAAAATTTTTCGCTATGGCGGGACAAATTAATCAGTTTTCTTAGTACTCGCATGGCGGTCAGCCATAGACTAAGGAATGAAGTTTATTCTTTTTTTGGCTTTTCGTGGATAGCGTTTTAGTCACGTACAAAATGGGGAATTTAAAGTGTTCTTAATTACAGAGAAAATAAAAGTTACATTTGAGTAAAAATGTATTCATTAAACACGTACAAGTTGAAATTGTCTATTTAAATACGAAACATCGTTACGACGGAATATCGTTAGACGTGCGGCTGCCTTGGAAGAGAGTGGCGACGACGAGACGCAACCCTGTCCATCGACAGCCACGACCTCTGTCAAGAGTGCCCGACTAAGAAGAATTTAAATACGAAGTTGTATGAAATGAGCCAACAATAGTTACACTATTTTTTTTGTACTATTGAACAAGATAGTGTTAGTAGATGCATAGTACATTAGCAGTTTTAATAAGTAGGATATTTTTACATGCTAGGTTTACATTCGAAAGGACTTATGTAATATCATTTACTTTTTAGTACTTTGTACTAGGTATCTTAAAAAATAATGTTTGTAGATTGCATAAGACTGTTTTGTAAACTTTAAATAAAAAAAAAAAAAAAAAAAAAGATCTTTTTTGTATCGAAACTTATTTTTTAAGAACAAAGGAACTCAAGCAATAAAATAAAAAATAAAAAACTTTATACGTAAAACATGACACTTGCAAATGCACAAGACGAACGAGAACAAAACCCGACAAAGGGAAAAAAAAACTTTATAGCTCACTTGTAGCAATGAAAAAGTCACAGTTTGATTACAGGTGTCATTATGTGCCTAAATGCGGTGAAATTGGAGTCACTTTATGAGCAAATGTGTTGAAAACCAAATTATAAAATTATTACAATATTTGTCTGCAAATATTTTAACGCGCCACTTAATTTTCCTTCTGTAAGCGTTGTAATATGTTTGGGAACTTTATTATAAGACCGAACATATTTAAGAGGATTTCCTAAGAAGGATCTTAAAAACTAAATTAGTTAGGAATCTCAACTTTCGCTATATACATGAACCAAATTATCCTCTATTATAGGAATAAATTCGGACAACGCCAATTCATAAGTTGAAGTGGTCAAAGATGTTGTTAGGCTAACCTAAATTTGCTGACTCTCAAGGAAAGCTGCCGGAACACACCGTTAGGTGCTTGGTGACAGATTTTCTATATAAGGTAGTTAGCCAGGCAGGCATTCGCGAAATAGCACCATGCTACAACGACTGGCACCCTAAGAAAACAACCGAGACCAGCGACTTTACTTGCTGTTCGAAGCACGTGCACGCTCAGAAGTAAAGCTACTAGTGGTCACCCATCCATGTCATTACCGCAGCGGACGTTGCTTTACTTAGACGATGGGTTAAGATCGACTAAGTAAGCTACGCTACGAGAACTTCAAATGTTAAATCAAAGAAAAATAATTTTATCTAAGGTGTTAGGGAAGATGGTACACTATCGGATACTTGATAGTGATTTGTTGCTTTATTTTAAAAAATAGTGCTTATATGAGAGTGAATTTTAAGGTACACTTTGTTTTCCTGATGTTCTATTACCTTACCTCATTTAGAGGCACTTAAAAAATAATAAGGTAGCCTACAAATAATAATCCTTTTTTTAAATAAATTTGTGTTGTATCGGATTTTGTTGGGTAGTATCGGACAAAAAGTTAGAATATATGTACAGCTTATATTACATACTTTTAAAGAATGAAATAAAATAATTGTAAGTAGAAATGTTGATATTATACCACTACACACACCATGTTTCTGAAACGTTGAAATCCAAATTCTATAAAAATTCAACCAAATGCTTGTGTACTATAGAATGGCATAGTTTAGTGTCGGACGTGTAATTAAAATTTTAGCAATAATCACTTCTAAAACGTGCTCCGTGATCGTTGGCTCGCGGAAATCTATTTGATATGTTAGTTGATGTCACCGTTCCACGAGCGCGTGGTACGTGGAGTACATTTTTAATTAACATGTAGTTTATGAATCATGTCCGATACAACACGTTATCCGATATTGTATTACCTTCCCCTAAGTAACCCTCCGTTTGCACGTCTGACGCGCACTTGGCTTTTTATTGCCTCACAACTGTTAATTACATGTTGATAATTCGTGTATAATTGAAAAGGTCTTACAAACAAATACAACAGCAAAAAAAGCTAAGCTCCATACTCAATACTCAATAATTTATTACAATCATTAGTACATACAAATGCGGTTTACATGACTTATATAATCAAACCAAAATTAGGTGGAATGGTACATAATGACCCTGATAGGGTATAGCAACATGTAGCGGAATGGGACGATCTATTCTTCGAGGCATCCTATAAAAATTCTTAAGTAGCATAATGAATATATTCAGGCGTTACTTTGCGGTAATCCATATTTAATATGGATGCTTCGTGAAGAAGCGAAACGCGTCGAAAATTCTTCCGGTTTGGCTGCGTGGCGTTTGTGACGTCACGTCGGCTTAACAGGAAAATTAGGCGGAATTGTCACTAGACATATTTTGATATTGTTTAAGTGTTTTATTAAAATATTAATTAGATGTTTTCTTAAAATAAATAAAAAAAATTGTTATTATTGTATAGTAGCACTTTTCGAGCAATATATTTTTTAGTAAGTACTCTTTGATTTGAACCGCTAATTTATTATATATTTGGCCATTACGTTTGGTCGTGAACTATACATTCTAAAGCTCAATGCGGGTTCTCATGCTTACTAAGAAATGTAAATGTGCATCCTGAATCTGGCAATAAAGCAGTACAACATGCTCGTGAATTAAATTATAACAAAAATGAATTACTCACTCAGCAGCGCAAATTTCGCTTTTCCCCTCGCCTCTGTCATATCGTTTTCTTTATTTTCAAATTCGTATGCTTCCGAACACGTCAGCGCTGCCAGCAGCAATATGCAACCGTTTATATTCATATTTCGCTCGCTTTTTACACTTTGAAAATAGAACACAATTTCAAGCTCACGTATAAAAGTTGCTGGCTGAATGCACGGAATGCATTTGCCGGATTATAGTTTTTTTTTTTTTCTACACCGTTCCAGGGCTGTGTCGTGTTTGATAATGGCGTATTGGACAGTTTCGCTTGATGTTCACAGTATTGTGATAATTATAAACTTATACTTTAACCGTGAAAGTGGTAACTTGTAATATTACTAGTGTTTAGCGCTGATTTTCACGTAATGTTGCCTTATGGAGTAGAAAGTTTGCTTACGTAATGTTTGGAAACGTTTTGTTCGACGCATTTTTCAGTTGAAACTTTTTGAAGCGCTCTGCTTAGCCGTTCTTAACCGATCAGCTAAGTTAAAAAATGTCCGCCGTGGTCACATAACTAGGGAGCGTGCACGTGTTTCGGTTGTTTTCTTAGGATATCAGTCGTTACAGCAAGGTTGTAGGGCATTTAGCGAATGTATCCCTTGGCTATCTACCACCCCCAAGTATAAAATCTGTCGCCAAGCACCTAACGGTGTGTTCAGGCAGCTGCTCTTGAAAGCCAGTAATGCTAGGTTAGCCTGCATAACATCTTCGACCACATCATCACTTACCATCGGGTGAGATAGTGGTCAAAGGCTCGCCTATCAGCAGTAAATAAGAAAAAGATGTGTTATCTGTCAAAAAATGTAATTTTATAACCATTAAAAAAATAACATTAACAATTTTATATTAATTGGATAGAGTTTAATTGTACTACTAACGCCACCTGTTAAAAAAAAACAAAGAGTTAACATGAGTGCAACTGAACTCAACCCATCAAATATATGGCGGGAAAGCGACAATGTCACCTAGCCCTTTTTGTTTTTTGTTATATGTGTTACTTCCAGAGCTAATGAGTAATACTGGTGGATTAATAACTGATAAGCATTCGTGAATTATTTACCGAAGACCATATCAATAATCCTTTATTAAAAGTAATAAGTTAAGAAAACTGTCTTAAAAAATATTACGCGTTAAAAAAACTACGCGAGCCCTCACCAAGCTCAACTTTTTGCTAGTATGTAATATTCTTGTATTATCTTTATTCGTGTGAGGTCGCATAATAGGTATTGACATAAATGTTTCTGTCAATACCTATTTTGTGACCTCCTCTGAAGAGGCATCCTAATCCTTTATCTTGTCAATTCATGTCACACCTACAATTCATCTTAAAATTCTCATCGTTGTCCCAACATTCAGTTTACGACAGCTTTTATGATGTTCTTACTCATAGATTTTCTTATAAGTTTTATGGGCATACACTAGGAGGCAATGCCGAGCGGTAATAGCTATTGACTGCCGTGCCGCAGGTCTATGGTTCGATCCCCCCGCCGCGCCGGCTTGAGCCTCACTGCATGGTGAGAGGGCGTTTTGCGAGTACTCGCCTGGCTAGCTACCAGTAGTTAAAGCAGTGATGGCTCAGTGGCATTGGCTATGGACTGTCACGCAGCAAGTCCATGGTTTGAATCCCGCCGCGGGCTTGAGCTTCACCGCATGGTGGATGGGCATTTTGCGAATGCCCGCCTGGCTAGCGACCCTCACGTAGAAAATCTTTCGCCAAGCACCTAACGGTGTGTTCCGGCAGCAGTCCTTGAGAGCCAGTAATTCTAGGTTAAGCTTGTTAACACCTTCGACCACATCATCACTGTCCACCAGGTAAAATTGTGGCTTACCTATGAGCAATAAAAAATAAAAATAAAGTTTAAAATCTATCACCTGACAGTATGTTCCAGCAGCAATCCTTGAAAGCCAGAAAATTGATTGTAGAGGCACATGATACTTAACAACTGTATGTCTCAGGGCGACGGACATAGTGCAGTTCGTCACAATGTCTTAAAAATATATGTCTTGCACACACAATATTGATACCAGAGATCTGTTGCCCTTAATTTCCGTCTTATCTTTAATTAGGTTAATAACTGTAAAAATTTGGGAAATTCACTTGCGTGATTAAAAACCATGTTGGTTATGTATAAACATATATTATTTTTCTACTAAGTGTGGTTCATTTCGCTATCGATAAAATATATATCGATAAAATCTTAATACAGTGATCCTGACTCCATTTGGGGTGTGAGCAATAATAGTAATAACGCGTAAGGCTGAAAGGAAAAATTCACATTCGGGCGTTGGGACCCAATCAACAATGCACAGTACTAGGAAACAAGGAAATAGCGGTACAGAAGCAGTGAAATAGCGGTATTCTTATTTATAGCTGATAGGCTAGCCTTTGACCATTTATTTACATGTGGTTGAAGATGTTGCTCAGACTAGCCTAGAATTACTGGCTCTCAAGGACAGCTGCCGGAACACACCTTTAGTTACTTTGTGACAGAGTTTCTACTCGAGGGTGGTGGGTAGCCTGGCGGGCATTCGCAAAATGCCCTACCACCCTGAAAATAATACTTACCAATATTCACACTCGTTCTCTGCACATCTTGTTCTTCATGTCCTTGACCTGCTCTAAATGGGCATCCGCACCACAAATGTTTTTTCAGGAGGAGACATCTTTTTAGTTTCTCGTCATCTCACTATTGATACCATATGTACAAATATCCTTTTTAAGTAATCCATCCATTCCTGCTTTCGTCCTCTACTACTACTATGTACGTCCAAAATTTTATTATGTATGCTGTGTGTGTAGATGGTTGTTGGATGTAAAATGGGATAATAATTGTTTTGAAAGTGTTGAGGCAGCTTCTTCAGCAAGGTGGTGGATGGTATTTAAACGTTAGATTTTTCTTGAATAGTTATAATTTCGTACAGAAATACAGTGAACAATAATGCGCAAGTATGTAGACAAGATAGCATATTTTTCAAGTAAATTATTGGTCAGCAGCACATCGCTTCATCTCGATCCAATGGCAAGCTAGCACGATAATGCGGGAAGCTTCACCAGAAAGTATATTAACTGATCATTTTCACTGAGCAGGTAGAGGATTTATGCGCACAAATTGACTCCTTACAATATAAGTGATCTCAACACAAGATAGCGAGTATACTATCACAACTTCCTCTTGTAAGGTTAGTAGGAATTTTTGGTAGTTGGCAAGAAAACGGTTGGCTACAAAAACAAAACTTAGTCCAAACTGTTTATAATCACTTCATATTTTTTTCCAGATATTTTGAATTTGTTGAACGAACTAACTCAGAATATAATTTTGTTTGTTCTATTGAGGAACTAAAGAATTATATAAAACAGGTCTGTTCGGACCGATCAACTTATCGGGCAGTTTTCGAACGCACCCCTTTGCTAGTCGTCTATATTTGATCTATGGATTTTTGTGTGTGAAAATAACTTGAAGTTTGCTTATCGTGCTCTTGTATATTTTGACGTTTTTGGAGTAACATTTTACAATTATTACTGGCCAGTAGATTAAGTAGGTCACGATAAGCTAGAGGGATCAACGACGGAGCGAAGAAAACCTATCATAAATTGTACGTAACTTTAATGTGTATTTTGTACCATATTTTATTTCAGCCCGGTGAATCGCCGGCTTGTTAAGCATTCAAACAGATTGTCCAGGTGGAAGCCTCTCTGCTAAACAATCCCTGCCTGGGCAATCTGGAATCTTTACAAGTTCACTTTTTATACCGAATGGCATCATCGATTTAGTCTGCAGTGTTGATCGTATATCAACTTACCAGCCTAAGTATAAATATCTTTTGCCATTCAAAATTATTTGTATGTTTTCACTAAGCATGTGTCAATTCTTTTCGAATCGTCCACTGCTGAACAAAGCCTCGCCTAGCCAGCCTATAAGCATGATACGATTTAGTATATATATAAAAATTGGTACTTCCTTCTTTTTTTTTACTTGGTTGGATGTACAACATAAAAAGTATTTTCATTTAAATAGTATTTTTTAAAGGTTATAATATACCGCTATTTGACTAGATTCGGTCCTATTTTGATCGGATAATATCGTGAAATAGCTGGATCGTGTGTGCAATCATCGTTAAATTTGGAAGTAATGAGCGGGTCGCGTTTACGAGTTCAAGCGATATGACTTTTGTAGTGATGTGACAGATACAGGATTTGCGATAAGATAACATACATTGACAGTGTAAAACTTTTTGATACAGAAGAAATGCTTACACATTATTGTTTTAACGAAGGACCATAAATACTCTAATGCGTTAGTAATTCTTTATGGTTCTGTTTGTTCACGTCCCCCGGGCTCCTTACCATGTATTTTATGATATTAATAAACTAATAAACTACCGGTATATTGACACCAAGGAGATCGTTGCTTCATTCTTAAGAAAATCAAAGCAAGAAGATTTTTACCTTCGGAGTTAAAGGCAGATCTGATGATAATCAAAAATGATAATAAAAAAATAAAAAGTTAACAAAGGTCTTGGCCATTTTTAGGATTCCGAACCAGAAGGGGGATTCCATTTTTACCCTTTTGGTTCGGAACCTTTATTACTGAGACTTTGCTGTCCGTCCGTCCGTCTGTCACCAGGCTTTATCTTAAGAATGGTGATAGCTAGACTGTTGAAATTTTCACAGATGATGTATTTCTATTGCCGCTACAACAACAAGTACAACAAATAAAATAAATATTTAAGGGGGGCTCCCATACAACAAATTTGATTTTTTTACCGTTTCTTGCTCAATACCAATAACAGGTAGACGCTTTAACTATTCACAGAATATTTAGTTATGGAACCCTTCGTTCGCCAGTCCCACTCGCACTTGGCCGGTTTTTTATAAATAGCTTTATACTATCCCAATCTTGGTTTTATCTATAATCACCCTCGTCTACCGCTCGGGTGTAAAAATGTAAGTCCTGGACTCGGACTTGCACGAAAGTTGGTTTCCGTAATCGTATCATGCTCCTAGGCTTGCTAGGGGAGGCTGTGTTCAGCAGTGGAGGATTCGAAAAGATCATTGACACATGCTAAGTTTTTTTTTCTTCCAAAACTATCGTGTGGAGTTTAATACAGGGTTATTGGAAAAATTCTAACTAACTCTTAGGGTTTTTTTAATGTGTTTGTGACCAAATAAGCACGAGGACCACCGGATGTTAAAAGTCTCTTGTGCCTGTAATTTATTATGATTTTTTATTACTTTGCTCGATGTAAATATTCAAAACTATATTCAAAGGGATCGCGACGCGGTCCAGTGTCGAATTAGGCATTGTCTTTTACTACAATACTCAAAACTTAAATCAATAAGTTTTTCTAGTATACTGTCTGACATTTTAAGTTCTGTGTCTCTTAGTAAAATACAATGCCTACTCCGAGCCAAGAGCGCCCGCCGCGGCAACACTGGACCGCGCCGCGCTCCCTTTCAATAGAGTTTTGAATATATACATCGAGCTAAGTAGTTAGTAAACTGTCACAAACACATAAAAAAAATTATTCATCCCAAAATGTTTCTTAGGATTAACACAAGTCAACTATAAGAGGTTGTTAGCATTTCTCCAAAACCCTGTATATATTTTCAAAATCCAAATAATGACCTCTTTTGATGAGGAGTTGACCTTCAAACTAACCAAAATCAGGAAAATAAATTCCACGCGGATGAAGGGGTTTGGTCGGTATATAAAGGTCCTAATATAAAGTACACGCACAACACGACTACAACTAAGCAAAGTTAAGCAACGTCGCGCGCGGTCATGAGTTGGATGGGTGACCGCTAGTGACAATACTACTGAGCGCTTCCGTGCTTCGGAGGGCACGTTAAGACGTCGGTCCCGGTTGTCGTCTTAGGAAGGCAGTTATTATAGCATGGTGGTAGGGCATTTTGCGAGTGCCCGCCTGGCCAGCTACCAGCCTCAAGTAGAAAATCTGTCGCCAAGCACCTAACGCTGTATTCCGACAGCTGTCCTTGAGAGCCAGTACTTTTAGGTTAGCCTGAATAACATCTTCGACCACATCATCACTTACCATCAGGTGAGATAGTGGTCAAAGGCTAACCTATCAGGCATAAAAAAAAAGAAACACAACTTTATACACTATAATTTCATGGCAGTTTCTAATACCACAGAGATTCTACTCAACTTTGAATTGCTTCAAACGGCTGCTTTGTGGTAGTAAATTGAATTCTGTTTTGGCGCCGAATGCCTGTAAAGATACATGTTTATAGGAACTAAATCCCTCTATTGTTTACACGTGTGTACTAGTACGTGGTACCTACGTGTTCACGCAATTAACTCTATAATACCAAACCAAACCACTTACGTTAGAGATGTAGATGTTTAATTGAAAATCCGTTTATCTGTACGTTATGTATCCGAAGCAATGATGGCCGAGCGGTAATAGCTATGGACTCCCGTAGTACCCTGGATCGATCCCCACCGCCGTCTTGAGCTTCACCGCATGGCGGAAGAGCATTTTGCGATTGCCCGCCTGGATAGCTTCCACCCTCAAGTAGACAATCTGTATGGTGTATTCCGGCAGTAGTCATTGGGAGCCAGTGAAATTACAGGCACATGAAACTTAACAACTATGTCTCAAGGTGACGGGCGCAGTGCAATTCGTGGCTTGTGATGAAATGCATCTGTTATAGGCAGAGGTTAGTCCGCTTAGCATCAGGTGGGCCTCGAGCTTGTTCTGTCATAACAACATAAAAATAAATATATTTGTTACTTCTAAAGTACTGGATTGATTCCTATAAAATTTGCTTCAAATTAATCCTGAAACATGAAAACGACCTTTGAGCTCATATCCCCGATTAGATGGACATATTATATTCTTCAACATCCTATTTTTAGCGAGGTGAAAATAACATATCGATATAACCGAAAAAATCTTTTGTCAGCATCAAACCAATTATTTCCCCGCCCTATCACTTGCCGCGAAAGAGCGAAGCCATAATGTCTTTTTCATTTTGATGGCACTAGTTCCAAGTGATTAAACGTATTAATCTTGTATCCAATAAAGTTTAGTAGTGTACCGATAAACTTCTTGAAGAGGCGGTGTACATGAAATAAAAAATAAATAACTTTCAAATCGGAGGAGATCTTCCAGAAAAGAGATAAGGTTGAAGAATAAGTAGATGTAGTTCAAGGCTAGTGTGTTAAAAGCGCTTTCCATAAAAACGCAGTTTCACCATATTTTAAATGTTCAAACTAGGTGAAATTTATCATTTATGCCCATAAGCATATCTATTATCTATGCTTCTGGATTGCCAGTTTTCCAAATAAATAAGTATTTTCAAATATACGATTAAGTTTCGTTTTGCCGTGTTTTATCCTATGGGAATTTTATAATCAAATTTAGGGGTATAAAATAATTGATGAATCGAAAAACTGGCAAACCAGAGGCATTTTTAGGCTCAGGGATATCGCATATACACGCAAGCGTTCACAGAGTTTAAAAAATTTATATTAAATAAATTTTTTTAATTATTTTATTTCAAGTAACTTAGACTCATAAATGGGTACAATAATAATCAGAATAAAAATAGTCAGTTACATTTCATAAAATTAATTGGTTAATAATAATATGATAACACAACATTAAGAATAGTACAAAATCGACTCATTTTGTATGCATAACATGCAGTCTGCAGCATTGATTTACATAAGCACAGTCAAGTCTCTCTGCGAGCGCGGCCAGCATGCTGTTGGATTGGAGATCCCCCGGACTCACCGCACCAGCGAAGTACCTCTAATGCGCATTGTAGTGTAGAAGCAATTTACGTGCGCTTCTGCAAACATTGCAGATGCGCCGCAATAGCGGGGGAGACCCACCATCATCCTGAATGCGTTATTGAATTAGACACGGAGGGCGCCGTACGATTGTTGCGTATATAGTCAGCTCACAGGCTGCACGTGTATAAAGAGGTGCAGTAAGCTCTGCATAGGGTTATTTTGACTTCAGTTGTGCACCGTGCAAACCTGCGTATCACCATATTGGCTCTTACTGCCAACGCCCGCCGCTCCCGTTCAATGTCAGCGTCATCCTTCGGTATGGATGTAACTAAATAGCCTAGATATTTAAAAACTTCTACCTTTGTTAAAGGAGATGCATTTAATTTTATAGGTGGTGTTTCTGTTACTTTTCTAGGCCCACCCTGAATAATCATACACTGACTCTTTCCAACATTATAAACTAGAGTGCTCCCGTGCATAATCTTTACAAATACTCAGCAGCTTTCTGAGTCCACAAACCGAGGCACTCAGCAACACCATATCGTCCGCGTAGCTTATATTATTAAAACAAATGCCATCTATGTAACAACCAATATGCTGCTTGCTGAGCGCCTCGATTAGTTCATTAATGTACAGGTTAAAAATAGTGGGAGAGCTTAAACCCCCTGTCTCACCCCACATTCCAAATTATAAGGATCTGATAATATACCTGCCCACTTTACATTGTTGACCTGATTACTGTACCAATCGGTATATGTGATGATCTCATTTTTTCCCACAAGATATCATATGACACCAGGTCAAATGCCCTGGAAAGGTCAAGGAAGCAAGCACAAACAGATGTATCCCTCTTTGTATAGTATTTGACAGCACTCTTCAAACACAATATCGCAGTTTCTGTAGAAAGTCCTGGCCGAAACCCAAATTGATTATCATGTAACTGTACATATATATTTAATTGTGTGAATGCTGTCAAACACCTTTGCCGTTATTGTCACCAGGGAGATAGGTCTATAGTTTGATATGTCTGACAAATCTCCTGTCTTGTTTTTAACTATAGGCACCACAATAGTTCTCATCATATCGGTAGGGAGGTATGAATGGGACATGCACAAATTAAACAGCATAGCCAACACTCTGCACATGTGAGGTCCAGCGTTTTGTATATGTTCTACACTTAAAAACCATCGTAGCCACGGGATTTGCCCCTTGATATAAATTTCACTGCACTGAATACGTCCCTAGCCGTAAATCTGGTTTCAACACATTCGCCTCTCACCCCACCCTTTAATTTAAAAGCCTTACTCTAGCCTTACTGAGTCAGCCAAAATGTCCACTGCTGAACACAGCCTCCCCCATTAAGGGGGGATATGCCATAATCCCCACGCTTGGGCACCGTGCGGTATTTTACTTTTAGTTGCCTCTTGCGACACCCACAGGTGCCAATAGGGGGAGGTGACATGGGTACTCTTGCCTTAATACCTCATTAATATGCGAGACTGACACAACTATATATATAATTAACGTATCGCATTTCATGATGTAAAATACTATTGGGTCTGAACCAGTCCAAAAACCATTGGGTTGGTAACACTGCATCCTAGGTGAGTTCAGCGCCCATTTCTAGCAATGGTAAACGTACGTTGTATTATTATGTTTTATGGTAAACGCCAACGCTAGTGCCAGTCGATGCTATTCAACGTGCGGTACGTCCGCACTCCGCAGCCAAGAATTTATTTACATATTATAAACTTTCGTCAAATGTGGTAAAAATTATTAAACCTAGTAATATTTTGGCTTAGTCCTCGTACATTACCAAGACAAATAATGGACAAGGAAAAAGTATTCTCCGTACAGGCCCAGATATTGTGTAAGGAATTATGTTTTCTTCATAAACTACCAGTAATGTATTGTATGGGATTTATTTTTCGTTTAATAAGCTACTTAATAACATTACCGAGAAGGTAATGAGTATTGAGTATATTTAGCTTCGAATAAGTAAATACAAAAGTGTAACTATTATACAGTTACCAATTTCATTTCGGAGTCATCAACCTCACGCACAATCTTCCAAATTCAATTGTTTTTTATTTTTATATTATTTATTCATAGCACACAATACAGAATACAATCAAAACATGAAATATTATATACAAGTATTTTGCTTAGACCTAGACAGTATACCTAAATTAAAAAAAAAACCTGTATGCCTAAGAGCTTCGTAAATATTATATATATTAACATAGACAGCTAGAGAGCTTAAATCTGTGGTAATTATTCATATTCTTGTTTATTTAAAGTTATGTGAAATTAAACAAATAAATGTGTTATTAATTGCTTCCGGAATTTATACAAATTAAAATGAAATATGTGTATGTCTCGGTTTGAGACGAGAATTTCATTATATTGGCGACACATCGTTACGATAGGGTTATAAAAGGAAGTATTATTTGTGTAAATGTGGAGGGTAAATATATTAATTAACATTACGCGATCGAAAACGAGTATTAAAATTCAGTAAGGAGAGCAGGGCAGAGGAGTCTATATGTGAATGTATTATTTTATAGATGCGAATGTAATACATATTTGTAAGTCCTCTTCCGACGTGAAGGTTACCTTATTTAAATCCTACTGTCAAACGTTTTACACCTGTCGACTCTGGACAAATTACACTAAAAAGGCACATGACGGCATTCGAGTGGCCTATAACAACATCTTTAAGCAACTCATGGGGCTGGAGCGTTACTGTAGTGCCTCCGATATGTTCTTTAATGCACGTGTGAACTCCTTCAATGCCATACAAAAAAACCGAATTGCTACTTTTCTGACCAGAGTTGAGAAGTGTAAAAATTCTATTATAAAGAGTCTCTCAGATAGAATATTTTTGACGCCGACGTATGGACGATGGGTACAAATTT
This sequence comes from Plagodis pulveraria, assembly GCA_963890685.1. Lineage (NCBI taxonomy): Eukaryota > Metazoa > Arthropoda > Insecta > Lepidoptera > Geometridae > Plagodis > Plagodis pulveraria. Next base: position 34,629,424 of record OY982951.1, on the reverse strand, counting down.
TAGCTATATAAAAAAAAAATTAGGACTAATAAAAAAATACTTAAGTACTCTATATTTTATTATTATTATTTATATTTATTTTAATATTTAAGTATAAATTATGTGTATGTTAAATCGTGTGTCTATGGATCTTGTGTCTGCAATAAAGAATTATTATTATTATTATAGAGCAATACAAGGTGATTGGTTAATTTATTTGGCATCCGATTGGTCGCGTCAAGGTAATATTGTTGCGCTGCTCACGCCCACCGCGGTAGGTTCGCGTTATGCTGTTTTTGAGCTTGAATTACATATATTTACATATTTATTCGTAGGAAGAAGTTATTTGTCTTGAAGGATTGACGAAGGTTTGATGACGGCACATGGCTGTCGTGGCATTTCATTCAGTTGTCACCGACACTGGAGATATGAATCTGTTGTTACAGTAGTCAAAGGGACACTTATTGCATAGCGGTAGGGCATTTTCCGAATGCCCGCCAGGCTAGCTACCACCCTCAAGTAGAAAATCTGTCGCCAAGCACTTAACGGTCGCTTCCGGCAGCTGTCCTTGAGAGCCAGTACTTCTCGGTTAGCCTGAACTACATCTTCCACCACATCATCACTTACCATCAGGTGAGGTAGTGGTCAAAGACTAACTTAGCAGGAATAAAAAAAAACAATTGAGTATATTTCGATTCTTCAAACAACCTTTTAATAAAAATCTTTTAGTCCTTCTATTTATCCTTGACCATTAAAACTTGACCACCTATAGTAGGACTTGACCATTAAAACTTGACCACCTATCTTAAGAAAAGTACTAGATCTCTTGGATATCTATATACGAAGACTTAGAAAATATTTCTGATTAATATTTGTAGCCTATCAGAAATAGGTTATACGTTCGCTGCAATCTTACTTAATGGTAAGTGATGATATATTCGAATATATTTACTGTTTCAGCAGGATTGTCAACTGCTGAAAACAGCCTCCCCCATGCTTGGCAGGCGTTTTGGGGATCGCAGTGTGAGATATCAGTTTCTCAGAAAGGGCTGCTACGACATCCATGGGTAGAGATATCCAGGTTGCATTCTATAGCCCGGTACCGTACGGCTAATTGGTTTAAGAGACTAAAATAGACTGAGGACAGGCTCTCAATCTTCAAGTGTTTAGGGCAACATTATGTGGTAGGTTATACTTAAATATTAACTTTTTCAGTGTATTTATATATGACCCAGGTGTGGTACATAAACAGATGCAGTAGTATAACGACCGATCTATTTCACACTCATTTAAGTATATTTTTCGACGGGAAACTAATTTATGGTTTATATAGAAAGAGATCCTGTGGTCGTAGCCCAATGTGTGATCAAGTCCGACCCATCCTCGACAACAGGTCCAAATGGCGCTCTATTACTAGGATAAAGATATATGGTGGAGATGGTCACGATCCTCAGTATTCAGGATAAAGAATCACATAGAGAGAGAGCATCTGATAGCGGCTTTTTTTAAACTACTGACAAAATTCGAGTCCGTTTCATCAGTTGTAATATATTTAGTAGCGTGTTACATATTGTATTGCTACAACATTGTCCGTGGAGTGCCGGCCCCGTGGGGACCGGGCTAGAATGTCACCCTCCATTGCTAACTGTGGGTGTCGTAAGAGGCGACTAAAAGAAAAGAAACCGGAAGGTGAGCAGCAGCGTTTTCTGAGGAACTGATATCATAAAACTTCAATCCCCAAGACGCCTGCCAAGCGTGAGCATTATGGCAAATCCTCCCTGAATGGCGGAAGCTGTTTTCAGCAGTGGACAATCCGGTCGATATAGTACATTAGATTCAGATCAGAACAGCTGTTATCTAAAGGTGACTCTGTTCTGTGACTCTGCTCTCAAAGACAGCTACCTGAATGCACCGTTAAGTGCTTGATGATAGAGTTTAAACTTGAGGTCGATAGCTTACCATGCTGCCAAAAGCTCTACCATTCAAAGTAAAATTAATTAATTCCCCATGCCCAAGTCTAAGCATGAATAATCAGGTCACTATCCCCAGTTATTAGATTAATGAATCCGGTAGACTTAGCTGCTGAATTTCAAATTCCAATAATTGATTTACGAGCGGAGCTGCATAGAATCTAATCATTACAGCACTGGCTATCCCCCAACGTTATTCCGTTGCAAAATTTCGTCTACACGGGAACCAGTTTCGTATTATTTTGGTCACAAGTTTCTGAAGCAATGATAGCCGAGTGGCAATTGCTATGGACTGCCGTACCGAGGTCCAAGGTTCGATCTCCACCACGGTTTGAGCTTCACCGCATAGTGGAAGGTCGTTTTGGTGAAGGCTCGCCTGGCTAGCTACCACTTTCTAGTAGAAATCTGTCGATATGCGCCTAATAGTGTGTTTCAGCAACAGTATTTGAGAGCCAGTAAAATTACACGCAACTGAGACTTAATAATTGTCTAATTGTGACGGGCGCAGTGCAATTCCAAAATGCATAGGTAACAGGCAGAGGTTAGTCCGTTTAACATCAGGTGAGCTCGTGCTTGTTCCTCCACATTAACATAAAAACCGGCCAAGTGTGAGTGGGACTCGCGCACGAAGGGTTCCATAACTAAATATTCTGTGAATAGTTAAAGCGTCTACCTATCAACGTTATTAGTATCGAGCAAGAAACGGTAAAAACGTCAAGTTTGTTGTATGGGAGCCCCCCTTAACATTTATTTTATTTTTAGTATTTTTTGTTATAGCGGCAATAGAAATACATCATCTGTGAAAATTTCAACTGTCTACCTATCACCGTTCTTGAGATACAGCCTGGTGACAGACCGACGGACGGACGGACGGACAGCAAAGTCTCAGTAATAGGGCCCCGTTTTTACCCTTTGGGTACGGAACCCTAAAAAAAAGAACAAAGCGAGTCAAAACATCGAAATCACTTATTCTGAGCGAGTTAATTACATTTTACCATAGATAAATGAACAGGTTCATTTATCTATGATTTTACTAACGACCCGCATCAGCTTCGCACGGGTGCAATGCTGATACTAAATAATCTATAATATCTTAAAAAATATTCATTTAAATTACATGTTGTAAAGATCCATATTGAACTTTATTAAATGCACAACGTTTTTAAGATACTTAATTGAATCAGGATCAATTTTGTATTGCTTAAAATCGTGTGTAAATAAGCCATTATTTATCGTAAAAAGTAAAGGATAAAACATGGTTATTGTTGGCGACGAAACTTAGAAATTACGTAAGGCTAAGGTGCGCGCGGGATGGCAAGCGCTACCCTAACGGGTGCGAGTGAGATAGCGCTACACCGCCCGCACGGTAGCCTATTTTATTAGGTGAAATATTTAAGTTATAGTTAAGGTTAATTTTATATTTGAAAAAATAGGGTAAATAGTAAGATTTCTTAACGTGTAAAAAGTTTTTTGATAGGTCTTATGGTTTAGGAAATATGGTTAATTTTGTGTGTGTTATATTTTTAGTATATTTAGATTTTTATTATATAAACTATAAGACATAGGGAATAATAAGTATTTTTATATAATAGGCTTATGTATATATTATCGAATAAAAAATATTTCACACCTTAATTCAAAGTAGGTTAGGCAGGGTGAATTTTTATTTGTCTATTTCTGACCCAAAAACTAGGTTTTTTGTAAGAAATCCCACGATAGCTTAACATCAGGCAGGGTTATGTGTACTAATTATACATATTTAGGTAGGCCTTGAATAGTACTAGGTAACTAAGAAAGAACCATGTGAATTGATAAATAAATAAAGAAGTTATGGCTAAAAACCCTGGCTGACCAAAGTGAAACTTGCGGGCAAAATTGTTAAGTTTGCGCCGGCGAAACCGGTGCTCTCTGTACGGTAAAACTCAGAGGTACTTAAACGAGCTAGGTCCAATGCAAAATTGTGAGGATCATCGTTGTGACGTTTTCGCACCCCACACGTTTGACACCCTCTACTCGAGTACACTAGCGCGTTCGTTCGGTAAGGGTGGTGGTTGAGTCGCCGTTTATCGTTGAGGCTCCCACCACACCTCTGCACACAACCCTAGTGTGCCCGGTTAAGTCATATCTGGCAACTAGCGCATATTGCACCAGCACCTCACTCGCAGCGACTAGTTACAGAGCGACCGGATTCTCACTTGGGATTTTATAATAAAATCATCAGAGGAGAATCCCTGATCACAACGGGTAAAAGGACTCCTGCTGCCCTCCCGGCGTTGTTGCCCCACTGTGCGGTCGCTTAGCTGGGCTCTCCCGAACGGGATTTCACCCGGCTGGGGACGAACCGCACTGGTAGCAGCGTTGACGGGGGTAAGTTCTGAGTGACCTTTCATGCGATACCCATATCACAACTGATCACCATCACCACCACCACCACATCATCACCCACTTCGTTCGTCGCCATCATCACCATTCAACAGAATGGCAGAAGCGGGCAAACCTCCGCCCAAGGCGGGGCCATCCAAGGCACCCGACCCGGGCAAAGAAGAAGAAGAAGAAGAAGGCATCGTATGCCGTGATTTATTTAATCCGGAGAAATCCGTGATCGTGCCGGCGTCTGCGTTAGGTATACGAGGCGTACCTCGGTCACGCTCCAAAGGACGAGCCGGGATACCGCGGAAGGGTGTCGCAACTGTGAGGACTGCATCCCTCACAGTAAGCGAACCGGAACCAGCTATCCTGGGCAGCGCAGCATCTCACAAGAAGACTAGCCCCAAAACGCGGCTACAGCACCAAAAACCAAGCTCAAGCGAGACGCCCGACCTAGGGCTCACCCCTGGTGGACCTGAGCGTCCATACAGGAGCGAAACCGTACGGGCGACTGCGGGCGGACCCGCCAAAACTCGGAGGCGGTATTCTTCATCAGAAGAAGAACAAGGGGACGAAAAAAGATATAAGCAAAAAGTATCTTTAACTCCACCCAAAGCACAAACTGCAACGGAGCCAGCAAGTACGACTAGAAAGTCGAATAAGAGAAACAATCGTTCCTCATCTACAAGCAGCTCCTCATCATCGACATCCTCATCATCAATGGCCAGCAGCCGCAGATCACCCAATACAGCTGAAAATGAAGAGGAAGAGCCACCACTGGACTCTACGTCCTACGCGGCCCTGGAATCGGTGCCGATGGACGCCGCGCCCATGCCGTCCCCTCCATCACCTACACCAGAAGCCGCAGCATCATATGCAGCAGCACTCGCATCCCCGGCGACCTCAAGACCGATCTCACCTGTAGCACCAATAGAGGTAACACAAGGGGAGGGAAACAAATTGAAAGGGTATCCTCCAATTATTGTAGAAACCCTACCTAATTGGATAACCCTGTTCGCAAAGCTGAGAGCAAAATTGGGCCACCCACCTAACGCCAAACCCTGGGGAGAGGGATTTAGATTTGTCAGCAAATCAGCTGATGAATTCAGGACCACCCAGAGGTTCCTCACTGAAGCAGCAGCACAGGACAAAAGAATCTCATGGCACTGCTATGCAGTACAAGACGACCTGCCAACGAAAGTTGCTATAAAAGGGCTTCCCTTCCGTGTAAGCCCTACGCACATAATAGAAGACTTGGAGAAGAAAGGTTTTCCAGCAAAGCACGTAAAGGAAATCCGCCCCAAAAAAGGGGGGAAAATGCCTATATACTTCGTCCGACTGGAACGTCTGGGCGAGGAAGAACTAAGAAAGCTATATGCCACCACGGAGCTTCTTAACGTCCCGGAAGTAAGAGTGGAAGGGTGGGCACCCAAGGGAGGCACGGTGCCACAATGCCACCGCTGCCAAGCGTTTGGACACGCGTCGGCAGGCTGCCATCGCCCTCCCAGGTGTGTAAAATGCGCACAAGAACACATCACAGCAGAGTGCAAACTAAATAGAGAAGACGACCCAACCTGTGTAAACTGCAGGGGGAGGCACCTGGCCTGTAGCAGAAGGTGCCCTAAATTCCTAAAGGAAGCACGTAGAAGGGGGGTCCAAATAAAAGGCAGCTACCCCAGACAACAACAAGCACCAGAGCGCTACGAAAACCTTAATAGAAGGATAAGAGAGCCACAACCAACTAATAATTGGAGAGCACCCACCAGCGCACCGTACGCGCAAGCGCAGACACACACAGGCGAACAAATAAGAGAGCGCTCACCAGAGCAGATACGCCAGGCGTATCACCGCCTACCCAGCGTAGCACCAACCACACTGGCACCAGCGGCAAACCAGCCCACAGCCAGGGGGGCAGCGCTCCCACAAAGAAGGAGAAAGAGATCCCGCAGAAGATCAAGACACAACAAAAGAGAGACGGATGCTCCGACAGCAACGTCGACACCAGTACCACCACCAGTAACACAGACACCAATAATTACTACAACCGAGCCTCTTAAGCCTCGGCAGCAGTTCGTACCTATCCAGGTACAAAGAGCAGCAGCACCACAAGCACCTAATGCCCGCCCGGCTCCAGGCTGGGCTACAAGACTACCAGGACCAGGCCCAACGGTCGAAATCACACGACCAGAGACCCAGGCCCCCCCTCCTCAAGTTGAGGAGGGTAGAAGACCTGACCCCAGGACTATGAGCCATCATCAGGACCCAGCGGTCACTGAAGAAGAGGGACGTGCCAGAGCCCAGGCAGCACCAAGAAGAGAGATGCACCCACTACAGCAACAGTGGGAGCAAGATCCCCATAGAGAGAGGCAGCACCCTCTCCAACATCAACAACACCAACAAAGGATGGCAAGTGGGTTCGTAGCGTACCACCCCCATCCACAGCACTTTACAGCAGCGAGCAACGCAGGGAACCCTTTTATGATAATAATTGGGATCCTTACGGAATTACTCGCTTCCATAGCCGCCGGGGTTAATATCCAGGAGGCGGCAAGGAGAAGCCTGGCAGCACTTAACCGGTTCCAATATGGATAGTGAACTAAGAATACTATATTGGAACGCGGGAGGGATCAAGACGAAAGGAAAACTGGCCACCTTAAAAATCCTTGCAGAAGCCCAGGATGCCCACCTGGTACTGCTAGGGGAAACCAAGTTGAGGCCAAACAACATCCTAAAGCTCAACAATTACTACCCATACCGGAGGGACTGCATATCAGCTAGAAACATAGCGTACAGAGGAACTGCAGTCCTCGTAAGAAGAGACATAGTCCATGACGAGCTCGAACACATACAACTGGAAGATTTGTGCGCAAACGGTGTCCGCATAAAATCCAATAAAGGAGAACTGCGTGTGTTCGCAGCATACAGACCGCCAAACCCCACCCTGAAATCATCGGATTTCAGCAAGGTACTAGACAATTCAATGCCCACACTACTAATAGGTGACTTGAATGCAAAACACACCAACTGGGGATCAAGGCTCATAAACCCAGCAGGACGTACACTACAAGCAACAGCGGAAACACACGACTTTGTAGTGCTGGGCCCAGATGAGCCCACGCACATACCATCTCGAACTACGCACGCTCCAGATGTGATAGACGTAGTGGCGCACCAAAACATAAGAGCACCTATCGATGTCCAGGTGCTATACGACCTGGATGAAAACCATTTACCTATACTAGTAACCATAGGAGTAACTATAAGCCCTCGCAGTTATGCGCCAGCCCCCAAGGTCAACTGGGGAAAATACCAACAGTACCTGGAAGACCTAAGCGGTGGGCAAGTCCGCAATGCAGAAGAAGTCGATAACGAAACCAAGCGCCTAACAAAAATGATGCAGGAGGCAAAAGCTGCATCATTAACAAAAGCAAAGCCACCTAGAAAAAGAAATGAGCTTCCAACGATGCTTCAGAAACTCATAGCCAAGAAGCGCGAGTTAAGACAGCAATGGGCAGTAACTAGATGCCCGAAAATTAAGACAGCACTAAATAAGACCACAGCTACGGTCGCCGATGAAATCCAGAAATGGAGAGGAGATGGGTGGGACTCAGCCATAGATAGGGCAGGCGAGAACCAGACAAACCTCCACCAGCTCAACAGAAGTTTGACCAGGATGCCACAACCGACGTACCCCCTGCTAGACGCAAGAGGCACGAGGAGATACGGACCGGCAGAACGGGCTGAGATATTCGCAGACCACCTCCAGGTGCAGTTCACGGAACATCCGGTGCGCCCAGAAGCCGACCAGGAGACGCTCGAACATCATACCAGGGTGAAAAATAAAGTAGACGACATATTGAAGGAAACAGCCCCTAACTTAACAGGCGATGAATTTATATCTCCGAAAGAAGTGTGGAGAGCCATCAAAAACCTTCCAAGAAGGAAAGCACCAGGCTATGACGATCTTCCCATAGCAGCAATTCACCAGTTGCCAAAAAGGGGAATAGCTGCCATAACATCTCTTTTTAACGGAATCCTGAGAACGGGTCACTTCCCCGACGCTTGGAAACTGGGGAAGGTCATACTACTTCCCAAAGCCGGAAAAGACAAACGACATGCGTCATCATACAGACCCATTACTCTTCTGCCACATTTAGCAAAACTATTTGAAAGGCTACTGTTGAGAAGACTGCGACCATTTATGAATCCAAGGGAGGAGCAATATGGCTTCCGCAGAGGACACTCAACTACATTGCAATTGACAAGAGTGCTACACATAATGGCGCATAATATGAATAGAGGCAGGAAGACAGTAGCGGTCTTCCTTGATGTAGAGAAGGCCTTCGACAGGGTGTGGCACGAGGGCCTTCTCTACAAACTCACCAACACGGATACTCCAAGGAAGTACATCACTCTGATCGCCAGCTTCCTGAGAGACAGAAGCTTCTATACTGCAGTAGAGGGCAGAAGCTCCACAACAAGACCCATAGCAGCAGGAGTCCCTCAGGGCAGCTGCTTATCACCAATTCTATACGCACTGTACACGAATGACATCCCCGCCCTGGAAGACACCGCCCCGGGCGGAGAGAGAGGCGCAATACTCGCCCTCTTCGCAGACGACAGTGCGTACATGACTTCGTCCGCAAACTCAAAGATAGCTGCCCTGAGGATGCAGCGACAGCTAAACCTTCTACCAACCTGGCTAGACAAATGGAAAGTGGAAGTGAATGTCGGCAAGACAGCCGCAATATTGGTCAGCCATGGCACTAAAATCTCGTCTCTCACTAAATTGCGTCTTAGAGGACAGGAAATAGCCTGGGAAAATACAGTCAAATACCTGGGCGTAACCATCGACAAGAAGTTGACAATGAACGCCCAGGTAACAAACACGATCAGACACACGAAAGCAGCGAGGGCAGTATTGAGACCAATACTAAACTCAAAACTGCAGCTGCGTACCAAGCTCGGGGTCTACAAAACATATATACGGTCCAGACTGACCTATGCAGCCCCGGCCTGGTACGCACTCTGCCCAAGTACAAGCAAGGCCAAGTTGCAAGCACAGCAGAACATCTCACTTAGAGTGGCCACAGGAGCCGGGAGATATGTGGCCAACAACACCATAAGCAAAGATACCCGAACGGAGACGGTAGAGGAATTCGTGGCCCGTTTGTCCAGGAAAATGTTCGACAAGGCAGACAACGGGCCACACCCACACCTCAGGGGTATAGCACCATTACATGCCCGCCCCCCGGACATGAAAACGAAATGGCGTCCTCTGCCACGCGAACTGTTGAAAAGGGACTCCGAAGAGACCCGCACAGACGTGGATAGCAGCTGAAAGGAAGAGAAATAAAGAAACAAGCACTAATAAGTGCATTGCAAACCCTACGTAGAGTGGAAACATTGAATGTAACCTACGGAGGGCAGAACGACCGAGCCGTCGTTACGGCTCGAGAAGGATGTAGAGGCAAGGAGCAAATGCTCGAGGCCTCAACCAACCCCAAGGGGTTGAAGGACATATGATGATGCAAAATTGTGTGTGTCATCGTTGTGACGTTTTCGCACCCCACACGTTTGACACCCTCTACTCGAGTACACTAGCGCGTTCGTTCGGTAAGGGTGGTGGTTGAGTCGCCGTTTATCGTTGAGGCTCCCACCACACCTCTGCACACAACCCTAGTGTGCCCGGTTAAGTCATATCTGGCAACTAGCGCATATTGCACCAGCACCTCACTCGCAGCGACTAGTTACAGAGCGACCGGATTCTCACTTGGGATTTTATAATAAAATCATCAGAGGAGAATCCCTGATCACAACGGGTAAAAGGACTCCTGCTGCCCTCCCGGCGTTGTTGCCACACAGTGCGGTCGCTTAGCTGGGCTCTCCCGAACGGGATTCCACCCGGCTGGGGACGAACCGCATTGGTAGCAGCGTTGACGGGGGTAAGCTCTGAGTGACCTTTCATGCGATACCCATATCACAACTGAGCACCATCACCACCACCACCACATCATCACCCACTTCGTTCATCGCCATCATCATCATTCAACAGAATGGCAGAAGCGGGCAAACCTCCGCCCAAGGCGGGGCCATCCAAGGCACCCGACCCGGGCAAAGAAGAAGAAGAAGAAGAAGGCATCGTATGCCGTGATTTATTTAATCCGGAGAAATCCGTGATCGTGCCGGCGTCTGCGTTAGGTATACGAGGCGTACCTCGGTCACGCTCCAAAGGACGAGCCGGGATACCGCGGAAGGGTGTCGCAACTGTGAGGACTGCATCCCTCACAGTAAGCGAACCGGAACCAGCTATCCTGGGCAGCGCAGCATCTCTCAAGAAGACTAGCCCCAAAACGCGGCTACAGCACCAAAAACCAAGCTCAAGCGAGACGCCCGACCTAGGGCTCACCCCTGGTGGACCTGAGCGTTCACACAGGAGCGAAACCGTACGGGCGACTGCGGGCGGACCCGCCAAAACTCGGAGGCGGTATTCTTCATCAGAAGAAGAACAAGGGGACGAAAAAAGATATAAGCAAAAAGTATCTTTAACCCCACCCAAAGCACAAACTGCAATGGAGCCAGCAAGTACGACTAGAAAGTCGAATAAGAGAAACAATCGTTCCTCATCTACAAGCAGCTCCTTATCATCGACATCCTCATCATCAATGGCCAGCAGCCGCAGATCACCCATTACAGCTGAAAATGAAGAGGAAGAGCCACCACTCGACTCTACGTCCTACGCGGCCCTGGAACCGGTGCCGATGGACGCCGCGCCCATGCCGTCCCCTCCATCACCTACACCAGAAGCCGCAGCATCATATGCAGCAGCACTCGCATCCCCGGCGACCTCAAGACCGATCTCACCTGTAGCACCAATAGAGGTAACACAAGGGGAGGGAAACAAATTGAAAGGGTATCCTCCAATTATTGTAGAAACCCTACCTAATTGGATAACCCTGTTCGCAAAGCTGAGAGCAAAATTGGGTCACCCACCTAACGCCAAACCCTGGGGAGAGGGATTTAGATTTGTCAGCAAATCAGCTGATGAATTCAGGACCACCCAGAGGTTCCTCACTGAAGCAGCAGCACAGGACAAAAGAATCTCATGGCACTGCTATGCAGTACAAGACGACCTGCCAACGAAAGTTGCTATAAAAGGACTTCCCTTCCGTGTAAGCCCTACGCACATAATAGAAGACTTGGAGAAGAAAGGTTTTCCAGCAAAGCACGTAAAGGAAATCCGCCCCAAAAAAGGGGGGAAAATGCCTATCTACTTCGTCCGACTGGAACGTCTGGGCGAGGAAGAATTAAGAAAGCTATATGCCACCACGGAGCTTCTTAACGTCCCGGAAGTAAGAGTGGAAGGGTGGGCACCCAAGGGAGGCACGGTGCCACAATGCCACCGCTGCCAAGCGTTTGGACACGCGTCGGCAGGCTGCCATCGCCCTCCCAGATGTGTAAAATGCGCACAAGAACACATCACAGCAGAGTGCAAACTAAATAGAGAAGACGACCCAACCTGTGTAAACTGCAGGGGGAGGCACCTGGCCTGTAGCAGAAGGTGCCCTAAATTCCTAAAGGAAGCACGTAGAAGGGGGGTCCAAATAAAAGGCAGCTACCCCAGACAACAACAAGCACCAGAGCGCTACGAAAACCTTAATAGAAGGATAAGAGAGCCACAACCAACTAATAATTGGAGAGCACCCACCAGCGCACCGTATGCGCAAGCACAGACACACACAGGCGAACAAATAAGAGAGCACTCACCAGAGCAGATACGCCAGGCGTATCACCGCCTACCCAGCGTAGCACCAACCACACTGGCACCAGCGGCAAATCAGCCCACAGCCAGGGGGGCAGCGCTCCCACAAAGAAGGAGAAAGAGATCCCGCAGAAGATCAAGACACAACAAAAGAGAGACGGATGCTCCGACAGCAACGTCGACACCAGTACCACCACCAGTAACACAGACACCAATAATTACTACAACCGAGCCTCTTAAGCCTCGGCAGCAGTTCGTACCTATCCAGGTACAAAGAGCAGCAGCACCACAAGCACCTAATGCCCGCCCGGCTCCAGGCTGGGCTACAAGACTACCAGGACCAGGCCCAACGGTCGAAATTACACGACCAGAGACCCAGGCCCCCCCTCCTCAAGCTGAGGAGGGTAGAAGACCTGACCCCAGGACTATGAGCCACCATCAGGACCCAGCGGTCACTGAAGAAGAGGGACGTGCCAGAGCCCAGGCAGCACCAAGAAGAGAGATGCACCCACTACAGCAACAGTGGGAGCAAGATCCCCATAGAGAGAGGCAGCACCCTCTCCAATACCAACAACACCAACAAAGGATGGCAAGTGGGTTCGTAGCGTACCACCCCCATCCACAGCACTTTACAGCAGCGAGCAACGCAGGGAACCCTTTTATGATAATAATTGGGATCCTTACGGAATTACTCGCTTCCATAGCCGCCGGGGTTAATATCCAGGAGGCGGCAAGGAGAAGCCTGGCAGCACTTAACCGGTTCCAATATGGATAGTGAACTAAGAATACTATATTGGAACGCGGGAGGGATCAAGACGAAAGGAAAACTGGCCACCTTAAAAATCCTTGCAGAAGCCCAGGATGCCCACCTGGTACTGCTAGGAGAAACCAAGTTGAGGCCAAACAACATCCTAAAGCTCAACAATTACTATCCATACCGGAGGGACTGCATATCAGCTAGAAACATAGCGTACAGAGGAACTGCAGTCCTCGTAAGAAGAGACATAGTCCATGACGAGCTCGAACACATACAACTGGAAGATTTGTGCGCAAACGGTGTCCGCATAAAATCCAATAAAGGAGAACTGCGTGTGTTCGCAGCATACAGACCGCCAAACCCCACCCTGAAATCATCGGATTTCAGCAAGGTACTAGACAATTCAATGCCCACACTACTAATAGGTGACTTGAATGCAAAACACACCAACTGGGGATCAAGGCTCATAAACCCAGCAGGACGTACACTACAAGCAACAGCGGAAACACACGACTTTGTAGTGCTGGGCCCAGATGAGCCCACGCACATACCATCTCGAACTACGCACGCTCCAGATGTGATAGACGTAGTGGCGCACCAAAACATAAGAGCACCTATCGATGTCCAGGTGCTATACGACCTGGATGAAAACCATTTACCTATACTAGTAACCATAGGAGTAACTATAAGCCCTCGCAGTTATGCACCAGCCCCCAAGGTCAACTGGGGAAAATACCAACAGTACCTGGAAGACCTAAGCGGTGGGCAAGTCCGCAATGCAGAAGAAGTCGATAACGAAACCAAGCGCCTAACAAAAATGATGCAGGAGGCAAAAGCTGCATCATTAACAAAAGCAAAGCCACCTAGAAAAAGACATGAGCTTCCAACGATGCTTCAGAAACTCATAGCCAAGAAGCGTGAGTTAAGACAGCAATGGGCAGTAACTAGATGCCCGAAAATTAAGACAGCACTAAATAAGACCACAGCTACGGTCGCCGATGAAATCCAGAAATGGAGAGGAGATGGGTGGGACTCAGCCATAGATAGGGCAGGCGAGAACCAGACAAACCTCCACCAGCTCAACAGAAGTTTGACCAGGATACCACAACCGACGTACCCCCTGCTAGACGCAAGAGGCACGAGGAGATACGGACCGGCAGAACGGGCTGAGATATTCGCAGACCACCTCCAGGTGCAGTTCACGGAACATCCGGTGCGCCCAGAAGCCGACCAGGAGACGCTCGAACATCATACCATGGTGAAAAATAAAGTAGACGACATATTGAAGGAAACAGCCCCTAACTTAACAGGCGATGAATTTATATCTCCGAAAGAAGTGTGGAGAGCCATCAAAAACCTTCCAAGAAGGAAAGCACCAGGCTATGACGATCTTCCCATAGCAGCAATTCACCAGTTGCCAAAAAGGGGAATAGCTGCCATAACATCTCTTTTTAACGGAATCCTGAGAACGGGTCACTTCCCCGACGCTTGGAAACTGGGGAAGGTCATACTACTTCCCAAAGCCGGAAAAGACAAAAGACATGCGTCATCATACAGACCCATTACTCTTCTGCCACATTTAGCAAAACTATTTGAAAGGCTACTGTTGAGAAGACTGCGACCATTTATGAATCCAAGAGAGGAGCAATATGGCTTTCGCAGAGGACACTCAACTACATTGCAATTGACAAGAGTGCTACACATAATGGCGCATAATATGAATAGAGGCAGGAAGACAGTAGCAGTCTTCCTAGATGTAGAGAAGGCCTTCGACAGGGTGTGGCACGAGGGCCTTCTCTACAAACTCACCAGCACGGATACTCCAAGGAAGTACATCACTTTGATCGCCAGCTTCCTGAGAGACAGAAGCTTCTATACTGCAGTAGAAGGCAGAAGCTCCACAACAAGACCCATAGCAGCAGGAGTCCCTCAGGGCAGCTGCTTATCACCAATTCTGTACGCACTGTACACGAATGACATCCCCGCCCTGGAAGACACCGCCCCGGGCGGAGAGAGAGGCGCAATACTCGCCCTCTTCGCAGACGACAGTGCGTACATGACTTCGTCCGCAAACTCAAAGATAGCTGTCCTGAGGATGCAGCGACAGCTAAATCTTCTACCAACCTGGCTAGACAAATGGAAAGTGGAAGTGAATGTCGGCAAGACAGCCGCAATATTGGTCAGCCATGGCACTAAAATCTCGTCTCTCACTAAATTACGTCTTAGAGGACAGGAAATAGCCTGGGAAAATACAGTCAAATACCTGGGCGTAACCATCGACAAGAAGTTGACAATGAGCGCCCAGGTAACAAACACGATCAGACACACGAAAGCAGCGAGGGCAGTATTGAGACCAATACTAAACTCAAAACTGCAGCTGCGTACCAAGCTCGGGGTCTACAAAACATATATACGGTCCAGACTGACCTATGCAGCCCCGGCCTGGTACGCACTCTGCTCAAGTACAAGCAAGGCCAAGTTGCAAGCACAGCAAAACATATCACTTAGAGTGGCCACAGGAGCCGGGAGATATGTGGCCAACAACACCATAAGTAAAGATACCCGAACGGAGACGGTAGAGGAATTCGTGGCCCGTTTGTCCAGGAAAATGTTCGACAAGGCAGACAACGGGCCACACCCACACCTCAGGGGTATAGCACCATTACATGCCCGCCCCCCGGACATGAAAACGAAATGGCGTCCTCTGCCACGCGAACTGTTGAAAAGGGACTCCGAAGAGACCCGCACAGACGTGGATAGCAGCTGAAAGGAAGAGAAATAAAGAAACAAGCACTAATAAGTGCATTGCAAACCCTACGTAGAGTGGAAACATTGAATGTAACCTACGTAGGGCAGAACGACCGAGCCGTCGTTACGGCTCGAGAAGGATGTAGAGGCAAGGAGCAAATGCTCGAGGCCTCAACCAACCCCAAGGGGTTGAAGGACATGTGATGATGCAAAATTGTCACAGAAAAATTAGGCATTCTAAGCCTTCAAGAAAAGGAAGAAAAGGAAGCAAAGGAAAAAGGAAGCTTTGGTCAGCCAAGCAAGAAGCCTTACTGTGAACAAGTGTGGGTTTTATTTGGGACTGCAAGAGTCCCCCTCCTCGACCCCCTCACCGCTAGGATACAGAACAACATAGTGCCTAGTGCAAGAGCTGCTTCACTCCAAGTTATTCGTCGGTACAAGCGAAGCGTTCTACGAGACGGGTACACACCGGCGCGCGCCTGGGCGAGTGGGACACGTATCTCTCACTCTCTCTCTCTCTCGCTCGGCGCTTCGAGTACCCGTCACCCTCAGTGTGTGAGCTCGCCACATATAACCACGAGTGCGCGAGTCATACTTATCAGCTGGTCCTTCGAGAAGCCGGATCAACGCTTCGCATACCTGGATGATATTATCGTTGTCATTCATTACTTCCCATACTTGGATGATATCATCGTGTGAGTGAGAAGCCTCACATACTTGGACGACTTCATTGTTACAACATCAGTATTCAAGATGCCGGTTACAAGAAGTCAAAAGGGAAGCGGTCAACGCGAATGCACGCCGAATGTCACCGAGGGAACGTCGAGTGGTGCCACAGGAAGTTCCGGAGCGCCAATGTCTGGTACCACAACAGAAGGTACCTTTCCGTCTGGGACGTCGTACGAAACTACCACAGACACCGTTATGGAGGAAAATAGAACACTAACTGGGGGCGAAGGCCCGAAGATCTCCAAGCCGAAGTCAAGAGCCGCATCAGTGGCATCAGTGTTTAAGAAGAAGGAGCTGGAAGCCCGCGCCGAACTAGCCCGCCTAGAACTTGAAGAAGCGCGAGCTGCAGCTGCATTAGCGAGAATGCGCCTGGAGATACTTCAACTAGAAGACGATGACTCAGAAATTAGTGAACCAGTGGACCGAGAAGTCAACGTGCAGAATTGGGTCAGCGACACAGTGGAAAGAATGTCTGAAGAAAAACCATCTGCAGACAAGCCCGTGGAGGGGCACGTCAAGGACCACAATGTCAAACCTGAAGACCCAGCACAGGCCACTGGAGGGACCAAAGAACTAGCCGAAGCTATAGTCAAGGCAATAAGTGCAACATCAAAAAGTGCAGTTGTTCCTGGATACCTGAGTGAACTGCCCTTCTACGATGGGAGCAGTGGCGAATGGTTGGCATTCAAGACAGTGTATGAAGATACAGCACCGAACTTCTCTTCAGTACAGAACATGGCAAGATTAAGAAAGTCCATCAAGGGGGCAGCACGAGAGGTAGTCAAAAGCCTCTTGTATTCCGAGTGCACACCCGAAGAAGTCATGGACGCACTTCGCCGTCGCTTTGGAAGACCAGATGCATTAGTGCTCGCCGAAATGGAGAAGCTGAGAAACCTACCGAAGATGACTGAAAGCGTACGCGACGTTTGTGTGTTTGCGAGTCAAGTCAACAACATCGTGGCTACAGTAAAGGGTCTGAAGAAGCCACAATACCTGCAGTCTCCAGAGATGCTGAAGACAATAGTGGACAAAATGCTTGCGGTGCTTCGCTATGGATGGTTTGACTTCAGTGCGAAGACCGAAGACCCTGACCTTGATCATCTGGGGAAGTTCCTCAACAGAGAAGCGGACCAATGTGGACCATATGCCATGCAAGAGTCCGTGACAAAGAAGAGTTACGGGAAAAGAGAAGCCACACACACTGCAACAGAACAAGAGAAGGGGCAATGCCCGCACTGTCATGAAAGCCATCGCCTCATCGAATGCAAGAAGTTCCTTGAAGCATCGAAGAAGGAACGCTGGGAAATTGCACTAAAGAGCAGGGCATGTTTCAAGTGCCTGCAAGGTCGTCATCGAAAACAAGACTGCAGGAAACCGTCCTGCAAGATCTGCAAGAGATGGCACCATATCCTTCTACACGAGGACCGGCAACCTGAACACACACCAAAGGCAGAAAAGACAGAAGTTACCAACAATGTGCTTCAGGTGAACGCCGCGAGGACAAAGAGGGCCTACTTGAAAATGGTGCCAGTGGAAGTCTACGGTCCAAAGGGAACTGCCAGAGTGTTGGCATTGCTGGACGAAGGTTCGACGGTGACGATGTTAGACTCTTCAATAGCCAACCAACTGGGACTTCAAGGACCTAAAGAAGCCCTCACATTGGAAACTGTTGGTGGAAAACTTATCACGAAGACTGATTCCATGAAAATCAATATGAAACTAAGAGGAATCCACCACAGTAAGAAAAGGTCCATCAATGGGGCAAGAACAATTGATAACCTACACCTAACGCCTCAACCAATGGACAAGAAGAAGATTGAAGAATACTCTCACTTAAGCAAGATGGCCGACCAGCTATACTATGAAGAAGAACCACCGAAGTTGCTCATCGGGCAAGACAATTGGGAGCTGATAGTCTCCAGGGGAATACGCAAAGGGAAGAAGAACCAGCCCGTCGCATCACTTACGTACCTAGGGTGGGTACTGCACGGATGTGACTCGGGGGCATCAAAACAAGTCAACTTCGTCACCTGCGCACACGTCTTTACCCGAGAAGAAGAATGGGACAAGATGATTAAGGAGCACTTTACCTTAGAATCACTCGGGGTTCAACCACGTCGACCAAGCGCTGATACCGAAGGGAGAGCACTTCAAATCTTGAAGAAGACCAGTAGAAGATTAGAAAATGGACGTTTTGAAGTTGGTCTTCTATGGAAGAACGAAGATGAGAAGATGCCAGACAACTACAAGTCAGCAGAGAACCGTCTGAAAGGCATCGAGAAGAAGCTGGACAAAGACTTAGGCTTCAAAGAAGAATATGGAAAACAAATACAGAATCTGTTGGACAGCGGCTACGCAGAAGAAGTACCACACAAGTCTGAATCAAAGAGGAAGTGGTACCTGCCACACTTTGCCGTCACGCATCATACTAAGAAGAAGAAGAGATTGGTGTTCGACGCAGCTGCCAAGTTTGAGGGAAAAAGCCTCAACGAAGCACTCCTATCAGGACCAGACCTACTGCAGTCCTTGTTCGGAGTGCTCCTTCGGTTCCGGCAACATCCCGTCGCAGTCGTGGCCGACATTAAAGAGATGTTTCTTCAAGTCAAGATTAAACAAGAGGATCGTGACAGCCTACGGTTCCTGTGGCGAGGAGATCTGCGCACTGGAAGACCCATAGAATACCGAATGACATCGGTAATCTTCGGCGCCGCATGTTCACCGAGTGCTGCAATTTACGTCAAGAACCGCAACGCAGAAGACTTCAGAGAAGAATACCCCGAAGCGGTTCAAGCCATAGAACGCAACCACTACATGGATGACTACCTGCAAAGTTTTCCAACAGAAGACGAAGCCATCAAGATCGCCAACGAAGTAGACGCCATCCACAGAAAAGCCGGGTTCGAGCTCAGAGGATGGGCATCCAATAAGCCAGCAGTACTCAAGAAGCTAGCTTGTGAAGACGATACGAACAAGGAAGTTGAGCTGGGTTCTAAAGAAGAGAAGACACTGGGCCTGAGATGGTTCACTGAAGAAGACGAAATGGGGTTCCGCACCAGCTTAAGGAACGTACGAGAAGTCGTCGAAAAAGGGAAGACTCCAACAAAGAGAGAAGTCACGAGTGCCGTGATGTCAACCTTCGACCCTATGGGGTTGGCATCACCCGTGCTCATTCAAGGGAAGAGACTTCTACAAGACATTTGGAGAAGTGGCATCGGATGGGACGATGAAGTTATGCCAAATAATGAAGAACAATGGCGAAAATACTTGGAAAACCTGCAACTACTGAAAGATTTGCGAATCCCAAGATGCATCCGTCACTCCAAGCACGAGGGGGAGCTACACGTCTTCACAGACTCCAGCGAAACCGCCTACGCCTGTGCCGTTTATTGGAGGCAGAAAAACAACGAAGGGCAATACGAAGTGACGCTACTGGCAGGGAAAGCAAGGGTGACTCCATTGAAGCCAGTCTCCATCCCGCGGCTAGAACTACAAGCTGCATTACTGGGGACCCGAATGGCACACTCCATCGAAGAAGAACTTGACGTCAAGCCAACGAAGAAAACGTACTGGACTGACTCCAGTACAGTACTTTCATGGATCAAGTCAGACCCGAGGACGTTCAAGCCCTTCGTAGCCCATCGACTTGCTGAAATCGAAGACACATCAAAACCGCAAGAATGGAGATGGGTCTCTACCAAAGATAACCCAGCAGACGACGCAACAAGAGACATCCCCAAAGAGTTTCAAGGAAGTCATCGATGGTTCACTGGTCCGACATTCCTGAGACATGCTGAAGAATCCTGGCCTAAACCAAGAACCTTCAAGATAGAAAAAACGGGGGAAGAAAAAGAGCAACACTCAGTCACAGCGACGAAGATCATCGACAAGTACCCAACTCCGGATCCAACACGATTCTCAAGTTGGAACCGACTATGTCGAGCAACTGCAAGGGTACTTCAATTCATCGACTTATGCAAGCGGACCCAACAAGTGAACATCTCAAGAAAATTAGAAGAATCTGACCCGACTTGGAAAAAACATAAAAAGAAGACAAAAGAGAAGTCTGAATCATTTGTGAAACGAGAAGATAGAAGACTTCTACCCATTGAAGATAGCCATAGAAGACTTGCAGAAAAGCTTCTCTTACAAAGAAGCCAGGAAGAAAGCTTCGGGGAAGAAATCTCGTCGATGATAAAAGGAAAACCGCTCGAGAGATCAAGCAAGCTTAAGAAGATCGACGTAGTCTTTGAAAATGGTTTGCTACGGATCAGAGGAAGAATCGACGCTGCGCGTGGCTTAGAAAACGACTTCAAGCGACCTGTGGTGCTAGACAGCAAGCACCAAATCACGAGACTTCTCATCGCGCACTATCATCGAGTCTTCAACCACGGCAACCATGCAACAGTCATCAATGAGGTCAGGCAACACTTCTGGGTCCTAGGACTTCGATCTGCGGTTCGAGCGACAGCGCACCAATGTCAATGGTGCAAAGTCTACAAGGGTGCACCACAACAACCACCAATGGGAGATCTACCAGGAGAAAGACTGCGCTATGGGGAGCCGGCCTTTACATGCTCCGCCGTAGACTACTTCGGCCCCATGATTGTCACTGTGGGGAGACGCCATGAAAAGAGGTGGGGCGCTCTGTTCACATGCCTCACCACCAGAGCCGTCCACATAGAGCTCTCAACTTCACTGTCAGCGAGTTCGGCAATCTTGGCGTTAAGAAGAATGGCTGCCAGAAGAGGAATGCCCAAGTCCATCTTCAGTGATAATGGGACGAATTTTGCGAAAGCAAACAAAGAACTCCAAGAAGCTCTTGAAGCACTGAAGAAAGAAGAGGTCATCAGTGAAGCTGAGAAGATTGGGGTGCGGTGGAAATTTATCGCACCAGGAGCACCGAACATGGGTGGGGCTTGGGAACGCCTCGTCAGATCCATCAAGACAGCACTAGAAGTAACCCTCAAAGAGAAGCACCCAAATGAAGAAGTTCTTCACACCCTGGTACTGGAGGCTGAACATATCGTGAACTCCAGGCCTCTAGTTGAGAAGATAGAAGATGAAGACGAAGAATCGCTAACTCCCAATCATTTTCTTATTGGGAGGTCCTGTGGCCTACCAAGGCTTGGGAAATTCGGCGATGAAGACCTCAATGGACGACAAGAATGGAAGATGGCACAACGGTTGGTTGATCACTTTTGGGCAAGATGGGTGAAAGAGTACCTACCAACTCTTATCCCAAGACGAATCGACGGGAAGACCACCAGCCGTGACCTGCAGTGTGGAGACACAGTCCTCATAGTTGACTCCACACTGCCCCGAGGGACCTGGCCAAGAGGAGAAGTAGTCAAGACCTATCGTGGACCAGATGGAAAAACACGAATCGTCGACGTCCGTACGACTGGCGGAGTTTTGAAGCGTCCTAGCTCCAAGGTGGTGCTGCTGGTTCCGGCACAAGACGACGAGCACAAAGCCAGCCACTTGACGAGCAACCAAGCATCGAGCAGTAGCGTCGCCAGGTCAGGAGTCGGTGCTGTGCACAAGGGGGAGGATGTTGGCGACGAAACTTAGAAATTACGTAAGGCTAAGGTGCGCGCGGGATGGCAAGCGCTACCCTAACGGGTGCGAGTGAGATAGCGCTACACCGCCCGCACGGTAGCCTATTTTATTAGGTGAAATATTTAAGTTATAGTTAAGGTTAATTTTATATTTGAAAAAATAGGGTAAATAGTAAGATTTCTTAACGTGTAAAAAGTTTTTTGATAGGTCTTATGGTTTAGGAAATATGGTTAATTTTGTGTGTGTTATATTTTTAGTATATTTAGATTTTTATTATATAAACTATAAGACATAGGGAATAATAAGTATTTTTATATAATAGGCTTATGTATATATTATCGAATAAAAAATATTTCACACCTTAATTCAAAGTAGGTTAGGCAGGGTGAATTTTTATTTGTCTATTTCTGACCCAAAAACTAGGTTTTTTGTAAGAAATCCCACGATAGCTTAACATCAGGCAGGGTTATGTGTACTAATTATACATATTTAGGTAGGCCTTGAATAGTACTAGGTAACTAAGAAAGAACCATGTGAATTGATAAATAAATAAAGAAGTTATGGCTAAAAACCCTGGCTGACCAAAGTGAAACTTGCGGGCAAAATTGTTAAGTTTGCGCCGGCGAAACCGGTGCTCTCTGTACGGTAAAACTCAGAGGTACTTAAACGAGCTAGGTCCAATGCAAAATTGTCACAGAAAAATTAGGCATTCTAAGCCTTCAAGAAAAGGAAGAAAAGGAAGCAAAGGAAAAAGGAAGCTTTGGTCAGCCAAGCAAGAAGCCTTACTGTGAACAAGTGTGGGTTTTATTTGGGACTGCAAGAGTCCCCCTCCTCGACCCCCTCACCGCTAGGATACAGAACAACATAGTGCCTAGTGCAAGAGCTGCTTCACTCCAAGTTATTCGTCGGTACAAGCGAAGCGTTCTACGAGACGGGTACACACCGGCGCGCGCCTGGGCGAGTGGGACACGTATCTCTCACTCTCTCTCTCTCTCGCTCGGCGCTTCGAGTACCCGTCACCCTCAGTGTGTGAGCTCGCCACATATAACCACGAGTGCGCGAGTCATACTTATCAGTTATTATGGGTTATCCTCAGGTTCAGTTAGAGATAGATATATATTATTACGGACTTTTTGTAAATCTTTTTATGGTGTACAATACTGTAGTACATTATTTTGTTCTATCTCGTAGGGTTCAGCCAGCGTTTGCAATGTAAGCGCAAAAAAATGTTTTTATATACGACATCACATTAGAAACTTCTAATATGATCAGTGTTTCTCTACTATATTATGCATGTATTATACATAAAAAAACTTATTGAATTACTTTATCTATTAAAAAACCGCATCAAAATCCGTTGCGTAGTTTTGAAGATCTAAGCATGCATAGAGCATTGACCTATATATACTAGACGCGACATCTCAAACGAGGATAGTCGACCAGTGCAAGTATGACGGCCGGCAAACTCTCCCCCACACGCAGCTGGGCGCTCGTAGAGATTACACGCGCTTTACGTTCGAAAATTGTGTATTATCAATTGTGTATTTTGAATAGGTCTGTGGCATTGAGGTCAGTGCCATAGGGACAAACAACCCGAAGCAACTTTGTTTAATACTATGTAGTGAAGTTACGAAATTTCAGATCTATTGGTAGATGGACTAACTAATATGATTCCGGTTCACTAATGGAGTGTTCGCTTTAGCTAAAATTAAGTTATTCTAATAACAGACATGAAATGCAACCTGATCATTTGATATTTGAGAAATTTGTCACTTACATTGTAGATAATTAAGTAAATTATAAGAACTAACGTGGTTTTCACTCATTTTAGTAAATAATACGGGATAACTCACCTGAATAAGTCAGATAGCTCTTTTTTTTCCTGATAGGTTAGCCTTTGTCCACTATCTCACTTGATGGTAAGTGATGATGTGGTCGAAGATGATGTTCAGGCTAACTTAGAAGCACTGGCTCTCAAGAACAGCTGCCGGAACACACGATTATGTGCTTGGCGACAGATTTTCTACTTATAAGGTTGAACTGGCCGGTCACTTCTCCATACAAACGTCGTAGGGTGATCACTCCCTTATTTGAGATTTTAGGTCCAGACTTAAGCATAATATCGATTGATATAGTCATTATTTAGAGTTGTATGATGCCAAAATTTTAAAAAGATAATTAAGTTGTTAGTTATGAGCCTCGAAAACTTTACATGAAAATTTTTCAAGGCACATAATTCTCAAGTTAATTATTTTATTAAAATTTCGGCATCATACAAGCGTAGATAATGATGAGATCAATCGGTATTATGCTTTGTTTTGGACCTTAATCCTCAAATAAGGGAGTGATCACCCTACGACGTTTGTACGGAGAACAGGCTGGCCAGTTCACCCTTAAGGGTGGTAGCTAAAATGCCCTACCACCATGCTATAACGAGTGCCATCCTAAGACAACAACCGGGACCGACGGCTTAACGTGCCCCCCGAAGCACGGAAACGCTCAGTAGTAATGTCACTAGCGGTCACCCATCCAAGTCATGTTCGCGGGCGACGTTGCTTTACTTTGCTAATCGGTTGAGAACAGCTAAGTAAACTTCGCTACGAGCGCTTAGCTTAACTCCGACTATAGTTTCAACCACACCAGCACCAGTGCTCAGCGAGACGTCAACGCGGGCGTCCCGAGCTCTCCTTGAAAAAGACCACCGAATGTGGTTGAAACTATAGTCAGAGCTATCTGACTCATTCACGTGAGTTATCCCGTATTATTTACTAAAATTATACGTTCTTATAAGCCATTCATTTGCCATTGGATTTTTTTTATGGGTTTGTATCGGAACATGGGCGAGGCCCACCATGTTTAGCGGTAACCTCTGCCTTTAGCAGATGCATTACAAATGACACACTACGCTGCACCAATCGGTCAAGCCGTTTTTGAGTTACACTCCAATGACTAAAAAGTATTTTCCTATTTGATGATGTAGTCATTGACGTTGAATGACAATCGATCCAAGAAGTAGCAAGGGTCACTAAAAAGGGAATTTATAAAAAACAACTGGTTTGACTATTGTATAATAATAATCAATATCTAGACGACTTGCAACAAAACCATTTTTTATTTACCGCTATGGACGCTTTTTTACCTTCGTTGACCTTAATTTGATAAATCAAATACGAGAAACGCTGTGATTAAATATACCCTCATTAATTAAGACTTAACCCATTTGCCACAAAGAAAATATGATGGATCAGCCCATGCCATTGAGTTTGCCACCTGAGACCGGTTAAATCTTGAGTGCACCTGGCTCACCTTGAATTTTTTTTTTTTTTTTATTTTAGGGAGGACATAGATGCTGTCTACCGCTAAGCGGACGTACAGCTCCACCGGACTTTGGGCGAGGGGAGGCCCTCTTATAGCCCAGGAGGAAGAAGCGCTGAGGGCACTTCTTCTGAGACGGGCGTATAAGGCGAAAAGCGCCTTATACCTCCGTCTCCTGCGGGCGCCGAAAACGCCACGCTACTATCGGGAGGGGTGACAGCGAGCTCAAGGGCACCACTGTGGTTCGGACCTCGGCTTGTCTCGCTGCCGAGAGACAAAGGGGGAATCGGAACTAAATGCCCCGGTACAACTGCAGTGTTGTACCGTTGAGAATGGGCCCTATTGAATATTACTCTGTGACTATTTGGAGAGACACTAATCGGGATTTTATTTTTGCCTCGAGCTCGCCGGCGAGCTCGGTGTTTGATTGTGTAACCTCTGATTACCGCACACCTGGGGATGTTACCAGGACGACTTGCGGACAATGCTAAAGCTGCCAACGTAATGGCTGCGATGGGGTCATCCGGGTCGTCCAATACCTGCCGTGGTCGGCGACGGGGGGGTTTAAACCATGGGTCGGATGAGGCAGTCGAGTAGTTCGATGCCTGGACAACTAGAGGGTTCGAGTGGTGGGGCGCTCGATCAAAGTATCGGCGGGCGCAGTCCTTATTGAACTGCGCTAAAGAGGGAAGGTTTAGGTCGCAGTGCAACTCGGCGTTCCGTACATACCACGGAGCACCGGTTGCCTGGCGGAGGAACCTGTTTTGAATGATTTGAAGTTTACGTAGGTGGGCCTCGCTAGCATGACTAAACACTACTGAAGCGTATGTCATGATGGGGCGGATGCAAGTAGTATAAAGTGTCTTCTTATTTTTAAGAGACATTTTACTCTCTGTACGAATTAAGGGACCTAGGCGACCCATAACAAAGGCCGCCCTGTTACGAACATCAGTGATGTGAGCGGCAAAGGTGAGATGCCGATCAAGGGTGACTCCCAGATACTTTGTTTTACCAACCCAGGGAATGGGTTCGTCAAACAGAGTTAAAGGTTTAGGATAGCGGGGGTTCGAGTGAGTATTCTCATTGAAGTATATAGCTGCACTTTTAGTCGGGTTGACTGCAATGCGCCATTTACGGAACCAGTCACCGATCTCGGTGATGGCCCGTTGAAGGAGAAAATAGGTCTGTCTATTAATATGCCAGCCAGTGGAATAAATGGCGGTATCGTCCGCATATTGGGCTATGAAAACCTTGGGCTGTGAGCGTGGGATGTCGCTGGTATACAGCGCGAAGAGAATGGGAGATAGTACGGAGCCCTGAGGGACTCCGGCACTGACTGGGTGGGGGGTGGAGAGGGTGCCTTCCACGCGGTAGCGAAAGCTTCTGTCCCTTAGGAAGTCTTGTAAGGTGAGCACAAGACGTACTGGCACGCCAAAGTGGTATAACTTGTAAATCAAGCCATTGTGCCAGACTTTATCAAAAGCTTTCGCTACGTCGAGGAAGACTGCTACCGTCGTTTGGGGTTTGGGTTTCTTATTGAAACCTTCAAGGATGTGCTCCGTGAGGCGGTGCACCTGTTGGACGCATGAGTGCTTGGGCCTAAAGCCAAACTGCTCATCGGGAATAAGGTGGTGTTCCTGCGCATGAGCCGAGAGACGGTTCGAAAGGAGCCGTTCGTATAGCTTGCCTAGGGCACTGAGAAGGCTGATGGGACGGTAGCTGGTAGGGTCAGCGGAGTTTTTGCCTGGTTTGTGAATGCCAATGACATTTGCACATTTCCAGACGTCGGGAAATAAACAGTGGCTCATGGCCGCATTGAAGATGCTTACTAGTAGATGAATCAGGGGGGGAGAAAGGTGTTTAAGTACCTTGTTGGAGATGCCGTCGGCACCGGGGGCTTTACGTTGTTTGAGGTCCTTGATCAGTCTCGTCACCTCAGCGTAAGATACTGGGGTGTGCGGGGGAAGTTCAGAGATGACCACAGAGCTTTTACGTTCGACTTCAGCGTCCACCGAATCGAGGTGGGCTTGGTCTACGTGATCTACGTTGGGGGAGCACTGAGCCTCTAGGCTATCAGCTAGGCACTCAGCTTTGTCTTCGTCAAAGAACGCCGGGGCGCGTGGGACTGGTGGGTATAGCGGAGGTATGTCGCTCTGTCCGACACCTTTCATGCCTCGTGCGAGATCCCAATAAGCCCGCTGGCTAGGCACGAGGTTTGAAAGCTTGTCGCCCCAGCTGTGGTCACGCAACTCGGACATGCGACTTTCAACCATGCGTTCAAAGTGGCGTTTCCGAGTTTTGTTTACTTCGCTTGGGTAGGAGTCGTAATGTCTGGTCACTGATTTACTCTTCGTCACTAATCGCCTCACATCCACTGGAATGACAAGGCGCCGGTCGTCCGGCACAATGACTTCCTTTGAGGATGCACCTACTACGGTGGAGAGGTGATTAGTGAACGAATCGATCGCTAGGGATACGTCATCTTTGGTCAGAATGTCGTCAGGGATTTTGTCGAGGTCGGGTGAGCTGATAGCCTTTAGGGAATTGCCTAATTGCTTCCAGTTCACCATCGTCTTGGTGGGGCGGGGTAAGTCTGCTGTAGGGTCGGGGCCTAGTCGCAGTATAATGGGTCGGTGGTCAGAATGTAGTTCGTGACAAACTGTTATAGAGCGTAACTGAAGGGTTACGCCTCTAAACAGTGCCATGTCTAAGACGTCAGGTCGGTAGCGGACGTTCTCGGGGTAGTGCGTTGGCTCGATAGGTGTAATTACGTCAAAGTTCAAGTCAGCGACTAGGTTGTCAAGAATAATACCGTTAGGATTGTTAGAATTACAATTCCATAGGATATGTTTACTGTTGAAGTCGCCGATCACAAGGACGGCGCTTCCAAGAGAGAAGAGAGCTTCTAAGTCTGCGCGGGCGACGCGCTTTAAACCAGATTGGTAGCAGGATGCTATGACTATGGGTTGATGACCCGTCATAGCTAGTAAGCAACAAGATGCTTCCATAGTACTCAGAGTCGGGGTATCTAAGGGGATGCAGTGCAGGGACCTTTTGTAATAGATAAGAGTGCCTCCCTTGGCGGAAGTCAACCTATCATTACGTACACATCGGTAATTAGCAAACCTGGGATTCGCCCTTCCCGGTTTTAGAAAGGTTTCCTGCACGCATATAATATCGATCAGGTGGGTACTGCAAAAGTCATGGACAAGGTCACGTTGTCTGAAGAAGCCGTTAGCGTTGAAGGACGCTAACGAAACTGAGCGCGGTTTAGTCCTTAAGGTTGTACTACCCATAGTGGGTGTACTGGGGGGGAGTTTGCGGGGCGAAGCGCTTTAGAGCGCTAAGAAGGCTGGCATGTTCCAGCGTGTACTGGATGACTTCCGCAGGTGATTGTGCGGAGTACATCTTGCGTGCTAGAGCACGGACCTCATCTATATTGATGGACATAGCAAGGTCGCTGACTAGCGCTATATCCTCTTGAAGAGAGGAGTCCATCAGTGGCATAGGAGGTGGGGCCACGGGCCGGGCGACGCGAGGTGCGGCGCGTGGAGTGAGGGCAGGAGGTGCCGGGGGGGCCGCGCGGACCGGGGCCGGTGCGCGGGCAGGGGCCGCGGTACGGGCGGGGACGGGTGCGCGGGCCGGGGCGCGGGCGGGAGCGATGGTTTTAACCATGCTCGGTGGCTTTGACCACGCGTTCCTAGTTGGGAGAGGAGCGGGAGTCACCTGTGAGGCAGGTGCTACTGTCAGCTTAGGGCTGACCCGCTGCCACCTATCATAGGTGGGACGAGGAGGTGGCGGAGGTCTCCTTTCCGTTGCCACCCTGCGGTTTGTGCGTGGCGCCCTCGGGCAACCGCGGTAGTTGGCGGTGTGCCCCTGGGTGCCGCACAGAACGCAGCTGGGTGGGTCGGGTGAGTCCCTCGTGCGAGAACAATTCTCTGTGGCATGATCGCCTAGGCACTTAACGCACCTAGGACGAGCGAAGCAGTAGCGGGCAGCGTGCCCGTATAGTTGGCAGTTATGGCACTGTGAAGGAGAGCCATTCCTGAATGGGGGCTGAACATCTAGTCCGGAGAGGCCGCAGACCGTCTTCAGGTTGAAGATGGTCTTGCCCTCCGGGGATCGGTCTAGTACTACGAGTACTAGGTCGTATGGGCTTTTGTCTTTGCCACTGTACATGCGGTGTACGGCAAGGACAGGGAAGTCCTGTCTTTTAAGGTCGTCAAGTACAGTGTCTGTACGGACTTCCTTCGGGACACCGCGTATGACGACGCGTAGGACTTTCTCCTCTTCGAGCGCATAAGTGTGGAAGCTTATGCTCTCTTTACGGAGGAGTTTGGTTAACGCTCTGTGGTCGTTAACTGAGGGGACTTGGACTTTAATGCCCTGCTGCGTGGAGCGGGCGTTAGTATAGTGGATCTTGCGATCCGTGAGAAGGCGGGATAGCATATCCCATTTGCCTTTGTCCTGTATGAACAAAGGCGGAGGCGGCTTTTCGCGGCGTGCGTTAGCGTCCTGAGAGGGCGCTGTAGCCGAAGCGGTTGCGGAAGGCGGGGACGCGGGGCGCGGGGCGGGGGTCGGCCTATTGCCGGCGGTAGGTGCTTTGGCGGCTGCCTTAGCGGGCGGGGCGGAAGACCCGGAGTTAGCGGCCTTAGGGGCGCGCTTGCGTTTTCGATCTACGACGGTGTAGCCGTCGTTGTCGGAATCATCAGAGTCTGTGCGTGAGGCGCGGGGTTGGTCGACCTCCATGTCCGTTTCCGAGTCTGAAACTGACTCGACAACGACATAGGCAGGTTCGATGCTCGCAAACCGACCGATCGGTGAGCGAGAGCGAGAACGGGGTTGGGCTACTACCGCGCGCCTGTTATCAGGGCCGGGGGCGGGGGAGTCCGGGCTCTCCTGTAAGTAGGATGGCGCCGGAGGGTCATCGTAGGTGGGGACGGAGGTCCCGGAGGGAGCAATGGGAGTGTCCGTGAGGCGGGCACTCTCTGCGTCTGAGGTGAGGGCTGCTTGATGAGCAGCATAGAGTTCGGGGTACCGTAAGGCAAAGGTCTGAAGGACCTCTACCTCACTATTGGTAGGGCGGGGCTGCATCCTGAGGGGTGCACTCAGGATGCCCTAACCAGGGTAGTGTCTCCCTCACACAACCTGTGAGCTCACTGTGTGAGAGGGAGTGAGTACCTACTGTGTATCCCTAGGTGTGTGTCCCTATCCGCACTTTTTTTCTGGGGCGGCGAAGGGGTGTCCTAACGACTCCGGGATTGACTAGGGGCGACCCCAAGGCCAGTTGCCCCGGAGACCTGCTTGTTTCGGCTGATCCCGTGAGGCGGGAAAAGGCCGCGGTACAAGGTTAAACCAAAAATCAACAGAGGTAGTTGGCACCGTTAGGGATCACTCTGCGACCGCAGCAAATGGCGGATTTGGTCGTTCGAGCGAGCTTAGCCCGGTAGGGCTCCACCTGCCTGAACGATGCCGCTTAACAACACAAAGTGTGTTGTTGAGCGGGTGGCGTTGTACGTGCAGAAACAAAGATGCGAAACAAGGATAAACTGCACTTTTCAGTGCAGTTTAACGCAGCAACACCGACCCGGGCTTGTCCGGGGCGGTGGTTGCTCGACGGTGGAGCGCCGCCTCAGCAAGCACGAAGCTCGCGTCGCACGGCGTTCGACGAAACTCTCAGCTCCTGCACAGACAAACACAAGCTGAATCGGGATCACGCTCTTCAATGCGCACTGTAGCAACTAGCGTCGGAACGATGGTCCAGGCGAGACGGCAATAGTGCGGGGACTATTGCGGTCTCACTGGAGGGTCACTTGCAGCTGCGGAGAGGTGCGCTCGGCGTGGCGGCGCAAGGCGGAGTGCCGAGAGCTCACCTTGAAATACAGGCAGACCGCTTTAAGGAGTCCTCGCCTACGGGGTACATGGGTTCAGGGGCTCAACGACAAGGGAGGTGCGGGCGGTGGGCGCGCGTAACGTGGTACACAAGAGACGAACCGTGCATTGAATAGATCTTAATTGTTATTAAATATAGTGGTCAACGTGGTATTTTTTTTAAATCAAATGATTTTTAATGAATTAAAAGGAGCTACAAACTATGCACATGTATGCCCGTGGGGAGCCGGTCTAGAATGTCACCCCCCCTCCCCAACTCTACCCGTGGGTGACGTAAGAGGAGCTAAGGGTAACACACGCGAACGTGTGGGCAGCAGCACTTTTTGAGGAACTGGTATCTCACCTGCCGCCTGCAAGTGTGGAGATTATGTCAACCCCGATCTTGGGGGAGGCTGTGTTCATCAGTGGACTACCCTGCTGATGCAATACGGTACAGTACAAACTATGTAGGTGACAAAATAAAATGTGTATTAGGTAATCGGCATCTGAAAATTAGATTTGTAGTGTAAAAGATACGTATGTGAAAATTATAACTCAGTCACAGTCACATATGTCTATATCAATATCACTGGAACTTGATTCTTTATTTTCGAAGCAGCCATCAGCGGAATTATTCAGTCCTCTTGCAAATTATTTATAAAATCAAAAACATTATGTGAAATTCCGTCATTTTTGCAATATTCGTCCACTATTTTAATAACGTGGTTAACACAGTGCTTCCACTTCTCTACGGAATATTCAGCAAATCATTTATCCCGTGTATTTTTTGGTCCAAATTGGAGTCGATACTTTTCGGGCCAATTATCCATTAGTATCACTACAGACAAATAAACAAAAATGTCATTACCCGATATTACTTCTGTGTAGTATAGTTTATTAATTTTAATAAGTCTTCTTTTCTGAATATATCATCAAACGGCACGTTATGTTGTCGAAGCCACTTTTTTTTTATGTCATTGTTACGGAACCTGATGCTAAGTGGACTAACCTCTGCCTATAACAGACGCATTTCGTCGACGACGAATTGCACTGTGCCCATCACACTGAGACGTCCAGCTGTTAGGTCTCATTAGCCTGTAATTTTTCTGGCTCTCAAGGAATGCTGCCGGAACACACTGTTAGGTGCTTGGCGACAGATATTCTACTTGAGGGTGGTCGCTAGCCAGGCGGGCATTCACAAAATGCCCTTCCACCATGCGGTGAAGCTCAAGCCCGCGGTGGGATTCGAACCATGGACCTGCTGCACGGCAGTCCATAGCCAATGCCACTGAGCCATCACTGCTTCGAAAATATAGCCATACTTGCATAGTTGGCTTGGTAGATGCTGGCTTTTTCTTGTCGAACTGGATGTTAAGCTGCTTTGTACATTACCATGACTGAATTTTGTAGTATTTTAGGCATGACCTTTTCATTTTAATACCACAAGTGCTCTGACTACAAATCAGAAGGGAAATTCAAGTTGCACATGAAAAACATATTGATTAAGAAATCCTACTACACAGTTTGTGAATACCTCAACGACAAAAATGCCTGGACAATTCCGCCTCTGCCTAGCTATCGCCTGTCCCCTACATAATTTAAACAAATATTGTAAGAACTTTATTATATAGTTAGTATATAACACATTGTTAAAAGACGTTTAAAAGAATGGCCTCGAGTTTCTTGCCCGTTCTTCTCGCAGTGGCTCTTTACAATTTTTCGGTAAACGTGGCAGTACAATGTAGAATATTACAATACTGAAATTCGTAATTGACCTTCATAAGAGCGTCGTAGATGCCTAAAGTGAATAAATGATTTTGACATTGACTTTGAAATCCAGTTTGTCCGAATAATGTATGATGATCCAACGGTTGTTTTTCCGATATGAAATAGCCCGCCATGTTTGAAATTAGGAATGAGATACATTTACAAAAGTTTCATTGAGATAGAAATTATGTCTTTTAAAATATATCTACGACATTTCTTTAATAACATTCAGGTATTTCCTCATCCTCGATGTTATATTGGCTTGTATGATACGGAGTTCCATTTTATATCCGTATTTCTTGACTTCAAAACCCAGGTCTTGTTTACTTACATATTCTTACAAATTCCCTGCCGCTTCACAATTCAAAGATAAATTTAACAAGTTTCTTCTCAAAGCGTACCATTCAACATTTTTACAATAGTTTTTTTTTAATAAATTGTGTATAGCCAGGTGAACTTTCTTTTTACACTTTTTTCCTTTATAAAATCTTCTATTTCCATTGTTTTTCTAAGAACCTCCATATTTTGTTTTGTTTTTCGTATATTTGTATCTTTCTTTCTCTTACAATACATTACCTTGTTGTCAAATTCTCGATACAGTAGTTTCCAATAGTCCATTAACTTCTGGCACGGTTTCAATGTATATTGTGCTGATATATACCCAAATACTGCTGAATTCGCATACACATTTTTTCTAATACAGATTTTTTTTTGCCTTTGTTTGCCCTGAATATTAATTTTATGCCTAAATATATTTTGGATAATTTTATTATTATGATATTACCATACGTAGAAAAAATAATGTAGATGTATAGTCCAAGGAGTATTTCATAATATTCTGTAAACTATTCAAATTTATAGATTAAATTCTCAGTATTTCCAAAAGAACACATGAAAACTTTAAAACTAATAGTCTGCTATTTTTAAAATGTAACATAGTCCTTCTCTTTTAATTAAAATTTATTATTTTATATCGTTAACAAGCCAATATTTTTCAAAGACAACTTCACTCTATGACATGAGATAACTGTATACCAAAAGTCTATGAAGTTTAGTTTCATCAAACAAACCTCATTCAACAATGTTCAGAATGTAATTTCACAAGTATCTTCCCACATTCACTTATAAACAAACTTATACCCCGGAGGCGAGGACTCATTAACGCAGTCTGCCTATAATCGGTACGGCAATGAAAACGCAGTGCTTTGCGGCTCAATTTTAAACAGGGTAAAGCCCATTTAGAGGCACTTTTCATGATAAATCTGGTAATTTATAAAAAAGCGTCCAAGTGCAAATACAGGTAGTGAAATAAATTACAAAAATTGATTATTTTTTTGTGTTTTTCTGGTAGTGTTGAATTATTTGACTCCCTGTATCAAATTCCTGATTTGCCCCCCCCAGAGCCAGAAACTGGGTACGTCCATGTCTTTGTGCTCTACTAAGTAAGCCCTAAACGATGACACCCTACGTCCTAGGGTAGGATAACAAAATTTATTTGCACGAAAACCGTTTTGGTGCTCAAAAGCACGCAGCAAAATTTAGTTTGCGTAAGGATATGTGATACAAAGGCATTTTTTTTTTGTTTATTGGTAAGCCTTTGACCACAATCTCATCTGATGGTAAGTGATGATGTGGTCGAAGGTGTTAATAGGCTTATCCTAGAATTACTGGCTCTCAAGGACAGCTGCCGGAACACACCATTAGGTGCTTGGCGACAGATTTTTTACTTGAGGGTGGTCGCTAGCCAGGCGGGCATTCACAAAATGCCCTTCCACCATGCGGTGAAGCTCAAGCCCGCGGCGGGATTCGAACCATGGACCTGTTGCGCGGCAGTCCATAGCCAATGCCACTGAGCCGTCACTGCTTCAATATACACAAGTATTACTTACTTATATTATTTAAAGTTATTAACAGTATTTTTTTATTGTTCAAGTAGTTTATATTTATATTATTTGTAGGATAATTATCTCCAATATCGTCATCACTATTTACAACGAGGTTTCCCTCAACAAAGTAGACAATGATGAAAAAAATATGCATGTGGTTCAGGCATCTGGGCCCGCGGCTGTTATATCATCTGTGCTCACTAGTAGATTTTTACTGGTTACTGGCTCTCAAGGGTCCTGTGCTGGGTGACAGATTTTGTACTTGAGAGATTGACATGCGGGCATTCGCATTGAAAGCTCACAATTGGCGTTGGTACAACGTAAAGTCGCTTCTAATAGGTTGTAATACCTTTTCATAATCTCAGTATTTGGCCTAGAGATATATTCATTTATCAACACCTTGCCTTCTTGTTTTTTCCTCTGTCCTTATATTTCAACAAATTTTCAGTAAAAAGGTTTTTTTTTTTTTATTCCTGATAGGTTAGCTTTTGACCACTATCTCACCTGATGGTAAGTGATGATGTGGTCGAAGATGTTGTACAGGCTAACCTAGAAGTACTGGCTCTCAAGGACAGCTGCCGGAACACACCGTTAGGTGCTTGGCGACAGATTTTCTACTTGAGGGTGGTAGCTAGCCAGGCGGGCATTCGCAAAATGCCCTACCACCATGCTATAACGACTGCCATCCTAAGACAACAACTGGGACCGACGGCTTAACGTGCCCTCCGAAGCACGGAAACGCTCAGTAGTAATGTCACTAGCGGTCACCCATCCAACTCATGCTGACCACGCGCGATGATCGGTTGAGAACAGCTAAGTAAACTTCGCTACGAGCGCTTCAAAAAGGTCACCTCTTCTGACCAATCTATAACTCTTAAATTCTCAATCAAGTCGCTTCTGAACTTATTGGTTTTAAAATTGGTTAAGTAGGTTTTATAGAAAAAATTAAATGCGATTCAAACTGGTATTTTTATATATTTGTAAATAATTATCTTTACTTAATTTAAAAATAAATTAATTTAATTTACTTAAAAATACTGACTAATTCTATCTTTAAAAAAATTACGTAGTTCTTTTAGTTGTTGCGAATACTGCCACCTATCAATAGTTTCATTGAGTTAATATTTGTTTTCTTAGCGATAGGCTGAATTTCCTTTGACCATAATCTCTATCGTTAAAATGTGATGTTGTGACGGAAGATCTAATAATATGTGAAACATACAATATCATGAACTACCTTTCAAAAACAGTTGCCGGAACACGTTCAATGTTTATTGACACTACTGATTGAAGAACAAGAGAGTTGACGCCTTACACAAATAGATGGCGCGCTACTTTTCGGTAGTTTGTCATAAATCTTAATTGCTAACTTAATTTAGATTCAATAAATTACCTAAAATTAAATAAATAACAGTTCAGAGACCAAGTTTTAACTTGGATTGTTACGTCATCATATTTAGCTCACTCAATCAATTTTAAAACTGCACGAAATACATCTGCCGAGTCAAGTATTTTAACCGGCAGTGAAGGGCTCCACCAACTAGACACCCGTTTTAAAAGGGATCCTAGTCATGGTTTCTTCAGAATCCAGTTAAACGGCGCCCCGAAGTCGGTCAAGCTGGGGCCTTCGCTGTTGAAGGCAGCTTCGTGGTCTGGGGGCCCGTAGCTGTACCCTGCGAAATAAGAAATAATTTGATTATATTTATACACACCTATAAATACAGTTTGCCTTCGTCTACGGCAAATATGCTACCTAAATATTATGAGTTAGTCCTAAATCATGGGGACCTGGAAAGAATTGTATCCCTCCATAACGTCCTGTACAAGTAATAAAAGCCAACGTAGGGAATAATACCAGAAGGTGGGTAGCAGCGCCTTGTGAAGAACTCCCATCTTTTATTTCTTTTGAACATAACCATTAATAATCAAAACACATTACCTATGGTATTGTAATCCGTGGGATACCCGTATACATAACTGGGTGGGGGTGAAGGCGGGGCCGCGGATGGGGCCACCGAAGGGGCCGGTGAGGGGGCTGGCGGTGCGGGAGGGGGCACGGCTATATTCAGTTGGTTCTTCATGAAGTATGTCAGTAGGACTCCTCCGATCGAGAACAGCTTTTGGAAGAAAGCAAAGAAGAAGAAGAAAGCTGCTGCTTTGATGATTGCCACCTTTGAGAGCACGAGGAGTATCACCATGGCTGGAAATAAAGAATTGTTATAAGATATAGTGAAGCTACACGAAATATAAACGCCTGCCAAGCGAGGGGATTACGGCAAACCCTCCCAATGAGGGGGACATTTTCGACCACATCATCACTTACCATCAGGTGAGATAGTGGCCAAAGGCGTATACGAGTATCAAGCAAAAAAAACGGCAGCTAATTTCGATTTGAACTTGGTCTCAAACAATACTGCTGAAATTGTGACAAATAGTGCTGTATTAATTAAAAAGTTATAGCTAGTTTGGTAAGTTTGCTAGGATACGTCATATACGCTGGCGCTTTCAATCCTTGTTACCAGTGTGAACAATAAAGTGCCCAAAACTAGTAGGACTGTACACCACGTCCACAGCCCGTGGACATCTTCCGGTTTTTTTTTATGTTATTGTGACAGAACAAGCACGAGACCCACCTGATGTTAAGCGGACTAACCTCTGTCTATAACAGAGGCATTTCGTCACAAATCACGAATTGCACTGCGCCCATCACTTTGAGACATAGTTGTTAAGTCTTATGCGCCTGTAATTTCACTGGCTCTCAAGGACTGCTGCTGGAACACACCGTAAGATGCTTGGCGACAGATTCTATACTTGAGGGTGGTCGCTAGCCAGGAGGGTATTCGCAAAATGCCCTTCCACTATGCTGTGAAGCTCAAGCCCGCGGCGGGACTCGAACCATGGACCTGCTGCGCGGCAGTCCATAGCCAATGCCACTGAGCCATCACTGCTTAAAAAATTGTGATTTTTTAGCGAATATTACGTGTATTCGCTCTACATAATATGGCTTTACACGCTTGATTTCAAAATATATCTCATGTCTTGATGCCGCGGTTACTTCAGTGGACCAAAAGTATGCTAACCTCGATAATCGTTACATATTTGAGCCGTTTGGTGTAGAGACGTTGGTGGCCGTGGGGAGCTCATCGTATTTTACAAAACTTATCAGAGTTTTTATCAGATCGATACGACGCGTGATCAAAATGCTGGCACCTACTTGGCACAAAGAATACAACGGGATAATGCTGCCAGCATGCTGGGCACGCTGCCAATTTGTAGTGGGCTGGAGCATTTGGCCTGCCTGTGAGTCTGCAATGACTTGCGGGTTGACTAAATTTAGTAGCTTTAGTGTTGCATATTTTGTTAATAAAGGCATACCGCCAGTAAAAAAAGTGATGTGCTTAACATAATATAAACATAACATAAAAATCATTTATTGACAAATAAGTGAGTGCTAGTTTTGACCTTTGCTATTAGACACATATTTAATTTTAACAAGAAGCTCGTTCTTGTTCCTTTAAAATAATAATATGATTTATATCAGTTATGTAAAGCTACAGATTTCAATGGACTTATTTTTTTTAATTTTTCTTACCCGCTATTCCTTTTACACTCATTTTACATGGCGGACGGTAAAGTTTACGGCGGGAAAACAAACATTTAAAAATAATTATAATGCTATGTTGACTCAATATTGTCCTTGATCACGATACGCGAGATTCGGAGCATATTATTTACGATATTATATAAGATTGATTGATTGATTTGAAAATCTGTCGCCAAGCACCTAACAGTGTGTTCCGGCAGCAGTCCTTGAGAGCCAGAAAAATTACAGGCTAATGAGACCTAACAACTGGACGTCTCAGTGTGACGGGCACAGTGCAATTCGTCGCTGACGAAATGCGTCTGTTATAGGCAGAGATTAGTCCACTTAACATCAGGTGGGCCTCGGGCTTGTTCCGTCACAATAACATAAAAAAAAAAGATTTTTTTATTGCATAACGAATTAATTTTAATTTAAACGTGTAAACGTAACTTCTGCGCATGGCTAGTGCATCTACTGCGCATGTATTGGCGACACTTTATAATGCTTGTCTAAAAAAAAAAGGAACGTAATTAACCGAAAGAATGCGAAGTGCGAGCGAAGCGTCTCCGTTTCAGCTTGGACAAAAATTATTTCGTTTGTCTGTCCAGCGGATTTCCGGCTGTTGCTAAAAGTCGCATAACTTTGATAGAATGTATGTAAAAAATAGATTCTCATGAAATTTTAGGAACAGGTTCGATATATAAACATAGCTGGCGATATGTGCAAGCGGAGGGTATCAACAACAAAAAATAATGTTTAAAAAACATAAAAACTTTTATTTTCTATTTTTTTGTTGGACGAGTGCAATCAGTGATGGTGTTTTGTACGGTGGTGTTAAGGTTTGGAATCAGTTACAATTATGTCAGTTCAGTTTTCGGAAAATTTTCATAATGTCCGATAATGGAGTTTGAAAACGTCAAAGAAAACATATTCCATTGTCCAGTATAATATGACATTCAGTTGTGAAGTCTCCAGCTCACTGAGCCATTTAATATTTATATTTTGGACGATTTTCGGCCTAATTTATGGAATCATTTGCATTTGTGTTCAATAACTTTGAAAAGATGATACAAGCAATATTGTTATAAACTCAACTAACACTAACACAATTAATGTAGAATAGTCCTAACCTACCTACAAGTGGGAAGTAGTAGAAAATAATTAATTAGATTTTCCGTCACACGCGTGATATTCTACCTCTATGAGTATTTTTTTATTGCATCCATGAACCTAGAGGTACAGGGCGTTTCCCTGTTGAGCACCTAATGTGAAGCAGCACCCTACGTACGTCAACGTTTTATTTAAAAAAAAAAGCGCTGATGAGCTTGACGTCCACCATGACATTGGGATATAGATAATGACTGAACTAGGTAATGAGGCTATATGGCACGATTTGTTTTAAACCATCCAGTAATTTATTGAGTTAGGTAAATTTTCTGACAAAATGATCTATATAAACGAAAATAAATAAAAATAAATCTGTATAGGCACTAACTAATGTTTCTAAAAAAGTTCAAAATGTAGTAAAACATTTTTGCTTACCCAAAAACCGAAGAGTCTTCTTTTTATCCTTTGATGCTCTAGTTTCTTCTGTCAAAATCTCGGTACTGTTCTTTTCTTCTATCAAAACCTCAGTGCTATTCTTTTCTTCTGTCAAAACCTTTGTACTGTTCTCGACGCAGTAGCATGCTGCCACCAGCATCGACATAATCACTAGTCTTTTTAACATTTTGTATTTTTGACTATACTAACAACACAACTGTTTGATAGAATCAAAAAGATACAACGCGGAAATTTCTGTTTTCTTCAGTATCCAGTACTGTTAGTGTGCAGTAATTTATTTTTCTAAAACTAAAAAGTCGCTGGCCAGTATTTTACTTTTAAATATTTCCGGCCAGCCGGTAATGTTTATTACCAAAAAGGTATCACAACTGAACTGTTCAAGTAGGAACCTCGTCAATAAATAAGTGTGGTTTTCAAATAGCGAACAAGTAAATTCATATTCTCAAGAAAGTTTTTCATTGTTTTCAAGTCAAACAAATCTGTCGCTTATTTCCCTTTCTGTGACGAATTCGGAAGAATATTTTCATTGTTGTTGGCATGCGTCGCAGGTGTTTCTGGTTGTATTTAAATTTTTACGGTTCGAACAAAAATTTCTCTATGGAAAGTGAGTATGAATATGGAGATACATAATATGTCTCATAAATATTCAGTGTTGCCTAAACTAGAAAGTTGATCCTCTATTCAAAATATATTAGGTAAGTAACAATCACTTATATTGTCATCAACATTTTTCTACTGTTTCCTAGATAATAACTCGACATATAGGTACGCACGGCAACTCACGCTCTGGGGTTACAATTTGTCATTATCAAGTATTACTAGTCAAAAGGGTGCCCCATGGAGTGCTGGGCTATGAAAACTAACTCCGTATACTACGTTGCATTAATTGTTGCCCAAAACTTAACGGAGCCTCCGCATAAGGAGTGATTTCTTCGAAACACACTTCCGCACAGCGTTCCCGTGGTCTTCAGACGGCCTCTCCACACAAAAAGAATCTAGCTTCATCAGAAAACAATACTCTATTCCAGTCCACCAGAGTCCATAAAGCATAGTTTCGAGCAAACTGGAGTATAGCAGCACGGTGCTCACGGAGTAATTAAGGAGCCTAGGCCGGGAGTTAACTCCTGATATTGGCACCCAAAAGCCGTCCACAGGCTAACTTTTACTCCTCTTACTTCTTCAAGGCTCTTCTTCTACAACGCCTGACTCACCAAAAAACGGTTATCTCTAGGTTCTGTCATCGTTTTTTTCCCGAACCGGGTTTTCTTTTGACCGAACCGGTCTCTTGATACCGATGCCAAGTCCCCTGGACAGTTGAACCACCCACGTTTAGCTGAGACACGTAAGTTTGCGAACAATCTTCAAGTAAGGTTATAATTTTACCGGTTCTTATCGCTTTATCAGTCATATCAGAAAGTGGTATTTAATGTCAGAAGAAATATAAAATTATTTAATTTGCAGTAAATATCCAAAGTTTAAAAATTTTAGTAATCAGAAAAAAAAAATCAGCAATTCGCGCCATTACTATAGCAATTTTACAACAATAACTATTTTCTTCTAGGAATTTCAATATTTAAATTTGGAACGTTAAGAATCATGGTAGGATGTTTCATTCAAATAATATGCCAATACATCTTCAAATTAATAAAACCTCTTTCTTGGTATGTCATATTCATTAAAGTAAAGAAAAAATCTACAGTTCCCGTTTTTTTGCAAAAGAGTTTGTAAAAGACGCCTGCTAAGCGTGGGGATTATAGCAAATCCTCCTATTGACATATGTTCATAGGTGGTTGTAGCTGATGATGATCCTACATAGTATATGTTAGGTCAGTAAACAATATGTTTTATATAAATCACAAGATATATATATAAAAGCGTATAGTTTCAGTTTCAACTGCATCCTGACGCTCACCATCCTGGGACATGATATTTTTTATGGTAATACCCGTGACCTTTCGGTTAAATAAGGTCTTAAAAGGTAATATATAAAGAGTCTTGTTGCGCGCTTAAGGTTAGAGTGCACGCAGCATCTTCTGTACAAACGTAGTTTCTTGTGATTTTGAAGCAGTGATGGCTCAGTGGCATTGGCTATGGACTGCCGTACCGCAGGTCCATGGTTCGGATCCCGCCGCGGGCTTGAGCTTCAACGCATGGTGGAAGGGCATTTTGCGAATGCCCGCCTGGCTAGCTACCACCCTCAAGCAGAAAATCTGTCGCCAAGCACCTAACGGTGTGTTCCGGCAGCTGTCCTTGAGAGCCAGTACTTTTAGGTTAGCCTGAACAACATCTTTGACCACATCATCACTTACCATCAGGTGAGATAGTGGTCAAAGGCTAACCTACCAGGCAAAAAAAATAAAATATTATCTCTACATTTCACGCATTTTGAACAAATTAAAGGTAGCCACCACGTGCAGCGCGCATTGACATTGAACTTTATTTAATTCACATTTTTTTATTAATCGGTATAAGCTCCTTATTGATCTGAATTGCCTTTAAGCAACAAGAGCATATGGACCAGGGGCATATGAAACAATCTTTATACAATTAAGCCGGGAGCTGCTCGGTTTATTTAATAATAATGTACGTGCAGTTATTTTTATAGTCGTATTTATTGTTTCCCGTGGGGTGCCGTCTAGAATTAGACTCGTCCATATTGTCCTGTGGGAGTCTTAGAAGGCGACAAATGGAATAAGAGCAGAAGGTAGGTAGCAGCGCCTTCTTAAGAACTGCCGTCTTACACTGTGGTGCCCAAGACGCCTGCCACGCGAGAGGATTAATGTCTCTTTCATTATAATCCCCATAATGGAAGAGGCATTTCCTCAACGGTGGACTGTATGGATATTGATGATGATAAATTATTTAGAATCTATGTTAACTATTCTCTATGTTAAGTATAATCTTGTTCCTATAGCAATAATGTGCCACTATGTGTTGTATAGGCCATAACTGTATAACTAACTATTTTGTTCAAAATCAGAGTTGGTTAGGTTAGAAATCTATGTGAATGACACTACAAAACCCTATAAATGTAATTAAAAAGTCTATATTCCATTAAAACAAAGGTTCAGCTAAACTTTACTTAACGATTTAATTAAAAAGGAAGATAAAGTACGCTCTAATAGATCACGCCTATATTATATGGCAAAAAATGGCATAGTTGTAACGCATGTTGCGAATGCCCGCCTGGCTAGCTACCACCCTCTAGTAGAAAATCTGTCACCAAGCACTACGTGTTCCGGCAGCTGTCATTGTGAGGCAGTATTTCTGGGTTAGCCTGAACAACATCTTCGACTGCTTCAATTACCGTCAGGTGAGATAGTGGTCAAATGCTAGCCTATCAGCAATAATAAACAAAGAATATTTTTTTTTATATTTTTTTTATGTTTGTTAGGTTAGCCTTTGACCACTATCTCACCTGATGGTAAGTGACGATGTGGTCGAAGATGTTGTTCAAGTTAACCTAGAAGTACTGGCTCTCAAGGACAGCTGCCGGAACACACCGTTAGGTGCTTGGTGACAGATTTTCTACTTGAGGGTGGTAGCTAGCCAGGCGGGCATTCGCAAAATGCCCTACCACCATGCGAATCTTTCTGATCTTTCAATTCTGGAACAATAGTCAGGATACTCTCATCCCAAATTACGAATGAATTCACGCGATGCAACAATATCCCACGCGGACAAAATCATTATCGGAAGCCAATTCACTTAAACGATTATACATTTATAAACCAATGCAGAAACTGTTTGACGGTTGCAATATTAATTTGCAAAATAAACAGTTTTATTGAAAATAAATTTCATGCTTTCGCTAAAACCCTTGGCGTGGCAAGAGTGGTTTCCACATGAGATTTTCATTTCAAAATGGCGTAGTGCGGTTTAATTTCGATCGTTTCGATTGAAAAATTGTTGAAGAGTCGTTGCTACACGAAGAACTTGACTGCGTTACAGCTTTACCTAAACTCGTTATACACTTTTATGGCTAAGCGATGGAATAATCCAGCACACTACTAATTAACGCGTAATATAAATAAACTGTCAAATAATATGCCA
Source organism: Plagodis pulveraria (assembly GCA_963890685.1). Lineage (NCBI taxonomy): Eukaryota > Metazoa > Arthropoda > Insecta > Lepidoptera > Geometridae > Plagodis > Plagodis pulveraria. The sequence goes on along the minus strand of OY982951.1, from coordinate 34,585,515 downwards.
AGCCCGACCTTATAAGTTCAGTTTGGGCATAGTATAAGAAATAGTCTAAGTGACAGCATCTAATCCATTTATATCATACTATTTATTACTGCGACCGTTCGTTGTGATGTGATTCCATCCCACCTCCTTGTGCCTTAATTCAAGATGTAAAAAAGGTAAACTTTTCTACTGTCAAAATGACATTCACTGTTCTAGTGACAGTTTGTACAAGGTTTTTGATACATACTTTGTCTCTTTTTAATTACAAGGTTATGTCTATAAAATGCAACGTTGCCGCTTCTTTAGTCTTGAATAGTTATACAAGGCTATTGGTAAAATGATAACAACCTCTTAGGGTTGACTTCTGCTAGTCCTATAAAACATTTTGGCAAGTTTTTTTTTTTTTTAAGGCCTACTCCGAGCACAGAGCGCCCATCGCGGCAACACTGGACCGCGTGGTCCCTTTGAATAGAGTTTTGAATATTTACATCGAGCAAAGTAAAATAAATATATGAAATAATACATTACAGGCACAAGAGACTTTTGAAATCAGGTGGTCCTCGTGCTCATACAGTCAAAATTATATAAAAAAAAAACAAAAAAAACAACTCTAAATGTTTGCTAGGACTAGCAGAAGTCAACCCTAAGAGGTTGTTATCATTTTATAAATAACCCTGTATAACTCAGTGGCGACCATAATCATTACCTTTCCTTTGTATACTATTGCTGTGTATAGTGCGCAAGTAAGAAATTGATAATCGTATTAGGCAATCAGTGCCATTTTAGATTAGTCTCTTTATTAATCCGGCTTAAATTAATGTTAGGCCGAATCTATTGATATTCAATGAACACATCATTACAACGACCTTTCGCTTATCAAAGTGTACCAGGAACAACAACGGAATAAGTTAGGTATAATAATTTTTATAACTGTTCAATAAGTTTATAATTTATTAGCGGACCGCACCGGCTTCTAAAGGGTATTTAACAAAAAAGTAGAACAAAAAAATTACGAAAATATTCGATAGCTTATCAGGGATTATGTAGGATTCTAATGGAGAAATAATTTTTAACATCGAACCAATTAGAACCATTCCGGTTTTTAATTTTATTCGTTACATACGCATATACAAATCTTTCCTTTTTCTAATATTATATAGTGTAGATAATTGATTGAAATGGTTTTGAATAAAAACATTTAATGTAGCAACGTCGGCCGCGGTCATGAGTTGGATGGGTGACCGCTAGTGAAATTACTACTGAGCGCTTCTGTGCTACGGAGGGCACGTTAGGCCGTCGGTTCCGGTTGTCGTCTTAGGAAGGCAGTCATTATAGCATGGTGGTAGGATATTTTGCGAATGCCCGCCTGGCTAGCTACCGCCCTCAAGTAGAAAATCTGTCGCTTGCTTAGCGACAGATTGCCTTGATTGGTGCCGGAACACACCTTAAGGTGCTTCTTAAGGTGTGTTCCGGCACCTGTCCTTGAGAGCCAGTAATTCTAGGTTAGCCTGTACAACATCTTCGACCACATCATCCCTTACTATCAGGTGAGATAGTGGTCAAAGACTAACCTATCAAGCATAAAAAAAAATGCTTTCACACTGTGCGAGAAACCTGTCGAAATAACGACATGACCTTACGACGAAAGTGTTGATGTAACATCCATGTGTACAGTTAAGTGCACAACATTAAGAGTAAAGTTCACGGAGCGCTTTCCATACAAACGTAGGTTCGTCATATATTAAATACCAAGTGTTCAAAGTCGGTGAAACTTTGTACGCATATTGCCTAGTCTAATATCTATGCTTCTGGTATGCCAGTTTTTCGATTTATTATTTATTATATCAATAAATGTCAAAATAACAATTCAAATTATTCATACAAAAAAAGTTTTTTTTTTTTTAAATAGTTAATTTTACGGAAATCTGGCAAACCAGAAGCATAGATATTAGGCTCAAAGACATACATGCAAAGTTTTACCAAGTTTGAACACTAAGTACTACACTATTAATTAAAATATGAAGAACTTACTACGTTTGTATGAAAATCGCTGCATGAACTCTACTCTTAAGGAAAGCATTGGATCGTTGCAGTTCCATCCGCGATGCCTCACGTAGAGCGTGACAAATGTTGTTGACAGAAGACGGGACTAGAGAGTTTCGGGACGTGACGCAACGTAATTGTGCTTATACCTATAAAATAATAGGTAACTTAGAACTAATTTCAGATGGAAAATATAACTTCCATAAGGACATGGACCCGAATACCGTTCTGGCGCATTTTAAGTTTGTGAAAGCGTAGCATAGACAGGCGATACCTTTTTCATCCGCTTATTTGTGCCGGACCAAGCACGAGGCCCACCTCTTAAACGGCAACCTGTGCTTTATTAGATTTATTTCGCTACAAGTGACGGACTGCACTGCGCTCTTCACCCTGAAACGTAGAGTTGTTAAGTCTCATGTGCCTGTAATTTTTCTGTCTCTCAAATACTGCTGTCGGAATATACTGTTAGATGCTTGGGGACAGATTTTCTACTTAAGGCTGGCAGCTAGCCAGGCGAGCACTCGCAAAATGCTCTTCCACTATGTTGTTAGCCCAAGCCGGCGGTGGAGATCGAACCATGGACCTGCGGCACAGCGGTTCATAGCTATTATCGCTCGGCTAGCATTGCTTTCAAAATATTGAATGACTTTTATTAATATTAAGTCAACAATATTTTGTAGGTAGATTATCTTATTGCAGTCCAAATTTTCTTCCATTTGGAGTATTCCTAATTGGTAATAAATACCAACATAATGCGATCCATTAAGCCGTTACAAAAGGACTGAGAGAAGCAAGCGTTTCCACTCTGGCCGCGATGGCTCACGTAGAGCGTGACAAATGTTGCCGATAGATGGCGGGACTCGAGTGTCGGGACGTGACGCAGTGTACTCGCAAGCGCACGTGGAACATAATATTTGGTAAACTACTTGCGTTGGGGGGCCTACGAACTGTACGTCTTCCGGTGTAATATGGTTACCACTCAAGAACGTATCTATCTTCCCCATCTGTTATAAGTTTTTTTGCAATGTGCTTCCTATTGTTCCACCTTCAAACTCTGAAAGCTGTGTCGGTAACCTTTCATTCTGCGGCGAACTTCTTCGATACAGATTTTATCGCGCAAAGAACCTCCGAGCTCAGCTCTTTTCAAAGCTCTTTGAGTGACTCTGAGTTTGTCCATAAGGGCCACAGTTAAGGACTACGTCTTAGTGCCATATGTCATCACAGGCAACACGCAATGCTTCAGGCTCTGCGAGATGATCGATGAGATGTTGCGTAATTTCCCGAACCCTGTTCATCCGAGTTGGATACTTCAGGCGACCTATTTATCGAAATGTGCGTTATCTATCAGTATGAATAAAAGCTAGCGAAGTTCCAGTTAAATTCGCACACCGGGGTTACGAACTACCACAGTATGCACAAAAAACCTTTATTCCTGATTCTTATTGATGATTATAAAGTGCTTCCGTCGTAATTTGCCTCCGCGTGCAAGCTCCGATACTGTTAGTGTAGTTTGTCGAGGTGACAGAAATAAAGACATTAACGAAAACTGAACGGGGGTAGATTTAAATCGCTCCCGCCGCTCCTCAAGATGATGACACCCGTTTCTTCAGTCTACTCGTGACCACGGTCAATGCAACTTGATCCAAACGTCGAGGTTAATCAAAATATTATTTTGATGTTAGTTCGTGAGAGAATAGATCCGTTAATGATTAAGATACATGAGTTTAGTTAATAACTAATATTTTTAAAATATTTAAAGAAAACATTAAACTAATAATTTAATAAAACACTTAAAAATATAAAAAAATATATCTAGTGACAATTCTGCCTAATTTTCCTGTTAAGCCGACGTGACGTCACAAACGCCACGCAACCAAACCGGGAGAGTTTTTTCGACGCGTTTCGCTGCTACACGAAGCATCCTCAGGAGGTCTTGACTCTACGAGCGCACGATCGAGAATGAGTTTAGTTCACGAAAGTTTAAAGAAAATAAATCCTTTTTTATTACATTTCGAGATTCTTACGGGGCCCGACCCACTTTTGGCTTATTTTAATATTTTTTATACATTTACTATAAGACTGTAATGTATGTAGGCTTATAGTTAAAGAAGATTAGATTTAACGATAAGAAAAAAAAAACGTTAACGACAACAATTTTCCTGTATTTTGTAGGGCTTTTATTTGTCGGAGCGTGAGAACAGACTTTACATCGGATTTTACCCAACGTTCATCCATCAAGCCATCAAGCAAGTTACGTTCGGGAACGTCTAGCGAATAGCTGGTCCCCATGGATCAAGAAATGGTACAAGAAACATATTCTTGTTACGTTTTTGTTTTATATCTATGGTAAAAACTAGACACAACATGTATGAGTCATTTTCGTATTTTTTTAAAGAGGACTAGCTGTCCTGCGGCTTCTTTCGCGATTGCCGTACCTGCAGACTAATTATTGACATTGTGGTCTGCGGTGAAGCACTCTTAGTAAGCTCAGAAATAAGCTTTTTGCTTTGGATTTGAAAACTGCCGGGTTTTATTTTCCAGAAGACAGTAGATAAGTTACTCAGAGAGTTCCTTTCGCACAATAAATGTTGAAGCAAAGTACTTTGTGCGGTTCTTTCTAATTTTAATTTTATAACGGCCTCTTTTTGCCGAAGTTCTTCTTGTTTGGCAGAACGAACGAATATATCAGACTGTGCATTTCCATTGAGCAGTCTCCGAAATGAATCCGATAAAAGATATATCGTTAAAAAATGTGCTTGTGGCGAATGTTCCAGATTTTAAAGTTTTATCTTAGCAAGGTTGCAAAACTAAATAAGGGGTGCCGGGCTGCCGTGGGGTGACGGGCTGCCGTGGGGTGCCGGACTGCCCGTGGGGTGCCGGACTGCCCGTGGGGTGCCGGGCTGCCCGTGGGGTGCCGGGCTGCCCGTGGGGTACTGAGCTGCCCGTGGTGTCACTCGTCACTATTCTAACAAAAAAATAATGACTGAAATCGGACCACACGTTAATAAATTACAACTAAGTTACATTATGATTTTCATCCCCTTTCCCGAGGGAACCTTGCTAAATTTAGGGATAAAAAGTATACATTGTCCTTCTTCGTAGTATGAACTCAAATCGTGCTAAGTTTCATTGAAATTCATTCAGTAGTTTTGGAGTGATGCGTGGCCGGGATACAGACTGACAGACAAACAGACAAAAATTTAAAAAAATACAGTTTTGGCCTCAGTGTCAGCTACAGATTCCTCTAAATTTTTTATTTTCAAAATATCTGCCATGTACATAATTGGATCTGTTACAGTTTTATTATAAGTATATATAATAATAATAATTATAATAATAATAATGTTTTATTTTCAGAAAGAGTTACATAACTATAACATACACTTATTAAGGAGCACAATTGTTGACAAATTTGAACTAAAGAAGACATTATCCAGCGAGTTCCAAACTAGGCATGGGCCTGTATCTTAGAACTCTGAGACAAAAACTATAATTATAATAGGAAAATACATTATGGTGTAGATAGCTTAAATCAGATATTACCTAATGTAAAACATCAGCTGTATATTTAGTTTGTGAGGAGCGCTGTAAAGTGAGTACGAGTTAGAATAATAAACTATATAGATATAGATTTCCAAAAAGTTGGAAGATTCGACTGTATGTCCTTTCCTTTGGGGTGATTATTTTTTGTTGGGGTGTGTATACCTTCAAATCAGTCTCATTGAAGTTTTACTAAAATCGGTTGAGTAGGTAGTATTTAAGGCATGGTCACAGCCTGGACACTCGACTCATTCTCTTTACAAAAGCCGCGTTCTAACTACCTATTACACAGACACTACACAAATGTTGTTTTTGTACACGCGTAAATGTGTGCGTGATGTCTAAGGTTGTCATCGTGTGAATAATTGTTGTACTTATCTACCTAACAATCTTTGATGCGTTTATTAGGACTTATTAGATTACATAGGTTATGCATACCTTACCTACTTTCAGAAACATTTCAAGCACAACAATCCAAATTCATGAACGACGTAGGAATATGCAACACACAACAGAGTAGAGGTAACATTACTTCACATTTCACTCCATTACTTATACAATAATAGATACCTACACTATACAAAAAGTATCATTCCAAGTTCACATTTAATACAAGTAATGATAATAATTACAATCACAATAATAGGTGTTTATTAAATTGAAATTCAAAAAAAACCTATTATAACAGAACAATAATAGATAATTTATGTTCTTCTCGTATAATAAAAAATCATTATTTACAACAAACAATCCTTTTCTCGTTTGGTTGATAAGCAACCGTAAGTAAGTCCAAGAGTACCATTCCCAACTTTTAAAATTCTCGTAAAATTGACACGCTTCGCCGTCACGTCATCGCGCACGAGTTGCGCGTCCCATACTCGGGTCAGCTCAGAATCGGTGGCGGGGTGAGGAAGACTCGTTTTGGTGGGGGGAGAGGAGTGTCCATTTTATACGTAGTATTATTATATGTTCTATGGCATGGTCAATAAACTGTACATCTAATGGTAATCGTACCTCTGGTCGTTGTTGAAGACTATTTTAGGCGTGTGAATGATCTACTGTGTCTACATTAAAATGTATGAAAAAAATAAATATTAAAAAAGAAATATAACTGAATTCTAACACTGAAAAGTATGAAATAACTTGTGAAAGTCAGACTATTATAATTTGAGGTCATTGTTTTGGATTAGCATGGTACCGACTTTAACAAGATATTTCACACTTTCAGTGTTGGAAGTCGGATACGTTATCAATTTTTTTTTAATGCTGATATGTAAGCCTGTGACCACAATCTCACCTGATGGTAAGTGATGATGTGATCGAAGGTGTTAACAGGCTTAACCTAGAATTACTGACCCTCAAGGACAGCTACCAGAGCACACCGTTAGGTGCTTGGCACATTTTGTACTTGAGGATGGTCGCTAGCCTAGCTGGCATTCGCAATATGCCTTCTACCATGCGGCGAAACTCAAGCCAGCGGCGAGATTCGAACCATGAACCTGTGCTGCACGGCATTCCATAGCCAATGCCACTGAGCCATCACTGCTTCTCATTAAATTAACTTTTAGCCTATACGAAATCCAGTTTCAAAACTCATATTTCCTAGCTCACAGGAGGCCTAGCTCAAGGATGCTGGACGAGCTGAACCCGACATCGCCGTCCAACGCAACCACTTCCCTCGCTGACCTCCCCAACTTCTACGTTACCTTATACGGCGAAGCTAACCAATTACTAATAGGTAGGCCAAAGTCCTTGCTTTTGTCCTTGAGAGCCAGTAAAATTACAGGCACATGAGATCTAACAACTGTACGTCTCAGTGTGAAGGGGACAGTGCAATTCGTCGTTGACGAAATGCGTCTGTTATAGGCAGAGGTGATCCCACTTAACATCAGGTGGGCCTCGGGCTTGTTCCGTCACAATAACATAAAAAAAAGTTTTAACTTAACAAGCACACGGATTTTAATCTATTATTAAAATCCGTGTGCTTTTTTTTATGGGATAGGAGGGCAAACGAGCAGGCGGCTCACCTGGTGGTAAGTGATCACCGTCGCCCACGAACATCCGCAACACCAGAGGTATCGAGGATGCGTTTCCGGCCTTTGAGGAGGGAATATGCTCTCTCTTAATAATACTCAATATCTTTTAATAATACTCAGGGAAGATATAAAGCATTACACACATCAACCCTTCAACGTCCACGATCCATTATGTTCGACACGGAAACATTTGTCACGTGCCCTCCGAGTCCCGCCGCGCGCCGATGGGAGAGACTTCAATGCATATTTGAAATTGAAACTCCACATTATTAATGGTTCACGTTCGCTCGGGAAATGAGGCGATCGCTATTATTTATTCGAAAATTAATCGATTGATTTAAATGATGGACTTTGTGTTAGACTGGATGAAATTAGTATATATTTTGAAGCATTGATGGCTCAGTGGCATTGGCTATGGACTGCTGCGCGGCAGGTCCATGGTTCAAATCCCGCCGCAGGCTTGAGCTTCATCGCATGGTGGAAGGCATTATGCGAATGCCAGCCTGGCAAGCGACCACCCTCAAGTAGTAAATCTGTCGCCAAGCACTTAATGTTCCGGCAGCAGTCCTTGAGAGCCAGAAAATTACATGAATTTAAGAAATGTATGTTTCAGGGTGATAGACGCAGAACAGTTCATCATTTGTGTAAAATAAAAAAAAAAAAATAATGACTTTAGACTTAAAATACATACATGGGCATGACTTAAATACTACTCATCAGATCTCACTTAAAATTAAATGGGACTACACGACAAGTATAAGCTTTCGATTACACCCTGTCAAGATTTATGAGGTAACAGACACAAAAAATACAGTCGAATCGAGACCCTCCTCATTTTGTAGGTCGGTTAAAAATAAAAATCATCATATGGAAACGTTCAAGTCGAAATCAATTACGTGTTGTATCATCAAAATAAAAAAAATACTTTTAAGTCAGAACAATGCGAGCTAAGAATATTGGAATCAGCACTTAAACCAATTTTTAGAGTCTTGTACAAGAAAACGGAACCAACTTGGTACGATTTTAAGACATTTGATACACAACAACAAATAATAAAATCTGGCCCGGAGCGGGTTGGCCGCCCGCAACGGACATCAAACTGTATTTAATTTGGTGGCTAAGTCACCCTCGTCCATGGGAAGGTACCCTTAATCTCGTTTCCCCACACGTGGTCCCAGGAGGAGTGTGGAGCTAATCGGGTGACAACACAGGCGATAAGCCTCTCAAGAATAGGCCTGCTTGGGAGATAAGACATTCTATTATACCTCAAAGCAGGCTTTATTTAGATTTAAAGGGCACTGTATTAAGTGCAATTACCGGGGAGACAGGCAAACAAATGTCTGGGAGTGTAGAGCGCAGTGCAATGTCACACACAATGGTGACACTGTATCTGTAATTGACAGCTGTGATCTTACCATCAGGCACCGGCTTGTCCGTTTCGAAAATTATTGATATAAAAAAAGCTTTGATTTATTTTGTAAACAATGCTTTGTACCCAAACAATGAATGCAGTAGTTGGGACCTCTGTATCGCAAGACAGCCAGATGTTGTGTCCGCAGTGCCCCCAGGCTCGATATTTTAAAGGTCAAAAAGGCCTCAAAATTCACCAAAAAAGGTGTCATAAAGGTTTGGAAATTCCCCTTTCGGCGCCAATAAATAATCAAACAGTAAGTGGTAGCAGTGTTGCGAGCCCTGCTACCCCTGCCAAACCGTTTTGGGAGGTTTTAAGCTCGTACAAAAATAATATTCCTGTTATAAAACGCATCCCTGGGGGTGCGAGAATTTCTGTTGCCCAATCGTTATCTTCTTCGATTAAAAAAGTTTTGGCTACTAATACTAGGCAAGCCTGGGAGCATCTTCTAGCATTCCCGTACCACGTTTTTCACGTAAATTTTGATCCTTCTAACAAAAAATCCCTTACAACTAGAGTAAAGGAAAACTGCGTGAAATACAAGGCACGGGAAGAGCAATCTTTTGGCTCAACTTTAATAATTCCGCCACTGCGGCGGAATACAAAAACAAATAATGTCGATTCAGCTACTATTAAAATAGTAGAAAATAAAATTAATGATGGTGACATCAAAAACGCGGCACGCATCTTGTTTTCGAGTGATACAATCGCCCCTTTCACATCTGACACGTTGAATTCCCTAATAGAAAAGCATCCGCCTGCAACTGCAGGTCTCCACCTTCCCGACTCTCCTGAACAAAATAATGACATTGTTGAGGTGACCCCACAGGATGTTTCTGCAGCCGTGGCATCTTTTCGAAGTGGCTCAGCCGGTGGTCTAGATGGCCTGACGCCTCAGCACTTAAAAGATATTTTATCTTTTAGTTCTGGTGAGGTAGGCGAGACACTTCTAAAGGATGTCACGGCTTTGGTTAATTTGATGTTGTCGGGTCAGGTCAACAATGAAATTACCGAAATTCTGTACGGTGCGAATTTATGTGCCCTTAATAAAAAAGATGGTGGTATTAGGCCTATAGCAGTAGGCACCACTTATCGTCGCCTCACAGCCAAATGTGGTTGTAGGAAAAAGGTTGCTTTTTTAAGTAATCTTTTTCAACCACTACAACTCGGTTTTGGTTCTCAGGGTGGTTGTGAGGCTGCTGTACATTCACTACGCACATTTCTTGATCAAAATTGTGGAGATGTGCTTTTGAAGGTGGATGTTAAAAATGCATTCAACTCATTAGATAGAGGCACCCTTTTGACCGAAGTGAAAGATAAAATTCCGGAATTATACCCTTTTCTTTGGCAATGTTACGGGAAACCATCAAAATTAACATACCAAAACAACGTTATATTATCTTCCGTAGGATGTCAACAGGGTGATCCTCTGGGACCAGCCATCTTTAGCCTTGCCTTCCACTCAATAATTCAACGTCTCCAATCAAAACTTAACGTTTGGTATTTGGATGACGGAACCTTAGGTGGCGATGCGAACACGGTATTGAATGACTTGCGAGTACTTATAGACGATTTTCGTCTTATTGGCCTTGAACTAAATTTTTCCAAATGTGAACTTTTTGTTTGTGATACTTGTCCGGATAAAATTTCGATTATTGAAAAATTCAACTTACTTGCGCCTAATATAAAATTAGTAGAAAAAAGTTCGTTCCGTCTTTTGGGTTCACCGATTTTTGACGAATCTTTGTCACCATTTGTCGAAGAACAAATTCAAAAGTTTAGAAATGCTTCTAGCAGATTATTCAAAATTAACGCCCATATGGCTTTTACTATTATTAGATTTTGCCTTTTCGTTCCTAAATTTACATACTTTTTGAGATGTTGTCAGCTGTGGAAACACAGTGAGCTTCTTTTAAGCTTAGACAATTTATTAAAAGATACGTTAATTTCGGTTTTGAATGTTGAGATGGATGATAGGGCTTGGGTGCAAGCTTCCCTCCCTGTGAGGTTGGGGGGCATAGGGATACGCAAAATTTCTAGTGTGGCATTACCAGCTTTTTTGTCTTCTGTACACAGTACACACAAATTAGTAGAAAAAATTCTTGCACAATCTTTAGGCTCTTTTGATGTAGCATATCTGGCTGAGGCCAAAACCACATGGGGACTGGCTTGTCCAAATACTGAGTTCCCAAAAATGTTGTCATCTCAGAAACAGTGGGATCGGCCCCTATGCGAGCTAGCACGGAAAGATCTTTTAAATACGTGCCCTAGTATCGCAGATCGTGCTCGTATTCTCGCTGTTTCTGTGTGGGAATCAGGTCTTTGGTTACAAGCCATTCCTTCTTACAAAACTGGTAGCCTTATAGATCCTTCCGCTTTTCGTCTCGCTATTAGCTTACGCTTGGGTGCAAGGTGTTGTGTTGCACATCACTGCCAGTGTGGTACTGCAGTTGACCAACTCGGTCACCATGGTCTCTCCTGCTCTCGAAGTGCTGGTCGAATTTCCCGCCACGCCAGCCTTAACGATATCATTCGCCGGGCTTTTACCAGCGCCAATGTTCCAGCTGTTCTCGAACCGAACGGTTTGATGCGTGACGATGGTAAAAGACCTGACGGCATGACTCTGGTTCCATGGAAGTTGGGACGGCCCTTAGTGTGGGACGCTACATGCGTAGACACTTTAGCGCCGTCACACCTTTCTGAAACCCACGTGAGGGCTGGCGCCGCGGCTACTTCGGCAGAGCAACTCAAGCGGCGCAAATATGCTAACCTCGGTATGGGCTACATATTTGAGCCGTTTGGTGTAGAGACGTTGGGGCCGTGGGGACCGGGAGCTCATCGTATTTTCCAAAATCTATCAGAGCGCTTGGTCGATGCGACGCGTGATCAAAATGCTGGCACCTATTTGGCTCAAAGAATAAGCATTGCAATTCAACGGGGCAATGCTGCCAGCATGCTGGGCACGCTGCCAACTGATAGTGGGCTAGAGCATTTGGACTCCCTATGAGTCCAAATGCTTTTACTGTAGTAGCTGTAGTATTGTAGTAGCTGTACTGTTGTATGTAGTTTGTAGTATTTGTTTAATAAAGGCATATCGCCAATAAAAAAATAAAAAAAGTAATTAAACATTTCAAACGGTTCAAATTGCGTATATTTATCACTATTGTTGGCCGGATGTTTCAAACACTTTGCAGTGATCGTGGTCACGGGGTGACTAATCGGCTTTATGTGTTTTTTAATATTTAAGGGCTACTCGTATGTGTAACAAATTTGACCTTTTACCGTTGAATTGTAACTACGCAAGGTGAATTCACAACTCTTAAGATGATTTTCACCAATCAATAAAAATGTACCATGTTTTATAATAAACAAAACCGTCAAAAAACGCCTTCCGTAAAGTATTTTCAGAATTGAACTTGTTATACGATAATAATTGCAGTATTAACCATAAAATATACCTTACTTTTACGGCGGTTTATATACGGTGATAATCGCTATAAAGTACGACTTAATCAGCCTCATCGAAAAGTCAATATTTAAGAAAGACCACAAAATACACTTATACTTAAATGAAGACGAAAAGAAGCATTCGCCTTCATTGACCTCGTTTAACGCCTTCTAGTTGGAAGGCGTTTTTGTACGTATTTACGTTTGGTCGGTTTTTTACCTTCATACCATATAAATTAGCCGTCATTAGGGCGCTTTTGAATTTAGATTTTTCTCAGTGTACAGAACATTTAGTGCTTGAGTGCCGAGTCACTTGGCCCATCAAGTCTGTATTAAAAAAATACTTTTAAGTCCCGCATTTCCTACCTAAGTTAAAACTGTTTATAATAAATGCTGTTATTTATAAATACGTTCCGAGCATCCGAGGCCTCCTTATGAAAATGTAATGAAAACGTCACCGCCCGCCCCCGCTCGACGCCCACTGGCTTAGGAAACCAAAATGTTGCGGCAAATTTTAATATTCATTTAGTGTTTTGTCAGTTTGAAAGATTGGTGACCTAAAATTTTGATACTTTTGTTGTTATAGATATCCAGCTGGGAACATCTGAGTAAATTCAAACAGTATCCTTTGTATAATGTAGGTATATTATAAATGAATCAATGACAGGAGAATAGTATGTAGGTGCATAAGTTTCAAATTGGGGTGGGCTTTATTTGTTTGAAATATATTTTCAACATTTCAATTTAAATATTGTTCACTGCATATAATTATTCAAATAATTGGCTGTGAATATATTTACAAGAGAACTATACATTTCTTTAGTTATGAATTAGATACCGGTGTGTAAGGGATGAAAGAGGATGCTTCGTGTAGAATCGAAACGCGTCGAAAATTCTTCCGGTTTGAATACGTCGCCTGTACAACGTCACACATTATTTGTTATTATTAAATATGGATTCCCGCAAAGTAACGCCTGAATCTATCAAGTATTAAGTCCACCTTTGTGGCAGGCGTCATGAGGATTGCAGTGTAAGATGGCAGATCTTCAGAAGGCGCTGCCAGCTTCTGGTACTATTCCCTTTGTAGCCTTTTACTCTTCCTACACGACTATATGGAGGGTGCAATATTTTGCCCGGCACTCCACGGGGATATTCATATGAAATATGCAGCTGAATTCCGCCATCGGAAGTCCCGACAAAGTGTGATGTTTCATCAATATCATGTCGACGTCTGGAAGTCCACAACCTTGCGATTTTCACGGCATTTTCTACCTCGCACTGCCACAATATGGAACCAGCTGCCATTTGAAGAATTTTCCAATCGATACGACTTAGGGGCTTTCAAGAAGCGAGCATATTCCCTCCTCAAAGGCCAGCGACGCATCCTCGGGACCTCTGGTGTTGTGAATTTTATGGGCGACGTATATACGTTTGAAGTTGTGCTTTTTAATGTATGTGGGCTTATCTTATGAAAAAGAAAAGAAATGGTACCCGTATAATCTAGGAATTGCCCTTGAGAGCGTCTGAGGGCCAAGTCTGCTAATTACATGTTCATATTCAGAATAGATTCATACAAGGCAGAATCGGTAGTCTGCTGATCCCTTATGAATATATGAATCTATGCTGAATCTAGGCTGGTTTGACGATATTGCCAACAATAAATAAAAAGAAAAGAGTAAGGTAAGTAATTCAGAAAACAATTTCGTTATTATTAATTATTATTTTGTTTAATTTTCATATAAAACCGAGATGGAATCAATATTGACTCCATATGAATGATATGAAGTTAATAGACTACCAAAACTGTCAAAATTGACCAGGCCGAGTCCATTATAGATTCATATTGATTAGCAGACTTGACGCCCTGATTGTTTGTAGAATGCCGATGAATTTGGGTGAAAGCTCGATGACAGCGTAAAATCAAGTAATAAAATCTCACTTTATAACATTGAATTGTTGTACAGTGAAATTTTATTACTTGTTAGAACGAGCTAGCAATGAAAATTTCGCTGATACCCGAGGGGTCACGATACACTGGTCATGTCACCTGGATAAGCGAAGAGGCCGGAATCGTTCAATTTTAGAGATCCTCAGTTACTCTGGACCCTAAAACAGTGTTGGATTGCAAATAACGTTGGCGATTTATTCATTATAGGCGGAATTGTGTTGTTTATAGCTAACCCGTCGGTTTGACGAAAGGGTATTAGGCGAGAGGAGTAATTCGATCACACCGTATTTTGATGAGTAAGTCTTTGACAAATAAGTTTTTATTTTGGTAGGACCATGCTCACCTGGTGGTGAGTGATAAACTCGGGGCCATTATTTTTAAACGTCTTTTAACAATGTTTCACAAAAAAAATTTCGAAGCATTTAGGTAACGGTGTGTTCCGGCAGCAGTCTTTGAGAGTCAGTGAAATTACAGGCACATGATACTTAACAACTATGTCTCAAGGTGACGGACGCAGTGCAATTCGTAACTTGTGACGAAATGCATCTGTTATAGGCAAAGGTTAGTCCGCTTAACATCAGGCGGGCCTCGTGCTTGATCCGTCACAATAACATAATAAATATAAAACCTAAGTAACAATATAAAATAGTTACTTTATTTTTTATTTACGTAAATTACAGTTAATAGCTTGGCAGAGGCGGAACTGTCAAAGCATTCTTGTGGTTACATATTGTGTAGTAGGATTTCTTAATCAAAATGTTTTGTACAGTCGCCTGCAATAAGAAGTATACACATTGTAATTTTCTAAATTGTGGCACGTGCATCTTGAATTATCCTTTTGTGAGCGTTGTAATATCTTTGAGAACGTTATCAAAAAACCACACACAAGATCAGACTTGAAAACTTTTTCTTGTAGAAGTTGGTAAAATTACACAATAGTTATGTCCGTGTAGTTTCACCATTGCCAAGTTCAGCATAACTTAGTTATCATCAGTTAGCGCGCGGTCCAAAGTTAACGAAAACTTTCATATTTCATTAACACTATTCCAAGAGAGAGAAGCCAAAACTAACAAACAAGACTAGCCATGGAAACCGTCATTACTTCACTAAGAACCCACTGGGATACAATAAAATAACATATTCATATAAATCACAAAAAAGTTTAAACATAATCGTTGAGTTTGAAAAGAGAACAAACGCGACCTTTCTTTATTATTAACAAAATGCGATCAAAATGTATAGCAGCCATTTTGTTTTGCGTAGCTGTGACTATTTGTGAGGCGTTGGACGATGAACGCAATGTCGAAGCTAGAGGGAAAAAGAAGAAAATTGCCTTATTTGGTAAGTAACTATAATACAGATCATTAATTTAATAATGGTTTAAATAATTAATCCACCGCTTAATGTTCTCCTATAATAGTTATGAGCAGTAGGAACAATTTTATTTTTATAAGAAAAATATTTCTTAGAACTAGTTGAGAAATAGTTATGGTTGAAAACAATAATATTTCCCCTATTTTGTACAATTTCCTAAAACGAGTACCTGTATAATACCCTATTTGTAGTACAAAAAAACCATTGGTATCGAAGCTGCTTACAAAATTTTACGAGAATTGGTTAAGGAACGCCCTACAGGTGGCGTGGAGAACCACCGGAAATCCGGACAGATATTCGAAAGCATATTTGCCTAAACTGAAACCAACACGTTTCGCTCGCGCTTCGCGCTCTCTCTCTTTCAATAAACAGATCAGATTTCTAGCACTGAAAATATGAAATAGCTTGTTGAAGTCGGTACCATGGTGATTCAAAATAATGCCCTTATATTATCGTGGTTCCACAAGTTATTTCATAGGTAGATACTTAATTTTAAGTAAGTATTGGCAGTCGGTTCCATTTAAAAAATAACCTTTTTAGTGAAGCATACTGCTTTATTATTGCCACTTGCCTAAAATACTGTTCACCATAAACTAGAGCTACAATTAGCATTACGTATGCTATGGACTGCCGCGCAGCAGGTCCATGGTTCGAATCCCGCCGCGGGCTTGAGCTTCACCGCATGTTGGAAGAGCATTTTGCGAATGCCCGCCTGGCTAGCGACCACCCGCAAGTAGAAAATCTGTCGCCAAGCACCTAACGGTGTGTTCCGGCAGCAGTCCTTGAGAGCCAGTGAAATTACAGGCACATGAGACTTCTTAATTATGTCTCAAGATGACGGGGGCAGTGCAATTTGTGACTTGTAACGAAATGCATCTGTTTCAGGCAGAACTTAGTCTGCTAATATCAGGGGGCCTCGTGCTATATAGGAGAAAGGAACAGGATAATGTAATAAAATGAAGCCTGAATGTACATAGCATGAATGAAGCCTTGATGAATTGAAGCGCTCGTAGTGAAGTTTGTTTAGCGTTCTTAACCGATTAGCTAAGTTAAGCAACGTCCGCCGCGGTCATGACTTGGATGGGAGACCGCTACTGACATTACTACTGAGCGTGCGAAGGAGGGCGGAGTTTTGGAGGTTACGTTAAGCTCTCGGTTGCAGTTGTTTTCTTAGAATAACAGTCTTTCTCAAGCACGTATCGGTGTATTCCAGCAGTTGTTCTTTAGAGACAGTAATTGTAGATTATTCTGAACAATATCTTGGACTACATACTCACCATCATGTAAGGTAGTGAGCTAACCTATAAAGTATTAAAAAAATATATAAAAAAACAGCAGAGACGGAAATGCTGTGAAGTAGACGTGATACGGCAATATAATGAAGAGTAATAAAAATCCTTAAAAAATGACTTAAATTTTTCCTATCGTATATTTGTGATTTTGTAATGTAATCCGCATAGCAGGCGTTATTGCAAACCTAACAATATTAAAATTATAAGGTTGCGTCATCATTTACAAGTATAAAACCAATTGCAAAATTGGTCTTGTTAGTAGTACAACGCAAGTGGTACTATAGATTTCGCTCCATCCCAATACGATGGTTAAAAGAAGGATAGGAAAGATTCGAGTCATGACGTCATGTCATGTTAGCTCAATTGGTTAGAGCATACTCCGGCTCAAGGAGTGGATGGACGCGGGTTCGAATCCCGCACATGACTTAAATTTTTCCTATCGTATATTTGTGATTTTGTAATGTAATCCGCATAGCAGGCGTTATTGCAAACCTAACAATATTAAAAATAAAAATCCTGTTAAAACGTCAACCTCATTTCAGCCGCAAGAAGTCCACTGCTGGGTATAAGCCTCCTCCTATTCATACACATGTTTAAACATGTTACACACTTTAATTTTATATCTCGATGTAATTTTGTTATATATTCACCGATAAATTTAGCTCTACGTCTCATTCCCAGTAAAATAGGTATTACAATTAAGCAACATATTTTATTACAAAAATTAACCCAATTACAGCAAAATGAGCGTCCATTGCCAACCCTGTGATTAAAATAATAAATATGAGGCCGGAGGACCGTTAAATTTAAAATTTCATAATTTCCAATGTTTTCACGCGAAGTGCAATTTTGTGCCAAACGTTAATTTCAGGCACGTTGCTTATTACCCACTCGAGTTAATAAAAATATTATTAACGGGTTATTTTGCGTAGATTGAAACGCTACTCATGCTACGCTACTCTAATTGCCATACTATTAACGTTATTTAATAACTGGCAGGTGCAGTTTAACGTTTCTATAGGAAATAAAAAAATAACGTTTAATGACTTCCGGCGTAAAATATTTTCATACTGATAGCACTAACAATAAAAAAAGTATTTATGAAATTCGAAAATGGAACTCTTTAGAAACATGTTACTGTTTTAATTTAGAAGACTGTCATTTGTTTGCTCATTGTGGATCCTATAGAAAATTGTCTGTCGCTTTCACTTTAACTATAACGTTAAATTTAAATCATTAGGAGAAGGGCGACATATTTAAGGCTAGAGTGCTTGTAGCGCTTTCCATATAATCGTAGTTTCGTCAAATCAAATAATTTATTTGCAAGAATACAATCATGTATGTACATTTTGAGTTCTTGTGTAAAATGCGTGGTCTCTGTATTCTGCCTGCAAGCAGACGTGCAAATATTTAAAGCTAATGCTAAACATACACTAATAATATTAACAATTTAATCATATTAGTTACATCTATATCTTACTAAACCTCCATCGTCATATTTTTAAAAACTAGATGTCAAAACTTAGCATGTATATCTTTGATGCATTTCTTTCTATGCGTCTGGTTTGCCAGATTTCCGTACAAATGAGTATTTTCAAAAAATATTCAGGAAAATCATTTTATTTTGATTTTGGCATCATACAAAAGTCTCCTCTAACAGGGGGTTCCCCTGAGGCTTTTGTATGATGAAGGACATATAATGGTATGACTGATGATGATGAGAGGAAGTAAGTATTTAACTCAGTGTCATCCATGCAACACGTCATCAAAATGCTAGCATGTATTGGCTAAACGTGACAATACTACCAGACTTCCTTTGTTTCTTCAATAGCCTTTAGTTTGCCCAAATGCATACGTTATTATTATTTTTTTTATATGTTATTGTGACGGAACAAGCTAGAGGTTATGATGTTAAGTGGACTAACCTCTACCTATAACAGATGCATTTCGTCACAAGTCACGTTTTTTTTTTTTTTTATGTAATGGGTTGGCAAACAAGCAGACGGCCCACCTGATGGTAAGCGGTTACCGTCGCCTATGGACATTTGCAACACAAGGGGCGTCACCAATGCGTTGCCGACCCTGTAAGTCTCTTTTAACACCTTTTTTGAAGAAATCCATACTGTAGCCCTGCGGAAAAACGCTAGATGGAAGATCATTCCACATTTTGCAAGTATGCGGTAAGAAGGAGCGCATAAATCGAGCTGTGTGAGACTTCCAGGACTCGATTATGTATGGATGAGCTTTTAACCGGTGACGCGAGGAACGATGATAGAATCGCGATGCCGGTATAAGCTCAAACAGCTCTTGGGAGCATTCCCCGTTATAGAGCCTGTAGAGTATACAGAGCGAACCGATGTCTCTGCGGAGGCTCAGTGGCTCAAGGTGGTCAGAGAGCTCGGGGTCGTCGACAATTCTTACCGCTCGACGCTGAATAGCATCGAGAGACTGGAGTTGGTACTTTGGTGCGCCATTCCAGAGGTGAGAGCAGTACTCCATGTGAGGGTGAACTTGTGCTTTATAAAGCAGAAGTCGCTGGCTCGATGTGAAGTACCGCTTTGCATTATTAAGCACACCAAGTTTCTTGGAAGCCAATCCAGCCTTACTCGCGATGTGACAGCGGAACTGGACATCTTTAGAAATGTCGACGCCAAGAACTCCAATACTCTCTACGATTTCTAGGGGAACACCCTGAAATTGCGGAGCGATGATGAAGGGGGTCTTTTTCGCGGTGAAAACGCATGCCTGAGTTTTTTTGGGGTTGAATTGGACAAGGTTCTGCTGTCCCCAATGCGAGACGAGTTCCAATGAACCCTCAACTTCAGGCACAAGACCAGTTCTGCTTCCTTCTACTTCGACGCGAGGGGCATTAGCACGGCCAGAATATTGCGCATCGCCCGTGCTATCTGCATAGCAATGCATGTTACAGATTTGTAGCATGTCATTGATATGCAGAATAAATAGCGTAGGCGATAACACTGATCCCTGAGGGACGCCAGCATTAATCGGCATGGGATCGGAGCAAGCTCCGTCGACAACGACACGAATGCTCCGTCCAGATAAAAAACTGGCGACCCAAGTGCAGAACCCCTCGGTAAGACCGTAGGATGGTAACTTCGAAAGAAGTGCCCTGTGCCAGACCCGATCGAAAGCCTTAGCAATCTCCAAGCTGACAGCTAAAGCTTCTCTTCTACTCTCGACTGCATCAGCCCAACGGTGAGTGAGGTAAACCAGAAGATCACCAGCCGATCTGCCTCGACGAAAACCGTATTGACGGTCACTGATCAGTTGGTGATCCTCTAAGTAACCTAGGAGCTGGTTGTTTACTACACCTTACAGAGTAGAGAAGTGATAGTAGAATTGCACAGCGCCCGTCACCTTGAGACATAGTTGTTAAGTCTCATGTGCCTGTAATTTCACTGGCTCTCAAGGACTGCTGCCTGAAAACACCGTTAGGTGCTTGGCGAAAGATTTTCTACTTTAGGGTTGTTTCTAGCCAGGCGGGTGTTCGCAAATTGCCCTTCCACCATGCGGTGAAGCTCAAGCCCGCGGCGTGTTTCGAACCATGGACCTGCGGCGCGGCAGTCCACAGCCAATGCCACTGAGCCATCACTGCTTCAATTAGCTTAAATTACACCATCTGGTTAAGTTACACCATCGTTCTTGAGGTTTCGTTTATGTTGTTAGAGAAGATGACCGTCCCCATATGCGTGTGATAAGGGGAGGAAGAGAACACTGTTACTTTCTCACGGTGGAGATGTAAAAGGACGTTAGTATGTAAGTTCTTACTGCAATGTGCATACATCGTCGTGTCTAGTACACATTATCCAACCACTCAAGTGCACTTATGCCTGAAACGCACTCGTATGCTTACTCTGTAGTTTTAACCAGGGTTGGAACTAGGATGAAGATTGGGGCAAAATAGTAATTATAGGATTTTAATCAAATTTCATTTTAATCTTCTATATTTTTTGTATTATGTTATTGTGACGGAACAAGCACGAGACCCACTTAATGTTAAGCGGTATCCTCTGCCTATAACAGATGCGTTTCATCACAAGTGAGGAACTGCACTGCGACCATCACCTTGAGACATACTTGTTAAGTCTCATTTTGCCTGTAATTTCACTGGCTCTCAAGGACTGCTGCCGGAACACACCGTTAGGTGCTTGGGTCTGATTTTCTACTTGAGGGTGGTCGCTAGCCAGTCGGGCATTCGCAAAATGCCCTTCCACTATGCGGTGAAGCTCAAGCCCGTCTGCAGTCCATAGCCAAAGCCACTGATCCATCACTGTATCATAAAAAAATATCTAAGATTAAACTTACTCGTACATCGATGGGGTAGCAAAAATGGTGGTAAGGGGTGTTATATGGAACACCCCTCAGCTGTCTGCCGGATATATTTTATTGTCCACGAAATGACTTAATGGAGACCTTGCGCACTTGATGGTGACCCCGTCTATTTAGTCGCTGAGTAACTGTCCTCGTTCTGCATGACACTGCACTGCCGTCGTCACACCGATACCTTAGTTTATGTACTGTTCACGCAGTTACTTCTTGTATTAGCACAGTAGACAGTGCTGCTTCAAAGCAGAATATCTGATACTGTGGTGTGGTGATACCAACTACCAAGATGGACTGGTGCTAGAAAAACCTGTACTGTACTTTACTGTATCCGGTAAGCCGGATTGTCCACTGCTGAACACAGCCTCCCCCATTATGGGGGGGTTTGCCGTAATCCCCACGCTTGGCAGGCGTCTTGGGGATTGCAGTGTGAGATATCAGTTCCTCAGAAAGCACTGCTGCCCACCTTCTGGTGTGTAACCCTTAGTCGCCTCTTACGACACCCGCGGGTAGAGATGGAGGGGTGACATTCTAGCCCGGCACCCCACGGGCTTAGTAAGAAAAACCTACCAGTGGTGAAATAATTGTTAAAAGAAATCACTTTCTAAGTACTTTAAGCATATCATCTATTTACAGGGAGATGAATAAATGAATGAATATTTATTTGCTCAAGTTTTAGGTGCAATATTGCAGAGTTCTTAAAGCATTGAAATACAGTTCCAACAAAACTTTACCCAAACGGTGTGCAAATGTTTTGTTACAAAATACAATAAAATAAAATAAATATGAATTAAAAAGATAAGTCATTACCTCGTAATGATTAATATATACTGCTCAGACATAAGTGGAACAAGCATATATAGATGTCATGTTAAATTTATGTCAATTAATTAATAGTCTGATTAGATACTTATTTTAGTTTATTATATTCTAGGAAGTCCTTCATCGAGTAACAACATTTTTCTTAAAGATTTATAGTAGCTCCCGTTATTTTGTCAGGTAAAGTATTATTCACTTGTATTGAAATACAATTAGCATTGCGTTTGGTCAGCTGTGATGAATTGGCGTGAATAACTTATGAGGATATCTACTCAGACTGTACCGTAACAGCCGATTCGTCCACTGCAGAACACATCTTCTCCTATTAAGGGGGTATTTGCCATAATCCCCACGCTTGGCAGGCAACTTGGGGATCGCAGTGTAAAATGACAGTTCTTTAGAAGATGCTGCTGTCCACCTTCCCCAGTATTTTTCCCTTAGTCGCCTCTTACGATACCCACGGGATGATAGGTGCAATTCTAACTCGGCACCTCACGGGAGCTACTCAGACAAGCCCATTTTATAACATTGCTTTGTTTTTCAAGTCGATATTTTTTTTTTCATCAATACTTATTTCCTAAATGTACAATGAACGCGTTGCTTTCTCTTGTTACCATAAGATATAGAAGACATAGGGGAATACGGTTATGTAGATCGATTGCATATTATCTGAAATAAAGCCTGTAAAATGCCGATATTGTGGCAACATTTTAGTTTTGTTATTCGGAGTTTTGGTTCTTACCTTAGTAGGCAAGAGCTAAAATGCTTCAGTACGCATCGACGCCAATAATGCTTTTTTTATAAATCAATAATCATATCATAAAGCCGTCCCAGAAATGACTGTACTTAGTACTCCAAACAAGACTGGATTTAATCTTGATACAACCTAAGAAGCTGTCCCGATATGAAATATTACTGCAATTTTTACAAGATTTCCATCCTTTATTAGCAATTTCATTCAAAATTAAGTTACAGTGCCCAACACCTGAAGATGGTTTAATATTAGAACTGGCACATCTAAGACTATGAAGTATGTACTAAACAGACTCCTATTCATCTTTATAAGAAATACTTTGCTTCGCATAGACATTCTTGTATCTTTGAAGCATTGACTATATTTAAATTAGCATCACACCCTCTACAAAGACTGCCTGCAGACTAAATTAAATCTTTCAGTCATCGATTGCCCGTAATACTAGGCAGAAATTTAAATTTGGAGGCAATGATACTGTATCAGCCGAATTGTCGACTGCTGAACACAGCCTCCCCCGTTCAGGGGGGTGGGGTTTGCTATAATCCCCACGCATGGCAGGCGTCTTGGGGATCGCAGTTTAGGATATCAGTTCCTCAGAAGGCGCTGCAGCCCACGTTCCGGTATTTTACCTTTAGTCGCCTCTTACGACACCCACAGGTAGCAATGGGGGAGTGACATTCTAACCCAGCACCCCACGGGGCAAGGCAATGATAGCCGAGTGGTAATAATGGGTATGGACTGCATTGCAAGGGCATTTTACGAATTTTCGCCTGGATAGCTACGACCCTCAAGTAGATAATCTGCTGTAATTCCCCAACAGTGTGTTTTAGCAGCAGTCCTTTGAGACAAGCTAGTAAAATTACAGGCACATGAGACTTAACAACTGTATGCCTCAGGGCGACAGGAGCAGTGCAGTTCGTGACTTATAACGAAATGCTTCGGTTATAGGCAGAGGCTACCCTTAATAATACCAGGTGGGCCCTCGTACTTATTCCGTCCGACACAACCCTAATAAAACAATAAAAAAACTTGATATGTATATCTGTACTACGGTAAAGTAATCTGGTAGGTTTGCATAGTGGTAGGTCATTACGCAAATGCACTCTTGACCTACACCAATACCAAGTAGAAAGTTTGCTTTTATTTAGGTAAAATAGGCCCAAATTTTGTGACATTGTTTTTTCCGCTTCGAAAACCTTTGCCGCTAATCAAATAGCGTAGTCTGGCAGAAGTCTTTAGGAGCCAGTTTATGATATAGATTTGGCTTGTTTAATATCCTCAGCTACATCAACACAAATAATTGAGATAGGGGTCAAAGCCTGACTTATCGCCTGTTAAAAATAATAATTATAGACATGAAGAAATCTATGAAAAACCATGAAGGTACCTGTGCTTGAGAGTAAATTGATTGAAAATATACTGGTAAGCAAACTATTAGCATGACTATTAAACCAGACCCTAGCACGACTGTCAAACCAGACCCTGTCAGGCCTTATAAAAATATCAAGAAAGATGGCAAGCGCTTTTAACAGATGGGTGACAGAAAACCAATTAGGTCTTAACGACACCAGAGATAACATGGCTTCAGAATTACAAAATAAATAAGCAAATACATAAAGAAATAAAAACATGACTGTTCTGCTACTGTCACTCGAGATGAACCATCTATTCTAACGATATCCCATACATGTAGATCTGTTCAGGTCTTTAACCGTTCGGCTAAGAACTGGAAGGGCTAAGATCCTAGCTCAGCCAAATACAGAAAATTAAAAGAAAAAAACATACAAAACATTATTAATATTAAATTTAAAAATAATATAATTGAAGAATAAACATTATTAATGTAATTCTAATAATAAACAATCATAAAATTTGTATTTTTCTAAATTCGAAAATATGAGGAGAGAATATGGGGCCAAATATTTTGGCCCGAAGGGGTTAAGCTTGTACAGAAAAATAGAAATCTTACAAATAAACATACCCGATAAACGTGTCTTAGAAGCGCTTTCTTTTCAAACGTTGTTTTGTGATATTTTAAATACCAAGGGTTTAAACTCGGCGAAATGTGGCCAGCATGTTTTTGACTCTAATATACCTAATGTTTTTGGTTTGCTAGCTTTTCGATTCATAATTTATTATTTACTTTTTTTTGGTTCAAGGGCATGCATGCATAATTCCATCGAGTTTGAACTCTTGTTAATTAAAATATGTCGAAACGACATTTGTATGTAAAGCTCTACGTGCACTCTAGCCTTAAAATATTATAAGTACTCCTTTTGGACAGTCGTGTAAAAAGATTGAATTATTATAAATAACAAGATCAACCGGTTTTTATTGCATCGGTCCCGTTCCTTGTGACGTCTCTGGATTGAGCCTGCAATTATTATGCTATGTTCAGTGTGCAAAACTGAACGCTTAGAATCCGATTCGAACGGAAAAGTAATTGAAGATCGTACGAGCCGCGTTCGATAATGGCTTTTCAATAGTTTTTCTCATTTGAATTTATTGAGAATGGTAATGAAGAATTATACTCCATTTAATTTTAAATGTTCCTTCAAAATGCATAGAGATGAAATTAGGTAACTAAGAAAACTGCGCTTTCATAAATTTGCCATACATTACAATTTCACATTATACTTAACCCATTGGCATCGGCGATAATGATAACAATAGAATTTCATTCATAACTAGGACGTAGTGGTCCTGACGATGCCAACTTATTGATAAGTCCAATGGACTCTTTAAGTATTAATTACGCCTTCGCAAATCCCCAAAGAGGACCGCAGATGTATGACATTCGTATATATCAAACGACCCTTATTTTGTTAAATTATTTATGGTTCATTTAATGCGGCGAGCTTCTACTAATTTAACCACTTTCAAACTGGTCAAATCCAATGTAATTTTCTTTATTCTTATCAGACGATATTTATGTTACCTGATTATACTCGAATTTAAGATTTTAATATTGTTATATTTGCAATAACGCCTGCTATGCGGATTACATTACAAATTCACAAATATACGATAAGAAAAATTTAAGTCATGTGCGGGATTCGAACCCACGTCGGGGTTTGCTTTAACCAATTGAGCTAATATGACATGATTAGAGCATACCCCGACTAAAGGGGTGGATGGACGTGGGTTCGAATCCCGCACATGACTTAAATTTTTCCCATCGTATATTTGTGATTTTGTAATATATTTTAGATGTTAACCAGTTTAGGTTATTGTTTCTATGTATGATAGTTTGAAAGATGTAACAAAATATAAGAAACTATAACAAAATAAATTGGTAATTTCTTTCTTTTGAAGAAGCGTTACAATATAAGGAAATATGTGTTTTAACTTTACTAACGCATCCATTGCAGTCCGGTCCGGTCGTAACCCGATCCGGTTGTCCGGGGTCAGTGCATTCTCAAATCTATAACTATGCAAATAGCGATAATTATTATAATAATACCTTTTGACTTTTTATTATATTGGACCGAAGATCAAAAAATAATGCACGAAAAAAATAATGAAGCGCTCGTAGCGAAGTTTACTTAGCTGTTCTTAACCGATCAGCAAAGTTAAGCAACGTCGCCCGCGGTCATGAGTTGGATGGGTGACCGCTAGTGACATTACTACTGAGCGCTTCCGTGCTTCGGAGGGCACGTTAAGCCGTCGGTCCCGGTTGTTATCTTAGGATGGCAGTCGTTATAGCATGGTGGTAGGGCAATTTGTGAATGCCCGCCTGGCTAGCTACCACCCTCAAGTAGAAAATCTGTCGCCAAACACCTAACGGTGTGTTCCGGCAGCTGTCCTTGAGAGCCAGTAATTCTAGGTTAGTCTGAACAACATCTTCGACCACATCATCACTTACCATCAGGTGAGATATTGGACAAAGGCTTACCTATCAAGCATAAAAAAAAAAAAAAAAAATGCAAATGCAATTTATAACATCGCCCAAATAATTAAAACCGTGAGTGATGCCCACAATGGTGGGAAAAGTTCCATTAAAACTGCCCCTGGACACACCGCGGAACGAATTGCATGGTGTAAAATGCCCCAATACCACATTCAAGCCGTTCAATATTCTTCAACACAGCTGCCTCAAGAATAATGACATCAATTGAGTATGATCTTCTTCTTTATTCCAGTATACTTCGCCGACCTGGTCGTGAAGAAAATCTTCATCCTAAAGCTGATATACGCATTCGTCTTCTGGGTAGTTCTTCACAAGGCTGGTTACTTCCTTGGATGGTTCGCGAGCTACCTCAAAGAGAAGAAACAAGAGTTCCACCACGATGACCACCATCACCATTACGAATATGGACCCAGTCATGAGCACTACGGTTATGGACCTAGTCATGATCACCATTCGTCAGCGTATGGGCCATATAGAAGGCAGACTGAAGGAGTGTGAGTTAGGAAGCCTTGTACCAAAGATACTGTGATTGATAAGTTATTTGTTTGCTGTTATTAAAGTTATTTGTTTTTAAGGTATAAGTTATTTATTAACGACCAAAAATGTTTATACCAAGTTGGTTACGTTACAAATATAGTTAAGGATTTTTTTTATTTATTTTTTTATTTGTTATTATAATAATTCAACGGCACAATACCAATTACATAATTATCATTTACAAACAAACATTCTAGTACTTATTATTAAAAATAAAAAATAACATAAACAAGAGAATCTCAATATTAATGTCACATATTAATCGTGCTTCTCGATCGTGCGCTCGAAGAGTCAAGACCTCCTGAGGATGCTTCGTGTAGAAGCGAAACGCGTCGAAAAATTCTTCCGGTTTGGCTGCGTGGCGTTTGTGACGTCACGTCGGCTTAGCAGGAAAATTAAGCGGAATTGTCACTAGATATATTTTTATATTTTTTAAGTGTTTTATTAAAATATTAATTTGATGTTTTCTTAAAATATTTAAAAAGTATTTGTTATTATTAAAAATGGATTTCCGCAAAGTAACGCCTGAATCTATTCATTATCACATATTAATAAAAAATAATAAAAAATATGTACATGTCAGTTTAGAGAAGATAATAATAATGTAAGTGAAACGCATAAAATCATAACATAACATTGAAATTTCAATTTTTTTTATATCACATTTTATACACCATATACATCATGCAAACCTTTCACAAAAATCCAAACATTCAAGGATAACTTATGAACAATATACCTAATAGGATGAGACATCCGTCATAGATGAAAACGGAATTTTGAAGACTCGACTGGTTTGATACTTTTAGGGTTCCGTACCCAAAGGGTAAAAACGGAACCCTATTACTGAGACTTCGCTGTCCGTCCGTTCGTCTGTCACAAGGCTGTATCTCAAGAACGGTGATAGACAGTAGAAATTTTGCCAGATGATGTATTTTTATTGACGCTATAGGTACGGAACTCTTCGTGCGCGAGTCCCACTCGCACTTGGCCGTTTTTTTTTATATATCTGAAAAGTTAGCCTTTAGTTATAATCTCACCTGATAGTAAGCGATGGTGTGCTCGAGTTAGCCTAGAATTACTGGCTCTCAAGGACTGCTGCCGGACGGAACACACCGTTGGGTGGTTGACGACAGATTTTCTACTTTCGATTTACTAGGCGGGCATTCGCAAAATACCCTTCCACTATGTGAACCTCAAGCCCGCGGCGGGATTCGAATCATGGACCGGCTGCGCGGCAATCCATAGCCAAAGCCACTGAGCCATCACTGCTTCAAAAATTTTTGATATAAACGTTGTGTACAAACTAAATTTGAATAACAGCAGTAAAGTAGCGACATTGATTACCAGATTACAAGACTTCATTTGGTCGGAAGACGTGCCTTTTCAGACACAACTCTCGCAATGATGTCGCCGCCCTTATAACCCTCCTCTGTCTCTTCCAAACATACCTAATTACAACCAAGCAAGGCCATAAGGCCTGTGGGGTACCGGGCTAGAATGTAACCCTCCCATTGATACCTGTGGTAGTCGTAAAAGGCGACTAAGGATGAAATACCTGAAGGTGGGCAGCAGCCCCTTCTGAGGAACTGCTGTCTTATACTGCGATCTCCAAGATGCCTGCCAAGCGTGGGCATGGCAAAACCCCCCTTGATGTGGGAGACTGTGTAACCCATTCTCAACTTTTAAAATACTCGTACAATCGTCACTCTTCGTCGTCACGTCATCGTGCGCGAGTTGCGCGTCCCGTACTCAAGTCAGCTCAGTGACAGCTCAGAATCGGTGGCGGGGTGAGGAAGGCTTGTTTTGGTGGGGGGAAAGGAGTGTCCATTCTATACGTAGTATCATTATATGTTCTATGTTATAGAGAAAACTTTCACTAGGTACCTAATAACATTCCAAACACCTATCACACACAAATCCAACACCTGTCACCAATCAAATAGGTAATAGTTAAATTAATTACAAACATTGTGACATATCCGTATATCCGTGTCAACTATATTGCGTTCCAATCGCGGGTAGTTTGAGTAATTGGTTACATAAGTCACAGATAAGGTCAGGTGTCACGCGTTATTGTTTATTAGTGTTAATTAGTTGATTGGAACTGCTTGTGTTGGCACTACACAACATAGTTCTGTTGGATTAGTTTCCTATTCCGCAATGGCATTTAGAATTAAAATTATATTTGAATAGTTTCATAACATTTTTTTTGTATTAAGGGCCTGTATCAGAATTTTCGAGTAAGTTCCGGTTATACTACCCAGAACATAAAGTAACTGAATGATAAAAATTACAGTTAACATGCAGCGCGTTTCAAGCTTTAACCGATGGATAGGCTAAATCGATGACTGTGAAATGCAATGATGGGTAGTATAACCGGAACTTACTCGAACATTCTTAAACACGCCCTAAATATGTTCTGGGTAGTAAAACCGGAACTTCCTCGAACAATCTGAAACAGGCCCTTAGTGTAATAAACTTTGTATTATACAAGAATAGAAACTATATTGTGTATTAAGGAAGGTAAGTAAGGAATTACGATCGAGGCTCTAGTAGAAGCCCGAAGTCGAAGACTGAGGGCTTTCTGAGTCGAGGTTCGTAATTCCCGTAGGTACCGCCCGTGAAACTTACCATGTTTTTCATCACATTTGCCAGTAAATAAATATGAATTAATTCAGCACAACTATTATTACAAAATACGTGAACTTTTTATTAAGCGGATGGCGGGCTTTTTGCCCACACCACAGATTATACAACTGTTTTGTTCAGAAAAGCTTAGAGCAAATACTTACTTACATATAGATAAGGGCATTACTAAGTGTAAAAAAAAAATTCGACGTTACGACACAAAACAGTATTAAAATCGATTATTTAGAACATTAGTTGAGTAGTAACGTAACATGTAGCGAGATTGCAATGGAATACCTGTTTAGATAACATTTTAAGACAATTTTTCAATTGCGTGTTAACTCCTTGCTTAAACTTACATGATCTAAGGTATAAATTTAAAAAAAAATTAAGTACTTACCGACCTTGGGTCTCATGACAAAAAAAAAGCTCGAGGGTTTTATATAAGGCATTACGGCCAAGTTAACCTGTATGTTTAGATACAGTTTACGTGCAAATGTGATGAAAAAGTACTGAAAATCGTCATATTTAGAATATTTTATTTATGATCAACGCATAGGCGAGCGTAGCGAAAAAATCCTACGTCTATGGATTAACGGAAGTACGACTTATCGTGTATCGCACTGTAGCAGCATATACAGGAAGTTGTCAAGAACCTACCTTCACGTGACCATACAAACCTTATCTTCAGAACAATTACCGAACTACTACAATCATTACCAAGGAATACCAAAATAAAACACATGAAAAAAACCTTTTTTTTACCGGCGGTATTTTGCATATCCTAATACAAATAAGGTTATATATTTATTATAAATATTGTACAGAGCGGACCGGCGCGGCGCATTATTGATGAAATGCCCCAGTTTTTAATCTCTAGACGCCACGTCACATTTTTTTAGCACTTAGTTGTTTTCCATTACCTAAAATTACACCCTAAAATCCCCGTACCCCAATATATCACCATGCAAAATAAACATTTCATCCATTTAGTTTGAGTAGATCAAAAAGCAAAATGTAAATTTATTTTTACAGATTTTTGAGACATTTTGTTTTTAAATCGATTTTAATTGATGCAATCTCCAATCAGCATTTAAACCTAATGGTACTTATGCAAACCTCATCAAATACGCTTTACGGGAAAATAAATGTAAATACACCTTTTTTGGAAAATTTTACTGGACAAGGGTATTGAACACACGACGAAAATAGCGGAAAACAATAATTTAATTGCTATTTTTATTGCTATTTATTTTTTCCGAAACTTTTTAACCTAGAACTATGGTTCTTCTTTTAATATGATTATTTTCTATTGTTCTTTACCCATGAATTATTACAGATTTTCAGGCCAAATATTTTAAAGCCAGTAACAAGATTAAAACAACGCGATTTTTTTTTAGAATTTTAGCGGAAAAACTAAATAAAAGTTTTTTTTTCAAAATTATACCTACTGCTTTGGTTCTTCTTTTGATAGATTATTAACATGTAATCTATACACCTGAATTATTTCAGATAGGTTTAAAAGTGGTTACGAGATTATTTATTATGAAAGTTTACATCGGTGAGTGTTTGCGCGGCAAAATGTAACGAGTGAATGTTTTTTATTTTCATTTCACGATTTGAATTACTTTTCGTTATCGTAGAGTGATGTGGTTTTTTGTTTTGTACAGCCAAGGATACTAACTTACTAACAACATTCAAGTTATAACGATCAAATATATAAAAAACACACTAAACCCCTTTTTTCAGACAACCATCCCGGTCGGGACAGATAAGGTGGTAAAGTATTTTAAAAATATTTGTTATTATTAAATGTGTTCCATTCATTTTTAGTTTTTACACACATAAAACCGGCAGAAACTATTACTTAAGCTGTGGTAATTCTACGTTAGTTTGAACAACACCTTCGACCACATCATCACATTACATCAGGTGAGATAGTAGCCAAACGCTAACCTACCAGGCTTAAAAAAAAGGTACGTTGGCTTTGAGAATGATTGCGTCGACGACCATGGTATACGAACAAGACATATTAACCACAATAATAACAAATATTATTAAAATATTTTAAGAAAATATCAACTAATATTTTAATAAAACACTTAAAAAAATAAAAAAATATATCTAGTGACAATTCCGCCTAATTTTCCTGCTAAGCCGACGTGACGTCACAAACGCCACGCCGCCAAACCGAAAGAA
Organism: Plagodis pulveraria; assembly: GCA_963890685.1. NCBI lineage: Eukaryota > Metazoa > Arthropoda > Insecta > Lepidoptera > Geometridae > Plagodis > Plagodis pulveraria. The sequence continues at coordinate 34,553,251 of OY982951.1, read as the reverse complement.
TTTTCGACGCGCTTCGCTTCTACACGAAGCATCCTCAGGAGGTCTTGACTCTACGAGCGCACGATCGAAAAATATTTTAAAAATATTTGTTATTATTAAATATGGATTTCCGCAAAGTAACGCCTGAATCTATTCATTATATTAATCACATACAATCACGAATGCTAAAGAAGTTCATCAAAAATGTTTTGTGTATCTATTTTGCTCGGTCGGTCTTTGGCGACTTGCGACAAAAGAGCCCGCGATGAGGTAGCGGCTTTACAAAATACGGATCTTTAGTCTCCTTTAGATACCTATTCAATGATGATTTCTGATTGAAGTAGGTACCTTTTTAATATTGTTATGATTGCAATAACGCTTATCGGCGGATTATATTACAAATTTACAATCTGTGAATTTTTTAAACACAGGTAACTAAATTTAATATAATTTCTAGACAGAACTCTTAATAATAAGAAATATTTTTAAAATATTTGTTATTATTCAATATGGATTTGCGCAAAGTAACGCCTGAATCTATTCATTATGACAGAATTCTTCTATTCGTTTCTAGGTCAATGTTCCATATATAATATCATTTATTTATGGTTTCCTTTTGGCATATGGGTACGGAACCCTAACAATTTTTTATTGTTGCTTTAGAACGTATTTAAATTCAGGGCCATCTAGGTTGTTTGTCATGAACTATCACCGTAGGTAGTAAACTTTTTGCTATTTCGTGACTCAGTATAATGGTATTCTCTTGCCTTAAATTTATACATTTAGTTATCTACATAGATGAAATTTCTAAGAACATCTTTTAATAAATATTTTTTATGTACACATACCCTATAGTAGCAATTAAAACACAACTGAAGTTAACTTCTCTTGCCAAGTTAGTATACGTTGATACTCCTAGATGGCGAACAACACAATATTACCCAAGCAGAACATCGTTATACCAGGATCTGAAGTTCTCCTAAAGAGGGCGTTTAGAGTTGTATTTGATTCGGGAAACGCACATCAGAGAATATTTTATGTATAATCTCTATGAATAAAATCAAATAATGATTGTCATATCATTATACATTGATAATAGTATTTTTAAGATGCACGGAGAAGCTACTTACTAAGTTTTAAAACAACGTTGTACGTACTTACTTATATGTATGTATTACTTATAAAGTAGTTCTTTATGTCATTGGGACGGATCTACCACGAAGACTACCTGATGCTAAGCGGTAACCTCTGCATTTTACACATGCATTTCACATGTTACGGACTGCACTGTCTCCCTAAGACATAGAGTTGTTGAGTATCATCATGAGACTCTGTCACAGAGTATTTTATTGGTAGAAAATGCTGCGGGCCCATCATGGACAGGAGATAGAGTATGTATAGACAGAGAGTGGATTTGAGGTTTGACTTTGGGACTCTGTTTCATTGATCATCTAAACTAAAATAATATAAACATTTTTTTTTACAATGTTAAACGGACTAACCTCTGCCTATAACAGATGCATTTTATCACAAGTCACGAATGGCACTGCGCCCGTTACTTTGATACATAGTTGTTAAGTCTCATATGCCTGTAATTCCACTGGTTCTCAAGGACTGCTGCAGGAACACACCGGTGGGTGCTTGGTGGCAGATTTTCTACTTGAGGGTGGTATAGCTAGCCAGGTAGGCAATATGCTCTTCTACCACGCGGTGAAGCTCAAGCTGGCGGTGGGGATCGAACCAGGGACCTGCGGTACGGCAGTCCATAGCTATTACCGCTCGGCCATCATTGCTTCAAAACTAATTTACATACATCAATCATAATTTTTTTTATGCTTGATAGGTTAGCCTTTGACCACTATCTCACCTGATGGTAAGTGATGATGTGGTCGAAGATGTTGTTCAGGCTTACCTAGAAGTACTGGCTCTCAAGGACAGCTGCCGGAACACACCGTTAGGGGCTTGGCGACAGATTTTCTACTTGAGGGTGGTAGCTAGCCAGGCGGGCATTCGCAAAATGCCCTACCACCATGCTATAACGACTGCCATCCAAAGACAACAACCGGGACGGACGGCTTAACGTGCCCTCCGAAGCACGGAAACGCTCAGTAGTAATGTCACTAGCGGTCACCCATCCAACTCATGACTGCGGGCGACGTTGCTTAACTTCGGTGATCGGTTGAGTAAACTAAGTAAACTTCGCTACGACAACGGGAAATAATCTATTGTTGTGGTTTATTTAAATGTACACCAGCAGAGCGACCATGCTCGAAGAGTGGATACCTACACCTTTTAAACGGGATTTTTTTATGTGCTCTTCGTAGAGACGCTTTCTGCCCGGCCCAAGACAGCTAAATGAAAATACAAAATTTTAATGTAGCCTATATAGAAAATATAACTTTTAATTTCTACCGAGCGAATCTTTTATTTATTTAACTCAAATTACATAGAAATTAGCTTATATGTGTTATTATATCAAGCTATAAATGTAGCTACTTTGTTGAGCCTGACGCTCTGTATAGAATTTTGTATTATTTGGTTTAATCCCAACGAATACTTGTATAAAATTACCACTTCACTTTTTTTTTGCGATTTCATGAAGGAACACGCACGAGGCCCACCTGGTGTTAAGTCCGTCACAAGTGGCGAACTGCACTGTGCCCATCACTCCGAGACATAAATGTACCCTTCAAACCGGAACACAGTAATGCGAACGCTATCAGGGTATGGTGGCAGTATTAAAAGAGCTCTAGTGCTACTAAAACTAAGCTACGCAATAAAACAAAAACTGTTTTTTACAAAGAAGCAATAACAATTGTTATACTTTAGGCAAAAGTGATCTCTTCTAAAAAAAACGAGCAAAACTTTTATAACATAGAGACGAATTTTTATATTGTTATGATTGCAATAACGCCTGCTAAGCGGATTACATTACAAAATTACAAATATACGATAGGAAAAATTAAAGGCCTAAAGGGGCTTATGGACGCGGGTTCGAATCCCGCACATGACTAAGATTAATAAGGTTGCGTCATCATTTACAAGTATAAAACCAATTGCAAAATTGGTCTTGTTTGTAGTACAACGTACTTAAGTGGTACTATAGATGTCGCTCCATCCCAATACGGTGGTTAATGAACTATAGGAAAAATTCGAGTTATGACGTCATGTCATGTTAGCTCAATTCGTTAGAGCATGCCCCGGCTAAAGGGGCGGATGGACGCGGGTTCGAATCCCGCACATGACTTAAATTTTTCCTATCGTATATTTGTAATTTTGTAATAGAGACGAATTACCTAGCATTCCATGGATTCACCGTGCGGGTGCCGGGTCCATCGCGTTGCAAAGGAAGAGGCTAGAGGGGCCTGGGACTTGCAACCCAGGAGTAGGGTTAAGGGGCCCCTTTATGATATATGAATGCTCCCCTTCACCACTCGAGCCTCCTCCCCTACCTAACCAAATTTAATAAGATCCTACTAATGCCGCCTTAGATACACGTTCTAGGATGGAAGTTACGGTTGTTCTTGGTAGGCCAAGGTCTTTAAGTAGGTTATATAGGGATTTCGCTGGTATACTCGCTCCAACTTCTACAGCATATAAACTAACCACATAACCGTTTTTGGTTAATTCATTTGTTAGGTCATAATATTTGTTGTTTTTATTGTGTTGTCTTTAGGTATTTTTGTTTCCCACGGCTCAGTAAGTTCTATAAGTACTATGCGTTTTAGATTTTTTGAGTATAAAAATATGTCTGGTCTGGACGACGAAATACCAACATCCTCAGGAATTTTGTAATGTTTTTCATACGTGTCCATCAAAAGAGTCCAATCGGGAACTGCGCCTAAGATGGAGTAGGTAAGGCTTGGATTTCGATTTGGTAAATGACCCTTCTTTTACAAAAGCAACCTGTCGTTTGTTCGTGGTCAAACCTTTTTTTGCTCTAGCTACCGAGAGACTCGCTGCTTCTCGTATGATTTCGAGGACTCTATCATGACGGCGTGAATAATGACCCCTATCAAGGAGCACCTTGCATCCTACCAATAGGTGCCTTGCTGTATCTATGGCCTCCCGACAAATACCGCAAGACTTTTCGGATGCTTTCCCCCATCTTACTAAATTACTTTGGTCTGGGAGGGTCATCTGAAAGGCGTTTAGATAAAATTTTAATAAGGCAGGTGACCAATCGTATATCAAGGTGCGCACATGACGCGCCACTTTAACGCCAAAGGGATACAAAATTCCCCTATGGTTAGCCATTCGCTCTGCATTTCTAAGCTCATTGCATGCACTTTATAGCTATCATTTTCGTCTTGTCGTAGAAAAGATTTTACAATGTCTTTATCCTGAACTTTCTTTTTCGACCCTAAACCTGCTTTACTGGCCTGTGCACCTATCATCAATTGTTTGTGGAATTGAAGCCTCGAATCAAGGTCGGAGGCACTTTTGTCTTTTGGGAGAGATACGACTATATCGTCTTGAGATTTTAATAAGACGTGCGTTTTGGTAACTCTGAGGTGTTTATAGAGCTCCGATGGTTTCTTTAATTTCATCCCAAAATTTGTTTTATCCCGAAATAATGTAGATGGGTCTGCCGAAAGTGCAAGCCCCAACCATGACTTCAATGTCCTTATGACGTTTACATCCAGTTTTGTTAAAAGGGATTTAGTAATGTCGTATACTAGAAAAGGCCAAGTCAGGCGTGATGTTAGGTAGTTGTCGTATATCCAAGCTTTTTTAATGTTACTAATTGGTTGTTGGTCTCCCATACTAAGCTTTTTTAGAGTGCTATCGACAACTGCGTCTAAAGATGGTGTGCGTCCTTTGTGATCTATCTTCCTACCAAGAAATTTAAATGGAACAGCTTCAGCAATTGTGGAAACACATTCTCCTCCTATCAAGAGTCCCGGGTCGTAGGAGATAAATTTGGTATTCCGTCTACCCAGACACAGACAGTGGCATTTACTTGGTTTTGTTCTCAACCCTTTAGTCCATGCACAGAACTCATCCACTTCACGTAAAAGTTCCTGACATTGAATTGGGTTACGTGTCAGAATTGCAAGATCGTCAGCAAAAGCTAAGATGGACTCTGTGTATTTGTTATTGATCTTAAACCGATAGCCCCACTTTTTTTTCATGATTAATTAGCTTGTCAATTAAAATATTAATAACTATATTAAATGCTATTGGTGACAAGCAACAACCTTGGAACAAGCCCACATTGTATTGCAATGTGTTAGTGTGTCCCCTTTTTGATGAAATAACAAATTTTAATTGGGAGTAATATGATGCGATGATGTCGCTGATCACAAGTGGAAAGTTATACCATTTCATTGCGAACAACAGCAGTTTGTGCTGCACAGAACCAAACGCGTTCTCTAAGTCTATCCAGCACACCGTTATTTGTCTTTCATATGTTCTGGCATCTTTTAAACTTTCCGCTAGAAGAGTATTGTGTTCCAGGCATCCAGAAATTTCAGGCAAAAACCCTTTCTGGTGATTGGGCCTGAAATACTTGTTATTGATCATAAAGTGTGTCATTCTAGTTTGTAAAATTGAAAAAAATATTTTGGATATTGTGTTTGTTAATGCAATCGGCCTAGTATCTTTTGGATGAGTTACTTGGTCTTATTTTGGTATGAGGACAAAAATTGCTTTTCCAAATGCCACTGGTATTTACACTACATATGGGATGGTTTTAAACTCAACATGAGGATCATGTGGCCTTTGGTTTGTGGGATCCTCATATGAACTCCCATGCTTGGGCACTTCGTATGTGCTTTTGAAATGAACGTAAATCTGTTCATTGGTCAAGAGAAGCTTTGCACTTTGTTCATTGAAAATGTTTTTTTGAGTATTGAAAAGGGTTTTTATCAAAATTAACCTCATGTTTAACTCTATTCAAGTTATCGCGATTTTCTGTTATTTGTGCTGATATTCCTTGAATTAATTTTAGGATTGATCTTAGTGCCCTGGCCAGTTGATGACTTAGATGGTTATCGCCCATGGCCTTGGCATTCCTAAGTTGTTTTCTTCCTCCGCATTTTTTCAACTTAAAAGTATTTTCTTTGTTTTGGTGAGCATAATTATTCGGTGGTGGATAGTGCTCGAAAAAGTAGGCATAAATGGTATTCTGGAAAGTATCTACTTGGCAGTTTAAATCAGTTTAAGATTTTATATAAGCTTAATATATTTTAAGATTTCATTAAATTTCATTAATAGTAAATACAAGAACTAGATAGAAATAAATATATGTTCATAATAATTGTTGTATTTTTTAACTCTAAATTATAGGCTATGCTATTTAGGCTATGAATTAGAAGTTTGATTAGGTTTGATAATATACGTTATTATAGGAATCCTCAGGGGCACCTAAAAGAAAATACTAAGAGCTGAAAACACGCCTGCCAAGCGTAGAGATTATGGCAAATATCCCCCACGGGGGACAAGTTTGTCCAACATGTTGATGAGAAGATGGTGATGAGTATACCTTGTGCATAAAATGAGGGATTCAGTTTTATGGCGAGTCCCTTTCCTGACGACAACCCTCTTTGGAAATGCTACCTACCTAGGTACATGACAAACATTACATACATTCTGTTTCTGGTGTTGGATTTTAGGTACCTACCTAGGCGGCTTTGTTCAAGTTTTTTTAATCCTAGGTTTCTGTTTGCAGGTATTAATTACTAGTAAGTATGTATGTAGGTCCTAATTCTCATCAAGCAAATCAGCGCCTTATGAGGAACTACTATCCTAGACTGCGATCCCCAAGATACCTGACAATCGTGGGGAATATTGCAAGTACCCCTGTAATCGCTGTGTTCAGCAGTGGATAATCGACTGATACTCTACAGTACAGTAGGTCTTAATTATTCCTGATTGTATAAAAGCCTAAGATTTGCGAGCTTTTATGTCTGCCTTCTGCATTTCTAAAAGATTCTTCTAGACTGCCAGACGTATATCTTTCTACTTATCTAATGCATTTTGATTTTAGGACGTATGCCTTATAATCTATAACCTTGAACAAGAGTAATGTATTATTATCGGAGAGGAAATCATTTTTTAAAATGAAATAATTAATCATTCCACCTTCATTACAAGTTATTTTTATATATTATTTATTCTCAAAGAATGTTACCATGAGCGGTATACGGACCTTAAAACCATAGAGAATTACATACTTTACATGAAGGTATTAACCATAATTTGAACATTTACATACAAGTAAGACATAAGTCAAATCATATTCATAATCAAATTGTATAGGTATATAATTTCTACAATAATTATACTAAGCCGTTATTAGAAAAATCGCATTCATCATCGCACCCTTGCTCTTCAACTCCTTTCGATAGTGGTATAATATTGGTATCAGGCGGTACGCACTCGCCTCCACCCTGTGACGGGTCGTACTTGTACTGGAAGGTGATCACCAGGTCCGCACCATCGACGGCATATGTCCCCGTCGGAGCGATCACGTACGGAGGCAGGATCCTCACATCCAGGACAGTGCTGTCGCAGTTCTGCGCTTTCACCAGCAGCACGCGATCTCTAACTTTCAAGTCAAACTCCGAACCTCCTGCTGATACGTACACCAGTTTATAAGTACTGGGTCCATGGACCTCCTTGACGCTTGCACCTCCTTGCTGGCCGCAGTGCCTCTGTAGCTTCCTGTCTGCAGCTACCATTTTGTCCGCGACTTGGTTGAAGTAATTTATGATTCGTTGCGGGTTGTCCCAGTGGCAGGGCGGTGGCTGGCATCCCTCGCTAAAAGCTAAGACGCCGAGCGCCACGAATGATATTACACGAAGCATCCTCTCTGATCTGTGGACGTGTTCGAATTGACCAAGTTGATAAACCGACGCGATTTTTATATACTTAGTGCGCGAGATAAAAACAAAAGTTATCAAGTTCATATTCAAACTGGTAGGTAAGTAAACGTTATAAGAATAATTGATTCTTTATGGTAACTTGGAGGTTTCATCATCTACTATTTGCCATTCTCCAGGAATTTAGTAGGTTGGGATGGTTGTGTGTACTAAATCAAACTAAATCAGTCAATTTAGTAATTGAGATATTATGAGGCAATGATGGCTCAGTGGCATTGGCTATGGATTGCCGTGCAGCAGGTCCATGGTTCGAATCCCGCCGCGGGCTTGAGGTTCACCGCATGGTGGAAGGGCATTTTGCGAATGCCCGCCTGGCTAGCGACCACCTTCAAGTAGAAAATCTGTCGCCAAGCACCTAAAAAAAAATATGGATTGTTTAGATAAGGGTTGACATATATCTAATTAATGCTTCTTAGCATCATCAGTCTAATATTATTGATGTGAAAGTTTGTATTTTTTTATGAGACTGTGGCAGGACAAGCATGTCGCCTACTTGATGTTAAGCGGTAATCTATGCCTGTAACTGAAGCATTTCATCAAGTTATGAACTGCACTGCGCCCGTCACCCTGAAACATACACAATTTTTGAAGCAGTGGTGGCTCAGTGGCAATGTCTATGGACTGCCGCGCAGCAGGTCCATGGTTCGAATCCCGCCGCGGTCTTGAACTTCACCGCATGGTAGAAGGGCATTTTGCGAATGCCCGTGCACGTGCTTCGGAGGGCACGTTAAGCCGTCGGTCCCGGTTTTTATCTTAGGATGGCCGTCGTTGTAGCATGGTGGTAGGGCATTTTGCAATGCCCGCCTGGCTAGCGACCACCCTCAAGTAGGAAATCTGTCGCAAAGCACCAAACGGTGTGTTCCGTCCGATGTGTTCCCTTTAAGAAAAAAGTATACAATAATTCTTCGTAGTATGAACTCAAATGGTGTTAAGTTTCATTGAATTCCATTAAGTAATTTTTGAGTGATACGTGGCCGGGATATAGACGGACAGACAGACAGAGAGACAGAAAGACAGACAAAACAAAAATACAGTTTTGGCATCAGTGTCAGTTACAGAGTGCTCTCAAATATTTTTTATCTTAATATTTGCCATGTACAGAATTGGGTCTGTTACAGTTTTATTATAAGTAAACCTAGATTACAAATATACGTTGCGTAACAGCTTCATGGACGTGATGCCTCTTGACCCGAGAGTCACACGAGGATAAAACATATTTATTGTACCTATTTAAAAAGAAATACCCAATATTAATGTCATTCGTCGGTGAAATGGTCAATGTAGGAACTGGCTCAATAAATCAGATTGTTACATTTTATGACAAGAACAACAGTCGTTACTACTGTTGTTTTTGCCATAGCACTTATAGTCAATAATATGTATGTTTAACCAACTTCAAAATGGAGAAGGTTCTCAATTCAACTGTATTTTTATGTGTACCTCATAACTGTTTACAAGGTATACCGACTTTGATGATTTCTTTTTACATTCAAAAGCATGACAACATGTGGTCCTTTTTTTTTTATTTTTCTGTTATTGTGAAGTAACTAGCGTGAGGCCCACCTGATGTTAAGCGGTATCCTCTGCCTATAACAGATGCATTTTATCACAAGTGACGAACTGCACTGCGCCCATAACCTTGAGACATACCTGTTAAGTCTCATTTTTGCCTGTTATTTCACTGGCTCTCAAGGACTGCTGCCGGAACACACCGTTAGGTGTTTGGCAACAGATTTTATACTTGAGGGTGTTCGCTAGAATGCAAAATGCCCTTCCACCATGCGGTGAAGCTCAAGCTCTGGGCGGGATTCGAACCATGGACCTGCTGCGCGGCAGTCCATCGCCAATGCCACTGAGCCATCACTGCTTCAAATCTCTGGTCCTATTTAAATTTGAGTGAAATCTGACGAGTAGTATTTGAGTTATCCCTAACAAAGCGAATTTTATGTTTAAATTTGGCTTTTTTGCTACAAACTTATAAAAGAAGGACAGGTCATGAGATGTTTGCGTGTGCATTGAGTGAGCACCCTCAACAAAAAATAATAAAATAAGATAATTTAGTAAAAGCTCTAAAATATTTGTTTTTCTGTAAAGGTAAAAGAGAACATCGAGATATTATTACTAGTATATATATACGGCAATGAAAGAGAATAAGACGTTTACAATGTGCTCCCTCAGTCCTCACAGAAAACCGTCAATATATTCAGATCTATTGAGTTAACAAAAATAAATTGTATACTAGTTTATAGTAAAACTTGTGAAGAGAATTATGTTGATGTTACGCGCTAAGTTATTAATTTAATACAATCGAATAATATGGAAAGTGTGAGTTACCATTCCAAAATTCTATTTATTGGAGGTCGGTTTTGTGAAAACTCAGTCGAATATAAGCAAAAGTAGATTCTTTTATGGTGGCCTAGTTATAAAGGATCCGTAAACAAACGGCAAAACGAATCCTATTAATGACTGAAGTCTCATTAATAGGATTCGTTTTGCCGTTTGTTCTCTGATTGTGATCTGTATGTCCTTTTTTTTATGCCTGATAGGTTAGCCTTTGACCACTATCTCACATGATGGTAAGTGAGGATGTGGTCGAAGATGTTGTACAGGCTAACCTAGAAGTACTGGCTCTCAAGGACAGCTGCCGGAACACACGGTTAGGTGCTTGGCGACAGACTTTCTACTTGAGGGTGGTAGCTAGCCAGGCGGGCATTCGCAAAATGCCCTACCACCATGCTATAACGACTGCCATCCTAAGACAACAACCGGGACCGACGGCTTAACGTGCCCTCCGAAGCACGGAAACGCTCAGTAGTAATGTCACTAGCGGTCACCCATCCAACTCCTGACCGCGCGCGACGTTGCTTAACTTTGCTGATCGGTTGAGAACAGCTAAGTAAACTTCGCTACGAGCGCTTCCTTTCGTCCGTCCGTACGTCACGGGGCTCTAGCTCGTAAACTGAAAGAAATTACTAACCTGAAATTTTGGTGTATAACGTTGATCCATATTTTTTTTTTATTTATCAAAAATTTTATTCATAAATGTGAGAGGCTTGACTCGCAGTAGGTAAACCTAGCTATTGTTACCTCATGCATTGTAACTACCTGCCTACTTAAACTGTGTAATTTGAAGAAGGAAATTTTGTGGTATATTTAAAATTTTCTGGATTAAATAATCTATTGATTGAACTTCTATATACATTCAAATATAATTTTGTTTAGATACGAACCTAACTACTTACCTAAATATGTTCACTTGAATAGTAGGTAATAATTACTGCTTTTTGCCAGGCTCGTCCCTACAAATATCTACTATGTCAATGTGTTATCGCAACACACTTATATCATTAGTGCGAAAGTATGTAATCGCTCGATCGGTCGGCTCGACCTATTTCGGTAAAATATAAAATATAGATCATTTAAGTCCTGGATTAACACATAATACTTTTATTATCATCATCACGTTCTAATATTGTCCATATAACTATTAAATTAATTATTCAAAGCTAGTTAGATGGTTACATATATAGCTGTAGCTCATTGTAATTTATAGTAAGTACTATATTATTATGTACCCTTTTTTATGTTTCCATTGGAAAGGATTTAATTAAAAGGCCCGGATCAATAAAGGAAGTCAACAGTATATAAACCACTTTGGCTTGACAGAGGAGTTTTGTCATAGTAGAAAGAGTGGGGAAGTAGGCCATCTCCAGCCCAATTTGCGATATAATTACCTACCATACTTGCCTGTCTCAGGGTTGTTACTTATTTATAATGTATGTACTCGTATATGCTTAATTTTAATTCAGTACCTAGAAATAGGCAAGGGTCGGGAAGTTGTATTTTTTAACTTGTGTTGTCTGGGTTCAGGGTTAGTGAGGCCGGTTTTATACCTAAACGATGATAACACCTTTCACGATGAAAAAAATACCGACTGGCGATACCTATGTGATTACGGGGCCAGAGACGTGCGACGCGGGGCATACCTAATACAACAAAAAGATAAGTAGGCACTCATCATCAAGTAAAAATCATAGGTATGCTAGAATAAGTGACTTGCTTACCTTTCCTGTTCAGTAGGTAATCTGAACAAAGACTACTCTGGAGTCTATGACTTATTTAGACAGCCGAACACACCGCAATAAGTTCTCAGGCGATTATCACCCATTTTTCATTTATTTAGCGGTGCCAAAAAGCCGTAACGCGCGAACCTTGTTCGGTGTGAGCCCCGGCTGGCGCACTGAGAAACGGGTCGAGATTGTGTTAGAGTGTGCGTGCGGGACGCATAGATACTATGGCGCACACAAACAAGCCGCGCGCGGTGCGTTTGTATGAAGATAACTTACTTCCCCTTCCTTCTACTATGGTTTTGTCATCCCTCCTCGTAACTTTACACCACTTTATTTTCTTATTTGTGCATATTTTGGCAATGTTTAAAACAGTTTAGCACAATGTAATATTTATCAGATTCATTATCACCACCAAAAAATATATAAAACAAACAATATATGCAATGTCGTAAGAATTACGGCTTATTGAGCTTCCATATAGCTATATAGCTTCCATATAGCGTAGTGATGTGAATAATTAATAAACTGCATGGAAGAGTGTTCGTATTAAGTAATAAGCCTTATTACTAGCCTTTTTATTCTGTGAAACTGTGTACGTAAACAGACTACGGATAGATACGAACACGAAACACAGCGCATTAGAATAAGATGACGTGCGTTACTGACGGCGCGCGGCAACCCACAGTAGAGTAAACATCTTGTCGCAGCCGCTGATGTACTTGTAGCTTTGTACCTAAAGTGCGGAGTGCGCCAGGCCTACTAGTATGTAATATTTTACTTCAGAATTGCTTCGTATCACATTTTTTTTTATAACTAAAATTACTTCATATTATTATTATTATTACTATTACGCTGGTTGTTCGCAGCCAGCATTATGCTGAGTTGGGGTCGGTTTGTGGCAAAACAACTATGATGTAGGTATTGTACCAACAAAACCAAAAAATTACAACATATTTAATGTTGTAATTTTTATTTTGTCTGTTTTTTTGTCACAAATAAAGCTATGTCTATGTCTACATTTCCAATTGATAAAATCAAAGCGTCCATAAAAGATGGTTATATTCTAAGAATGACCTATTTAAGAATTAAATTAACTTGTCTTTAAGTTGGATAGAAACCACACTTCAAACAAGCTTTCAGCTTTTACCATTACTTATTTCTAAAATACTGGTTTTTGTTCAAATCGACCATAAAGTGGACGGTAATTAGAGCTGGAGGGCAAACAAGCTAAAAAAACCATTTCACCAAATTTCAAAATTGAGAGAAAAATATATAGTCATGTAAGGGATTAAAACCCGCGTCATCCACCCCTATAGCTGGGGCATGGTGACTGTTTAGGGATGATTTATATTAGAACGGGCCGTGTCCGGGCCGGGGCGAGGACGGGGCGGGCCGGAGCGGAGCCCGTCCGTGCTGCACGATTATATTACAACGAGTGTAACGGGTTTTATAAGCCGTCAAGGTCGCTTCCATACAGCGTAGTGATGTGAATCATTCGCAATTATTGAAATATAATAAATAATAATGGAGTTATCTTTGCTGGAGATGGCTGCTAATGATGAAGATGAAGCAGAAGCAAGGAGCAAAAAGAACCAGCTGTAATGAAAATGGAGCGTGTATTCTCTTTGGATAAGGCGTGCATTGGACGGAGAATTTAATACTCTATGTAGAAACTTACCCGACAGTGAAGATAAGTTCTTTGGATATTTTAGAATGTAAGGAAAACTTTGACATTTTACTTAATGAGCTAAAGCCCGTCCTTGTAAGACAGCATACGAGATTCAAGACATCGATATAACCTAAACAACGATTAACTGTATGTCTCAGGTAATACTACAAAATAATTATATAACATATATTTTTACTATTCATGTCCTGGGGAGGGCATTGGTATGCCATATCACAGGTCTGTCCTAGTTTGGGTACCAATGTGTTTCCAATGTTAATGTAAAATTTACTGGTGTATTATTACTAGTACTAGTACTCTGAAATATTTAAGTTGAATGATGTTTGTTAAAACGATAAATAAATTTCATTTCATTTCATAATTAATTTCATTTCATAATTGATATTTACCAACAAAAGTTTCAATATTGAAACCATTTACGTTGGGCTTACTAGGAATCTCGACAATAATCTAAGGACTAAACATTGAAATCGCGAAAAGCATTCTTTAAAATTGAATCGCAAAGTTATGCTACCAAAGAATGTTTTGTTTAAGTATCACAAATTTGTGACCAAACTGAGCTTAGTAGAAACAAAAAGAAAGTGCGTGGTCCCTCACTAAACATTCGTCGCTCACTACCCGTGCGCAGCACGAAAGAGTGTTCCTATTACGACGGAGCGTGGAAAGGACGGGGCGGGACCGTGCAACAACCGTGGTGTAGACGAGCGTCGTACGTTAGTAGGCGGGCCCGGACGGGACACGGATCAGGCACTGTCTAATATAAACTGCTTCATACAAAATGTATGTAACGTTTCAAATCCGTGCCCCGTCCGGGCCACGTACACGGCACGCCCCGGGCACGGCCCGCTCTAATATAAATCTACCCTTAAGGTAATATGACATATGATTCATAACCTATTCGTCCTCTCGTTCTTTAACCTTCCTATGGGGATGGCGCGACACCTATAGTTCAACTTCGTTGTAATATAAACAAGACTAATTTCGCAAATTAGCTTTTAACTTGTTCATGAAGACGCAATCTCACAATTTAAAAGTTTTTATTTTTGCAATAACGATTCTATTGCGGATTACATTACAAAATTACGAGGGGAAAAAACCTTATGCTTATTTTATTAACACGAATTATTTTGTATATGGTTACCAAACTCAATAGGGTTTATTTAGCCAGTTATCGTCCAACTTGCAAATTTGCTAGCTTAGGACCTAAAAAAAGTGTATTTCACTTAAGTGTCAAAACCCAAGGTATCATATTTTTTTATTTGTTTGTATTTTCTATTTTGTGTTAAACTAATAGTACATTGTACATCGAGGGGAGAAAACGATCTATTTCTGTTCGAGAGTTTGTTTAAGCCTGATGCGCAGCGGAGGGCTTAAAGGCAACTCGAGAACAGAAATAGAACTTTCTCCCGAGTGAAACATAGTACTTTATACTACTCCTACGAGGAAAATAAAATCATTGTACGTTTTCTCGTACTTATCTCGAGACTTCTCTGGTAGTAAGTATAAGGACTTCTTGAGCTGCATTTCTTATTTCTGGTGGCGTCATCATTATAAAATCGTCACTTTCACTAGCAGATGACATTTTTGAAAATTATTTAGAATTATTAATAGCGTCCTGTTAAAATATCTATTTAATAAAAACCAAAATTTAACCAAACATAACAAATTGTCGCGCTTTTTTTCTCGTAGTGCAAAAAAAGGTTGCCAACCTCTTTGCATTGAAAATCGAGTACAAATAAATATCACATCTCTTTTTTCTAATTATTTGATATAAAACCTTTTTGAGATTGTTTTTTTATGTTAGCAGCTAAAAAACAAAACAACGCTACCAGGGCAGGTGGATTTTCATACAACATTTCTTCACTGATACGGAGTGAAGGAATGAAAATCCATATAACTTTCCCCGCCGTACATTTTTTAGGGAGAAATGACGAATTTTATAACATGTTTTTGAACGAGTAATGAGACACTTTATAAATGGGTGTGGTATAAACGTATATTTTATACCCTTTTATTTTTATTACCTTCATTAACTAAAGTATGAATTTTACTAGTTTCGTCCTGTTAACTCAACTTTCTAAATTTGCGATGAACAAATAAAATACGGAATTTGGATACCATATTCATTTTATATAACTCTTCTTTTTTCTAGCATCACCACACTCATGTCTGGCTGGTACAATATATTTTCTCCTACACCACAAGAGCATAATTGTAAAAAGTTTTAACTTCGCTAAAAGCGAATCGGAAAATGGCTGGCCACCGGACTAATGCTAATCCCCTTGGGAATACTCTTGATGGTAGTTTCTCCGCTACCTTCAGGTAATCAGTGTTTTAAAAGGCTAAGTAGCGATTTTCAGCATCATCACGTGATTGAACATATTTTTATTATGTACATTCTGAAAAATATACATAATCATAATAAAACATCATACTAATACATATATTATAAATGCGAATATTTGTATGTATATTTTACTCACACTTTGTATCATATTGGGTATATACATATTTATATATATTATATGTATATATAATTATCTATATATAAATACCTACACTATATATCACATAAATATCTATTCAAATGTGGGAGTAGCCCACATATCTATTTCTACATTAGGACAGCATTCTTTTTAGAGTTATTTACTGGGCAGTGAGAACGCGACAATTCCACTTACGATGAAGACAAAATCGCGTCCGGATACTATGATACGATTATGAAACTTTTATATTACGAGCGTAAAATTCATACCCTAATAAATTATTTTGTATTTAATTTTATATTATATACCTAGTCAACATATTCACTTCTCTTTTTAAGTAGCTGTTGCCTTTTAAGCTTAAATATGTAGTCGACAACATGATATCAAGGTGTTATCTAAACCAGATAGAGTCACCACTACCTAAATAATCACAACGGCCATAATGTAGTTAAAAAACATGTTACCAATTATGAAAGCAACTTATTTCATTTTTGTACCCATTTTAAAAATATAATGTATAGAGACCTAATTAACTCTAAACAACGTTCTCGGATTTCGTCAGCGTTGCAAATCTTAAATTATTTTTTATTGCACATGATGTACTTAAGTTTAAAATATGCCAGTACTACCCAATGTAGGTTTTACAAACCTCGATAAATAGAAGTCAGTCCAAATATGACATGCTTGTATCAGTTTTCGTCCAGATGGCGGACAATTTATATTGAAAACTGAAAATAACGTATTCCAACCATTGACGTGTAACTATATCTCGATGATTCCAACGTACCTTCCTACCTAAAGGATGTTCAATTAAATTTAATCTAATAACAAAACTTTTAAATAGGGTCATACCTCACATACAAATCTCTTTACGTTCGATATTTACAAACAAGCTAGATAAGGTACCTACAGAAGAGTGGTAAATTTAATACATATCATACACCTAATTAGAGTTGACTCTAGGCGTCAACTACATATTATAGGTATCTACTTATATTCATAATCCGACTGACACCTAGTCCAGTTTTTTGGCCTGGAGTTTGTATAGAATTCACATACCTTGTCACATTCACATACATGTATTATAGAAATTTCCTTAGTTGATTGACCATTTTCATAGAAACCTTAGATTAATACACTATGTGTGTGAAGGTATGTAAAAGACACTTGCCGCTGTATAATTCTAAATAATCAACAAAATATAAATGCTTTTGGAACAATAAAATAGTATAACAAGGCGCGGCGTATGCGGCCGCGACACTCCTCGCGCTAATACCGCGTAGGTACCTATATAGTTTATTATATGGCCGCGCTAACAAATTTTATGATATCTTAAAATACCATGAACTATTTATTCTAATTTTTTGCATGCTGATAGATTATATTATTATAATCTAGTAGCCACGAACTTCTGAATTCTAATTTTATATTACTCACGCTATTAAAGAAAAACTAAATAAGTCGGGAAGCACATTGTATATTTTTCTAATCTTTTTTCAGCATGTTACAATATACATAAAAGTATTATTAAACTGATTTCCAGCCATTCTAATATATTATTGAAAGCAGGTTTTGAAATTTTTAATTTACCTAAGTTCCAAGTCTCTAATATTTCTAATAAGTTAATAAACCCAAGATAACAATGTCCTAAGTCAAATACAATCAGAATTTTTAATTCTAATTTTATATTCACGATCTTATGTGGTATTTTTTACATATACCTAAATAATTCCAAATGCATCGGTCAAAATTTTCTAACTTTTTCAAAAAACCTTTGTAAACTTGTAACTAATAAACTGTGAAAAATTGGTCTAATCTTATATTTTCATAAGTTACGATCGTACTGCTACTGGACTAATTTACAGATTCCACATAATATGAGGGGTGCGCTGCCGTGCTTCGGGGGGCACGTTAAGCCGTCAGTCCCGTTGTTGTCTGAGGATGGTAGTCGTTATAACATGGTGGTCGGGCATTTAGCAAATGTCCACTTGGCTAGCTACCACCCTAAAATAGGAAATTTGTATCCAAGCACCTAACAGTGTATTCTGGCAGCTATCCTTGAGAGCCGGTAAATCTACGTCAGCCTGAACAACATCATTACATACCATCAAGTGTGATAGTGGTCGAACAAAATCTAGCCTTTATTTTAATTTTCTTAACTATCAATTATGGTTATCTCAAAACATACTTTTTAGACTTAGTTAATTCTCGCTCTACGGAGACGCTGTTTCCAAGAACATAACAGTGTGTCCCGGCAGCTGCCCATGAAAGACAGTAATACTAGGTTAGCTTGAACAACACCTTTAGTCACATCATAACTTACCATTAAGTGAGATAGTGGTCATAGGCTAGTGTAATAGCAATAAAAAACATGTACGTACGTGACTACCTAATCAGGAAATACAAACCTTATATAATAATTAATCAAGAGGAATAAAACAACGGTTAATAAAATTATAAAATTGAAAATGAGATAAAGTATCTTAGGACTCTATCGTACGAAGGTTATCTAACATTATTCAATCACTAACGTCAATAGTTCATTTAATTTTAATAAGTGAGATATAAGACACCCAGGTCAAATGCCCAAGTTCAAAACTAGCTCAAATATGTATGGATAAGAAATGGTAATACCAAGGTATAATTATTAACTTTAATTAATATTACATATATAAAAATTATCTATATACGTTGCATTATTGTTACGAGTGCGTTGAGCCATCGGCCGTCCTCGAAACCGGAGATTCGTAACCAGTAATGAACTGAACATGATTCGTGCTCGTAGATACTAGTTACGAGAAAACACATATTTAACGGTACTTGCCCGTGGAACACCTCGTAGAACACCTGGGTGTTCCACGGGGGAAAAAAATCTCCCGTGGAACACCTACGGTTTTCGGGTGTTCTACGACCCATGGTTCAGATTTTTTAAATTTGTCGGTGGTGGAACACCCAACTCGATCGTCTTGGTGTTCTACAGGCAAACAATCAAGCAAGAAATTACAGAACACCCGCGACACAGATTAGATAATAGTTAGTATGATGCATTTATACTAGTGGTGTTCTATTGGTGAGTACCGTGTGCGGGTCGTAGAACACCTTAGACACAGATTAGATAATAGTTAGTATGATGCATTTATACTAGTGGTGTTCTATTGGTGAGTAACGTGTGCGGGTCGTAGAACACCTGCGACACAGATTAGATAATAGTTAGTATGATGCATTTATACTAGTGGTGTTCTATTGGTGAGTAACGTGTGCGGGTCGTAGAACACCTGCGACACAGATTAGATAATAGTTAGTATGATGCATTTATACTAGTGGTGTTCTATTGGTGAGTACCGTGTGCGGGTCGTAGAACACCTTAGACACAGATTAGATAATAGTTAGTATGATGCATTTATACTAGTGGTGTTCTATTGGTGAGTACCGTGTGCGGGTCGTAGAACACCTTAGACACAGATTAGATAATAGTTAGTATGATGCATTTATACTAGTGGTGTTGTATTGGTGAGTAACGTGTGCGGGTCGTAGAACACCTGCGACACAGATTAGATAATAGTTAGTATGATGCATTTATACTAGTGGTGTTCTATTGGTGAGTACCGTGTGCGGGTCGTAGAACACCTTAGACACAGATTAGATAATAGTTAGTATGATGCATTTATACTAGTGGTGTTCTATTGGTGAGTAACGTGTGCGAGTCGTAGAACACCTGCGACACAGATTAGATAATAGTTAGTATGATGCATTTATACTAGTGGTGTTCTATTGGTGAGTACCGTGTGCGGGTCGTAGAACACCTTAGACACAGATTAGATAATAGTTAGTATGATGCATTTATACTAGTGGTGTTCTATTGGTGAGTACCGTGTGCGGGTCGTAGAACACCTTAGACACAGATTAGATAATAGTTAGTATGATGCATTTATACTAGTGGTGTTGTATTGGTGAGTAACGTGTGCGGGTCGTAGAACACCTGCGACACAGATTAGATAATAGTTAGTATGATGCATTTATACTAGTGGTGTTCTATTGGTGAGTACCGTGTGCGGGTCGTAGAACACCTTAGACACAGATTAGATAATAGTTAGTATGATGCATTTATACTAGTGGTGTTCTATTGGTGAGTAACGTGTGCGAGTCGTAGAACACCTGCGACACAGATTAGATAATAGTTAGTATGATGCATTTATACTAGTGGTGTTCTATTGGTGAGTAACGTGTGCGGGTCGTAGAACACCTTAGACACAGATTAGATAATAGTTAGTATGATGCATTTATACTAGTGGTGTTCTATTGGTGAGTAACGTATGCGGGTCGTAGAACACCTTAGACACAGATTAGATAGTAGTTTGTACTATGCATTTATGGTTCTAGGTTTACATAAGGTAATTACTGTTTCAGCTGCCGGATGACTTTGGAGGGGTAGGTAGAGACTAAGAATTGTTTTTTTCTGGCTATGGCATACATCTCTTGCTTCGTATAATAAATACTTATATCATCACATTGTTGCTTCAGTATTTTTTATTTCCAATTAAGGTCACAATTAATACAAAAATATGAAGAAATGGGTCTCTGATTTGACAGCTGTCCCAGTGACACTTGGTGTCGTATTTTACGATTTTGATTTCACATTTGGGCTACGTTTGACTTAAAAATAAGAATGAAATACGTCTTGGGTGTGACAGCTGTCACAGTGACACTTAGTGTCGTATTTTACAATTTTGATTTCACATTTGGGCTTCGTTTGACTAAAAAATAAGAATGAAATAGGTCTTGGGTGTGACAGCTGTCACAGTGACACTTGGTGTCGTATATTACGATTTTGATTTCACATTTGGGCTACGTTTGACTTAAAAATAAGAATGAAATACGTCTTGGGTGTGACAGCTGTCACAGTGACACTTAGTGTCGTATTTTACAATTTTGATTTCACATTTGGCCTACGTTTGACTTAAAAATAAGTATTATATAGGTCTTGGGTGTGACAGCTGTCACAGTGACACTTGGTGTCGTATTTTTCGATTTTGATTTCACATTTGCACTTCGTTTGAGTAAAAAATAACTAAGAAATGGGTCATAGGTCTGACAACCGTCAACATGACACTTGGTGTTGTATTTTATGAATTTGATTTCACATTTGGGCTACGTTTGACTAAAAAATAAGAATGAAATAGGTCTTGGGTGTGACAGCTGTCACAGTGACACTTGGTGTCGTATTTTACGAATTTTATTTCACATTTGGACTACGTTTGACTAACAAATAAGAATGAAATAGGTCTTGGGTGTGACAGCTGTCACAGTGACACTTGGTGTCGTATTTTTCGATTTTGATTTCACATTTGGACTACGTTTGACTTAAAAATAAGAATGAATTAGGTGTTGGGTGTGACAGCTGTCACAGTGACACTTGGTGTCGTATTTTTCGATTTTGATTTCACATTTGGACTACGTTTGAGTAAAAAATAATTATGAAATGGGTCATCGGTCTGACAACCGTCAACATGACACTTGGTGTCGTATTTTTCGATTTCGATTTCACATTTGGGCTACGTTTGACTTAAAAATAAGAATGAAATAGGTCTTCGGTGTGACAGCTCTCACAGTGACACTTGGTGTCGTATTTTTCGATTTTGATTTCACATTTGGACTACGTTTGACTAAAAAATAATTAAGAAATGGGTCATAGGTCTGACAACTGTCAACATGACACTTGGTGTCGTATTTTTCGATTATGATTTCACATTTGGGTACGTTTGACTTAAAAATAAGAATGAAATAGGTCTTGGGTGTGACAGCTGTCACAGTGACACTTGGTGTCGTATTTTACGAATTTTATTTCACATTTGGACTACGTTTGACTAACAAATAAGAATGAAATAGGTCTTGGGTGTGACAGCTGTCACAGTGACACTTGGTGTCGTATTTTTCGATTTTGATTTCACATTTGGACTACGTTTGACTTAAAAATAAGAATGAATTAGGTGTTGGGTGTGACAGCTGTCACAGTGACACTTGGTGTCGTATTTTTCGATTTTGATTTCACATTTGGACTACGTTTGAGTAAAAAATAATTAAGAAATGGGTCATCGGTCTGACAACCGTCAACATGACACTTGGTGTCGTATTTTTCGATTTCGATTTCACATTTGGGCTACGTTTGACTTAAAAATAAGAATGAAATAGGTCTTCGGTGTGACAGCTCTCACAGTGACACTTGGTGTCGTATTTTTCGATTTTGATTTCACATTTGGACTACGTTTGACTAAAAAATAATTAAGAAATGGGTCATAGGTCTGACAACTGTCAACATGACACTTGGTGTCGTATTTTTCGATTATGATTTCACATTTGGGTACGTTTGACTTAAAAATAAGAATGAAATAGGTCTTGGGTGTGACAGCTCTCACAGTGACACTTGGTGTCGTATTTTTCGATTTTGATTTCACATTTGGGCTACGTTTGACTAAAAAATAATTAAGAAATGGGTCATAGGTCTGACAACTGTCAACACGACACTTGGTGTCGTATTTTTCGATTTTGATTTCACATTTGGGCTACTTTGACTAAAAAATAATAAAGAATTGGGTCATAGGTCTGACAGCTGTCAACATGACACTTGGTGTCGTATTTTTCGATTTAAATTTCACATTTGTGAAAAATCAAAAATATATAAATATCAATATATATATATATAGAAGACATGAACCAATAACCAATTTTGTTCGCTATTACGTACTATGCCCGTATAGCCATATCATATACTTTTTTCACTTTTAATCGTTAAGTACATAATATGGTGAAAAATATTTTAATTAATACGAATAAGTTAAAATAGGTTTACAAATAAATATCATACGATCCGTGGTCGTAGACTGTAAATAAATGCAATCGGAGCAGGCCGGCTGCGACGAAGGGGCGCGGCGTGCACTTATATCAAGTAGAAGTAGGTATAAGATTATGTTGTACACAAGAATTTAGAGAAGAGCTTAGAACTCAAACCCTTGTCTTCAGATCTAACGAGTGACTTACTTGCCTGATGTTAAGCTATTACCCCTGCCTACAACAACTTAAAAATTGTAACGAGTGACTTGCCTGATGTCAAGCTATATCGACTACCCATAAGAAGAACAAAACTGCTCAATGTAATAATAGTCAATTGAACGGTATATTACTGTACGAGCTTAGGATCCTGCCACTGTAAAACCACCGCAATTTGATTACGTATTAAGCAACGCAGAATTTTGTGGTTTGCAATATTTATAGAGTTATGACTGTTCTTCAAAAATTGTAGACAAATACTCCGGTGTAGATAAATCGGAACAGGTTCTTCAGAATTCATATTTGTTTTCCATAGTAAATGCATGGTAAAATGTACTGCTTGTAATTTGTATAAATAAATATTGTCGTCTTTTTTATAAGTTTGTATTAAATATTAATACAATTTTGCTTGTCAAACGTTTTCGATAAATAAAAGTTAATTGTGTACAGTAAATTTTCGTTGTTTTATTCTTTAGGTATAAAATCATATCAATTTGTAATTTTACAGCTGACTTGTTGGAATGGGTGGTTATTGAAGATATCGACAAAACAATATTCAGTTCACAAGGTAATATATCGAGAAGCATTGAAGTAGATAACTAGTCTTAAAGGCTTAAGGCTGAGACTGAGAGACCAGTTTACACCTGAACTATTGTCCACATGTAATGCTTAGCCTCATATTTGTATTCAGAGATGTATAAAACGGCGCCTAAGACCAAATAACCTAAGATTTTTGTATTTCAACTCTGCATAAACCGCCAGCCAACCCAAGCGCGGCAGGTATTTCACAGTACTATAGCCGTCTCCATCCGCCTGTCTCCCGGGCCGAGACACTAGTGACGCAACTCGGTACGATTCGCATGTTTTCGGTGGCTGCCTGCATAAATAGTACAATTATGATTTACTAGCTATCTGGCCGCGGCTCCGGCCGGGCCGCGCGTAGCTCGGTCGCAAAACCATCACCTGACCTCTTTTTTCGCAGATAATAAGTACCCTATGTCCTTCCCAAAAAGCATATCTTTAGAACAGATGATGTCTAGTAGTCTGCGGTTGGTGGTCTTTTTGAAATTCGGCTCAGTCGAACCATACTCTATAACCCAGTCAAGGCACCCGGAACTTAAGCATATTTTATTGCATATTCAACAAAAATGTATGAGGAAAACGAGCGGTGTAACAGGGAAAAATCCACATATAGGATTATTGCACCTAGTGACACTATAGGATAATAGGGCGGATCTATCGGTGGATTTTTCCCTCTTACGCCGCCATTTCCTCGCACATCTCAGATGGAGACGCAGCCTAAAACCGGGAAATGCGGTTTTTATGCCTGATAGGTTAGCCTTTGAACACTATTTCACCTGATGGTAAGTGATGATAAGGTCGAGATATTGTTCAGACTAACCTAGAATTGGTATGATGTATTGGTTGAATGCTGATTCAATTCCCATTCGAGATGAACAATTGAAAAATACACGGTGAAGTGACACCAAGTATCATGTTGACAGCTATCAGACCTATGACCCATTTCTTTATTATTTTTTAGTCAAACATAATCCAAATGTGAAATCATAATCGAAAAATACGACACCAAGTGTCATGTTGACAGTTGTCAGACCTATGACCCATTTATTAATTATTTTTTAGTCAAACGTAGTCCAAATGTTAAATCAAAATCGAAAAATACGACACCAAGTGTCACTGTGAGAGCTGTCACACCGAAGACCTATTTCATTCTTATTTTTAAGTCAAACGTAGCCCAAATGTGAAATCGAAATCGAAAAATACGACACCAAGTGTCATGTTGACGGTTGTCAGACCGATGACCCATTTCTTAATTATTTTTTACTCAAACGTAGTCCAAATGTGAAATTAAAATCGAAAAATACGACACCAAGTGTCGTGTTGACAGTTGTCAGACCTATGACCCATTTCTTAATTATTTTTTAGTCAAACGTAGCCCAAATGTGAAATCAAATTCGTAAAATACAACACCAAGTGTCATGTTGACGGTTGTCAGACCTATGACCCATTTCTTAATTATTTTTTACTCAAACGTATTCCAAATGAGAAATCAAAATCGCAAAATACGACACCAAGTATCACTGTGACAGCTGTCACACCCAAGACCTATTTCATTCTTATTTTTAAGTCAAATGTAGCCCAAATGTGAAATCATAATCGAAAAATACGACACCAAGTGTCATGTTGACAGTTGTCAGACCTATGACCCATTTATTAATTATTTTTTAGTCAAACGTAGTCCAAATGTGAAATCAAAATCGAAAAATACGACACCAAGTGTCACTGTGACAGCTGTCACACCCAACACCTAATTCATTCTTATTTTTAAGTCAAACGTAGTCCAAATGTGAAATCAAAATCGAAAAATACGACACCAAGTGTCACTGTGACAGCTGTCACACCCAAGACCTATTTCATTCTTATTTGTTAGTCAAACGTAGTCCAAATGTGAAATAAAATTCGTAAAATACGACACCAAGTGTCACTGTGACAGCTGTCACACCCAAGACCTATTTCATTCTTATTTTTTAGTCAAACGTAGCCCAAATGTGAAATCAAATTCGTAAAATACAACACCAAGTGTCATGTTGACGGTTGTCAGACCTATGACCCATTTCTTAGTTATTTTTTACTCAAACGTAGCCCAAATGTGAAATCAAAATCGTAAAATACGACACCAAGTGTCACTGTGACAGCTGTCAAACCCAAGACCTATTTCATTCTAATTTTTTAGTCAAACATAGCCCAAATGTGAAATCAAAATCGTAAAATACGACACCAAGTGTCACTGTGACAGCTGTCAAATCAGAGACCCATTTCTTCATATTTTTGTATTAATTGTGACCTTAATTGGAAATAAAAAATACTGAAGCAACAATGTGATGATATAAGTATTTATTATATGAAGCAGGAGATGTACGCCATAGCCAGAAAAAAACAATTCTTGGTCTCTTCCTACCCTTCCAAAGGCATCCGGCAGCTGAAACAGTAATTACCTTATGTAAACCTAGAACCATAAATGCATAGTACAAACTACTATCTAATCTGTGTCTAAGGTGTTCTACGACCCGCACACGTTACTCACCAATAGAACACCACTAGTACAAATGCATCATACTAACTATTATCTAATCTGTGTCGCGGGTGTTCTGTAATTTCTTGTTTGATTGTTTGCCTGTAGAACACCAAGACGATCGAGTTGGGTGTTCCACCACCGACAAATTTAAAAAATCTGAACCATGGGTCGTAGAACACCCGAAAACCGTAGGTGTTCCACGGGAGATTTTTTTCCCCCGTGGAACACCCAGGTGTTCTACGAGGTGTTCCACGGGCAAGTACCGATATTTAATACTAAACTAGGTTTCTTAACAAGAAACATGGACTGAGTTGCGGAAGAGAACATTTTTGTTCTGAGAACGTAACTAGGACAAAATAGTAGATTGTTATACAAGGGTCGAAAGGAATCAATTCCTATACGAGGTATTTAGACGCCCAAGCGTAGCGAGGGTGACTATAGTCCGAGTAGGAATTGATGACTTTCACCCGTGTTAAGCACTCTACTTTTCATTTCGAATATAAGGAAAGTAAAAAATTGTAGATTTTCTAAATTATTCATTAATAATAATAACACGAATAGCGCCTATTTAAAATAAAATGAAATTATTTTTATTTTATTTTTACAAACTTAATATTACTTTACACACAGCATTTAGGTAAGTATTAGAAAAACGTATTGCAAGTATAATGAAGTTAATATTCCTAAGAAGATCAATGGCAGCCATACAAGGACAAACCTGTGTAAAGGCATGCAAACGCCCTCCTCCCAGAACAGGGTATTTACTAAAATAACACAGAGTACCTAGTGTGTCATTATTTAACAACGAACTTTCGACAATCTATATCTATACTTATAATAAAACTGTAACAGGTCCAATTCTATACATTGAAGATATTATGCAAAAAAAAATTTGAGGGCACTCTGCAGCTGATACTGATGCCAAAATTGTATTTTTTTTTATTTTTGTCTGTCTGTCTTTCTGTCTGTCTGTCTGTCTGTATCCCGGCCGCGCATCACTCCTAAACTACTGAATGAAATTCAATGAAACTTAACACGATTTGAGTTCATACTACGAAGAAGGTTATTGTATACTTTTTATCCCGAAATTCAGCACGGTTCCCTCGGGAAAGGGGATGAAATTCAAAATGTACACTTAGTTGTAATTTATTAATGCGTAGCCCCATTTCAATTATTCTTTTTTGTTGGAATAGTGATAAGTGAGCCCGGAACCCCATGGGCAGCCCGGCACCCCACGGGCAGCCCAGCACCCCATGGGCTACAGAATGGATTTCAATGAAACTTAACACGATTTGAGTTCATACCACGAAGAACGTTATTGTATACTTTTTATCCCGAAATTCAGCACGGTTCCCTGGGAAAGGGGATGAAAGTCAAAATGTTACTTAGTTGTAATTTATGAAGGCGTAGTCCGATTTCAATTATTCTTTTTTGTTAGAATAGTGACGAGTGAGCTCGGAACCCCATGGGTAGCCCGGCACCCCACGGGCCACCCGGCACCCCAAGGGCAGCCCGGTACCCCACGGGCATTACGGCAGCCCATGGACATCCCGGCACCCCACAGGCAGCCCAGCACCCCATGGGCAGCTCGGCACCCCACGGGCATCTCGGCATCCTTATTTAGATTTTCCAGCTTGCTAAGATAAAACTCTAAATCTGGAATATTCGCCACAATCAATTTTTTTAACTATCTTTCTTTTGCCGGTTACATTTTGGAGACTGCGCAATGGAAGTGTACAATCTAATTTATTTTTGTTCTACCGCCAAACAAGGAGAACCTCGGCAAAAAGATACCGTTTTATAATCGAAATTCCAATGAAACGCACAAAGTACCTACTTTGCTTCAACATTTATTGTGCGAACCGCGCAGGAACTCTCTGAGTTACTTAACTACTGTCTTCTGGAAAAACAAGCTGGGAGTAATCAAACCCAAAGTAAAAAGCTCCTTTCTGAGCTATGCTTTACTAAGACTGCTTCACCGCAGCCGCGTTGCTTAATATGAGATAAACAGTGCTCAAATGTAAATAATTAGTTTGCAGGTACGGCAATCGCGAACGAAGTCGCAGGTACAGCTTGTTCAAAATAATAATATTAGCAACAGACTATGAGAACTAAGCATGTTTGTATTGAAGTGTAATTGTAAGTACCTAGGTAAATTTAATAAGTAAGTATTGTTTATTAATAGTGAGGAGGGTAGTTGTGAATGTGAGAGATGATGCATGTAATGCGTGCTTCTAACAATAATATACGTGCTCATACGTGTTGAAATATATATATATACTATAGTAATAGATAGGTAGATAACTCTTTATTGTACACACCACTACATTACAATAAAACAAAATATGAAGGATTACAGTCAAGTGTTACAATGGGCGGCCTTATGACTAACAGCGATCTCTTCCAGGCAACCTTTGAATGGAGAGGAAATAGAGGATTAATAAGACGGGGGTGCATTAAATTAATATTAACAGTCCAGTTGAACAGACTGCTAACTTACAATTTAAACAGAAATATTTTCCTAAAACAAAAACAAACAGAAATGACTTCAATACTAGCAAAATACCTGTTCAATCTTACATACAATAATATACACATAAACACACACACTCACTTTACAATTTGTAACCAATTATGCTTTTTAAAGTACGTACATTTCGTATATCTATCCTACAATTGTGATGATGAAGTACAAGCGATAAGCAGCTTTGAACAGAACACGTGTAATTAATCAGACAAGTAAAACTTTTTGACTTGAATTTTGAATACGTTTAAAATATTACAAAATCAAAAATAGTTTAGTAATAGTGTGAATCGTGATCATGTTGTGATTCACACGCTCTTTTCTACTTCACACGAGAAGAATGTGGAATGAGCTTTCTCCCATGGACTTCATGCCGTAGTACATTATTCGAAATCGAGTTAAAAGGTATATATACTAACTTTCTTTTATTTTAAATAAATCTCATAATCATTCATCATGATTAACTTTTTATGACTTTTACAATTCGTCACTTCAATTTATTCGATATAAGCAATTTTTTTTGGTATTTGAGAAGCTTAGAGTAAATTAATTCTACTTGATTTCCTTCATACCACACTCCTTGGTCGGCCATTTTTGTGATCCCATAACTTTTTTGGGGATCCGTAACTTAAAAAGAAAAAACCGAACCTTTATAGGATCAGTTTGTTGTCCGTCTGTCTGTCTGACAAGACCCTTTTTCTCGGAACGCGTGGAGGTATCAAGATGAAATTCATACCAAATACTTAAGTCTACTGTTCCTTAGAGCTGTGAAAAATTCAAACTTCTAAGCGAACCGAATCAAGAGATACAGCCGTTTATGCCGCAAATTTTCGACAATTGCAAGGGAATCAAAACCTACAGGGTACTTCCCGTGAACTAAGAATCTTGAAATTTGGCACGAAGCAACGTCTTATAGCACAGGTAAAGAAAAATTTAGAAAAGCATAAAATTTTAATTACATAATATGGTAAAAAAAAATGGATAGAGACGAGTACGGAAAGCTGATTGCCAACCTTCATTGATTGAAGAGGCACGAAAAGAAGAAGA
The DNA here is from genome assembly GCA_963890685.1 of Plagodis pulveraria. Lineage (NCBI taxonomy): Eukaryota > Metazoa > Arthropoda > Insecta > Lepidoptera > Geometridae > Plagodis > Plagodis pulveraria. The sequence continues at coordinate 34,523,431 of OY982951.1, read as the reverse complement.
AGGTAAAAAAAAATTGTAATAATTTTAAAATGTTATGGATTTCATTTGAATGGATATTTTTATGTATTGTTATGAATTGTACACAAATTTGCAAGGAAAAAAATACGTATTCATTTAGCAATAAAAATACTTTCACTTATATACCTACACGTTTGTACGGAAACCTCTCGGTGCGCGACTCGCCTTGGCCGGTTTTTGATAGACAATGAGTACAAGTTTGCCAAAACAATATTTTAAAACGAAGTGCCGAAGTGAAATTAGCGTAAATTACCATCTGAAAGCGATGATGATGGTGGCGAACCTTCCATGTGGTGAAAACTTACAGTTTCGGCTTAACCACATGAATATTGCTATTGAGACAAAGTTCAACTGTACTGCGGGTGATAAATAGTTATTTGTTATACAAGAGTACAAAGTTGCTTTTTAACCGCGTGCTCAATTTCGATGACCGAGCAGACGAAGGATTCTTAAATTAAAGTGTTAGCGAGGGAATCAAAGGAGCACGTGGTGAAAAATCTTTGCACTCGAGTGCAACACGTAACTTTTTATTTCCTTCCCAGGGAGGAAATGCCTAAATGTTAAGAAAATACAATTACAAGATACTTTTATTTCAGTTTCTGTAAAGCTCAATGGCGCATTATTAACATTTACAGTCAATTTTGTTGGTGTCAAATAAACTTTCGCTAGATTCACTAATCTTAGGTTTTCGACTTGTTTTCAAGTTTACTATTTTTAACCTAAGGTTTTCACAATATAACGTGAAAAAAGGGGCGGGGTGAAGCAAATTGAAAAAAGTACACAAAAAAGGTTCCGATTCTGAGATTTTAACAAAATAAAAAAGGTTGTATGATAAATTCGGCACCATGGAGGTAGAAGTAAATAGACTTAATAATGTTTAGAATGCAAAAACTTAGTGCTCACGATGTTCTAAATTCAATTTACTTTATCATCTAGCAGATAAAAACGGCTTTTACACTCAGATATCGAAGAGCGAAAATACTCTTTCCGAGATAGGGGGATAAAAAATATATTTTTCACATCACAAGCTCGGAAAGGTATTTTATATCATCTGCTTGGAAAAAAAACTTGTGTGTGGAAATGGTTTTTGAAGTGACTAATATAATAAACTTATTTTTTAATAATATCCTCTCGTTATTTCATATTTCTAGTTTTTCAATATTTTGGAAGATTTTTGTTACCGACCTGCTTCCTTTCCGGCCCAGTGTATATAATATTTTAAACAGCTTTTTAACATTATAAAGTATGTTTTACACGTTATTTATTTTTTAATAACTGGTAGTGCCTCCTCGAGCTCTGCTTACAGCTGCGAATCGATTTGGCATAATGAACACGTAAGTCAAAAATCATTTATTCAATTTTGGCGTCTACGACGCTCTAAATCTGTAAAATTTGTTTTAATATTGTAATATTCTTCAAGGGACTGCCACGTTCAGCTAAAACCATGTATAGAGCCACTGTGAGAAGAATGGGCAAGAAATTCAGGGCCATTATTTTAAACTTCTTTTAACAATGTGGTACATACTAATAAAATAATTACAATATTTGTTTAAATTAAGTAGGTGACAGGCGATAGCTTGGCAGAGGCGGAATTGTCCAAGATTTTTTGTCGTTTAAGTATTCACAAACTATGCCTTTCGAAGCGCTCGTAGCGAAGTTTACTGAGCTGTTCTCAACCGATCAGCAAAGTTAAGCAACGTCGCGCGCGGTCATGAGTTGGATGGGTGACCGCTAGTGACATTACTACTGAGCGTTTCCGTGCTTCGGAGGGCACGTTAAGCCGTCGGTCCCGGTTGTTGTCTTAGGATGGCAGTCGTTATAGCATGGTGGTAGGGCACTTTGCGAATGCCCGCCTGGCTAGCTACCACCCTCAAGTAGAAAATCTGTCGCCAAGCACCTGACGGTGTGTTCCGGCAGCTGTCCTTGAGAGCCAGTACTTCTAGGTTAGCCTGAACAACATCTTCGACCACATCATCACTTACCATCAGGTGAGATAGTGGTCAAAGGCTAACCTATCAGGCCAAAACAAAAAAAAAAATTCACGTGCAACTTGCATTTTTCTTCTGTGAGTGTGGTAATATGTTTGGGAACTTTATTATAAAAGCACACTACTAAGTGTTCTGGATAGATCATGTATCCCACTGTATTTGTTACCCACTGTTATGTGGATCCCACTGTAAAGTTGAATCCATTTTGATTTCTAGGAAGACTGTTACTGTAGGCGAGTACGGCGAACGTCGCTATCGCAGTAACAAAACGATGTATATATAGATATAAGTAGATATAACTTAGCTTGTAAGTCCTTTTAGTAAGAAAATAATAAAGTATAGGTTAGGGCTTGTTTTTAAGGAATAATCAGTTAGGTAGGGTATTTTTAGATATGTAGGTATAGTTATAGAATCAGTAAGCTAATAAATATGTATAATTTAAGTAGAATGAGTAACGAGGAAAGATTTGTCGCAACATACTACCTAACGCCATGTAAAGTTCTCGGTCCGACGGACAGGTAAAGTAGGATTGGAGGTATATAAGGGTTATATACCTCCATCCGAGGTATGTAAATGGGTAGCAGGGAGCTTCAGCTACAATATACAGGTAAAACTACCGGCCTACGGCCAGAACTACGGAATATATAGGCCAAAAACCACGTATTTAATAATGAAAATGTTTCATGTCAAAGGTCAGCTTTGTAAACCGCGCGGCCAATCAGAGAGCCGTTTTAAACGGGGTCGCGGGTCAATTATGGCCAATTAGAGGAATAGTGCGACCGTAGGTGGCCTTGAACCCGCGACAGGGACGGGACCTACGGCGTTCTAATTGGTTTATATAAACTCTTTTGCGACGTAGTGGATAGCATATGTGCTTAGTAAATAAGCGTTATATAATAGGGCATAAGTTCAGTCTCGATATGTGGCAACAGAACAGTAATATTGTGAACTCAAAGAACAAAGGAATATGGAATAAAGGAACTCATCAGTGATCAAAGAACCCCCCTGGTTTCTCTTCTGCCTACCCGAATCCTGCGGCCGTCTGTAAAGTAGACGCCGAGAAGAAGAAGAACAGAACAACATATATACAGTCCACTGCGTCCGTGGGTCAGTGCGCACATCGCCACATCTGTGTGCGCTGCGCCCCCACGGGCATTGAAGCTATCGAAGGCGATCGTCTACAGTTACATTGTCAGTAGAGAGTTTATCTGGGCCAAGCTTAATGTTTGGTTCAACATAAGAAACATTTGGTAAAGAACTTTAAACATTCTGTTTTGAAATAAAAAGAAGATGTGTGAGTGGCGAATCATTTAGAGATCACAGATAACACATTATTTACATGAATGAGTACACTATCTTTCCTATCTACTTTAAAAATCAGAGAGGTATCATTGAATTGATCCTTGCGGTACTCCCATTTTTACAGGCAGGCCCGGGGACCTATTGGCCGATTTTATTCTAACATAGAGAATAGATAACATAGGTTCATATCTATAATTCCTAAATTACTCCTATAGAAAAAAAAAATTACTACAAAATCAAATACACGTCGAGACTTATTTTTCTCTAGAATTATTATAAAAACTTGGCTAAGACGTTTTTTGTTATATAATGCCTAAACATATCATTATATAAGTAATCTTAATTACTTTTACTGTTAATGTTATAAACAGTGTTTATCAAGCACTGTTTTTTATTACTATCTACTTTAACCCACGGGTCACTCACTTAATTAAAAATTAATCTTGGTTATGCTGGAAATTACCATCAATAGTTTTATTTTTTAGTTTTTTACAAAAGTTTTTTTACTTTCTACGTATCTGACTTTGCGAAAATAGAAGGAAGGGAAAGACCTAGGCAAACGTTCCGAAATCAAATCGAAGTTGTTCTGAAAAAAGGCCAGCAGAGCTATTACGTAACTCTCGATGGGCTTCGTGAACGTCAGAGTGGACATCAATTTTTGAATTAACCGACAAGACGATTACCAGACTTTCTGAAGACGAGAGAATGAACGAAACTAGGGACTTTTGACGTAAAATTGGTATTATGTAACTCTAATGACAGCTTCAAGACCATTACGAAACGTCAAATGAACAAGGGAGCTTTATTGCTCACTGGTTGGCGGGTTTTTAGTTCGAGTTTGTATATAAATAGACATTTTCTTATTTTAATTGTAAATTCAAAGATCCATATTATTTTTGATATTATTATATCTGATTTAAGCCACTCATTCTGCGGAAATTTGGATTTTCGTGTAAATTAACACTTGTGAAAGTCGAACAGGATTTTTCTTTGTTTCATTAATATTGCATTGATATATTTGCTTATTATTCTTGCTAGCTTGAGTATACTATTCAATTTCGATATTAATCTCTGATTTCAACGATGTTGTTGGCAGCTGCAGAGGAAGAACGCCTTAAAAGGCTGTTGATCATTGAGCGCAGGGTACTCAGGCAGCAAGCCTCTATTGTTACCTGAGAAGGAATTTGTCGGTCATTACCGTCTACGAAAAGCCGATTTCGAACAACTCTGCGAAGATTTAATTCCGCTTTTGCCGGTAAACCAGCGCACTAGCGCTGTACGGCCAGGCATTTAGGTACCTACCTTAGTTAGATTCCTTTTCAAATAATGTATAGTGTTTGATGTTTATAATATGACGTTGATACTGTCTTGCAGATATTGGCAGCACTGGCATTTTATACCAACGGCTGCTATCAAAAGAATATTGGTGCCTATTACCACCTAGGCCTGTCACAAGCCTCTGTGTCACTCTGTCTAAGAGATGTCACCAAAGCCCTGAATAACCCAAAGATTCAGGCCAAATATATAAAGTTTCCTATGACTATGGTGGAGTGTGAGGCTATCACGAGGAGGTGAATTTTGCAATTTATAAATTTGTATCTACTTTTAGTTTTCTTGTACTTAATAAGCATATGCATCAGAGCAAAAGGCGTGTGTTCACATCATTACATGTACATTTAAAGATCAAGATACTATAAAATGCTTTCATATAAAATAGTAATACTGATAATAAACTAGAACTTCTTGTTGCAGATTCATGGATAAGCATGCATTTCCTGGCGTGGTGGGATGCATTGATGGCACTCATGTTGCAATCATTCATCCCAGTGAAGATGAAGAGGCCTACTACAATAGGTTAGCAATACCATTCATTGAATGTCCTAATTGTATGTTATGAGTTTTGATGTAGGTAAGGTATAACACAAGACATGTTTTTATAAACCTACTTAATAAAAAAACATTTGTTTGTTTAGATTTGTGATGCTGATTTGCGTATCCTGCACATAGATGCATCTTTTGGAGGTCAGAGCCATGACTCTCATGTCTGGAATAATAGCCAAGTAAAGGCTCTGATGCAAGACATTAATGCTGAAGGGGAAAGGTGTTGGCTTTTCGGTAAGTAAACAAATTTAAGGACAATTGGTTTCACAGATACACATATATACATAATCATACGAACGATTCATAAGTGATTAAATGAATAATGTATCAAAACACCACAGGTGATTCGGGCTATGCACAGCGACCATGGACGATGACACCAATCCTCAACGCTGTGCCAAACTCGCCTGAAGAATTATACACCTACAAGCATGTTCGCACACGGAATGTGGTAGAGCGTTGTATTGGTGTGCTGAAAACTCGCTTACAATGTCTCTTGGCACACAGGTAAGTAGTTTATGGTCTTCCTACCATCACAACATCATATCCAAAACTTCCAGCAGAATTTTACTTGAACTTATATGCATATTAAATATTTTTTTTTTTTTTTAATTGTGTGATGCACTATACAACCGTGAAGGCAGGGAAAATAGTCGATGCGTGTGCGGTCTTGCATAACTTTGTGTAAGACCAATGCTTCACCATTGACGATGAAGAAATTCTAAATGACCGGTCACAACAGCCAGAGCCTACTGCACATGAGCGGCGGAACCACCAAAACTTAGATGGGGAAAGGCAAGGTGTTGTGGAAAGATTGTGGTCCGGTCGACACCTCACATAGGTAAAATAGTGCAATACAACAAGAATGTATCAAACATTGCTGTTCATGAATCTTTAAATATATCTGATTTTGTTTGTTTTTTTTACAGGTTGATGCACTATTCACCCCATATCAAGGCAGGCAAAACAGTCAGACTGTGTGGTCTTGTGTAACTTTGTATTACAGAAGAAGGAAATCCTTTAGAAGGACATATAATAGGATGATAATATTAATAGGAACATAATAAAACGAAATTAGCAGAAGAAAAAACGAAGTCATTTCATGTTGCTTATGTACAGTCGCCTGCAATAAGAAGTATACACAATGTAATTTTCAAAATAGTGCCAAAGAGTTCTGTTTTTCTCTATGTAATCAGAAGTATCTTAAAATCAAAGAATAACTTGAATATTTTTACTCATGTTAATGTTAACTTCGATTACTAATAACATAGCGCCATGACACTATTTTGAAAATTACGAAATGTATACATCTTATTGCAGGCGACTGTACATATTAGTAAAATAATTTTCAAATGTTTAAACTGTTTCACTGATTTTTTCACTAGATTTTAACTAGAGTAATGTTTTTGGAGAGTATGTTTGTATTTAAGTATGTATGGCTTAATTCTTTGTGACCCTCTACAGCCTACACTGGAACACTGATTCATAAAATTTATATATGTTCTTATATTTGATGTGCGACGTGTCAGGTTTTTAAAAATAATTCTTTTGTATGATTATATGATACTAACTGCGCTCCGCGGTGTCACCCGCGAGGTGATGATAATGATAAGTAGCCTATGTGCTATTCCAGGGTATAAGCCATCTTAATCCCAAATTTCATGCAAATCCGTTCAGCCGTTTCAGCGTGAAGGCGCAACACACATACAACAAACTTTCCCCTTTATATTATATTATTTTTATTGTATAGCATTGTATCTCTAATTTGTAACTTAGTATTCTATCAGATAATAAAATTAAAGAATGTATTCTAGTGTAAGATAATATTATGGAATTTTTGTTAAACATTTTAAGATGCTCCACAAGAGTTTCTTGCTGGTTCTACTCTGTAGATGTAATCAAACTATCTGAATAAAAAGTACAATACTGAATAAATACTTTATCATTTATTTATAAACAATATAAAATACAGCAATCCTATCCTAATTCTAAAATAACGATGAATCCTGCACCCACATCCTGCTTGGGGTGTATTGTGCATTTCCCTCCTGCCAGCCAACCCCAATCAGCCCAGCCCCAGCCGCTTCTTATCCTCAGTATTTTGTATGGAGTTGCAGTGGAGCAACACATTCTACAGTTTCATTCTCATGCAAGCCGCCCTGGCACAGTGGACTCTGTTGCTCCAGTTTTGTGTAGGTGATAGTATAGATCACAAAGGCCAGTATTGATCCCAATCATCACATGGAGATCTGCCCTCGTGAGCTTAAGTAGATTATTAGATTCATTTTTGTTTTATATCAGGAAGGACACCGCATATTTAGTCGGACTTCTTGTTCCATAGATTTTGTAGTTGTTTCTCAGTGTAGACATGCAACAGATTCTGTGCTTCCTTTGCTGTGGGCTTACAGAGCTATGCAACGTCTGTAGAGATATTCTTTTTCACTCCTTCCTTTGACATGAATAACTGCTCTATTATTACCCTGATTTGAAATGTGGCTCTTATTACATGTCACCGTTACCTTATATAATTATGTCTGCTAAATTTTGTAGCGCCAAGTGACAATCAGGCATGACTCTTGACCTAGCTGTTGGTTTCCGGAGTGCATAGGTGATTTCCGCACTGTCAGTGATAAATGTAAGAAACTCGTTCGTGATTTATCTTCTTGCGTTTTGTATATCTTCGCCGCAAGCAGTAGGCCCGCCGCTAGCAAAGCTGTTGAACTAAATCTGTGTGCACCATCTTAGGTAGCATCATCGCTTATCAGGCCATAAAAATTAGTGCCTTCTGTGTGCGGCCTCTATGCGCTGCAAGTGGCCAACGATCTCCCCCAGCATTTGCGCCATTTGCTCGGTTGCCATGAGCCAAGTAATTGTAACTTTTAATCACATCATTTAGTTTTACTTTGCTCAATTTACAATGTAATCTTTGTTTATAATTCACAATCACAAGTAATCTTCCACTTCACGAACGTTTTTGTATAGCGCGCGAAACTGACGTTGACAAACAAATGTCAACTTGCGTTTCGATATTATTTTAGGAGATACATCATTAACAGCGTATCTAAGATATGTGCGAGTTATATGTACTTTAATGATAATTGTAATTAAATGATTAAACTCCCTATTTAAATTATTATATAATCACAATATAATTACCATTTTGCGCCTTACAATTCCATTTAGGGCCAAATGGCACTAAGATAGGGCCAGAAATTTCACGAAAGCATAAACGAAACACACAATAGACCCAATCTATTTCACTTTTGTTAGTTCATTCAACTTCCATCGTCATTAAAAATGATAGGTAATACCCCTGAATCGAAGCCCAATTGTCTTCGTGTTGAAGTTCACCGAGAGATAGCTAATAAGCCGGCAGGTCGGGAGTACCCTACACCGATGCTTATGTAAGAAAAGATTGATGAGTGTAATGAAGCGAAAGATATATGTAAGGATCGTAGCAAGTGGAAATCTGTGGTCTCTGCCTACCACTACGGGAAAGAGGCGTGATTTTATGTATGTATATTTTTTTTTGTATAATTATAATATATGGCCTTTAAAATATTTAGTATTAAATCTTTTGTAAGATATTGTAAAGTAGATATCTACTGTATTATACTTTACTATATATTATTTTTTCAGCAATGATTTGTATATTACTATAAAACATACCAGGTCATAAACCAACTTAGTAACAAACAGGTTCACTAACGAAAGCGCACATCTCCATATGTTTGTACGACTGGCCAAAAAAGGAGTGTTATGATTTCAGGGTTCATGCATGTATGTATATATGTTTGTGAGTTTCTTTATTCCACCATAACTTCAAAACGGCTTAACCGATTTTAATGTATGAGATATCATTAGATCTTGATAGCACTAGTGACACTAAGCACATAAAAAACGGGTGAATTTTAGATGCCATATTGTGAGAAAAAAAAATGTTTATTTCTTCGTAATCTATCTAGTGGGATATCTAAATGAAAGGCTTTAATAAACGATTCCAAAAATATATATAAATTGGAGTTTTTCATTTCATTGGAACGATAAAACACTTAACAAATAACAATTAAATTATTTGGATTTGAACAAAAATCATTTGCAGTCGGGTTTTTTACATTTGTAAATAATTTATTGGGTAGATATTTGAATTTAAATAGCTTCGGGTAAAATGTAAATTCAAAACATTGAAAATTTATATATCGATTGCATCGAAATATCAAAAGTTATTGTACCTAAGCTTAAACTGTCGATGCCGAGTTTGCCGATTGAAATGCCGAGTGAATTATTGAATGATTAAAATTAAATGTCGATAGTCATTATACCGAAGTTCAAAATGTCATATAGAACTATTATATATAATGTAGACAACTAGTTAGAATATTAATATAAGTGAGACCACGCCCACGCGAAGATATAGAGAGGTGCAATTCTAACTCGGCACCCCACCACACACAAAATCTTTACATAGTCTTATTTTGAGTTTACGTCTAGGTGTTTTTGATACCTATTTCTTTTGTAGATATTGAGATTAAAGATATTTCAAACTTTGAACATACAGCCTTTCGGCAACATAACCTATTAACATTCAAAGCAATGGTCATATAATCAATCGTCATATTGTATTTTCGACATTTTGTACATCGCAAATTTAACTATAAATATTTAAATTTCTGAAATTCAAATATTTACTTACACGTGTTTTTGAGTGTAGTTGCATGCAATACAATACTCAAATAATTATATGATTATTTTAAATTAAATTCAATATATTTTTAAAATCGAGGTCTGCCTGTTCTTATGCGCATCAATAATTTACTGCGGAAGGGCGCGCCTTTATGAGTGAACAGGTTTGTACACATAATCAATGTGTATTTAAATCAATTTAGCCGTTTCGAGGTGAGTGATACAGATACAGACCTCACACAAACTTACGCATGAATAGGTAATCTATGTATTTTTTTTGTGACTGTGACGGAACAAGCACGAGACCCACCTGATGTTAAGTGAACTAACCTTTACCTACATGGGGCACACTAAAAGTTTTGCACTTCTAGCTAATCGGAACTATTTGAATTTCAAATGTTATATTTTTTTAAACTTGCAACCTTTTTAGTAATAAAAAAAAATGACGGGAAATAATTTGTATTTATTTTTCACACATCAAAGTTTTACGCACGCAACAAAAATGAAATTAAGTCGAAAATACTTTAGACCGATGATTTTTTATGATTTCAAAAGTTCTTTCTCACCTCAAGACTGTGCCGCTCGTCTTCTAAATGCTTTTAGTAGAGAAGCACCTTGTTTGAACACCGTGAGGCGATGGTTTGCTGAATTTGAGAGATGTCGGGTTTCTTTACATGACGAATTTCATGAAGGGCGGCCTTCAACTGCCGTCAACGAAAATAATGTGGATACTTTGTATTACAAGATTTTCGTCATAATGTAGGCTTTAATATATAAACTAAGATTTCACGACACCTATATCGTCTATACCTTTATACTTAGAAGAATAGGAATAAATATAAAAATTATTAAGAGGTAAAGACTGATCTGTAGACATGTTTGTATTTTTTATATTGGAGTATGTACGTCTATATTATATTTCTTAGTTTCGATAATTCAAATGTAATATTCGAAAAAACATTAACATTGTTAGAATCGTAATTTTACACCATCGATTTTTTCCCATCACTCACCATCCAACATATCGAAAAGGCAAATTGACATCACTAATGCAAGTACCTCTACCATACTACTATTATTTATTCTGTGTTGTTTAGGGGGGTAGAAACCCTGCCCCCCGAACAGAATTGTGCGATAAGGACAATTGCAGCTTCTTCAAGTTTTGACTTAGAATTTCCGCATAATTTGCGTTCTGGGAGAAAACGTTTCTCCTATAGCAAATATTAATCAAATTTAAAAATTTTGGTTTTATTTTATAACTGACAGAAAAAACTAGGTTTATAGGTTTTCCTTTTTCTTGATTTATCATTAGTTTTCATATAAACAATTCACAAACTAGAGAAACATGTTTTGAGAAAAGATCGGAATTTAAATACCCATTAATTCAAATTCCATAAATAAAATGATAAAAATCAAAACCTATAAACTTAGATTTTGATAACATCTATAACATTTCCAAAAATCATCAAAATCGGTGATGTTTTAGGGGGAGAGAAACGTTTTCTCTTTTTGTATGAAAATTCGAGACTTCCTTGCGGCCAATTGAAGAAAACCCGCGGATTACCTATGAGACAATTCGAGAACTATTGGGGATTGGTATGAGTCAAATTCAGAAAATTTTACACATGAAATTAAAAGTTCGGAAACTTTGTTGTCGTTGGATCTTTAAACGAAACTTTGAACGTCTGCTTAGTAATAAACTTACAAAATTACAACCGCAGGAAAAAAATAACCACCAGCGAGATTGGAACCCGCGGCCCTGGTCCCATCCAGGAATCCCTGGTCACAGGGTTAAATCACGGCCTTGGTACAAGATTTTCCTTTCGTTTTAATTTTATAACTTTACCTTGCGTAATCAAGACCAATTTATTTGTGGTATCTTGGAAATTAGAAATGTAAGTAGGTACTTCAAGCGCACGATCGATCGTGACGTCCTCAGGATGATACGAAACGCATCGAAAATTCTTTCAGTTTAGCTGCGTGCCGTTTGTGACCGGCTTAGTAGGAAAATTAGGCGGAATTGACACTATATATATTTTTATACTTATTTTATTTTTTTCTAAAATTTCAATTTAACTATTTCTTACTAAACTCATACACGTAGATATTTTTTTATGGGCTGGATCATGTACCACAACATTAGGTAGGGTTCTTGCACGATTTATCACTTTTTATTAAAAAATAATTCAAGATTGGTTTCGATGAGCGACAGAGAAAATAAAACCGTTAAAGTCGGGTCTCTTACTTAAATAATTATTAACCTCTGGAGATGAACTGGACAACGATAACGTTATCACTGTCCATAAATACCCATAAATAGCAGTCGCGCTGCTCTCATCGCATCAGTCCACAGCTAAATTTGAAACAACCAACATGATCTTCCCCGTTTTAGTCGCTCTTTTGCTCGCAAAGAGCGTCGAACCTTACAACGCCTGCGATCGCCATAAACAACGTTCAGCTGACAACCTGTTCCATAACCTGTCCAATGATATCATAGCTCTGGACAAGGCGGTCCAGGATACTTGTAAGCAGTTCACAAAGTTCAGCGCCCGCGAGAAGTTTGGAGTGAACTCATTCCGACTGGAGATTCTCCTACCTGAGTTTACGAACGCTCAATTCGTTGTGCAAGTCAAACATCGTGTTATTTACATCAACGGGCATTACCCTAACGTTGGAAAGGTATGTGACTTGACGTACGTGGATATCAAGATCCTCCCGGAGTTCGTGAGCACCCATGCCGGTGCCTGGATATATTCGGATGGCATGCTGACCATCGCCTTCCCCTACAAGTACCGGATTCAAGACCACAACCAATCCTGTGGGACTTCTTCTATTGACGAGACTTTAGTCGACATTCGGAGAGGCTTCCCGAACGAGAAGATTTTCCTTGGTGAATAGACTAACGAAACATTTATGTATTTCTAATTTTAAATTGTGGTAAAATAAATATAGTTATACCCTACGAATAAATATATATTCGTAGGTTATACCAGATTTTCTTTGTTTAAGTTTCAGGTTAGATACTATTAATGTCATAAATTTTAGGTATTTTTAGGTATGTTTGTACTTTCAGCCGTTGATTATAGGTACTAAGAATTAAGAATAAATTTCACACCCGACAGCAAATAATTGTTTTTGGCTACAAAATTAGTTTTTTTTTGTATTCCCGATAGATAAGCTTGTGACTACTATCTAATACACCGTTAGGTGCTTGGCGACAGATTTTCTACTTGAGGGTGGTAGCTAGCCAGGCGTGCATTCACAAAATACCCTACTGCCATGCTATAACGACTCCTGTCCTAAGTAAACAACCGGGACCGACGTGCCCTCCGAAGCACGGAAGCGCTCAGTAGTAATGTCACTAGCGGTCACCCATCCAAGGAATTACCGCGGCGGACATTGCTTAACTTTGCTGGTCGGTTAAGAACGTAGCCCTATTTAAATTTGATCAAAATCGGTCAAGCCTTTATTAAGTTACACTCCAATAAATGAAAAGTGTTATGCTATCTTGATGATATAGTCATCGACAGTGAATTGAAAAGAGGGTGATAAAAAATATTTTAACTAAAAATGGAACTGACTCGGACTCAAAAGTTTGAAATAACTTGTCGAAGTCGGTACCATGCGCACAATATTGTGATAATAGGTACTTTTGAACAATCATGGTAACCGGTTCCAACAAGTTATTTCAAACTTTTCAGTGTTGAAGACGGTTCTATTTTAGGCTTTTTAGGGTTCCATACCCAAAGGGTAAAAACGAGACCCTATTACTGAGACTTCGCTGTCCGTCCGTCCGTCCGTCTGTCACCAGGCTGTATCTCAAGAACGGTGATAGCTAGACAGTTGAAATTTTCACAGATGATGTATTTCTATTGCCGCTATAACAACAAATACTAAAAATAAAATAAAATAGATATATAAGGGGGCTCCCATACAACAAACTTGATTTTTTACCGTTTCTTGCTAGATACTAATAACGATGACAGGTAGACGCTTCAACTATTCACAGAATATTTAGTTACGGAACCCTTTGTGCTCGAGTTGCACTCGCACTTGGCCGGTTTCTTTATTCCTGATAGGTAAGCCTTTCTCCACATCATAACTTACCATCTCAAACAATGGTGAAATCTCACCTGATGGTAAGTTATGATGTGATTTAAGGTGTTAACAGGCTTAACCTAGAACTACTGGCGCTCAAGGACATATGAAGCAGTGATGGCTCAGTGGCATTGACTATGGACTGCCGCGCAGCAGGTCCATGGTTTGAATCCCACCGCGGGCTTGAGCTTTACCGCATGGTGGAAGGGCATTTTGTGAATGCCCGCCTGGCTAGCGACTACCCTCATGTATAAAAATCTGTCGACAAGCACCTAACGGTGTGCTCCGGCAGCAGTCCTTGAGAGCCAGTGAAATTACAGGCACATGAGACTTAACAACTATGTCTCAAAGTGCCGGGCGCAGTGCAATTCGTGACTTGTGATAAAATGCATCTGTTATAGGCAGAGGTTAGTCCGCGTAACATCAGGCGGACCTTCAGCTTGTTCCGTCACTATAACATAAAGAAGCTGCCGGAACACACCGTTAGGTGCTTGGCAACAGATTTTCTACTTGAGGGTGGTCGTTAGCAAGGCGAGCGTTAGCAAAATGCCCTTCCACCATGCGGTGAATATCAAGCTCGCGGCGGGATTCGAACCATGGACCTGCTGCGCGGCAGTCCATAGCCAATGCCAATGAGCCATACCTGTATTATAATTTTCATCTCTAATTTTCTTTTCATCCGATACGGTTCGAAAAGACAAATACCTAAATTCTTACACAATAATACTTAAGCAAGCGCCTAAATTGACACAAACTGATGTATGAGGTTGGGCAATGGGTCCGGAAACAAGAAGGTTTTGAAGCGCTCGTAGCGAAGTTTACTTAGCTGTTCTCAACCGATGCGCGGTCATGAGTTGGATGGGTGACCGCTAGTGATATTACTACTGAGCGTTTCCGTGCTTCGGAGGACACGTTAAGCCGTCGGTCCCGGTTGTTGTCTTAGGATGGCAGTCGTTATAGCATGGTGGTAGGGCATTTTGCTAATGCCCGCCTGGCTAGCTACCACCCTCAAGTTGAAAATCTGTCGCCATGCACCTAACGGTGTGTTCCGGCAGCTGTCCTTGAGAGCCAGTTCTTCTAGGTTAGCCTGAACAACATCTTCGATCACATCATCACTTACCATCAGGTGAGATAGTGGTCAAAGGATAACGTATCAGGCGTATAAAAAAAAAACAAATAAAACAACATGCGAAATATAAACAACTTTAATATTTTTGAAACCTCAAAACCTAGCGCTACCGGTCTATATCGCCGTCCGCATCTAATACATACAAATACGTGCATTCGCTGATACTTCTGTTTATTTGGAATGTCATACAGGTAAGTACCTAATAATGTTGACATTATAGCATTAGCGTTATTTTCTATTTTATTAACATTTGAATTAGTTATAGGTGCAGAGCTTCGCGGCGTCTACAACTACGTTTCCCAATTTCGATCTAAGCTCAAGTGGCTCCCCGTACGCCTCCGTCGGAATACTCGTATACTTACTCTTCACTATAACATATTGTTTAATCCTTCTACCCCTATTTATTTAAAGGCATCTTTTAAGGGTGAGTTGGCCGGTCAGTTCTAGGTCAGAAATTCATCGGCAACACGCTTTCTCCGAGTTTTCTTCACTGATGAGGCAGCACGCTTTCTCCATAATTTCATCAACACCGCCATGCAGAAGACCAAAGGCAGCATGCTCACTCTTAGCTGGTGATTGGCAGCACGCTCGCTCCAATACCCACTCGATACTGCCATGCTGGGCAGAAAACCGTAGGCAGCACGCTCACTCCGACCTGAAATGTTCAGAAAATTCCAAAGCAGTATCTATGCTGTCGTTTTCATTAACATAATCCGTTCTAGTTTGTACTTTGTATATACATACAGATCACAAAACTTTTACTTAAACTTGTGTTGTTTCTATTATACTAATTTATATGTTTTTAGTGTATGCAAGACCTTTTAAACAAGGTGGTTAAAAAGGTTACCGAAGAAATCGCATATACAACTATTGTATTAAATATTGAACACACGGTTTAGTTATTATACTGGTATTAAAGTAATGAGATCAGAATAATATGTAATGCAAGACATGTAAATGTAATTAATCATATAAAGATTTTATTCTCTACTATTATTATTTGTTTCTCTATCTTCGTGCGTAATCCCAGCTTAGGTCTGACTAAATTAAATCATTTGTATCTTTATCACTAGCGTGTGTCTAGGAGAAAGTGATCCATGGCTTTTAACTATAGCGAATAAGGACAAAATAGACTACATTTTCAAGTGCCAGTATCGAATTATACAACCCTTTAAAACAAAAGAGTTTCCAAACAAACTTGCGCATTAAGCATTGAAGATATATAGTGCAGCTTAGGCATTTCATAGTAAACGAAATATAGTCATAGAGACCATTGACGTGTAAGGCATTTTTGCAGCAGTGTAATCTTGCATTTTAGGTACTGTGCTCGGAATAGGAATAAATTAGTACATTTATGTCTAAATACTGGAGACCTTGTAGGTATGTGACATGCCGTAATACTTAAGATCTAGGTAAGCTTGTTGCTTTCGTCCTGGTTAATAATTGGTTGTGTACAGCAACGGTCGGCAACAGGCGGACCGTGGTCCGTTTGCGGACCGCGAAAGGCCGAACCTAGGACCGCCACATATAATAATGTGTTGTACAGTTATTGCAATAGGTAAATTCACAGGGCGCTTGGCCTTTGTTTGTGTTCTATGCGGGGTGTAACAGTGTGCGTGACTAACAGAGCGATCAGTTTCGTGTGTGCGAATTATTTATGAGGGATGTAATTTAAATATTTATAAATCTTTGTTACGCACACGAAATATCCTTATATTGAACTAAATACCATGTTTACGGAAATATGTGCGGCAGAGTTTCACAGCGCCCCTCGTGCTTAGGTATCCAGCGGCGCGCTTGCGATTGTTTTGTTTTGTTGAAACAAGTGCGAGCGGGAGCGAGTATCGAAATCGGGGGTGCGAGCGTGTGGGCGCGCGCGGGGGAAAGCAGATGGCCTTGGCCAATGGCCAGTCGGTAAGTCGCGCGCGGCGAAACCGTTCATTTGTTTTGTGATTTCGTTGTAATAAAAAACATTTCCGTACATAAGTTAATATGGATCCTAAAAAGCGAAAAGTGGACAGTGAAAATAGGAGGTTTCTTGCAGAATGGACTGAACAATATTGTTTTATGCTGCCTGATAGAGCTCAAGCGGTTCCAGTGTGCCTTATATGCAATAAAACTGTCGCTATTGTTAAAAGTGGCAATTTGAGGCGACACTACGAAACTACTCATCAGCAATTCCACAAAAACTTTCCTCTTGGCAGTGAGGCTCGTAAAGAAAAACTTCAGACTTATCTCAGTTCTTACAATAAAAGCACGAAATTATTAGCTCATTGCATGAGCGATCAAGAGAAGTCCACAGAAGCAGCGTTACGTGTGTGCTGGACGCTTAATAAACACCAGAAACCATTTTCAGATTCTGAGATAGTGAAGGAATGTATGTTAGAAGGAGTCACTGCACTTTTGGAAGAAAAAAAAGATGTCGCTGCAATTCAAAGTATTCCATTGTCAGCGAGAAGTAATACAAGAAGAATGGAAATTTTAGCTTCTGATATTAAAAACACTCTTCTTGAACTTTTGCAAAAGGCACCTTGCTACGCCATAGCACTTGATGAATCATGTGACATTGTTGATGATGAGCAAATGTCAATTTTCGTTCAAAGAAGATGTATCTTTGCAAATGTCTAAAACGGTATCCACTGAAGAATTATGGGCCAAACATACCAAAAAAATATATACAAATTAAAAAACTAGCTATCAATTTAGCCACTATGTTTGGCTCGACATACATATTATGTGAAACTTTTAAAAAACTAATATCGTTCGAGGTTAACGGACGCCCACCTAGAAGACACACTTCGTATTTGCTGTTCCTCTCGAGAACCGAAGAATAGAAAACTGGCTCAAGACCGTCGGTGTAATTTCGCACATTAATTTTCTTGTGTTTTACTTAATCTGAATTATATTTTAAGCAAAAACAATAAATAAATAGCACTTAATTATTATCAGTTGTTTTTTTCTGGACCTCGTTAAAATTTTCTCACAGTATTCGGACCCCACCTAAAAATACTTGCCGACCCCTGGTGTACAGTATAAGTACCAAACCGTACTCTCTAGCAGAACTTCTCTTCTTTTATTTAATACTTTAGCGACTCTTCTTGAGTTTTCGCAATAGTCCATGTTACGTCTTGTCCTGTTCGTCAATGTTTGGTCAACATTTTATCCTTCAGATGTTTCATCTTCGTAATTTAGGTAATGTTGATAATTATTATGGTTCAAGAATATTCACACTTACTGAAACCTAAATTCAATGGGGACTCTTAGGTTCCCTTGTCAACCGTATTGTTCAAACAGTGTTGAGTTGTAATTCCCAATCTTTCTCAACGTTGCCGAGTGCCCGAACTGCCAACGATGTCACTAGTGTGCGGTCATACCGCTCAACTAAGCCATTACCCGTCGGTATTGCCACTCTTTTTTTTCAGCTTTTCTCTACGTGTTTCATTTCTAACTCTTGTACATATTCAGCAAACTCATTGGATGTGAAACAAGTGCCGTAATCAGAGATAAGCAGTTTAGATTTAGATTAATGTAGTATTAAACTGTGTTAAATTGTGGTTTTCAATTATAAATTACAGCGTCGTCCATATATACCGAACAAACAAAATTAAACAGGTAATGAAGGTTAAAAATAACAATTATATACATTTAAAATTAATGTCATTTATTAAAAGTAATCTTTTAATATTCAGGTTTATGGTGACAATTTTACAAATAAAATATTATATACATATTAATTCAAATTTACATAGAACAGCATCAGTTATTATTTTAAATATTAATTCAATGTATAATTACTCTTTAATTTAAGAAACTTGAATAATTTGCTCCATAATACATTATACTTTCCGATTGCTGTATTGTTTTTGGCAACTGATATTATATTTTGGAACGTGTACCATTGCACATATAGGTACTCTTCTTAAAACCTGCGGACCTATATGTGGGCACCTTTATTTAAGTTTTGTGGTTTTTGTCTTGTATTAAATTAAAATAACAGAAAATCGTAAAGTGGAATAGGGCCAAATAGTGCCACATTAAAAACATGCAGTCATGGGAATGTCACTTATCATTATATAATTTTAACTTTAAAAAATGTGGCGTACAAGAATCTGTAATATTAGGTCACCGACAGATCCTAAACATTTCTTTTGGGCCTTGACCAGAATTTCTCGTTTTATGCAATATCCCCAACAGATTATACCTTAACATAGGGTAGATTTGACATAAGCATGATAAGAGGTAACTACAGTTGTTTGCTAATTACTTTTGACAACAAGTAAAAATCATATGAGTAATTATTAAGATTTGCACGTACTGAATCGTCATGAACTTTTCTTTCAAAATATAATCTGCATGAAGAGCCAAAAACATCGTTACAGAAATATCCTGAATGTTATTCCTTTCTAGGATAATTCTATCTAGATAACTAATCATAGGTGTATTTTTGTTCAAGATTTATTAAAAAAATAATAGATGTCAGATGACATCAACTATATTATGTAAAGCTAAATTTATCTCCGGTTCAGATTGCTTGTTTTTCACAGCGTAGAGTGGTCTCTTGTAAGACGCCATTGCATTGCTTCGATTATCTTTTAGCATTGTTGGACGCCTAAACTTGAATTTCGTAGGGATATCGAAATGCCGTTAAATCTTTAGAGTGTTTAACAATAGAGATGATACCCAGAAGTCAAATTGAGGGTAGAGAAATATATTTTCCCATTCAATCTGTTGATTTGGATCATTTACTATTACATTTCCATTACCGGAATGGGATATTTATCCTTGTACGTCCTTTTATTTAAAATCATGACATTAACGCATAATCGCGGCTCATCGTTTTGCCCAAGTGGTACAGTGGGGCTCGAATGTTTACTTTTTGATCCTCGTATAATTTCATTCCCAATGAAGTCCTCAATCATACTTTTGTTTTCTTTTTCTTTCCGGATGGGATTAAAGATATGCTCTGTATTACATGGATTTTGTGTTTTTATTTTATGTACATGAATGTCAAAGTAGTGTTTCCTAATTCTGCAGTAGTGAACGCTGAACAACCTTATTTTCGTTTAACAGCAAGCTCAATTACTTTTCACATTATCATCTTGATCATTGTCTGTATTCACACTTTTCGGGTTGATTGGCTCCTGCCTCGACCTAAGTTTCTTTTATTTATTTGCGGATATTTAAGATAGGCATTGTCTTCTGATTCTGTTTGGGTTATTTAGTAAACACGAATTCGGGTAACAATAGCTGCAAGCTGCGATTTTAGTTGATGAAATTAAGCTCAAGAAGAGATATTTGCATACCCGTCAATGAA
This sequence comes from Plagodis pulveraria, assembly GCA_963890685.1. Classification (NCBI taxonomy): domain Eukaryota; kingdom Metazoa; phylum Arthropoda; class Insecta; order Lepidoptera; family Geometridae; genus Plagodis; species Plagodis pulveraria. The sequence goes on along the minus strand of OY982951.1, from coordinate 34,503,018 downwards.
ACAAACTCCAGGCAGGACAAGGTGTTCAAATCCTGTTTTTAAACAAACTTCAAATGTAATATACAATACAAGGTTTAGTTAGTTTTACTTCGTCACTAATTAGTGTACATTTACTACTGAGATCCTTATAAAACTTAACAACCTGACAATTCAGGTATATTTTTAGGATTTTTAATTTGATGATACCGGAACTTCAATATAAAAATGCTTTTAATTGGATCCAGTCTCTGTCCTGTCAACATTACTAGATTTTTTTGTCACACTTAGCTGAATCAGAATGCACTCATAAACACTATCCACGCCTAACAAGATCTCGTGGTTTACCAGAAAGGTTCATTTACAGTACAATTAAAACAAGTCGCACCGAGACGCCTTTGCTTAAAGTCTGTCGCACTCATGACTTGCTTTTGTTTATTATGGACTGGTATAGGACGGTGTGAACATTTAAGTTACACTTCGGTACTTCTTCGCGTTTGGCAAATATTTTCCGAAGGTAAGTAATAAAATCTTCAGGTTCCCTAAATCACAGCCCTAGAGCATTCATCTACGTTACGGTCAAAGGTACCTTGTGTTAAACAGTCTACTGCTTTTTTTTTTGTTATTTCATAATGGTTAATGAGACTTAATAAGGCATCGTACAGACCGCTACGTTCCAGTTATGAATGAAATTCTATTGCTATCATCATCACCGATGCCAATGGATTAATAGTATTCATCAATGTTATTCCTTTTATGTCTAAGCATTATTGTATATATATATTATTTTTTTTATGTTATTGTGACGGAACAAGCCCGAGGCCCACCTGATGTTAAGTGGACTAACCTCTGCCTATAACAGACGCATTTCGTCAACGACGAATTGCACTGTGCCCGTCACACTGAGACGTCCAGTTGTTAGGTCTCATTAGCCTGTAATTTTTTCATTATTCTCTTCACACTGGAAAGCTACTCTCTCTACACTCTTTCCACACTTCTGCCTCTCACTCAAAGATATAAAGAAACACTAGTTAGGCCATCATACCAACGTCAAATGAGTTATTGAACATTAAATAATTTGTTTTGGAGATGAATGCAGTAGTAACATTCTATACTAACATCCTTGGGAAGGAAATGTGTTACCTTCAATCGCTACGACTAATTATAGTAAACTGTAATCATTGTTTGCTTTTGACTAAAAATAAAGGATTTACGGTGATCTTCCAAACGAATCTTAGAACAAGAACACTTAGGCAGAATTAAATACCTAACGCTAAATGAAATTAGGTTTCTTTTCGTTTATTTATGTAGTCTCATCCTCACGATTTTCAATTTGACAATGATGTTGGACTTGAACATTAATTATTTTTGTTGCGACGACGCGACGCTTCCTAAAGCGTCTAAATCACGTTCTAGAACAACGTCATCCGACACTGGGTCAGCTGTGGCGTACTTGGTTTATTGGTTCCACAGTTACTGTTCTGTACTAAGTAAATAAGGGAAATACTGCCAAAATTACTTTGAAAGATAATTGCAGTTACGAACTAAGCCTTATTATATAATAAATAAAATATTTCACAACAAAAGACACACAATATTACGTGAAATCTATCTAATTTTTTTTTTTAACCTGCAGTAACTTTGTTTTTTAATCATTCGACTCGGTATATATCTATATATATGGTATACAAATTCATTTACCGAAATCTTCACTCGCTCATAGAGAATTATTATCACGAACTTTTAACTAAACGCGGGTCAAACTGTATGTTCATTTATAAGAGTAACTGGCATATAAATATTTCGCAAATAATATATAAACTGTCGACGTTTATTTCTTCTGTAGGTAATCTTTGGTTTATTTGCTGGCCTTAATAATTACTGGCCTTGTCACTAACCGTTCAATGTACTCATGTATTTTCCTTCATTAACTATAATACTAACTATAACAGATAACTAATCTGCTGTGTTATGTCACTAACACTCATTTATCAGATTGAACCACCAGCTTCATGGATACATGGATTGAACTCACCAGCTTTTCGATGCAGACGGCGTATGTCAGTTTCATTTTCAAATTCCTGCCCTACTAGCACGTTCTCATTGATACAGTGGGTGTTGGTTGCGTTGTCACTTCTGAAATGATAAAATAAATTACTGTATTCATTTGTACATAACTTTATTTACAATTATTGTCAACAATACAATGCACTTCGTAAGTTGATCATATAGAAAATCCCAGAATTTTCCCGCGTTTTTCTCCACGTCACACAATTGCCATTTGTTGCCGCTAGAGGCGCCGTAGGCGCGTCACAGATAACTCATAAATTTTCTCACGACCACAGACTCACAACGCAATACTAATAGATCGCTAACATATATATGTAAGTATTTATTATACTATATATCGTATATTAATTTGATATTTATGTAAGAAATGTATGTAGTTTATTTATATTGTAATACGGCAATCAATATTTATAAGTTATAATATAATACAAATAATAATACAGCAATCAATATTAAGAGACTTGCACCACCCTCCCTGCTCAATAAATTTATTATCTTTCCATCCAAAGGTTGTCTGGAAGAGATAGCTTTTAGCAATAAGACCGCCCTTGAGTTTAACTATTGTTATTGTTTGTTATTGTTAATTCCCTGTTTTTGGCATCAATACAGTTATCGAATCGTACGTAACATGACAAGCGCCAGCCTTCATAAGTAAAAAAAGTCATCAAAATCACCCTGGAAAGAGTTATGCGGTAACACACTAAAATATACAGTGAAATGATAACCTCCTCCTTTTTTTGAAGTTGGTTAAAATGCAGCCGGATTGATAACCTACTCCTTTTTTGTAGTCGGTTTAAATAAAAAATAATATGAATTGAGAAAATGTCTTAACTCCTAGGTACAAGTAAGTATACTTATTAGGTGCAAATACAAGCCTTTAAGATCGACAGACGCACAAGATATTCCTAGGAATAGGTTCCCTTTTATTGATAGGGAACTATAAAAAGTTTGGAATACAAACTGTGTGCGCCTGATGATATCTGCATGTACGTGCTTGCACACACTACAATTATGTTTATCTCAAAAGGCGTATCTCAATCAGCTGGATCGTCCAAAGCTGAACTCAATTGCCATAATCCCCACGCTTGGCAGGCGGCTTGGGGATAACAGTATTGATGGCTGTTCTTTAGAAGGCTTCTACGATTCTCACTGGTGGGGTTTGCAATAGTGTCTAGCTTGACCCCACTGGGCCAAAGGTGTGCTCACCAACAATTGGTATAACAGTTCCTATGATAAAATATTGAATTAATGATCGGGTTTTCCCTTATCCTAAACTAATATACTCTCTCCGTTAGATAAATCTGTGAAATTTTTATTCAGTGCCTTTCCAGGTGAATTTAAATTAAACTTGGTATTATAAGTTTGGGTTTACCTATTCAACAGATATCTTAATTTTGTCTTAAGGTTATGCGATTATTACACATAGTAATTAAAGTTGAAACAACTTTAAACGGTTTCAATCGTGGTAAACCACCTATACTAATATTATATTGAGGAAAGATTTGTATTTATGTATGTAACGAAAAAACTTAGGGATCCTTATGAAAACTTTGATAATGTAACCCAACGTGTGAAAAAAAATATACCAATAAATCGTTATATATCGTACACTGCGGAAATTGTTGACAATAGAGCAAAGTAATGTACTACAATTCTATAGATGACATCTCTGACAAAATAGAAGAAAAGACGGAGGCTCGTAAAACATCAAACTGAAGCCACCATTTTATACATGTGTGCGATAGAAGTGTCGCCATATGAAAGCAAAAATAACTAAATTGTAGGATTTATGGGAGAAAATTTTTTGAAGATATAAATATACAGCAAAATCTGTTCGTAAGAATACTTCGCAATAACAAATTATTATTTATATTGCGCTTATTATATTGTGCTTATTCATTTCTCTGAGCGGTTATGTAACAATAACTACTTTTTATGTATTTTTGAATTGAAATTCTCATGAGTTTCACACATATTTAAATATTATACATTTAAACAGGAAAAAAAAACACTCATGTTGAGGATCGAATACGTCTCGCGGGTTTCGAGCATATCAGATGCTCATCTGCTGCGTCTGCGAGCTCCCGGCGGGCACTTTTATGTATTTCAGTCTATAATTTTGTTGAATAAAATTCAACAAAATATTCTATTTCAGAGTCAAAATCCATATCTATCATTATGGCAATACTAAATGGTGTCTATATACTTGCTTATCTATATATCAGCATCGATAATAAGAATAAGCACATGATAAGCCCGTACCTAAATAAATAGTATTATCATTCATAACTACGTAGCACAGAAAGGTGATCATACAGACTAATAACTAGTTAATACTTGATTATGTATAGCTGAAGCAAAGACAGCGTCAGTTGAGCTACTGCAAAACTGAAATTCGAGTGCGCGAATAATTATGACAGCTATATATTTTTGGTGTAGTTCGTTTTGTTTTGCCAACCGCCAAGTTACGGACATCAACATAAACTAATTTCTGGACATGGGCAGTAATATTAGTAGTGGGTATGTGTTTGTTGTTTTTTGTAAGTTATTTGAGAAAACTTAATCTGCGTTCGTTAGGAGTGTGCGAGAGCCAGACGTAGACTAACATTTTTAGTTTTTCTTATTCAAATTTGTTTTTTACGTAGGTATATCTTAGTAGTACTATGTCTATAATATCATTATATTACTAGTTACATATTTACCTAATTACTAATGTCTTGTTAATAGTAAAAACCTTTTACTGAGCCTTACCTTTTAGATCAAATAAGTATATTTTTTCATATGTTATAGAATGTAGAAAATGTTGTCATAGTCTGAATTATGGCAGTGTATTTTTCACTTCTGCTAATTTGAAATTCACTGATCTGCACACAGACATATAAGAGAAATGTCCTATTCATTTATCTATGACAAAGATAATGCACAATCCACAGAATATAACAAAATACGTCATAGCATGTACAGCTAGCATTGTTCGCGTAATGAATAATGATGTATGGCTTATATAGTACTGTCAATTATGCACATGGCATGGTCTAATGTATTCAAGATATTCGTCCGACTATTCCTAACCACGAATTATTTAAGTGGCTTAGAATAGGTCAAAAATGGTGTGACAGAACCGAATCGGGGCACCCACCTCCCAAGCAGTCTTGTCTGTCTGCCCTACCCCTAGTGTTTTTATAAGCTGGAGGCGCGAGGGGAGCGGCGCTAGTCGACTCGCGGCGAGGAACAGCGAACGAAGGCGTAGCGAGTACGCTGCGATGAGGTAGCGAGAAGTCTAAAGCGCTGCGTACCTACAGCGCCGGAGCTGCGATATAATTACTTCACTTTTAATAAGACATATAAATAAACACTATTTTAAAATTACCCAAAAAGAAAAACAGCACTATCTGCTGCTGGTACTAAAAACATACATACAAAAAAAAATATAATAATTTAAAAAAAAACAACGTTTACATTAATTTTTGGTCAAACCTCTTCATTGATTAACACACTAAGCATTACATTCTCGCCGTTTCCTTCACTTCATTCAGCGGTTTATGCATGAATACGTATACATACGTAACTATCCCTACATAGAAATGTGTCATTCATTAACATAACTCGTTAACTCGCGTCCTCGCTATGTAGTTCATACCGATTATTATTATTTAGTGCGTTCGGGAATTATCGGAAGTCATCTCGCCTTGTCACACGCACCGCATGTGCCATGCCTTGATCCTTCCGAAAGAAAAAGCCGAAAGTTCAGATTTCAGTCATGCACGCACCGCACGCGCCGATGATAGGTCGTCAATAAATTAATTAGTTTCTCTTTATGGCACGCCGCGATTTGATAACCGCCATGATGATATTTCATCTAGAGAATACGACGATGTACCTACCGCGGTAAGTATATCAATTCGGATGGAACGTTTACGGACTATGGATTGAAAAAAATACGTGCTTACGACCCATTTATGTCAGTAAGAAGTTAAGAACTGTGTCAACAGTGGATGAAAGTGAAGTGAATACTGAAAATGCTAAAGCAGTAATAATGTACTAAATGTAACGATGCGTTTGACGAAGTGAAAATCCTTAACTTTTTAATGTCACTACGAAACAATCATTTCAAACGTGCAACGGGAAAAAAAGGTGAGACACTGATCAGTTGATATAAGTACCTAATAATAATTTAAGCAAACTGATACCTAGTTATTTAGCCCAGTGTAAACAAGCGTGTGAGGTTATATCAACAAAGTCATCAATCGCCTAATCGCGGTCTTCATTGCTCGCGTTCGCTCAAACCAAAACACAGACTTGTTTTGTTTCATACCCGTAGGTATGTTTTGGAACAGCTGTGACACGGTAATATTATCTATGTATTCCAACTTCATAGAAACGGACCAAGCGCGAGCTTTATTATATAAATATAATGAATAAAGTTACTAAGTTTCATCATATACCTATCTAGGCCATTGAAAATAGAAGGCAGTGCCGTGCAGGTGGTGCAAGTAGAAGATGGCTCGTACCGCCTTGACGAGGAGGCGCTGCAGAGCATCCTGCTGCGGCCGGAGCTCGTGGACCTGCCCGTGGTGGTGGTGAGCGTGGCGGGCCCCTACCGCGGCGGGAAGTCCTTCCTGCTCAACGTCTTCCTCAGATATATCAATTCACTGGTAACTTTACTACTATAATTACTATGAACAGTAATAAAAGTCATATTTTTTTTTATGCCCTATTGTTAGTTAGTTAACGTAGCGAAGTTTACTTAGCTGTACTCAACCGATCAGCAACGTCGCGCGCGGTCATGAGTTGGATGGGAGACCGCTAGTGACAGTACTACTTAGCGCTTCCGTGCTTCGGAGGGCACGTTTAGCCGTCGGTCCCGGCTGTTGTCTTAGGACGGTAGTCGTTATAGCATGGTAGTAGGGCATTTTGCGAATGCCCGCCTGACTAGCTACCACCCTCAAGTAAAAAATCTGTCGCCAAGCACTGAATGGTGTGTTCCGACAGCTGTCCTTGAAAGCCAGTTATTCTACGTTATCCTGAACAACATCTTCGATCACATCATTACTTACCATCAGGTGAGATAGTGGTCAAAGGCTAACCAACCATAAAAAAAAGTTGTCTCATGTGCCTGTAATTTTACTCGGTCTCAAGGACTGCTGCCGGAACACACTTGTAGGTGCTTGGCGACAGATTTTCTACTTGAGAGTGGTAGCTAGGCAAGCATTCCCCCATGCCGTGACGCTTAAGCCGGCGGTGGGAATAGAAACATGGAAGTGGTACGGCAGTCCATAGCTATGACCGTCCGACTGTAATTACCTTTACATATACCTACATTTGACATTGTCAATATATTAAATTTGCATAAAGTACTAATAATCGAGTCTCAGTCAATGAGCCCGAGTGTCAATAAAAGAGAGTCGTGTCCAAATCATGTTCAAAGCGATGGATTACTAAGACTTTTAACGGATACCTTATGTATATCTTTTCATACCATTATATTTTACTTCCAGCGTTTAAGCCAATTGGACAAGTCATGGATAGGTGAAGAGGGGGGTCCCCTGGAAGGGTTCAGCTGGCGCGGCGGCTCCACGAGGAACACCACCGGCATCGTCATGTGGTCAGAGCCCGTCGTGACTACCCTCCATTCTGGAGAAAAGGTAAGGAAAAAGAAGATTGGTAACATTGGTACTCTGAGTTGTGACCTCGTGAAGAAATATTTTTTTAAGTTTATGACCCCTATATCTCCTAGGTTATGAAAATATTCCAAAAACTGAATCGAAAATAATATTCCATATAAATATCGAACCTGTTAACAAAACTTCATGAGAATCGGTAGAGATATGCAACCTGCAGAGGAGTCCGGGATCTAGACAGAATAGATACGAAAGAATTTTTGCCCTTGCTGAAAGGGAGACGCTCTCGCTTCGCGCTTCGTAAGGTTAATGTTATAGTGTGCACCTAAGATGTTTTTACCTGTAGATGAGTTGTGAACTCCCCAGATTTACTAGACGAATGCAAGGTAATTGCCGTAGTCGCTACCAGTCTTGCACTTCCGAGCGTCCGGTAAATACGTTGCCGCTAATCGTGTTATTTTTTGAAGCAGTGATGGCTCAGTGGCATTGGCTATGGACTGCCGCGCAGCAGGTCCATGGTTCGAATCCCGCCCAGAGCTTGAGCTTCACCGCATGGTGGAAGGGCATTTTGCGAATGCCCGCCTGGCTAGCGACCACCCTCAAGTAGAAAATCTGTCGCCAAGCACCTAACAGTGTGTTCCGGCAGCAGTCCTTGAGAGCCAGTAAAATTACAGGCACATGAGACCTAACAACTGTACGTCTCAGTGTGACGGGCGCAGTGCAATTCGTCGTTGACGAAATGCGTCTGTTAAAGGCAGAGGATACCGCTTAACATCAGGTGGGCCTCGTACTTGTTCCGTCACAATAACATAAAAAAAAATAAAAAAAAAAAAAATTGGAAAAAGTTGTGGACAATATGCCTTCCTGTGTCTTTAGACACTACACTAATTATACAGGCACTGTGAGAGATAAAAAAATGTTTAATTTCACGCGTAAGTATTGCTATATTGAAATAGAAAATATCGTCATTTTGTTGTATCTTAGGCGACTGTTGTCACAATGAAATGGATGAGCGAGATGTGTGGATCGTTTTGTGTGATAGTGAAAGAGATCGCAGCGTAAAGGTGATCGGAACATCTCGTGGCGGTGCGGTGGTAACACAAATTGTTTATTTATTCTCTTTCTAACAACATATCTTGCATGGTGGAAGGGCATTTTTGCGAATGCCCGCCTGGCTAGTGACCACCCTTAAGTAGAAAATCTGTCGCCAAGCACCTAACTGTGTGTTCCGGCAGCAGTCCTTGAGAGCCAGTGCCATTACAGGCAAAATGAGCCTTAACAAGTATGTCTCAAGGTGATGGGCGCAGTGCAGTTCGTCACTTGTGATGAAATGCATCTGTGATAGGCAGAGGATACCGCTTAACATCAGGTGGGCCTCGTGCTTGTTCCGTCACAATAACAACAAAATATATATGTCGCATCATATTTGAATATTCTTTCCTTGTTATTACAAACTGCGTATACATAGGTATGTATTTAGGTAAATTCTAGTTAGTTTTTAGAGCAGTGATGTTCGGATATAACTAGTCTATGTTTTTTAACTCTCTGGCGTGCACATAGTGCTTTCCATACTAACGTAGTTTCGCCATATTTTGAATACTAGCAAAAAGCTGAGCTTTGTGAGGGCTCGCGTTTAATTACCAACCTGATTCTAGTGGCGTCATCTAGTCTTGAGTAGATTAACTACGATGCATTTGAGTATTGAGTTTAGTTCTGTTGAAGCGATGTTAACTCTTTGGTTTTTTAACAGATGGCGTTAGTAGTAGAATAACATTCTGTACAATAGTATATTATGCGTATTTAATTATATTTTTTGACAGATAACACATTAGATGTAAAGTTAAATTACTATAATGAATAGATTCAGGCGTTACTTTGCGGAAATCCATATGTAATAATAACAAATATTTTATAAATATTTTAAGAAAACATCAAATTAATATTATAATAAAACACTTAAAATTATTAAAATATATATAGTGACAATTCCGCCTAATTTTCCTGTTAAGTCGACGTGACGGCACAAACGCCACGCAGCCAAACCGGAAGAATTTTCGACGCGTTTCGCTTCTACACGAAGCATCCTCAGGAGGTCTTGACTCTACGAGCGCACGATCGAGAAATGCTCGATCGTGTGCGTGTCGTTTGAGACGTCACGTCGGCTTAACAGGAAAATACGGCGGAATTGTCACTAGATATATTTTTATATTTTTTAAGTGTTTTATTAAAATATTAATTTGAAGTTTTCTTAAAATATTTTATTATTAAATTACTATGTTAAATCACAAATCTATAGGCGTGATAGTTTTTCAGTAGAGTTTGCCATAAAATGTTCAAGTTGTAGGATAGTGATAGGGCTCGCTTCGCTACCTAATAACTCGCGTTGGAACTCCCGAACACTGAGTATGCTGAGTACCTTGACGTTAGTATATATAATATTATGTTTCTGGTTTGGCCGGTTACCGGAAAATTATGTTAATTTATACATTCAGGAGTACTATATGATAGTCTGTAATTTTACTATAAGTGTTTGCATGACAAGCGATGCCTCTCTGTTACTAAAATATACTTGCTAGTAGCTAGTGCCACGACGATCTCTATGGGCCGTGGGGTGCCGGGGAACCGTTGGATGCCGGGCTAGAATGTCACCGTCCCATCCCTGTCTGTGGGTGTCGTAAGAAGTGACTAAGGGTAACACACTAGACGGTGGCCAGCAGCGCTTTCTGAGGAACTTTTTTTTGAAGCGCTCGTAGCGAAGTTTACTTAGCTGTTCTCAACCGATCAGCAAAGTTAAGCAACGTCGCGCGCGGTCATGAGTTGGATGGGTGACCGCTAGTGACATTACTACTGAGCGTTTCCGTGCTTCGGAGGGCACGTTAAGCCGTCGGTCCCGGTTGTTGTCTTAGGATGGCAATCGTTATAGCATGGTGGTAGGGCATTTTGCGAATGCCCGCCTGGCTAGCTACCACCCTCAAGTAGAAAATCCGTCGCCAAGCACCTAATGGTGTGTTTCAGCAGCTGTCCTTGAGAGCCATTACTTTTAGGTTAGCCTGAACAACATCTTCGATCATATCATCACTTACCATCAGGTGAGATAGTGGTCAAAGGCATAAAAAAAAAAGAAAAAAGTTTTTTTAATGTTATTTTGACGGATCAAGTACGAGGCCCACCTGATGTAAAGCGGACTTACCTCTGCCTATAACAAATGCATTTCGTCCCAAGTCACGAATTGCACTGCGTCCGTCACCTTGAGACATAGTTGTTAAGTCTCATGTGCCTGTTATTTCACTGGCTATCAAGGACTGCTGCCGGAACACACCGTTAGATGCTTGACGACAGATTTTCTATTACATTATTTTCTATTACACTGCGGTGGTACCAAACAAGACGGACTCATTAAGCTTCCGAGACCTTCCACCTGGTACAATTTTTATCGCCTCTCCTATATCTATACTTTTATACTCATATTATAAAGAGGAACGACTGTATTTTTGTATGCAACGAATAAACTTAAAAACTACTGGACCGATTTGAATGAAATTTGATATGGAAATATTTTGTGACCCAGGGAAGAACATAGGTTTTATCCAACTGCGCAAAAAGAGGTTAATGATTTTGCGCGATAAGCGATATAAGCGCGGGCGGTGCCGCGACCGGAAAGCTAGTATAATATTATTTTGCATTGAATCAATCTCAACAACACTATTCTTGTGGTCTTGAATTGTATGAATGTCGACCACACAAAGCGTATCTTATCTTTATTACACTAAAACCGTTTTGTATACCTAACATACACGTGCAGCAAAATCCGATATTTTCAGATTTTGATACAACGCTTATCAGTCGAAGGTGGAACAATGGCCATTTATGTTAATCGTAAACAAGCACCAAACAAAAAAAAACTTGACAGGTGTCAAGGGACACCCGGATGTAACGAAGTTCCTTTCGATCAATTAGTGAACGAATAGTAATATTTTGTAAGTAATTATTGACAGGAAATTTAATTTGTAATTATTGACATGTGATGGATCTCCAAGGATCCAATGAAAACTCCCGAACTTGTTTTTATGTTGTTTTATTGCAATTTAACAATATATTAATATTAAATTTACGGAGCACTTTACGGTTTCGTTACGAAGTCTAAGAAAGTGAATGAAAAAAGTGGAGGTAAATTAAAACAGATATGATATGAGAATGGCATTGCTCTAAAAATAAAGCAGGCGTTGACAACATGAATTTTAATTTGTATTAATGGACGTTGACTTATTTATCATAATGCACAGCAGTTGAATTTGATTTAATTAGTAATATTTTAGATGAGATTGCAATTTGAATTATTGCTTTTCGTTTGTATTGTTTGGTGAAGGTATTTAGAATGTGAAATTATTGTAATCGTTATTTCGCTAATCATATTATGTTACAGTCCGCGAGGCATAAGCTGAGCTTTGCATTAGTGTGAGTGATCACCAATCGGACCAATCGGCAGGAGCGCGGCGAGACAGAATGGCGCCGCGCCTCAGGCCGGTTACCCAAAATCAGGTTTTTACCGGGCGAAAATGGCGCCGCGCCTAAGGCCGGTTGTCACACCTACACTATCCATGTACACTCACACAAATGCAAAGCTCAGCTTATACCTCGCGGACTGTACATACACGATTGAATTAGGAAACTCCTGTAATAATTTGTGTATATATATGAATTTGGAATAAATAAACAAATAAATAAATAAATAAAAATTAAAATGTACTTAATTTTTTTTTTTATTATTAACAAATATAATGTTATATAAACGTAATATTAACTTAAACAAAAATAGCTGGCTTGCTTTCTATGAGAGAGAGAGACAGACAGAGAAATACGCGTACGCCGGCCGCACGGCTTACAATTACAACTATAGCAAAAAGTGTCCTTACAACTTTTGATCTTAATTTTTTCCGTCTATTCCCCTCTCGCAACGCGCGATAAGGAACTTCAACAAATCATTCTGTAAAGAGGTTCTATTCAGATGTACGTAGTAGGAAGCTTTTATCAGACAGGACGACTCTTCAAGACAGCTTTTTTTATAGCTGATAGGTAAGCGTTTGACCACGATCTCAACTGATGGTAAGTGACGTTGTGGTCGAACGAAGGTGTTAACAGGCTTAACCTAGAATGCTGGAATAACAGCTGGAGGCTGAAGGAACGCAGCGTTAGATGTGTCGTCTTGTATTTCATTTTCTGCTTAAGGCCCTGCTCTGTGGTGATTTGGCCTGATTTCAAAGGGGACTCTTTATCAGCGGATAAATAATCAACAGTAAGAAAATATGTATTTTATGTGGACCATTTCGTGAACAGATCCGTGTTGAGTTTATTTTATTTACGAGATATATTTTGAAACTCTTCAACGACAAAGAATATTCGCATATTACCTTATCTTAGCTTAACGTTTGAAGCAGTGATGGCTCAGTGGTATTGGCTATGGACTGCCGCGCAGCAGGTCCATGGTTTGAATCCCGCCGCGGGCTTGAGCTTAACCGCTTGGTGGAGGGGCATTTTGCGAATGCCCGCCTGGCTAGCGACCACCCTCAAGTAGAAAATCTGTCGCCAAGCACCTAACGGTGTGTTCCGTTCAGCTGTCCTTTAGAGCCAGTGAAATTACAGGCACATGAGACTTAACAGCTATGTCTCAAAGTGACGGGCGCAGTGCAATTCGTGACTTGTGTAAAATGCATCTGTATAGGCAGAGGTAAGTTTGCTTAACATCAGGTGGGCCTCGAGCTTGTTCCGTCACTGTAAAGTAAAAAAATGAAAACCTACAATGTAAACAATTATATCTTTAACAAATCATGATGAAATTTTGTAATCAGTCTGATAAGAAAGTGAAAAGTTTTGCGCATTCTGCCGAAGATTGGTCGTAGCCGCAATATTACTGCGCGCATTGATGTTGATTGTTTTTGTTTTCTTTCGTACAACTCCTTATAAATAATTTGAATAGCAAAATTAAGTTAAGCTTTGCAGAAATAATAGTAACAGGCGTTACTTTGCAGATATATCCATTGAAAAACAAGAAATAAACCGCGTTAGTGAAGTTATGAAAAAAATTTACTCTTCGAATTGTCTGTATGAATGTAAGGTATGTATGTAAATGCGTCGTAAATTGGTTTGGACAGAAAGTCTGAATGGTTCAAATCAATTTTATATTATCTTATAATTAAATTACTCGTAGCGTTGTTTGCTAAGCCGTTCTTAACCGATCAGCTAAGTTAATCAACGTCCACCGCGTTCATGAGTTAGATGGGTGACCGCTAGTGGCATGACTACTCAGCGTACACGTGCTTCGGAGGGCACGTTAATCCGTCCTGGTTAGGCCTTAGCATGACCGTCGTATGTAGGGCATTTTGCGAAGGCCCTCCTGGCTAGCTACCACCCAATAAAGCACCAATCAAGTAAAAATTAGTCGCCAAACACCTAAAGGTGTGTTGCGGCAGCTGTGCTTGAGAGCTAGTAATTTTACGTTAGCCTGAAATAATCTTAGACCTCACTTACCGACAGGTGAGATATTGGTCAAAGGCTATCCTATCAATATTCAAGGAACCACGGGGTACGTTCCAAGGATCCAGTGGTATTTTTATGTATGAAAATATTAATTCATAAATAATGCGTGTATGAACATTTGGAATGTTTTGTGATTTGGTGATTATATATAATTGATAGGTTTATTTTATGCGTTTCTTATCGTATTTTTCTCGTAACACCCGCTAGAAAATTTAGTGGTTGCACAAGTTAAGCAGTGAACTTGAAGCAGTGATGGCTCAGTGGCATTGGCTATGGACTGCCGCGCAGCAGGTCCATGGCATAGAACATATAATAATACTACGTATGGTTCGAATCCCGCCGCGGGCTAGAGCTTAACCGCATGATGGAGGGGCATTTTGCGAATGCCCGCCTGGCTAGCGACCACCCTCAAGTAACCCTCAACTAACGGTGTGTTCCGGCAGCTGTCCTTGAGAGCCAGTGAAAGTACAGGCACATGAGACTTAACAGCTATGTCTCAAAGTCACGGGCGCAGTGCAATTCGTGACTTGTGACGAAATGCATCTGTTATAGGCAGAGGTTAATCCGCTTAACATCAGATATGGGCCTAGAGCTTGTTCCGTCACAATAAAAAAAAATAAAAAATATTAGTTAGTTGTTAATAAATTGAGATTACACTAAAATGTAATGTTCTTTTACTTCAGGTAGCAGTGCTTCTGATGGATACCCAGGGAACATCGGACCGTTACAGTACATTGAAGAACTGTTCGTCGATATTCGCTCTGTCGACCTTACTGTCCTCAGTGCAGGTATACAACCTGTCGCATGTCATCAGGGAGGAGGATCTTCAATATCTACAGGTACGTTTATCGTACGAGACGCCAGAACATTCTATGTCAAGCTGATTGTATACATTGAGTTATCTAAAAGCATTCACATATCACCCCTTGAGTTTTATTAGCCGCATAAAATGATATCACAGCCATACCTCAGTACTAGCTATACAGTAATCTGTATACACGTCTAGACAGACGCTTGTTGATGTTTTCCATACAAACGTAGTTTCGGCATATTTAAATACCAAGTGTTCAAACTCGTTGAAATTTCGCAAGCGTGGTCCTTAAGTCTATAATCTATGCTTCTGGTTTGTTATTTATTAAATTTAGGCGTCTACAATGCTCTTATGGAGGTCAATTACCAGTTTAAATTTCAAAATAATCTACATTGTATGTATTGCGCCACGTTCAGCAAAAAAAAATAATTATGCCCTACAGGTTGACTTTTGACCACTATCTCACCTGATGATAAGTGATGAAGTGGTCGAAGATGTTGTTCAGGTTAACCTAGAATTACTGGCTCTCAAAAACAGCTGCCGGAACACACCGTTAGGTGCTTGGCGACAGTTTTTCTACTTACTAAGACAACAACCGGGACCGACGGCTTAACGTGTCCTCCGAAGAACGGAAACGCTCAGTAGTAATGTCACTAGCGGTCACTCATCCAACTCATGACCGCGGCGGACGATGCTTAACTTAGGTGATCGTTTAAGAACAGCTCAGCAAACTTTGCTACGAGCGCTTCAAAATATAGAGCTATAGTATAGAGCCACTTCGAGAAGAACAGTTTATCCTGTACAGTAAAGAAGTATCATCAGGGGAACCACGAAGCACAGGGACTTATTAGTGCTTCTTGCTTCCAATTAAGGCAATAATGATGTCTTGATTGACGACAATACTCACCATACTTACATAACACACCACACCCACATAACACCCCTCACACCCCGTCACATACACCCCACACAAATCCACATCCACACACATACAAAACATCCATAAATGTATATATGAAGAAAATCATTGAATAATGGCATAATTTCTGTTAACTATAGTCCTACACTGGAGAAGGATCTGTCTTTGAAACACAGTTTTAAGCTACATCGAGGACCAGAGGCTTCAAAATTAACCTTGTTCACATTATTATTATGTCCATAAATGATTTTTATGTTTATGTATGTTATGTCTTGAGCATCGGGTCTACAATTAATTGAACCATTGTTTTATCATTTTTAAACACCTAAATGTAATTTACGTTTTATAGTTATGAATTATTATAATAATCCTAGTTTGTTTTATCGCAGAGATTCAACATTTATGCTAAGGGACACTTGATCACAGCCTGGACACTCGACTCATTCTCCATACAAAAGCCGCGTTCTAACTACCTATTACACATACACTACACTAATGTTGTTTTTGTACATTGCGTAAATGTGTGCGTGAAGTCTAAGGTTGTCATCGTATGAATATTCTTGTACTTACCTAGCCAACAATCTTTTGATGCTGTTATTATGGCTTATTAGATTTCGTAGGTTATGCGTGCCTTACCTACCTTCAGAAACATTTACAAGCACAACAATCCAACTCCATGTACGATGTAGGATTATGCAACACAACCGAGTAGGTAACATTACTTCACATTTTACTCCATTACATATACAATAATAGATAAAGGAACATTCCAAGTTCACATTTCATACTAGTAATGATAATAATTACAATCACAATAATAATTTATGTTCTTCTCGTATAATAAACAATCATGAAGGGTGCCGCGTGTCAACCGTAGCAAAGGTCGGAATGTTTATTCCTTTTCTCTATGGTAGGTATAGGTCTATGTATAAGGTAAAAAAGACACTTGTTTCGCTGCGAACGAAGTCGATATCCACGTATATCTTTAACAAACGAAAATCTTCTAAAATAATCATTATTTGAATAGCAGTTTGGATAAAATACAAAGATAAAGTATTATGTTTGTATTTTTTTCAATACCTACTGTTAATTACCGGTTTTAATAATTTACCTACTATATAACTAAAGAAGGACAAATAAGTAGGAAGCGTAGTTTACGAAGAATGACTTACCTCGTTTTATCCTTAGGTTATCTACAAAAACTCCTATCCTTTTCTCGTTTACTTGATAAGCAACCGTAAACAGCACAAGAGTAGGCAGTAGCTGAGTAACAACCAGCCCCTTCGTGGGGCTAGTTGTTCTTTGTCGACTTGCTACAGAAAAATGATCCTGAGCTAAAATATATTATTATTTCATTGAATTTGACTATATAATTTGAAACTAGGATACATTCTGAATCTATATATATAGGAATCATTGATTATAAATCTATTTATTACGTTCATATTGCTTCCTACTACAAAATCGGAACTTCGAACACCAGCCTCCTTTACCCCATTCTCAACTTTTAAAATACTCGTACAATCGTCACGCTTCGTCGTCACGTCATCGTGCGCGAGTTGCGCGTCCCGTACTCAAGTCCGCTCAGCGACAGCTCATAATCGGTGGCGGGGTGAGGAAGGCTCGTTTTGGTGAGAGGTGAGGAGTGTCCATTCTATACGTAGTATTATGATATGTTCTATGACTTGATCACAATTTTCTTTAGAAACAACATTAATTTAATGTGATCGAGAACGGTAATGTAATTCTACTCAAAAACAGCAATAAGCAAACAATACCGCGGCGGGCGCGGTTTAAAAATTGTCCGGTGCGGCGCAACACGATTACCTCGACGCGACCAATCAGAAACGATCATTTCTAACCGCCAAATCAATTAAGAATTAAATTTGGAAGATTGTGCGTGAACTTGCTTAGTCCGAAATCAAAGCGGTAGGTAACTGTATGGGAGTAAGACTTCTTCACATATATACATATATATTAATTCAATTTTTTTTTCTTACAGATCTTTACTGAATACGGTAATCTTCTTAAGGAGAAGGGCTGTAAAGCATTTCAAAATTTGGAGTTCCTTGTGAGGGACTGGCAATACGCTGATACTGACCATCCATACGGGTACAAAGGAGGAAACGCGTATTTAGAAAAAACATTGAAGGTGAAATTAAAGCTTTAAATATGTTGTTTGTTTGCTACATATAAATATATATTCATTCGTATTTTTTTTATGTTATTGTGACAAAGCAAACTCGAGGCCCACCTGATATTAAGCGGACTAACCTCTGCCAATAACACATGCATTTCGTCATAAGTCACGAATTGCACTGCGCCTGTCACCTGGAGACATAGTTGTTAGGTCTCATGTGCCTGTAATTTTACTGGCTCTCAAGGACTGCTGCTGGAACACACTATTAGGTGCTTGGTGAAGATTTTCTGCTTGAGAGTGGTCGCTAGCCAGGCGGGCATTCGCAAAATTACCTTCCACCAAGCGGTGGAGCTCAAGTTGGTGGCGGGATTCGATGCATGGATCTGCTGCGCGGCAATCCATATCCAAATTTTTGAGAGCCAGTACTTCTAGGTTAGCCTGAACAACATCTTCGACCACATCATCACTTACCATCAGGTGAGATAGTGGTCAAAGGCTAACCTATCAGGCATAAAAAAAAAAAAAAAAAAAAAAAAAAAAAAAAAATGCCACTGAGCCATCATTGCTTCAAAATCACTGTTTCGCAAAAAAATGTATGAGACTCAGATTGCAATACTTTTTTCATTTTAATAAACGCCGAGATGGACTACCCTGTGTCTGATGGTAAGCATCACGTCTGTCCATTACAGTTACAGTGCCATCATTGTGTGTGATACTGCACTGCGCTCTACACTCCGAGACATTCGTTAGTAAATCTCTATTGGCCGATAATTTTACTTGCTACAGTGCCCTTTAAACATAAGCACAGCAGTGTTTGCATACTGCTATTTTGAGGTAGAATATCTGACACTGCAGTGGTCCCACCAAGACGGCATCTTGAGAGGGCTTCCACGGAGGAGTAACCAGATTGGCACAACCCGGGGGCCGCGTGTGTGGTAAACAAAATTATGGGTATCTTCCTACGGAAAACCCTCAAAAAAAGTTAGAGGTTAATTCTAATATTTTACGTAAAAAATATGGAGCAATCAAATATCAATAAATAATTCAACTCGTTATATTTCGTAGTAGCTTAGATAGCGGTAGCTAATGTTAATTTCCAAAATTTTCAACACCCTTGCTCGTAAAGCGAGCTTTATTATATCGTTCTTAGGGCCATAAACCGAACTATAACACCCTCCTGCATAATAATGTTATACACTAGTGCGTAATAGAATTATCCCTACAAAGTTAAGTTAGTGCCTAACTGCAAATTATATGCGATAGCATTTTCAATTCAACCGGGTAATATAGATTTGTAACATCAAAGAGGTTTATATTATATGTAATAAACCATCATACATTTGCCGCACGCAAGGAAAAAAACTTGCGCGCTAATTTCTATAATTTTCGTACCCATGTTGTTTGTATCGCATTTGTGTAATATATTTTTTTCCTCTCAAGGGTGTTGAAAAAGTGCGTATGAA
Organism: Plagodis pulveraria; assembly: GCA_963890685.1. Taxonomy (NCBI): domain Eukaryota; kingdom Metazoa; phylum Arthropoda; class Insecta; order Lepidoptera; family Geometridae; genus Plagodis; species Plagodis pulveraria. The sequence continues at coordinate 34,483,484 of OY982951.1, read as the reverse complement.
ACTCGTGAGCAACTTGCTCATTACACTCATTTTTATTTTATTAGATTTACGCCCTCGCCTACGGCTCAGGCTGCAACACACAGCCTCGTGTATAATGATCAACTTAGCTCACTTGTATCATAATCTACTATTGGTCGATGCGACGCGTGATCAAAATGCTAGCACTTATTTAGTTCAACGTATATCTCATTGCAATATAACGGGTCAATACTGCCAGTATGCTGGAGACACTGCCAAATGGTAGTGGGCTGGAGCATTTGGACATTTTGGACTGCCAGTGAACCTGTTTCGGATACCTGAATGCTTTCGTTGTAGCTGTTGTTTTGCATAGTTTGTAGTGTTTTGTTAGGTCATACTGCAGGTTAAAATAAAGAATACCTCAGTAAATTTATATTATTTTTATATAAAATATTTTTCTCTTTTATCAGCATGCATAACACTTCGCTCTATGTGATATCTAAGTTTATTTTACTTGTTCGTATTATAATGAGTTTTAAAATGTATTTTGCAGATGAATTATGATCTGCAGATGGAATTACGACAGCTTCGTGATCAGCTCCGGTCCAGTTCCCAACAGCTCTCGTGCTTCCTCATGCCTCATCCTGGTCTCGTAGTTCAACAGTTGAATTTTAAAGGCCAAACTAAAGGTACTTCTTAACTGATTTTTAAACAATTTCAAAACAAGGAAAAGGTTCTCATTTCAACATTTTTTATAAATCGCCTTATTCGATTCGAGAATTCTTTATTTGAGTACCTAGGGCCCAACTTTCACGTCTTATAGTAATAATAACTTTATCTTACTGAAAAAATTTTAACCTAAAAAATATTATCTTACTGAAAAATTTTTAACCTATTCAATCTCCACGTTACAGTCGGTAATGGAATCGCTTAGCGTTTTGATGACCTCAAAATCAATTGTTCACTCTATTCGCGAACTCTGACGTTACAAATATTACTGTTACAACGACAAATCCGTCATGTTTATGCATCTTATAAAAATTACTTTCTAGCAGCGGATTTAAACTTGATTTTGACTATTTTACGATAAAAACGGGTTTAATTAATGTGTTAATTACGTGTACTGTGCTTATTTCTATTATACTTTAAAATAAATGCAGCAAAAATATTTGATGAGTGAAACTATAAAAGCTAGAGACAGTTTTTTTGCAGTAACAATAAAATGTCGTAAAACTATGGTTAAACCGTTCCATCATCCAACATCGTAGTTCGGGAGAGTGCGAGCGGAATAACGCTATATTATAAACATCTTGTATCTCGCTTGGACATCCGTGATACATATTTCATTCATTCTTTGAGTAGGATCAAACCAATATTGTTTGACGCGATTGTGGGTCGGTGATAGTTCGTGACTGCGAATGATTATTTTAAGCATGAAACAAAACGCTCCTTTTTTATGATGGTTTCGTAAAAGGTGGGAGTTGGCCCCCAAGTATACTGTTCAGGTTTATATTTCATCAAAATTGGTTGAGTTCTTTTTAAATTGTATTGATATATCTGGAAAGTATATTAATGTATAATGTAATATATAATATGTTCTTGTGTTCCTGTCTTATAGATGTTGTTAGCGCAAACATAATATTATTCGTAATATGTTCTTGTGTTTCATCCAGTGTATTACAGAAATAAATTGTTTGAACCCTCACTAAACGGAACCCTATTACTGAGACTTCGCTGTCCGTCCGTCCGTCCGTCTGTCACCAGGCTGTATCTCAAGAACGGTGATAGCTAGACAGTTGAAATTTTCACAGATGAAGTATTTCTATTGCCAGTATAACAACAAATAATAAAAATAAAATAAAAAATTTAAGAGGGTTCCCATGCAACAAACTTGATTTTTTATCGTTTCTTACTCGATACTAATAACGGTGACAGGTAGACGCGTTACTATTCACAGAATATTTATTTTATGTTCTCTTTAAATATAATTAACTAAAATAAAATAAATAAGTAAGGGGGCTCCCATACAATAAAAGAGGTTTTAGCTGTGCCTACCCAGCTCAATCGGACACTGCGAAAAGTGTCTGTAACTTGCAAGATTAGGTTATAGATAATGGATCCCTTCGTGCGCGAGTTCCACTCGCACTTGGCCGGTTTTTTAATCTTCATGTCTCAATAACGTTAAGAAACCTCATTTGCAGATCAAAATCTTGCTGCTGTCATTAACATTTAGTTGTATATAACAATAACTATTGGTTTTAGATCTAGAACCCGTGTTCAAGAAGTTCATGCACGAACTAACATCAAACATCTTCAGTTTGTCCAAGATGAAACCTAAAGAAGTAGGAGGGCAACTAGTGACAGCGAGCAGCCTGTTTACTTACTTCAAGGCTTACATGAAAGTGTTCAACGATGAGAAGCTTCCTTCTTCAATGAGTATTCTGCAGGTGAAATTAAACATCTAACTTTGTAGCAGTAGAACTCTTTGTGCCAGTTCGTCCGGGGAAGACTACCTTATTTTCACGGGACTTTTATTACCAGCCCGTTAATTACTTTTTATGATAAACCTTTCTCCTAAGAAACTTGGTGAGCTAGAGTCCTACAAGGAACAATATTCTTGTTTCTATTACAAACTCTTTTCCACCCTTTATGTACACTCTGACAGGAATGACCTACTTTTCTCGCAATCATAGATGAATCGATCAGTGTTTTTGGAATAGATGTGATGAAGTGTATTTTATTTAATATTTACATCACAATCATCACTGTCATCGTCATGTATCACGTACATACAGCTTCTTCCATAAGCCTCATTTCCATTTCTTCTTCTTGCGTTCGCCTCATTTCTATTTCTTCTTCTTCCATACGCCTCATTTCCATTTCTTCTTCTTGCGTACGCCTCATTTCTATTTCTTCTTCTTCCATACGCCTCATTTCCATTTCTTCTTCTTCCATACGCCTCATTCCCATTTCTTCTTCTTCGATACGCCTCATTTCCATTTCTTCTTCTTCCATACGCCTCATTTCCATTTCTTCTTCTTCCATACGCCTCATTTCCATTTCTTCTTCTTCCATACGCCTCATTCCCATTTCTTCTTCTTCGATACGCCTCATTTCCATTTCTTCTTCTTCCATACGCCTCATTTCTATTTCTTCTGTTGTTGCCCAACATTCAGATTCATACTATACGATCTTCTTCCATACATTAGTGTTCTGACGATCTTATATTGTTTTACCATAAGCTTCATGGGCATACGCGGTTCATTATGTGGTCCCAGAAACATTACGCTATTTCATCCGTCCTGCGTCGCTATCATTTAACTTATGAAATAAAAGCCCGCTATACAAACATCTAAGCAATAGCACATCGTCTCAATAGCTCTTAACAAATGCAGCAATTGTCATACATTTTCAATGTTTGCCAGGCAACAGAAGAGGGTTATATTTTATCAGCATTCGAGGAAGCTCGCCGCCTTTACGAGAGCGGTATGGAGGCTGACTGCGGCCCCTCTCAGCTGAGCATCCCAGCAGACGACTTGAAGGACGTGCATGATACTCACTCAACAAGAGCCATCGCATCATTCAATAGCAAAAAGAAGATGGCTTCTGAAAGCGATTCCGAAGAGTATTTACAAAAACTCGAAAAGGTTTGTAAGTAAATTTGTCATTTTTGTAAATGACATTTACTGAAGTGTAATATAAATATATTTCACTTAAGATTCCGAGATAGATGTTGAATGTTACTTAAAGTTCTACTGAATATATAAATAATGACGAAAATATAAAATAAACAATAAAAAAGATACGAAATAAGGACTAACCTGTAATGACTGACTTTCATGACATAGATCGAATGAAAATTAATTCAATCTATTAATATTTATAATATTATATAAGAAAACAATAAATTAATATATTGCAATAACACTTAAAAATATATAAATATGACAATTACGCCAAATTTTTCTTTAAAGCCAATTGGACGTCATTTACGACACGTAGCCAAAGCGGACGAGTTTTTGCGGCGTTTTGCTTCTTCACGAAGCATCATCAGAATTTCTTGCTTGATTTTTCGAGTCAATAGATATAGTTTTTAAGTGATTTCGTAACTTATTTTTAATAAGTACATTTGATTATATATTTTATTCAAACGAATGACTCTGCCGCGTATGGAAATTTATTACTTTCATAGAAATACTTCTTTAGAATTATTATTTCTTTTGACGTATTTCTTTGAAAGTAATAAATTACTTAAATTTACTCTTTGCCGTAATGTTTCATGCCTTGACGGAAATTATATAATTTCTATTTTGAAATCGTCAAAACAGTAGTTAGTTACGTAAGAGCTAGGTTACCATTATACAAGTACATTAAAACTTACCCATTATAATTTTTTTTTTATGCCTGATAGGTAAGCCTTTGACCACTATCTCACCTGATGGTAAGTGATGATGTGGTCGAAGATGTTGTTCAGGCTAACCTAGAAGTACTGGCTCTCAAGGACAGCTGCCGGGACACACCGTTAGGTGCTTTGCGACAGATTTTCTACTTGAGGGTGGTAGCTAGCCAGGCGGGCATTCGCAAAATGCCCTACCACCATGCTATTACGACTGCCATCTTAAGACGACAACCGGGACCGACAGCTTAACGTGCCCTGCGAAGCGCGGAAACGCTCAGTAGTAATGTCACTAGCGGTCACCCATCCAACTCATGACCGCGGGCGACGTTGCTTAACTTTGCTGATCGGTTGAGAACAGCTAAGTAAACTTCGCTACGAGCGCTTCAAATTTTAATTTATCCTTTATACATTTTAATTCATGGTGTTATATACAATTCTTTTCTCTGCAGGAGTTTAAGGACCACCTGATCCAATTCGTGAAACTGAACATAAACAAAACACAGGTGACTTTACATGAAGCCAGGGAGATTTATGAAACTAAGACTGCGCAGATGAAGAGTAAACCCGATCTGTGCGTTCATCCCTTAGACCTGCGGGAAGTCCATTTAGAAGGGCTTCAAGCAGCTACCGACTTCTGTGACAGGAATAGAAGAAATATATCTGGAAAAGAAGATAAAGATAGGGCAGATTTAGTCAAGGTAATTTTTACTTCGTTAATAACTGCTTCAATTATACGTAAACACACCATCGAAACGTTTACCAAAACACCCGATTCCGAAACACCCGTTGCCCAAAACACCCGTTCCTAAAACAGCCGTTGCCCAAAACACCCGTTCCTAAAACACCCGTTCCCAACACCAGTTCCCAAAACCTCCGTTTTACTTACGTTACGTACTTACTTACGTTCACTACCGTTCCTTAATAATACATTTACTTATAATCTGAGTTTCACACATTTGTTTGTGTTATTGTTACGGAAGGAGCAACAAGTCCATCTGATGTTAAACAGTAAACTCTACCTAACATCAGATGCATTTCGTTACAAGTGACGAATTATATAAGTAAAAGCTAAGTCTCACCTGATGTCTGTAATTTTATTGGCTCTCAAGGACTGCTGTCGGAACTGGTACGTGTTTGGCGACAGATTTTCTACTCGACGGTGGTAGATAGCCAGGCGTGCATTCGCAAAATGTCCTTCCACGGTGAAGCTCAAGCTGGTGGTGGAGATCGAACCTGCGGCACGGCAGTCTACGAGTATAGACATTACCAAACGGCTAAAACTTCTAAAAAATATTGGTGTGATATTCGTTTCCCAAAAAGTCATAATACCGAAATGACCGTTCCTGTCACTACCATTGCATATAGAAACGATTGTTGGGTATACTAGTGTCATGACTATTTTGGCAAATGGATGCTATGAGAAATGGGTGTTTTAGTATACAGATGAAATGAGAACAACCAAGCCTTTAATTTAAAAAAACCTTATTTTGGAATGATTGTTTTTAAAACGATTAATTTAAGCCACTTCATATTATTTTAAGTGTATCAATACATACTTG